>CM072804.1:50192173-51392173 GCA_037013495.1 Hippophae tibetana | reverse complement strand
CAAAACCTTTTAACCGACGATATGGAGCCCTTTCTCCCCCAAAACGAACCTTCAACGAAGAATACGTGAATAGTTACGAGCAATGCTGATAAATATTGTCGACCTCAAAGCAAGTCTCACGCGAATCGTACTCGCGTATAGCTGGCGCAATCGCCGATGGGAGCGATCCTGTACACACCGGTTGAGGCTCCAAACTTTAAACCCTCGGAAGGTGGTGTAAACGACGGATTTTGGGGTCGAAGGCGCGGCGAACGGGGCCTTGCCCAGTTCGCGGTTGTAGTAATCCAGCGGGGCTTCGATCCGATATGCTATAATAGTCATTTCGTTGCCCGAGTAAGAAGTTATCGCCGTTTAAAGTTACCGCTCGGATCTATCGATTTTTCGGCAGCTGCGAACGGCCGTAATCTCTCACTCTGAAGACCAAGCACGAATTGAACACAGAGAAGGTACGTCAAAGAAGAGGAGAAAATCCCTTGATCCATTTCCACGTAGCTCTGCGTTTTCTGTCGTGTATCGATTTCTTTTCTAATTCGTCCTGAATTCCTCAAATCCTTTGAATTTTTTTTGCCGTGGCTCATTTTACCTACGTCCTTGAATCCGCATTCGTTCGCCAAATAAACGATGTTTTTAATGAGAGAGAGAGAGAGAGAGAGAGATGAGGAGAAGGAGCGAGATAACTGTTTTCTACAGTTGGAGAAAAATCGATATATTAGGATTGGCACTCTGAAAATTGTCAAAACTTTTGACTCTGGCGAGTAAAACGACTGTTATAGTAGATCGAAACGAAGAACCGACGCACTGTTTCTGACGATTCGGATTGCACCATCAATAATACAACTGGTGGCACTGCTGAGCACACACTTAACGGTAGACGCGTCCTTCTTATACAAAAACCAAACCTTTTCTGACGGGTGCGATCATACCAGCCCTAACGCACTAGATCCCATCAGAAGTCGACAGTGAATCGTGCTTGGGCGAGAGTAGTACTAGGATGGGTGACCTCCTAGGAAGTCCTCGTGTTGCACCCCTTTCTCCCCCAAAACCTTTTAACCGACGATATGGAGCCCTTTCTTACCTTGAACGAACCTTCAACGAAGAATACGTGAATAGTTACGAGCAATGCTGATATATATTGTCGACCTCAAAGCAAGTCTCACGCGAATCGTACTCGCGTATAGCTGGCGCAATCGCCGATGGGAGCGATCCTGTACACACCGGTTGAGGCTCCAAACTTTAAACCCTCGGAAGGTGGTGTAAACGACGGATTTTGGGGTCGAAGGCGCGGCGAACGGGGCCTTGCCCAGTTCGCGGTTGTAGTAATCCAGCGGGGCTTCGATCCGATATGCTATAATAGTCATTTCGTTACCCGAGTAAGAAGTTATCGCCGTTTAAAGTTACCGCTCAGATCTATCGATTTTTCGGCAGCTGCGAATGGCCGTAATCTCTCACTCTGAAGACCAAGCACGAATTGAACACAGAGAAGGTACGTCAAAGAAGAGGAGAAAATCCATTGATCCATTTCCACGTAGCTCTGCGTTTTCTGTCGTGTATCGATTTCTTTTCTAATTCTTCCTGAATTCCTCAAATCCTTTGAATTTTTTTTGCCGTAGCTCATTTTACCTACGTCGTTGAATCCGCATTCGTTCGCCAAATAAACGATGTTTTTAATGAGAGAGGGAGAGAGAGAGAGAGAGATGAGGAGAAGGAGCGAGATAACTGTTTTCTACAGTTGGAGAAAAATCGATATATTAGGGTTGGAACTCTGAAAATTGTCAAAACTGTTGACTCTGGCGAGTAAAACGACTGTTATAGTAGATCGAAACGAAGAACCGACGCACTGTTTCTGACGATTCGGATTGCACCATCAATAATACAACTGGTGGCACTGCTGAGCACACACTTAACGGTACACGCGTCCTTCTTATACATAAACCAAACCTTTTCTGACGGGTGCGATCATACCAGCCCTAACGCACCAGATCCCATCAGAAGTCGACAGTGAATCGTGCTTGGGCGAGAGTAGTACTAGGATGGGTGACCTCCTAGGAAGTCCTCGTGTTGCACCCCTTTCTCCCCCAAAACCTTTTAACCGACGATATGGAGCCCTTTCTTACCTTGAACGAACCTTCAACGAAGAATACGTGAATAGTTAAGAGCAATGCTGATAAATATTGTCGACCTCAAAGCAAGTCTCACGCGAATCGTACTCGCGTATAGCTGGCGCAATCGCCGATGGGAGCGATACTGTACACACCGGTTGAGTCTCCAAACTTTAAACCCTCGGAAGGTGGTGTAAACGACGGATTTTGGGGTCGAAGGCACGGCGAACGGGGCCTTGCCCAGTCCGCGATTGTAGTAATCCAGCGGGGCTTCGATCCGATATGCTATAATAGTCATTTCGTTGCACGAGTAAGAAGTTATCGCCGTTTAAAGTTACCGCTCGGATCTATCGATTTTTCGGCAGCTGCGAACGGCCGTAATCTCTCACTCTGAAGACCAAGCACGAATTGAACACAGAGAAGGTACGTCAAAAAAGAGGAGAAAATCACTTGATCCATTTCCACGTAGCTCTGCGTTTTTTGTCGTGTATCGATTTCTTTTCTAATTCTTCCTGAATTCCTCAAATCCTTTGAATTTTTTTTGCCGTAGCTCATTTTACCTACGTCCTTGAATCCGCATTCGTTCGCCAAATAAACGATGTTTTTAATGAGAGAGAGAGAGAGAGAGAGAGAGAGAGAGATGAGGAGAAGGAGCGAGATAACTGTTTTCTACAGTTGGAGAAAAATCGATATATTAGGGTTGGAACTCTGAGAATTGTCAAAACTGTTGACTCTGGCGAGTAAAACGACTGTTATAGTAGATCGAAACGAAGAACCGACGCACTGTTTCTGACGATTCGGATTGCACCATCAATAATACAACTGGTGGCGCTGCTGAGCACACAATTAACGGTACACGCGTCCTTCTTATACAGAAACGAAAAATTTTCTGACGGGTTCGATCATACCAGCACTAACGCATCGGATCCCATCAGAACTCCGCAGTGAAGCGTGCTTGGGCGAGAGTAGTACTAGGATGGGTGACCTCCTCGGAAGTCCTCGTGTTGCACCCCTTTCTCCCCCAAAACCTTTTAACCGACGATATGGAGCCCTTTCTCCCCCAAAACGAACCTTCAACGAAGAATACGTGAATAGTTACGAGCAATGCTGATAAATATTGTCGACCTCAAAGCAAGTCTCACGCGAATCGTACTCGCGTATAGCTGGCGCAATCGCCGATGGGAGCGATCCTGTACACACCGGTTGATGCTCCAAACTTTAAACCCTCGGAAGGTGGTGTAAACGACGGATTTTGGGGTCGAAGGCGCGGCGAACGGGGCCTTGCCCAGTTCGCGATTGTAGTATTCCAGCGGGGCTTCGATCCGATATGCTATAATAGTCATTTCGTTGCCCGAGTAAGAAGTTATCGCCGTTTAAAGTTACCGCTCGGATCTATCGATTTTTCGGCAGCTGCGAACGGCCGTAATCTCTCACTCTGAAGACCAAGCACGAATTGAACACAGAGAAGGTACGTCAAAGAAGAGGAGAAAATCCCTTGATCCATTTCCATGTAGCTCTGCGTTTTCTGTCGTGTATCGATTTCTTTTCTAATTCTTCCTGAATTCCTCAAATCCTTTGAATTTTTTTTGCCGTGGCTCATTTTACCTACGTCCTTGAATCCGCATTCGTTCGCCAAATAAACGATGTTTTTAATGAGAGAGAGAGAGATGAGGAGAAGGATCGAGATAACTGTTTTCTACACTTGGAGAAAAATCGATATATTAGGGTTGGAACTCTGAAAATTGTCAAAACTGTTGACTCTAGCGAGTAAAAGGACTGTTATAGTAGATCGAAACGAAGAACCGACGCACTGTTTCTGACGATTCGGATTGCACCATCAATAATACAACTGGTGGCGCTGTTGAGCACACACTTAACGGTACACGCGTCCTTCTTATACAGAAACGAAACCTTTTCTGACGGGTGCGATCATACCAGCACTAACGCATCGGATCCCATCAGAACTCCGCAGTGAAGCGCGCTTGGGCGAGAGTAGTACTAGGATGGGTGACCTCCTGGGAAGTCCTCGTGTTGCACCCCTTTCTCCCCCAAAACCTTTTAACCGACGATATGGAGCCCTTTCTCCCCCAAAACGAACCTTCAACGAAGAATACGTGAATAGTTACGAGCAATGCTGATAAATATTGTCGACCTCAAAGCAAGTCTCACGCGAATCGTACTCGCGTATAGCTGGCGCAATCGTCGATGGGAGCGATCCTGTACACACCGGTTGAGGCTCCAAACTTTAAACCCTCGGAAGGTGGTGTAAACGACGGATTTTGGGGTCGAAGGCGCGGCGAACGGGGCCTTGCCCAGTTCGCGATTGTAGTAATCCAGCGGGGCTTCGATCCGATATGCTATAATAGTCATTTCGTTGCCCGAGTAAGAAGTTATCGCCGTTTAAAGTTACCGCTCGGATCTAACGATTTTTCGGCAGCTGCGAACGGCCGTAATCTCTCACTCTGAAGACCAAGCACGAATTGAACACAGAGAAGGTACGTCAAAGAAGAGGAGAAAATCCCTTGATCCATTTCCACGTAGCTCTGCGTTTTCTGTCGTGTATCGATTTCTTTTCTAATTCTTCCTGAATTCCTCAAATCCTTTGAATTTTTTTTGCCGTGGCTCATTTTACCTACGTCCTTGAATCCGCATTCGTTCGCCAAATAAACGATGTTTTTAATGAGAGAGAGAGAGAGAGAGAGATGAGGAGAAGGAGCGAGATAACTGTTTTCTACAGTTGGAGAAAAATCGATATATTAGGGTTGGCACTCTGAAAATTGTCAAAACTTTTGACTCTGGCGAGTAAAACGACTGTTATAGTAGATCGAAACGAAGAACCGACGCACTGTTTCTGACGATTCGGATTGCACCATCAATAATACAACTGGTGGCGCTGCTGAGCACACACTTAACGGTACACGCGTCCTTCTTATACAGAAACGAAAAATTTTCTGACGGGTTCGATCATACCAGCCCTAACGCATCGGATCCCATCAGAACTCCGCAGTGAAGCGTGCTTGGGCGAGAGTAGTACTAGGATGGGTGACCTCCTCGGAAGTCCTCGTGTTGCACCCCTTTCTCCCCCAAAACCTTTTAACCGACGATATGGAGCCCTTTCTCCCCCAAAACGAACCTTCAACGAAGAATACGTGAATAGTTACGAGCAATGCTGATAAATATTGTCGACCTCAAAGCAAGTCTCACGCGAATCGTACTCGCGTATAGCTGGCGCAATCGCCGATGGGAGCGATCCTGTACACACCGGTTGATGCTCCAAACTTTAAACCCTCGGAAGGTGGTGTAAACGACGGATTTTGGGGTCGAAGGCGCGGCGAACGGGGCCTTGCCCATTTCGCGATTGTAGTAATCCAGCGGGGCTTCGATCCGATATGCTATAATAGTCATTTCGTTGCCCGAGTAAGAAGTTATCGCCGTTTAAAGTTACCGCTCGGATCTATCGATTTTTCGGCAGCTGCGAACGGCCGTAATCTCTCACTCTGAAGACCAAGCACGAATTGAACACAGAGAAGGTACGTCAAAGAAGAGGAGAAAATCCCTTGATCCATTTCCACGTAGCTCTGCGTTTTCTGTCGTGTATCGATTTCTTTTCTAATTCGTCCTGAATTCCTCAAATCCTTTGAATTTTTTTTGCCGTGGCTCATTTTACCTACGTCCTTGAATCCGCATTCGTTCGCCAAATAAACGATGTTTTTAATGAGAGAGAGAGAGAGAGAGAGATGAGGAGAAGGAGCGAGATAACTATTTTCTACAGTTGGAGAAAAATCGATATATTAGGGTTGGCACTCTGAAAATTGTCAAAACTTTTGACTCTGGCGAGTAAAACGACTGTTATAGTAGATCGAAACGAAGAACCGACGCACTGTTTCTGACGATTCGGATTGCACCATCAATAATACAACTGGTGGCACTGCTGAGCACACACTTAACGGTAGACGCGTCCTTCTTATACATAAACCAAACCTTTTCTGACGGGTGCGATCATACCAGCCCTAACGCACTAGATCCCATCAGAAGTCGACAGTGAATCGTGCTTGGGCGAGAGTAGTACTAGGATGGGTGACCTCCTAGGAAGTCCTCGTGTTGCACCCCTTTCTCCCCCAAAACCTTTTAACCGACGATATGGAGCCCTTTCTTACCTTGAACGAACCTTCAACGAAGAATACGTGAATAGTTACGAGCAATGCTGATAAATATTGTCGACCTCAAAGCAAGTCTCACGCGAATCGTACTCGCGTATAGCTGGCGCAATCGCCGATGGGAGCGATCCTGTACACACCGGTTGAGGCTCCAAACTTTAAACCCTCGGAAGGTGGTGTAAACGACGGATTTTGGGGTCGAAGGCGCGGCGAACGGGGCCTTGCCCAGTTCGCGATTGTAGTAATCCAGCGGGGCTTCGATCCGATATGCTATAATAGTCATTTCGTTGCCCGAGTAAGAAGTTATCGCCGTTTAAAGTTACCGCTCGGATCTATCAATTTTTCGGCAGCTGTGAACGGCCGTAATATCTCACTCTGAAGACCAAGCACGAATTGAACACAGAGAAGGTACGTCAAAGAAGAGGAGAAAATCCCTTGATCCATCTCCACGTAGCTCTGCGTTTTCTGTCGTGTATCGATTTCTTTTCTAATTCTTCCTGAATTCCTCAAATCCTTTGAATTTTTTTTGCCGTAGCTCATTTTACCTACGTCCTTGAATCCGCATTCGTTCGCCAAATAAACGATGTTTTTAATGAGAGAGAGAGAGAGAGAGAGAGAGAGAGAGAGAGATTTGGAGAAGGAGCGAGATAACTGTTTTCTACAGTTGGAGAAAAATCGATATATTAGGGTTGGAACTCTGAAAATTGTCAAAACTGTTGACTCTGGCGAGTAAAACGACTGTTATAGTAGATCGAAACGAAGAACCGACGCACTGTTTCTGACGATTCAGATTGCACCATCAATAATACAACTGGTGGCGCTGCTGAGCACACACTTAACGGTACACGCGTCCTTCTTATACAGAAACGAAAAATTTTATGACGTGTTCGATCATACCAGCACTAACGCATCGGATCCCATCAGAACTCCGCAGTGAAGCGTGCTTGGGCGAGAGTAGTACTAGGATGGGTGACCTCCTGGGAAGTCCTCGTGTTGCATCCCTTTCTCCCCCAAAACCTTTTAACCGACGATATGGAGCCCTTTCTCCCCCAAAACGAACCTTCAACGAAGAATACGTGAATAGTTACGAGCAATGCTGATAAATATTGTCGACCTCAAAGCAAGTCTCACGCGAATCGTACTCGCGTATAGCTGGCGCAATCGCCGATGGGAGCGATCCTGTACACACCGGTTGATGCTCCAAACTTTAAACCCTCGGAAGGTGGTGTAAACGACGGATTTTGGGGTCGAAGGCGCGGCGAACGGGGCCTTGCCCAGTTCGCGATTGTAGTATTCCAGTGGGGCTTCGATCCGATATGCTATAATAGTCATTTCGTTGCCCGAGTAAGAAGTTATCGCCGTTTAAAGTTACCGCTCGGATCTATCGATTTTTCGGCAGCTGCGAACGGCCGTAATCTCTCACTCTGAAGACCAAGCACGAATTGAACACAGAGAAGGTACGTCAAAGAAGAGGAGAAAATCCCTTGATCCATTTCCACGTAGCTCTGCGTTTTCTGTCGTGTATCGATTTCTTTTCTAATTCTTCCTGAATTCCTCAAATCCTTTGAATTTTTTTTGCCGTGGCTCATTTTACCTACGTCCTTGAATCCGCATTCGTTCGCCAAATAAACGATGTTTTTAATGAGAGAGAGAGAGAGAGAGAGAGAGAGAGAGGAGGAGAAGGAGCGAGATAATTGTTTTCTACAGTTGGAGAAAAATCGATATATTAGGGTTGGAACTCTGAAAATTGTCAAAACTGTTGACTCTGGCGAGTAAAACGACTGTTATAGTAGATCGAAACGAAGAACCGACGCACAGTTTCTGACGATTCGGATTGCACCATCAATAATACAACTGGTGGCGCTGCTGAGCACACACTTAACGGTACACGCGTCCTTCTTATACAGAAATGAAAAATTTTCTGACGGGTTCGATCATACCAGCACTAACGCATCGGATCCCATCAGAACTCCGCAGTGAAGCGTGCTTGGGCGAGAGTAGTACTAGGATGGGTGACCTCCTGGGAAGTCCTCGTGTTGCACCCCTTTCTCCCCCAAAACCTTTTAACCGACGATATGGAGCCCTTTCTCCCCCAAAACGAACCTTCAACGAAGAATACGTGAATAGTTACGAGCAATGCTGATAAATATTGTCGACCTCAAAGCAAGTCTCACGCGAATCGTACTCGCGTATAGCTGGCGCAATCGCCGATGGGAGCGATCCTGTACACACCGGTTGAGGCTCCAAACTTTAAACCCTCGGAAGGTGGTGTAAACGACGGATTTTGGGGTCGAAGGCGCGGCGAACGGGGCCTTGCCCAGTTCGCGATTGTAGTAATCCAGCGGGGCTTCGATCCGATATGCTATAATAGTCATTTCGTTGCCCGAGTAAGAAGTTATCGCCGTTTAAAGTTACCGCTCGGATCTATCAATTTTTCGGCAGCTGTGAACGGCCGTAATATCTCACTCTGAAGACCAAGCACGAATTGAACACAGAGAAGGTACGTCAAAGAAGAGGAGAAAATCCCTTGATCCATCTCCACGTAGCTCTGCGTTTTCTGTCGTGTATCGATTTCTTTTCTAATTCTTCCTGAATTCCTCAAATCCTTTGAATTTTTTTTGCCGTAGCTCATTTTACCTACGTCCTTGAATCCGCATTCGTTCGCCAAATAAACGATGTTTTTAATGAGAGAGAGAGAGAGAGAGAGAGAGAGAGAGATTTGGAGAAGGAGCGAGATAACTGTTTTCTACAGTTGGAGAAAAATCGATATATTAGGGTTGGAACTCTGAGAATTGTCAAAACTGTTGACTCTGGCGAGTAAAACGACTGTTATAGTAGATCGAAACGAAGAACCGACGCACTGTTTCTGACGATTCGGATTGCACCATCAATAATACAACTGGTGGCGCTGCTGAGCACACACTTAACGGTACACGCGTCCTTCTTATACAGAAACGAAAAATTTTCTGACGGGTTCGATCATACCAGCACTAACGCATCGGATCCCATCAGAACTCCGCAGTGAAGCGTGCTTGGGCGAGAGTAGTACTAGGATGGGTGACCTCCTCGGAAGTCCTCGTGTTGCACCCCTTTCTCCCCCAAAACCTTTTAACCGACGATATGGAGCCCTTTCTCCCCCAAAACGAACCTTCAACGAAGAATACGTGAATAGTTACGAGCAATGCTGATAAATATTGTCGACCTCAAAGCAAGTCTCACGCGAATCGTACTCGCGTATAGCTGGCGCAATCGCCGATGGGAGCGATCCTGTACACACCGGTTGATGCTCCAAACTTTAAACCCTCGGAAGGTGGTGTAAACGACGGATTTTGGGGTCGAAGGCGCGGCGAACGGGGCCTTGCCCAGTTCGCGATTGTAGTATTCCAGCGGGGCTTCGATCCGATATGCTATAATAGTCATTTCGTTGCCCGAGTAAGAAGTTATCGCCGTTTAAAGTTACCGCTCGAATCTATCGATTTTTCGGCAGCTGCGAACGGCCGTAATCTCTCACTCTGAAGACCAAGCACGAATTGAACACAGAGAAGGTACGTCAAAGAAGAGGAGAAAATCCCTTGATCCATTTCCATGTAGCTCTGCGTTTTCTGTCGTGTATCGATTTCTTTTCTAATTCTTCCTGAATTCCTCAAATCCTTTGAATTTTTTTTGCCGTGGCTCATTTTACCTACGTCCTTGAATCCGCATTCGTTCGCCAAATAAACGATGTTTTTAATGAGAGAGAGAGAGATGAGGAGAAGGAGCGAGATAACTGTTTTCTACAGTTGGAGAAAAATCGATATATTAGGGTTGGAACTCTGAAAATTGTCAAAACTGTTGACTCTAGCGAGTAAAAGGACTGTTATAGTAGATCGAAACGAAGAACCGACGCACTGTTTCTGACGATTCGGATTGCACCATCAATAATACAACTGGTGGCGCTGCTGAGCACACACTTAACGGTACACGCGTCCTTCTTATACAGAAACGAAACCTTTTCTGACGGGTGCGATCATACCAGCACTAACGCATCGGATCCCATCAGAACTCCGCAGTGAAGCGCGCTTGGGCGAGAGTAGTACTAGGATGGGTGACCTCCTGGGAAGTCCTCGTGTTGCACCCCTTTCTCCCCCAAAACCTTTTAACCGACGATATGGAGCCCTTTCTCCCCCAAAACGAACCTTCAACGAAGAATACGTGAATAGTTACGAGCAATGCTGATAAATATTGTCGACCTCAAAGCAAGTCTCACGCGAATCGTACTCGCGTATAGCTGGCGCAATCGTCGATGGGAGCGATCCTGTACACACCGGTTGAGGCTCCAAACTTTAAACCCTCGGAAGGTGGTGTAAACGACGGATTTTGGGGTCGAAGGCGCGGCGAACGGGGCCTTGCCCAGTTCGCGATTGTAGTAATCCAGCGGGGCTTCGATCCGATATGCTATAATAGTCATTTCGTTGCCCGAGTAAGAAGTTATCGCCGTTTAAAGTTACCGCTCGGATCTATCGATTTTTCGGCAGCTGCGAACGGCCGTAATCTCTCACTCTGAAGACCAAGCACGAATTGAACACAAAGAAGGTACGTCAAAGAAGAGGAGAAAATCCCTTGATCCATTTCCACGTAGCTCTGCGTTTTCTGTCGTGTATCGATTTCTTTTCTAATTCGTCCTGAATTCCTCAAATCCTTTGAATTTTTTTTGCCGTGGCTCATTTTACCTACGTCCTTGAATCCGCATTCGTTCGCCAAATAAACGATGTTTTTAATGAGAGAGAGAGAGAGAGAGAGATGAGGAGAAGGAGCGAGATAACTGTTTTCTACAGTTGGAGAAAAATCGATATATTAGGGTTGGCACTCTGAAAATTGTCAAAACTTTTGACTCTGGCGAGTAAAACGACTGTTATAGTAGATCGAAACGAAGAACCGACGCACTGTTTCTGACGATTCGGATTGCACCATCAATAATACAACTGGTGGCGCTGCTGAGCACACACTTAACGGTACACGCGTCCTTCTTATACAGAAACGAAAAATTTTCTGACGGGTTCGATCATACCAGCACTAACGCATCGGATCCCATCAGAACTCCGCAGTGAAGCGTGCTTGGGCGAGAGTAGTACTAGAATGGGTGACCTCCTCGGAAGTCCTCGTGTTGCACCCCTTTCTCCCCCAAAACCTTTTAACCGACGATATGGAGCCCTTTCTCCCCCAAAACGAACCTTCAACGAAGAATACGTGAATAGTTACGAGCAATGCTGATAAATATTGTCGACCTCAAAGCAAGTCTCACGCGAATCGTACTCGCGTATAGCTGGCGCAATCGCCGATGGGAGCGATCCTGTACACACCGGTTGATGCTCCAAACTTTAAACCCTCGGAAGGTGGTGTAAACGACGGATTTTGGGGTCGAAGGCGCGGCGAACGGGGCCTTGCCCAGTTCGCGATTGTAGTATTCCAGCGGGGCTTCGATCCGATATGCTATAATAGTCATTTCGTTGCCCGAGTAAGAAGTTATCGCCGTTTAAAGTTACCGCTCGGATCTATCGATTTTTCGGCAGCTGCGAACGGCCGTAATCTCTCACTCTGAAGACCAAGCACGAATTGAACACAGAGAATGTACGTCAAAGAAGAGGAGAAAATCCCTTGATCCATTTCCACGTAGCTCTGCGTTTTCTGTCGTGTATCGATTTCTTTTCTAATTCTTCCTGAATTCCTCAAATCCTTTGAATTTTTTTTGCCGTGGCTCATTTTACCTACGTCCTTGAATCCGCATTCGTTCGCCAAATAAACGATGTTTTTAATGATAGAGAGAGAGATGAGGAGAAGGAGCGAGATAACTGTTTTCTACAGTTGGAGAAAAATCGATATATTAGGGTTGGAACTCTGAAAATTGTCAAAACTGTTGACTCTGGCGAGTAAAACGACTGTTATAGTAGATCGAAACGAAGAACCGACGCACTGTTTCTGACGATTCGGATTGCACCATCAATAATACAACTGGTGCCACTGCTGAGCACACACTTAACGGTACACGCGTCCTTCTTATACATAAACCAAACCTTTTCTGACGGGTGCGATCATACCAGCCCTAACGCACCAGATCCCATCAGAAGTCGACAGTGAATCGTGCTTGGGCGAGAGTAGTACTAGGATGGGTGACCTCCTAGGAAGTCCTCGTGTTGCACCCCTTTCTCCCCCAAAACCTTTTAACCGACGATATGGAGCCCTTTCTTACCTTGAACGAACCTTCAACGAAGAATACGTGAATAGTTAAGAGCAATGCTGATAAATATTGTCGACCTCAAAGCAAGTCTCCCGCGAATCGTACTCGCGTATAGCTGGCGCAATCGTCGATGGGAGCGATCCTGTACACACCGGTTGAGGCTCCAAACTTTAAACCCTCGGAAGGTGGTGTAAACGACGGATTTTGGGGTCGAAGGCGCGGCGAACGGGGCCTTGCCCATTTCGCGATTGTAGTAATCCAGCGGGGCTTCGATCCGATATGCTATAATAGTCATTTCGTTGCCCGAGTAAGAAGTTATCGCCGTTTAAAGTTACCGCTCGGATCTATCGATTTTTCGGCAGCTGCGAACGGCCGTAATCTCTCACTCTGAAGACCAAGCACGAATTGAACACAGAGAAGGTACGTCAAAGAAGAGGAGAAAATCCCTTGATCCATTTCCACGTAGCTCTGCGTTTTCTGTCGTGTATCGATTTCTTTTCTAATTCGTCCTGAATTCCTCAAATCCTTTGAATTTTTTTTGCCGTGGCTCATTTTACCTACGTCCTTGAATCCGCATTCGTTCGCCAAATAAACGATGTTTTTAATGAGAGAGAGAGAGAGAGAGATGAGGAGAAGGAGCGAGATAACTATTTTCTACAGTTGGAGAAAAATCGATATATTAGGGTTGGCACTCTGAAAATTGTCAAAACTTTTGACTCTGGCGAGTAAAACGACTGTTATAGTAGATCGAAACGAAGAACCGACGCACTGTTTCTGACGATTCGGATTGCACCATCAATAATACAACTGGTGGCACTGCTGAGCACACACTTAACG
The DNA here is from genome assembly GCA_037013495.1 of Hippophae tibetana. Classification (NCBI taxonomy): domain Eukaryota; kingdom Viridiplantae; phylum Streptophyta; class Magnoliopsida; order Rosales; family Elaeagnaceae; genus Hippophae; species Hippophae tibetana. The sequence goes on along the minus strand of CM072804.1, from coordinate 51,378,866 downwards.
GTAGACGCGTCCTTCTTATACATAAACCAAACCTTTTCTGACGGGTGCGATCATACCAGCCCTAACGCACTAGATCCCATCAGAAGTCGACAGTGAATCGTGCTTGGGCGAGAGTAGTACTAGGATGGGTGACCTCCTAGGAAGTCCTCGTGTTGCACCCCTTTCTCCCCCAAAACCTTTTAACCGACGATATGGAGCCCTTTCTTACCTTGAACGAACCTTCAACGAAGAATACGTGAATAGTTACGAGCAATGCTGATAAATATTGTCGACCTCAAAGCAAGTCTCACGCGAATCGTACTCGCGTATAGCTGGCGCAATCGCCGATGGGAGCGATCCTGTACACACCGGTTGAGGCTCCAAACTTTAAACCCTCGGAAGGTGGTGTAAACGACGGATTTTGGGGTCGAAGGCGCGGCGAACGGGGCCTTGCCCAGTTCGCGATTGTAGTAATCCAGCGGGGCTTCGATCCGATATGCTATAATAGTCATTTCGTTGCCCGAGTAAGAAGTTATCGCCGTTTAAAGTTACCGCTCGGATCTATCAATTTTTCGGCAGCTGTGAACGGCCGTAATATCTCACTCTGAAGACCAAGCACGAATTGAACACAGAGAAGGTACGTCAAAGAAGAGGAGAAAATCCCTTGATCCATCTCCACGTAGCTCTGCGTTTTCTGTCGTGTATCGATTTCTTTTCTAATTCTTCCTGAATTCCTCAAATCCTTTGAATTTTTTTTGCCGTAGCTCATTTTACCTACGTCCTTGAATCCGCATTCGTTCGCCAAATAAACGATGTTTTTAATGAGAGAGAGAGAGAGAGAGAGAGAGAGAGAGAGATTTGGAGAAGGAGCGAGATAACTGTTTTCTACAGTTGGAGAAAAATCGATATATTAGGGTTGGAACTCTGAAAATTGTCAAAACTGTTGACTCTGGCGAGTAAAACGACTGTTATAGTAGATCGAAACGAAGAACCGACGCACTGTTTCTGACGATTCAGATTGCACCATCAATAATACAACTGGTGGCGCTGCTGAGCACACACTTAACGGTACACGCGTCCTTCTTATACAGAAACGAAAAATTTTATGACGTGTTCGATCATACCAGCACTAACGCATCGGATCCCATCAGAACTCCGCAGTGAAGCGTGCTTGGGCGAGAGTAGTACTAGGATGGGTGACCTCCTGGGAAGTCCTCGTGTTGCACCCCTTTCTCCCCCAAAACCTTTTAACCGACGATATGGAGCCCTTTCTCCCCCAAAACGAACCTTCAACGAAGAATACGTGAATAGTTACGAGCAATGCTGATAAATATTGTCGACCTCAAAGCAAGTCTCACGCGAATCGTACTCGCGTATAGCTGGCGCAATCGCCGATGGGAGCGATCCTGTACACACCGGTTGATGCTCCAAACTTTAAACCCTCGGAAGGTGGTGTAAACGACGGATTTTGGGGTCGAAGGCGCGGCGAACGGGGCCTTGCCCAGTTCGCGATTGTAGTATTCCAGTGGGGCTTCGATCCGATATGCTATAATAGTCATTTCGTTGCCCGAGTAAGAAGTTATCGCCGTTTAAAGTTACCGCTCGGATCTATCGATTTTTCGGCAGCTGCGAACGGCCGTAATCTCTCACTCTGAAGACCAAGCACGAATTGAACACAGAGAAGGTACGTCAAAGAAGAGGAGAAAATCCCTTGATCCATTTCCACGTAGCTCTGCGTTTTCTGTCGTGTATCGATTTCTTTTCTAATTCTTCCTGAATTCCTCAAATCCTTTGAATTTTTTTTGCCGTGGCTCATTTTACCTACGTCCTTGAATCCGCATTCGTTCGCCAAATAAACGATGTTTTTAATGAGAGAGAGAGAGAGAGAGAGAGAGAGAGAGGAGGAGAAGGAGCGAGATAATTGTTTTCTACAGTTGGAGAAAAATCGATATATTAGGGTTGGAACTCTGAAAATTGTCAAAACTGTTGACTCTGGCGAGTAAAACGACTGTTATAGTAGATCGAAACGAAGAACCGACGCACAGTTTCTGACGATTCGGATTGCACCATCAATAATACAACTGGTGGCGCTGCTGAGCACACACTTAACGGTACACGCGTCCTTCTTATACAGAAATGAAAAATTTTCTGACGGGTTCGATCATACCAGCACTAACGCATCGGATCCCATCAGAACTCCGCAGTGAAGCGTGCTTGGGCGAGAGTAGTACTAGGATGGGTGACCTCCTGGGAAGTCCTCGTGTTGCACCCCTTTCTCCCCCAAAACCTTTTAACCGACGATATGGAGCCCTTTCTCCCCCAAAACGAACCTTCAACGAAGAATACGTGAATAGTTACGAGCAATGCTGATAAATATTGTCGACCTCAAAGCAAGTCTCACGCGAATCGTACTCGCGTATAGCTGGCGCAATCGCCGATGGGAGCGATCCTGTACACACCAGTTGATGCTCCAAACTTTAAACCCTCGGAAGGTGGTGTAAACGACGGATTTTGGGGTCGAAGGCACGGCGAACAGGGCCTTGCCCAGTTTGCGATTGTAGTAATCCAGCGGGGCTTCGATCCGATATGCTATAATAGTCATTTCGTTGCCCGAGTAAGAAGTTATCGCCGTTTAAAGTTACCGCTCGGATCTATCGATTTTTCGGCAGCTGCGAACGGCCGTAATCTCTCACTCTGAAGACCAAGCACGAATTGAACACAGAGAAGGTACGTCAAAGAAGAGGAGAAAATCCCTTGATCCATTTCCACGTAGCTCTGCGTTTTCTGTCGTGTATCGATTTCTTTTCTAATTCTTCCTGAATTCCTCAAATCCTTTGAATTTTTTTTGCCGTGGCTCATTTTACCTACGTCCTTGAATCCGCATTCGTTCGCCAAATAAACGATGTTTTTAATGAGAGAGAGAGAGAGAGAGAGAGAGAGATATGAGGAGAAGGAGCGAGATAACTGTTTTCTACAGTTCGAGAAAAATCGATATATTAGGGTTGGCACTCTGAAAATTGTCAAAACTTTTGACTCTAGCGAGTAAAACGACTGTTATAGTAGATCGAAACGAAGAACCGACGCACTGTTTCTGACGATTCGGATTGCACCATCAATAATACAACTGGTGGCACTACTGAGCACACACTTAACGGTACACGCGTCCTTCTTATACATAAACCAAACCTTTTCTGTCGGGTGCGATCATACCAGCCCTAACGCACCAGATCCCATCAGAAGTCGACAGTGAATCGTGCTTGGGCGAGAGTAGTACTAGGATGGGTGACCTCCTAGGAAGTCCTCGTGTTGCACCCCTTTCTCCCCCAAAACCTTTTAACCGACGATATGGAGCCCTTTCTCCCCCAAAACGAACCTTCAACGAAGAATACGTGAATAGTTACGAGCAATGCTGATAAATATTGTCGACCTCAAAGCAAGTCTCACGCGAATCGTACTCGCGTATAGCTGGCGCAATCGCCGATGGGAGCGATCCTGTACACACCGGTTGAGGCTCCAAACTGTAAACCCTCGGAAGGTGGTGTAAATGACGGATTTTGGGGTCGAAGGCGCGGCGAACGGGGCCTTGCCCAGTTCGCGATTGTAGTTATCCAGCGGGGCTTCGATCCGATATGCTATAATAGTCATTTCGTTGCCCGAGTAAGAAGTTATCGCCGTTTAAAGTTACCGCTCGGATCTATCAATTTTTCGGCAGCTGCGAACGGCCGTAATCTCTCACTCTGAAGACCAAGCACGAATTGAACACAGAGAAGGTACGTCAAAGAAGAGGAGAAAATCCCTTGATCCATTTCCACGTAGCTCTGCGTTTTCTGTCGTGTATCGATTTCTTTTCTAATTCTTCCTGAATTCCTCAAATCCTTTGAATTTTTTTTGCCGTAGCTCATTTTACCTACGTCCTTGAATCCGCATTCGTTCGCCAAATAAACGATGTTTTTAATGAGAGAGAGAGAGAGAGAGAGAGAGAGAGAGATGAGGAGAAGGAGCGAGATAACTGTTTTCTACAGTTGGAGAAAAATCGATATATTAGGGTTGGAACTCTGAAAATTGTCAAAACTGTTGACTCTGGCGAGTAAAACGACTGTTATAGTAGATCGAAACGAAGAACCGACGCACTGTTTCTGACGATTCGGATTGCACCATCAATAATACAACTGGTGGCGCTGCTGAGCACACACTTAACGGTACACGCGTCCTTCTTATAAAGAAACGAAAAATTTTCTGACGGGTTCGATCATACCAGCACTAACGCATCGGATCCCATCAGAACTCCGCAGTGAAGCGTGCTTGGGCGAGAGTAGTACTAGGATGGGTGACCTCCTCGGAAGTTCTCGTGTTGCACCCCTTTCTCCCCCAAAACCTTTTAACCGACGATATGGAGCCCTTTCTCCCCCAAAACGAACCTTCAACGAAGAATACGTGAATAGTTACGAGCAATGCTGATAAATATTGTCGACCTCAAAGCAAGTCTCACGCGAATCGTACTCGCGTATAGCTGGCGCAATCGCCGATGGGAGCGATCCTGTACACACCGGTTGAGGCTCCAAACTTTAAACCCTCGGAAGGTGGTGTAAACGACGGATTTTGGGGTCGAAGGCGCGGCGAACGGGGCCTTGCCGAGTTCGCGATTGTAGTAATCCAGCGGGGCTTCGATCCGATATGCTATAATAGTCATTTCGTTGCCCGAGTAAGAAGTTATCGCCGTTTAAAGTTACCGCTCGGATCTATCGATTTTTCGGCAGCTGCGAACGGCCGTAATCTCTAACTCTGAAGACCAAGCACGAATTGAACACAGAGAAGGTACGTCAAAGAAGAGGAGAAAATCCCTTGATCCATTTCCACGTAGCTCTGCGTTTTCTGTCGTGTATCGATTTCTTTTCTAATTCTTCCTGAATTCCTCAAATCCTTTGAATTTTTTTTGCCGTGGCTCATTTTACGTACGTCCTTGAATCCGCATTCGTTCGCCAAATAAACGATGTTTTTAATGAGAGAGAGAGAGATGAGGAGAAGGAGCGAGATAACTGTTTTCTACAGTTGGAGAAAAATCGATATATTAGGGTTGGAACTCTGAAAATTGTCAAAACTGTTGACTCTGGCGAGTAAAACGACTGTTATAGTAGATCGAAACGAAGAACCGACGCACTGTTTCTGACGATTCGGATTGCACCATCAATAATACAACTGGTGGCGCTGCTGAGCACACACTTAACGGTACACGCGTCCTTCTTATACAGAAACGAAACCTTTTCTGACGGTTGCGATCATACCAGCACTAATGCATCGGATCCCATCAGAACTCCGCAGTGAAGCGTGCTTGGGCGAGAGTAGTACTAGGATGGGTGACCTCCTGGGAAGTCCTCGTGTTGCACCCCTTTCTCCCCCAAAACCTTTTAACCGACGATATGGAGCCCTTTCTTACCTTGAACGAACCTTCAACGAAGAATACGTGAATAGTTACGAGCAATGCTGATAAATATTGTCGACCTCAAAGCAAGTCTCACGCGAATCGTACTCGCGTATAGTTGGCGCAATCGCCGAGGGGAGCGATCCTGTACACACCGGTTGAGGCTCCCAACTTTAAACCCTCGAAAGGTGGTGTAAACGACGGATTTTGGGGTCGAAGGCGCGGCGAACGGGGCCTTGCCCAGTTCGTGATTGTAGTAATCCAGCGGGGCTTCGATCCGATATGCTATAATAGTCATTTCGTTGCCCGAGTAAGAAGTTATCGCCGTTTAAAGTTACCGCTCGGATCTATCGATTTTTCGGCAGCTGCGAACGACCGTAATCTCTAACTCTGAAGACCAAGCACGAATTGAACACAGAGAAGGTACGTCAAAGAAGAGGAGAAAATCCCTTGATCCATTTCCACGTAGCTCTGCGTTTTCTGTCGTGTATCAATTTCTTTTCTAATTCTTCCTGAATTCCTCAAATCCTTTGAATTTTTTTTGCCGTGGCTCATTTTACGTACGTCCTTGAATCCGCATTCGTTCGCCAAATAAACGATGTTTTTAATGAGAGAGAGAGAGATGAGGAGAAGGAGCGAGATAACTGTTTTCTACAGTTGGAGAAAAATCGATATATTAGGGTTGGAACTCTGAAAATTGTCAAAACTGTTGACTCTGGCGAGTAAAACGACTGTTATAGTAGATCGAAACGAAGAACCGACGCACTGTTTCTGACGATTCGGATTGCACCATCAATAATACAACTGGTGGCGTTGTGAGCACACACTTAACGGTACACGCGTCTTTCTTATACAGAAACGAAACCTTTTCTGACGGGTGCGATCATACCAGCACTAACGCATCGGATCCCATCAGAACTCCGCAGTGAAGCGTGCTTGGGCGAGAGTAGTACTAGGATGGGTGACCTCCTGGGAAGTCCTCGTGTTGCACCCCTTTCTCCCCCAAAACCTTTTAACCGACGATATGGAGCCCTTTCTTACCTTGAACGAACCTTCAACGAAGAATACGTGAATAGTTAAGAGCAATGCTCATAAATATTGTCGACCTCAAAGCAAGTCTCACGCGAATCGTACTCGCGTATAGCTGGCGCAATCGCCGATGGGAGCGATCCTGTACACACCGGTTGAGGCTCCAAACTTTAAACCCTCGGAAGGTGGTGTAAACGACGGATTTTGGGGTCGAAGGCGCGGCGAACGGGGCCTTGCCCAGTTCGCGATTGTAGTAATCCAGCGGGGCTTCGATCCGATATGCTATAATAGTCATTTCGTTGCCCGAGTAAGAAGTTATCGCCGTTTAAAGTTACCGCTCGGATCTATCAATTTTTCGGCAGCTGCGAATGGCCGTAATCTCTCACTCTGAAGACCAAGCACGAATTGAACACAGAGAAGGTACGTCAAAGAAGAGGAGAAAATCCCTTGATCCATTTCCACGTAGCTCTGCGTTTTCTGTCGTGTATCGATTTCTTTTCTAATTCTTCCTGAATTCCTCAAATCCTTTGAATTTTTTTTGCCGTAGCTCATTTTACCTACGTCCTTGAATCCGCATTCGTTCGCCAAATAAACGATGTTTTTAATGAGAGAGAGAGAGAGAGAGAGAGAGAGAGAGAGAGATGAGGAGAAGGAGCGAGATAACTGTTTTCTACAGTTGGAGAAAAATCGATATATTAGGGTTGGAACTCTGAAAATTGTCAAAACTGTTGACTCTGGCGAGTAAAACGACTGTTATAGTAGATCGAAACGAAGAACCGACGCACTGTTTCTGACGATTCGGATTGCACCATCAATAATACAACTGGTGGCGCTGCTGAGCACACACTTAACGGTACACGCGTCCTTCTTATACAGAAATGAAAAATTTTCTGACGGGTTCGATCATACCAGCACTAACGCATCGGATCCCATCAGAACTCCGCAGTGAAGCGTGCTTGGGCGAGAGTAGTACTAGGATGGGTGACCTCCTGGGAAGTCCTCGTGTTGCACCCCTTTCTCCCCCAAAACCTTTTAACCGACGATATGGAGCCCTTTCTTACCTTGAACGAACCTTCAACGAAGAATACGTGAATAGTTACGAGCAATGCTGATAAATATTGTCGACCTCAAAGCAAGTCTCACGCGAATCGTACTCGCGTATAGCTGGCGCAATCGCCGAGGGGAGCGATCCTGTACACACCGGTTGAGGCTCCCAACTTTAAACCCTCGAAAGGTGGTGTAAACGACGGATTTTGGGGTCGAAGGCGCGGCGAACGGGGCCTTGCCCGGTTCGTGATTGTAGTAATCCAGCGGGGCTTCGATCCGATATGCTATAATAGTCATTTCGTTGCCCGAGTAAGAAGTTATCGCCGTTTAAAGTTACCGCTCGGATCTATCGATTTTTCGGCAGCTGCGAACGACCGTAATCTCTAACTCTGAAGACCAAGCATGAATTGAACACAGAGAAGGTACGTCAAAGAAGAGGAGAAAATCCCTTGATCCATTTCCACGTAGCTCTGCGTTTTCTGTCGTGTATCAATTTCTTTTCTAATTCTTCCTGAATTCCTCAAATCCTTTGAATTTTTTTTGCCGTGGCTCATTTTACGTACGTCCTTGAATCCGCATTCGTTCGCCAAATAAACGATGTTTTTAATGAGAGAGAGAGAGATGAGGAGAAGGAGCGAGATAACTGTTTTCTACAGTTGGAGAAAAATCGATATATTAGGGTTGGAACTCTGAAAATTGTCAAAACTGTTGACTCTGGCGAGTAAAACGACTGTTATAGTAGATCGAAACGAAGAACCGACGCACTGTTTCTGACGATTCGGATTGCACCATCAATAATACAACTGGTGGCGCTGCTGAGCACACACTTAACGGTACACGCGTCCTTCTTATACAGAAACGAAAAATTTTCTGACGGGTTCGATCATACCAGCACTAACGCATCGGATCCCATCAGAAGTCGACAGTGAATCGTGCTTGGGCGAGAGTAGTACTAGGATAGGTGACCTCCTGGGAAGTCCTCGTGTTGCACCCCTTTCTCCCCCGAAACCTTCTAACCGACGATATGGAGCCCTTTCTTACCTTGAACGAACCTTCAACGAAGAATACGTTAATAGTTACGAGCAGTGCTGATAAATATTGTCGACCTCAAAGCAAGTCTCACGCGAATTGTACTCGCGTATAGCTGGCGCAATCGCCGATGGGAGAGATCCTGTACACACCAGTTGAGGCTCCAAACTTTAAACCCTCGGAAGGTGGTGTAAACGACGGATTTTGGGGTCGAAGGCGCGGCGAACGGGGCCTTGCCCAATTCGCGATTGTAGTAATCCAGCGGGGCTTCGATCCGATATGCTATAATAGTCATTTCCTTGCCCGAGTAAGAAGTTATCGCCGTTTAAAGTTACCGCTCGGATCTATCGATTTTTCGGCAGCTACGAACGGCCGTAATCTCTCACTCTGAAGACCAAGCACGAATTGAACACAGAGAAGGTACGTCAAAGAAGAGGAGAAAATCCCTTGATCCATTTCCACGTAGCTCTGCGTTTTCTGTCGTGTATCGATTTCTTTTCTAATTCTTCCTGAATTCCTCAAATCCTTTGAATTTTTTTTGCCGTGGCTCATTTTACCTACGTCCTTGAATCCGCATTCGTTCGCCAAATAAACGATGTTTTTAATGAGAGAGAGAGAGAAATGAGGAGAAGGAGCGAGATAACTGTTTTCTACAGTTGGAGAAAAATCGATATATTAGGGTTGGAACTCTGAAAATTGTCAAAACTGTTGACTCTAGCGAGTAAAAGGACTGTTATAGTAGATCGAAACGAAGAACCGACGCACTGTTTCTGACGATTCGGATTGCACCAACAATAATACAACTGGTGGCGCTGCTGAGCACACACTTAACGGTACACGCGTCCTTCTTATACAGAAACGAAACCTTTTCTGACGGGTGCGATCATACCAGCACTAACGCATCGGATCCCATCAGAACTCCGCAGTGAAGCGCGCTTGGGCGAGAGTAGTACTAGGATGGGTGACCTCCTGGGAAGTCCTCGTGTTGCACCCCTTTCTCCCCCAAAACCTTTTAACCGACGATATGGAGCCCTTTCTCCCCCAAAACGAACCTTCAACGAAGAATACGTGAATAATTACGAGCAATGCTGATAAATATTGTCGACCTCAAAGCAAGTCTCACGCGAATCGTACTCGCGTATAGCTGGCGCAATCGCCGATGGGAGCGATCCTGTACACACCGGTTGAGGCTCCAAACTTTAAACCCTCGGAAGGTGGTGTAAACGACGGATTTTGGGGTCGAAGGCGCGGCGAACGGGGCCTTGCCCAGTTCGCGATTGTAGTAATCCAGCGGGGCTTCGATCCGATATGCTATAATAGTCATTTCGTTGCCCGAGTAAGAAGTTATCGCCGTTTAAAGTTACCGCTCGGATCTATCGATTTTTCGGCAGCTGCGAACGGCCGTAATCTCTCACTCTGAAGACCAAGCACGAATTGAACACAGAGAAGGTACGTCAAAGAAGAGGAGAAAATCCCTTGATCCATTTCCACGTAGCTCTGCGTTTTCTGTCGTGTATCGATTTCTTTTCTAATTCTTCCTGAATTCCTCAAATCCTTTGAATTTTTTTTGCTGTGGCTCATTTTACCTACGTCCTTGAATCCGCATTCGTTCGCCAAATAAACGATGTTTTTAATGAGAGAGAGAGAGAGAGAGAGAGAGATGAGGAGAAGGAGCGAGATAACTGTTTTCTACAGTTGGAGAAAAATCGATATATTAGGGTTGGCACTCTGAAAATTGTCAAAACTTTTGACTCTGGCGAGTAAAACGACTGTTATAGTAGATCGAAACGAAGAACCGACGCACTGTTTCTGACGATTCGGATTGCACCATCAATAATACAATTGGTGGCGCTGCTGAGCACACACTCAACGGTACACGCGTCCTTCTTATACATAAACCAAACCTTTTCTGACGGGTGCGATCATACCAGCCCTAACGCACCAGATCCCATCAGAAGTCGACAGTGAATCGTGCTTGGGCGAGAGTAGTACTAGGATAGGTGACCTCCTGGGAAGTCCTCGTGTTGCACCCCTTTCTCCCCCGAAACCTTCTAACCGACGATATGGAGCCCTTTCTTACCTTGAACGAACCTTCAACGAAGAATACGTTAATAGTTACGAGCAGTGCTGATAAATATTGTCGACCTCAAAGCAAGTCTCACGCGAATCGTACTCGCGTATAGCTGGCGCAATCGCCGATGGGAGCGATCCTGTACACACCAGTTGAGGCTCCAAACTTTAAACCCTCAGAAGGTGGTGTAAACGACGGATTTTGGGGTCGAAGGCGCGGCGAACGGGGCCTTGTCCAGTTCGCGATTGTAGTAATCCAGCGGGGCTTTGATCCGATATGCTATAATAGTCATTTCGTTGCCCGAGTAAGAAGTTATCGCCGTTTAAAGTTACCGCTCGGATCTATCGATTTTTCGGCAGCTGCGAACGGCCGTAATCTCTCACTCTGAAGACCAAGCACGAATTGAACACAGAGAAGGTACGTCAAAGAAGAGGAGAAAATCCCTTGATCCATTTCCACGTAGCTCTGCGTTCCTGAATTCCTCAAATCCTTTGAATTTTTTTTACCGTGGCTCATTTTACCTACGTCCTTGTATCCGCATTCGTTCGCCAAATAAACGATGTTTTTAATGAGAGAGAGAGAGAGATGAGGAGAAGGAGCGAGATAACTGTTTTCTACAGTTGGAGAAAAATCGATATATTAGGGTTGGAACTCTGAAAATTGTCAAAACTGTTGACTCTGGCGAGTAAAACGACGGTTATAGTAGATCGAAACGAAGAACCGACGCACTGTTTCTGACGATTCGGATTGCACCATCAATAATACAACTGGTGGCGCTGCTGAGCACACACTTAACGGTACACGCGTCCTTCTTATACAGAAACGAAACCTTTTCTGACGGGTGCGATCATACCAGCACTAACGCATCGGATCCCATCAGAACTCCGCAGTGAAGCGTGCTTGGGCGAGAGTAGTACTAGGATGGGTGACCTCCTGGGAAGTCCTCGTGTTGCACCCTTTTCTCCCCCAAAACCTTTTAACCGACGATATGGAGCCCTTTCTTACCTTGAACGAACCTTCAACGAAGAATACGTGAATAGTTACGAGCAATGCGGATAAATATTGTCGACCTCAAAGCTAGTCTCACGCGAATCGTACTCGCGTATAGCTGGCGCAATCGCCGAGGGGAGCGATCCTGTACACACCGGTTGAGGCTCCAAACTTTAAACCCTCGGAAGGTGGTGTAAACGACGGATTTTGGGGTCGAGGGCGCGGCGAACGGGGCCTTGTCCAGTTCGCGATTGTAGTAATCCAGCGGGGCTTCGATCCGATATGCTATAATAGTCATTTCGTTGCCCGAGTAAGAAGTTATCGCCGTTTAAAGTTACCGCTCGGATCTATCGATTTTTCGGCAGCTGCGAACGGCCGTAATCTCTCACTCTGAAGACGAAGCACGAATTGAACACAGAGAAGGTACGTCAAAGAAGAGGAGAAAATCCCTTGATCCATTTCCACGTAGCTCTGCGTTTTCTGTCGTGTATCGATTTCTTTTCTAATTCTTCCTGAATTCCTCAAATCCTTTGAATTTTTTTTGCTGTGGCTCATTTAACCTACGTCCTTGAATCCGCATTCGTTCGCCAAATAAACGATGTTTTTAATGAGAGAGAGAGAGAGAGAGAGAGAGATGAGGAGAAGGAGCGAGATAACTGTTTTCTACAGTTGGAGAAAAATCGATATATTAGGGTTGGCACTCTGAAAATTGTCAAAACTTTTGACTCTGGCGAGTAAAACGACTGTTATAGTAGATCGAAACGAAGAACCGACGCACTGTTTCTGACGATTCGGATTGCACCATCAATAATACAACTGGTGGCGCTGCTGAGCACACACTTAACGGTACACGCGTCCTTCTTATACATAAACCAAACCTTTTCTGACGGGTGCGATCATACCAGCCCTAACGCACCAAATCCCATCAGAAGTCGACAGTGAATCGTGCTTGGGCGAGAGTAGTACTAGGATAGGTGACCTCCTGGGAAGTCCTCGTGTTGCACCCCTTTCTCCCCCAAAACCTTCTAACCGACGATATGGAGCCCTTTCTTACCTTGAACGAACCTTCAACGAAGAATACGTTAATAGTTACGAGCAGTGCTGATAAATATTGTCGACCTCAAAGCAAGTCTCACGCGAATCGTACTCGCGTATAGCTGGCGCAATCGCCGATGGGAGCGATCCTGTACACACCAGTTGAGGCTCCAAACTTTAAACCCTCGGAAGGTGGTGTAAACGACGGATTTTGGGGTCGAAGGCGCGGCGAACGGGGCCTTGTCCAGTTCGCGATTGTAGTAATCCAGCGGGGCTTTGATCCGATATGCTATAATAGTCATTTCGTTGCCCGAGTAAGAAGTTATCGCCGTTTAAAGTTACCGCTCGGATCTATCGATTTTTCGGCAGCTGCGAACGGCCGTAATCTCTCACTCTGAAGACCAAGCACGAATTGAACACAGAGAAGGTACGTCAAAGAAGAGGAGAAAATCCCTTGATCCATTTCCACGTAGCTCTGCGTTCCTGAATTCCTCAAATCCTTTGAATTTTTTTTACCGTGGCTCATTTTACCTACGTCCTTGAATCCGCATTCGTTCGCCAAATAAACGATGTTTTTAATGAGAGAGAGAGAGAGATGAGGAGAAGGAGCGAGATAACTGTTTTCTACAGTTGGAGAAAAATCGATATATTAGGGTTGGAACTCTGAAAATTGTCAAAACTGTTGACTCTTGCGAGTAAAACGACGGTTATAGTAGATCGAAACGAAGAACCGACGCACTGTTTCTGACGATTCGGATTGCACCATCAATAATACAACTGGTGGCGCTGCTGAGCACACACTTAACGGTACACGCGTCCTTCTTATACAGAAACGAAACCTTTTCTGACGGGTGCGATCATACCAGCACTAACGCATCGGATCCCATCAGAACTCCGCAGTGAAGCGTGCTTGGGCGAGAGTAGTACTAGGATGGGTGACCTCATGGGAAGTCCTCGTGTTGCACCCCTTTCTCCCCCAAAACCTTTTAACCGACGATATGGAGCCCTTTCTTACCTTGAACGAACCTTCAACGAAGAATACGTGAATAGTTAGGAGCAATGCGGATAAATATTGTCGACCTCAAAGCTAGTCTCACGCGAATCGTACTCGCGTATAGCTGGCGCAATCGCCGAGGGGAGCGATCCTGTACACACCGGTTGAGGCTCCAAACTTTAAACCCTCGGAAGGTGGTGTAAACGACGGATTTTGGGGTCGAAGGCGCGGCGAACGGGGCCTTGTCCAATTCGCGATTGTAGTAATCCAGCGGGGCTTCGATCCGATATGCTATAATAGTCATTTCGTTGCCCGAGTAAGAAGTTATCGCCGTTTAAAGTTACCGCTCGGATCTATCGATTTTTCGGCAGCTGCGAACGGCCGTAATCTCTCACTCTGAAGACCAAGCACGAATTGAACACAGAGAAGGTACGTCAAAGAAGAGGAGAAAATCCCTTGATCCATTTCCACGTAGCTCTGCGTTTTCTGTCGTGTATCGATTTCTTTTCTAATTCTTCCTGAATTCCTCAAATCCTTTGAATTTTTTTTGCTGTGGCTCATTTTACCTACGTCCTTGAATCCGCATTCGTTCGCCAAATAAACGATGTTTTTAATGAGAGAGAGAGAGAGAGAGAGAGAGATGAGGAGAAGGAGCGAGAAAACTGTTTTCTACAGTTGGAGAAAAATCGATATATTAGGGTTGGCACTCTGAAAATTGTCAAAACTTTTGACTCTGGCGAGTAAAACGACTGTTATAGTAGATCGAAACGAAGAACCGACGCACTGTTTCTGACGATTCGGATTGCACCATCAATAATACAACTGGTGGCGCTGCTGAGCACACACTTAACGGTACACGCGTCCTTCTTATACATAAACCAAACCTTTTCTGACGGGTGCGATCATACCAGCCCTAACGCACCAAATCCCATCAGAAGTCGACAGTGAATCGTGCTTGGGCGAGAGTAGTACTAGGATAGGTGACCTCCTGGGAAGTCCTCGTGTTGCACCCCTTTCTCCCCCAAAACCTTCTAACCGACGATATGGAGCCCTTTCTTACCTTGAACGAACCTTCAACGAAGAATACGTTAATAGTTACGAGCAGTGCTGATAAATATTGTCGACCTCAAAGCAAGTCTCACGCGAATCGTACTCGCGTATAGCTGGCGCAATCGCCGATGGGAGCGATCCTGTACACACCAGTTGAGGCTCCAAACTTTAAACCCTCGGAAGGTGGTGTAAACGACGGATTTTGGGGTCGAAGGCGCGGCGAACGGGGCCTTGTCCAGTTCGCGATTGTAGTAATCCAGCGGGGCTTTGATCCGATATGCTATAATAGTCATTTCGTTGCCCGAGTAAGAAGTTATCGCCGTTTAAAGTTACCGCTCGGATCTATCGATTTAACGGCAGCTGCGAACGGCCGTAATCTCTCACTCTGAAGACCAAGCACGAATTGAACACAGAGAAGGTACGTCAAAGAAGAGGAGAAAATCCCTTGATCCATTTCCACGTAGCTCTGCGTTCCTGAATTCCTCAAATCCTTTGAATTTTTTTTACCGTGGCTCATTTTACCTACGTCCTTGAATCCGCATTCGTTCGCCAAATGAACGATGTTTTTAATGAGAGAGAGAGAGAGATGAGGAGAAGGAGCGAGATAACTGTTTTCTACAGTTGGAGAAAAATCGATATATTAGGGTTGGAACTCTGAAAATTGTCAAAACTGTTGACTCTGGCGAGTAAAACGACTGTTATAGTAGATCGAAACGAAGAACCGACGCACTGTTTCTGACGATTCGGATTGCACCATCAATAATACAACTGGTGGCGCTGCTGAGCACACACTTAACGGTACACGCGTCCTTCTTATACAGAAACGAAACCTTTTCTGACGGGTGCGATCATACCAGCACTAACGCATCGGATCCCATCAGAACTCCGCAGTGAAGCGTGCTTGGGCGAGAGTAGTACTAGGATGGGTGACCTCCTGGGAAGTCCTCGTGTTGCACCCCTTTCTCCCCCAAAACCTTTTAACCGACGATATGGAGCCCTTTCTTACCTTGAACGAACCTTCAACGAAGAATATGTGAATAGTTACGAGCAATGCTGATAAATATTGTCGACCTCAAAGCTAGTCTCACGCGAATCGTACTCGTGTATAGCTGGCGCAATCGCCGAGGGGAGCGATCCTGTACACACCGGTTGAGGCTCCAAACTTTAAACCCTCGGAAGGTGGTGTAAACGACAGATTTTGGGGTCGAAGGCGCGGCGAACGGGGCCTTGTCCAGTTCGCGATTGTAGTAATCCAGCGGGGCTTCGATCCGATATGCTATAATAGTCATTTCGTTGCCCGAGTAAGAAGTTATCGCCGTTTAAAGTTACCGCTCGGATCTATCGATTTTTCGGCAGCTGCGAACGGCCGTAATCTCTCACTCTGAAGACCAAGCACGAATTGAACACAGAGAAGGTACGTCAAAGAAGAGGAGAAAATCCCTTGATCCATTTCCACGTAGCTCTGCGTTTTCTGTCGTGTATCGATTTCTTTTCTAATTCTTCCTGAATTCCTCAAATCCTTTGAATTTTTTTTGCTGTCGCTCATTTTACCTACGTCCTTGAATCCGCATTCGTTCGCCAAATAAACGATGTTTTTAATGAGAGAGAGAGAGAGAGAGAGAGAGATGAGGAGAAGGAGCGAGATAACTGTTTTCTACAGTTGGAGAAAAATCGATATATTAGGGTTGGAACTCTGAAAATTGTCAAAACTGTTGACTCTGGCGAGTAAAACGACTGTTATAGTAGATCGAAACGAAGAACCGACGCACTGTTTCTGACGATTCGGATTGCACCATCAATAATACAACTGGTGGCGCTGCTGAGCACACACTTAACGGTACACGCGTCCTTCTTATACAGAAACGAAACCTTTTCTGACGGGTGCGATCATACCAGCACTAACGCATCGGATCCCATCAGAACTCCGCAGTGAAGCGTGCTTGGGCGAGAGTAGTACTAGGATGGGTGACCTCCTGGGAAGTCCTCGTGTTGCACCCCTTTATCCCCCAAAACCTTTTAACCGACGATATGGAGCCCTTTCTACCCCAAAACGAACCTTCAACGAAGAATACGTGAATAGGTACGAGCAATGCTGATAAATATTGTCGACCTCAAAGCAAGTCTCACGCGAATCGTACTCGCGTATAGCTGGCGCAATCGCCGATGGGAGCGATCCTGTACACACCGGTTGAGGCTCCAAACTTTAAACCCTCGGAAGGTGGTGTAAACGACGGATTTTAGGGTCGAAGGCGCGGCGAACGGGGCCTTGCCCAGTTCGCGATTGTAGTAATCCAGCGGGGCTTCGATCCGATATGCTATAATAGTCATTTCGTTGCCCGAGTAAGAAGTTATCGCCGTTTAAAGTTACCGCTCGGATCTATCGATTTTTCGGCAGCTGCGAACGGCCGTAATCTCTCACTCTGAAGACCAAGCACGAATTGAACACAGAGAAGGTACGTCAAAGAAGAGGAGAAAATCCCTTGATCCATTTCCACGTAGCTCTACGTTCCTGAATTCCTCAAATCCTTTGAATTTTTTTTACCGTGGCTCATTTTACCTACGTCCTTGAATCCGCATTCGTTCGCCAAATAAACGATGTTTTTAATGAGAGAGAGAGAGAGATGAGGAGAAGGAGCGAGATAACTGTTTTCTACAGTTGGAGAAAAATCGATATATTAGGGTTGGAACTCTGAAAATTGTCAAAACTGTTGACTCTGGCGAGTAAAACGACTGTTATAGTAGATCGAAACGAAGAACCGACGCACTGTTTCTGACGATTCGGATTGCACCATCAATAATACAACTGGTGGCGCTGCTGAGCACACACTTAACGGTACACGCGTCCTTCTTATACAGAAACGAAACCTTTTCTGACGGGTGCGATCATACCAGCACTAACGCATCGGATCCCATCAGAACTCCGCAGTGAAGCGTGCTTGGGCGAGAGTAGTACTAGGATGGGTGACCTCCTGGGAAGTCCTCGTGTTGCACCCCTTTCTCCCCTAAAACCTTTTAACCGAATACGTCAATAGTTACGAGCAATGCTGATAAATATTGTCGACCTCAAAGCTAGTCTCACGCGAATCGTACTCGCGTATAGCTGGCGCAATCGCCGAGGGGAGCGATCCTGTACACACCGGTTGAGGCTCCAAACTTTAAACCCTCGGAAGGTGGTGTAAACGACGGATTTTGGGGTCGAAGGCGCGGCGAACGGGGCCTTGTCCAGTTCGCGATTGTAGTAATCCAGCGGGGCTTCGATCCGATATGCTATAATAGTTATTTCGTTGCCCGAGTAAGAAGTTATCGCCGTTTAAAGTTACCGCTCGGATCTATCGATTTTTCGGCAGCTGCGAACGGCCGTAATCTCTCACTCTGAAGACCAAGCACGAATTGAACACAGAGAAGGTACGTCAAAAAGATGAGAAAATCCCTTGATCCATTTCCACGTAGCTCTGCGTTTTCTGTCGTGTATCGATTTCTTTTCTAATTCTTCCTGAATTCCTCAAATCCTTTGAATTTTTTTTGCTGTCGCTCATTTTACCTACGTCCTTGAATCCGCATTCGTTCGCCAAATAAACGATGTTTTTAATGAGAGAGAGAGAGAGAGAGAGAGATGAGGAGAAGGAGCGAGATAACTGTTTTCTACAGTTGGAGAAAAATCGATATATTAGGGTTAGAACTCTGAAAATTGTCAAAACTGTTGACTCTAGCGAGTAAAAGGACTGTTATAGTAGATCGAAACGAAGAACCGACGCACTGTTTCTGACGATTCGGATTGCACCATCAATAATACAACTGGTGGCGCTGCTGAGCACACACTTAACGGTACACGCGTCCTTCTTATACAGAAACGAAACCTTTTCTGACGGGTGCGATCATACCAGCACTAACGCATCAGATCCCATCAGAACTCCGCAGTGAAGCGTGCTTGTGCGAGAGTAGTACTAGGATGGGTGACCTCCTGGGAAGTCCTCGTGTTGCACCCCTTTCTCCCCTAAAACCTTTTAACCGACGATATGGAGCCCTTTCTTACCTTGAACGAACCTTCAACGAAGAATACGTCAATAGTTACGAGCAATGCCGATAAATATTGTCGACCTCAAAGCTAGTCTCACGCGAATCGTACTCGCGTATAGCTGGCGCAATCGCCGAGGGGAGCGATCCTGTACACACCGGTTGAGGCTCCAAACTTTAAACCCTCGGAAGGTGGTGTAAACGACGGATTTTGGGGTCGAAGGCGCGGCGAACGGGGCCTTGTCCAGTTCGCGATTGTAGTAATCCAGCGGGGCTTCGATCCGATATGCTATAATAGTCATTTCGTTGCCCGAGTAAGAAGTTATCGCCGTTTAAAGTTACCGCTCGGATCTATCGATTTTTCGGCAGCAGCGAACGGCCGTAATCTCTCACTCTGAAGACCAAGCACGAATTGAACACAGAGAAGGTACGTCAAAGAAGAGGAGAAAATCCCTTGATCCATTTCCACGTAGCTCTGCGTTTTCTGTCGTGTATCGATTTCTTTTCTAATTCTTCCTGAATTCCTCAAATCCTTTGAATTTTTTTTGCTGTCGCTCATTTTACCTACGTCCTTGAATCCGCATTCGTTCGCCAAATAAACGATGTTTTTAATGAGAGAGAGAGAGAGAGAGAGATGAGGAGAAGGAGCGAGATAACTGTTTTCTACAGTTGGAGAAAAATCGATATATTAGGGTTGGAACTCTGAAAATTGTCAAAACTGTTGACTCTGGCGAGTAAAACGACTGTTATAGTAGATCGAAACGAAGAACCGACGCACTGTTTCTGACGATTCGGATTGTACCATCAATAATACAACTGGTGGCGCTGCTGAGCACACACTTAACGGTACACGCGTCCTTCTTATACAGAAACGAAAAATTTTCTGACGGGTTCGATCATACCAGCACTAACGCATCGGATCCCATCAGAACTCCGCAGTGAAGCGTGCTTGGGCGAGAGTAGTACTAGGATGGGTGACCTCGTGGGAAGTCCTTGTGTTGCACCCCTTTCTCCCCCAAAACCTTTTAACCGACGATATGGAGCCCTTTCTACCCCAAAACGAACCTTCAACGAAGAATACGTGAATAGTTACGAGCAATGCTGATAAATATTGTCGACCTCAAAGCAAGTCTCACGCGAATCGTACTCGCGTATAGCTGGCGCAATCGCCGATGGGAGCGATCCTGTACACACCGGTTGAGGCTCCAAACTTTAAACCCTCGGAATGTGGTGTAAACGACGGATTTTGGGGTCGAAGGCGCGGCGAACGGGGCCTTGCCCAGTTCGCGATTGAAGTAATCCAGCGGGGCTTCGATCCGATATGCTATAATAGTCATTTCGTTGCCCGAGTAAGAAGTTATCGCCGTTTAAAGTTACCGCTCGGATCTATCGATTTTTCGGCAGCTGCGAACGGCCGTAATCTCTCACTCTGAAGACCAAGCACGAATTGAACACAGAGAAGGTACGTCAAAGAAGAGGAGAAAATCCCTTGATCCATTTCCACGTAGCTCTGCGTTTTCTGTCGTGTATCGATTTCTTTTCTAATTCTTCCTGAATTCCTCAAATCCTTTGAATTTTTTTTGCCGTGGCTCATTTTACCTAAGTCCTTGAATCCGCATTCGTTCGGCAAATAAACGATGTTTTTAATGAGAGAGAGAGAGAGATGAGGAGAAGGAGCGAGATAACTGTTTTCTACAGTTGGAGAAAAATCGATATATTAGGGTTGGCACTCTGAAAATTGTCAAAACTGTTGACTCTGGCGAGTAAAACGACTGTTATAGTAGATCGAAACGAAGAACCGACGCACTGTTTCTGACGATTCGGATTGCACCATCAATAATACAACTGGTGGCGATGCTGAGCACACACTTAACGGTACATGCGTCCTTCTTATACAGAAACGAAACCTTTTCTGACGGGTGCGATCATACCAGCACTAACGCATCGGATCCCATCAGAACTCCGCAGTGAAGCGTGCTTGGGCAAGAGTAGTACTAGGATGGGTGACCTCCTGGGAAGTCCTCGTGTTGCACCCCTTTCTCCCCCAAAACCTTTTAACCGACGATATGGAGCCCTTTCTTACCTTGAACGAACCTTCAACGAAGAATACGTGAATAGTTACGAGCAATGCTGATAAATATTGTCGACCTCAAAGCAAGTCTCACGCTAATCGTACTCGCGTATAGCTGGCGCAATCGCCGAGGGGAGCGATCCTGTACACACCGGTTGAGGCTCCAAACTTTAAACCCTCGGAAGGTGGTGTAAACGACGGATTTTGGGGTCGAAGGCGCGGCGAACGGGGCCTTGCCCAATTCGTGGTTGTAGTAATCCAGCGGGGCTTCGATCCGATATGCTATAATAGTCATTTCGTTGCCCGAGTAAGAAGTTATCGCCGTTTAAAGTTACCGCTCGGATCTATCGATTTTTCGGCAGCTGCGAACGGCCGTAATCTCTCACTCTGAAGACCAAGCATGAATTGAACACAGAGAAGGTACGTCAAAGAAGAGGAGAAAATCCCTTGATCCATTTCCACGTAGCTCTGCGTTTTCTGTCGTGTTTCGATTTCTTTTCTAATTCTTCCTGAATTTCTCAAATCCTTTGAATTTTTTTTGCCGTAGCTCATTTTACCTACGTCGTTGAATCCGCATTCGTTCGCCAAATAAACGCTGTTTTTTAATGAGAGAGAGAGAGAGAGATGAGGAGAAGGAGCGAGATAACTGTTTTCTACAGTTGGAGAAAAATCGATATATTAGGGTTGGAACTCTGAAAATTGTCAAAACTGTTGACTCTGGCGAGTAAAACGACTATTATAGTAGATCGAAACGAAGAACCGACGCACTGTTTCTGACGATTCGGATTGCACCATCAATAATACAACTGGTGGCGCTGCTGAGCACACACTTAACGGTACACGCGTCCTTCTTATACAGAAAGGAAACCTTTTCTGACAGGTGCGATCATACCTGCACTAACGCATCGGATCCCATCAGAACTCCGCAGTGAAGCGTGCTTGGGCGAGAGTAGTACTAGGATGGGTTACCTCCTGGGAAGTCCTCGTGTTGCACCCCTTTCTCCCCCAAAACCTTTTAACCGACGATATGGAGCCCTTTCTCCCCCAAAACGAACCTTCAACGAAGAATACGTGAATAGTTACGAGCAATGCTGATAAATATTGTCGACCTCAAATCAAGTCTCACGCGAATCGTAATCGCGTATAGCTGGCACAATCGCCGATGGGAGCGATCCTGTACACACCGGTTGAGGCTCCAAACTTTAAACCCTCGGAAGGTGGTGTAAACGACGGATTTTGGGGTCGAAGGCGCGGCGAACGGGGCCTTGCCCAATTCGCGGTTGTAGTAATCCAGCGGGGCTTCGATCCGATATGCTATAATAGTCATTTTGTTGCCCGAGTAAGAAGTTATCGCCGTTTAAAGTTACCGCTCGGATCTATCGATTTTTCGGCAGCTGCGAACGGCCGTAATCTCTCACTCTGAAGACCAAGCACGAATTGAACACAGAGAAGGTACGTCAAAGAAGAGGAGAAAATCCCTTGATCCATTTCCACGTAGCTCTGCGTTTTCTGTCGTGTATCGATTTCTTTTCTAATTCTTCCTGAATTCCTCAAATCCTTTGAATTTTTTTTGCCGTGGCTCATTTTACCTAAGTCCTTGAATCCGCAATCGTTCGCCAAATAAACGATGTTTTTAATGAGAGAGAGAGAGATGAGGAGAAGGAGCGAGATAACTGTTTTCTACAGTTGGAGAAAAATCGATATATTAGGGTTGTAACTCTGAAAATTGTCAAAACTGTTGACTCTGGCGAGTAAAACGACTGTTATAGTAGATCGAAACGAAGAACCGACGCACTGTTTCTGACGATTCGGATTGCACCATCAATAATACAACTGGTGGCGCTGCTGAGCACACACTTAACGGTACACGCGTCCTTCTTATACAGAAACGAAACCTTTTTTGACGGGTGCGATCATACCAGCACTAACGCATCGGATCCCATCAGAACTCCGCAGTGAAGCGTGCTTGGGCGAGAGTAGTACAAGGATGGGTGACCTCCTGGGAAGTCCTCGTGTTGCACCCCTTTCTCCCCCAAAACCTTTTAACCGACGATATGGAGCCCTTTCTTACCTTGAACGAACCTTCAACGAAGAATACGTGAATAGTTACGAGCAATGCTGATAAATATTGTCGACCTCAAAGCAAGTCTCACGCGAATCGTACTCGCGTATAGCTGGCGCAATCGCCGAGGGGAGCGATCCTGTACACACCGGTTGAGGCTCCAAACTTTAAACCCTCGGAAGGTGGTGTAAACGACGGATTTTGGGGTCGAAGGCGCGGCGAACGGGGCCTTGTCCAGTTCGCGATTGTAGTAATCCAGCGGGGCTTTGATCCGATATGCTATAATAGTCATTTCGTTGCCCGAGTAAGAAGTTATCGCCGTTTAAAGTTACCGCTCGGATCTATCGATTTTTCGGCAGCTGCGAACGGCCGTAATCTCTCACTCTGAAGACCAAGCACGAATTGAACACAGAGAAGGTACGTCAAAGAAGAGGAGAAAATCCCTTGATCCATTTCCACGTAGCTCTGCGTTTTCTGTCGTGTATCGATTTCTTTTCTAATTCTTCCTGAATTCCTCAAATCCTTTGAATTTTTTTTGCCGTGGCTCATTTTACCTACGTCCTTGAATCCGCATTCGTTCGCCAAATAAACGATGTTTTTAATGAGAGAGAGAGAGAGATGAGGAGAAGGAGCGAGATAACTGTTTTCTACAGTTGGAGAAAAATCGATATATTAGGGTTGGAACTCTGAAAATTGTCAAAACTGTTGACTCTGGCGAGTAAAACGACTATTATAGTAGATCGAAACGAAGAACCGACGCACTGTTTCTGACGATTCGGATTGCACCATCAATAATACAACTGGTGGCGCTGCTGAGCACACACTTAACGGTACACGCGTCCTTCTTATACAGAAACGAAACCTTTTCTGACGGGTGCGATCATACCAGCACTAACGCATCGGATCCCATCAGAACTCCGCAGTGAAGCGTGCTTGGGCGAGAGTAGTACTAGGATGGGTTACCTCCTGGGAAGTCCTCGTGTTGCACCCCTTTCTCCCCCAAAACCTTTTAACCGACGATATGGAGCCCTTTCTCCCCCAAAACGAACCTTCAACGAAGAATACGTGAATAGTTACGAGCAATGCTGATAAATATTGTCGACCTCAAATCAAGTCTCACGCGAATCGTAATCGCGTATAGCTGGCACAATCGCCGATGGGAGCGATCCTGTACACACCGGTTGAGGCTCCAAACTTTAAACCCTCGGAAGGTGGTGTAAACGACGGATTTTGGGGTCGAAGGTGCGGCGAACGGGGCCTTGCCCAATTCGCGGTTGTAGTAATCCAGCGGGGCTTCGATCCGATATGCTATAATAGTCATTTTGTTGCCCGAGTAAGAAGTTATCGCCGTTTAAAGTTACCGCTCGGATCTATCGATTTTTCGGCAGCTGCGAACGGCCGTAATCTCTCACTCTGAAGACCAAGCACGAATTGAACACTGAGAAGGTACGTCAAAGAAGAGGAGAAAATCCCTTGATCCATTTCCACGTAGCTCTGCGTTTTCTGTCGTGTATCGATTTCTTTTCTAATTCTTCCTGAATTCCTCAAATCCTTTGAATTTTTTTTGCCGTGGCTCATTTTACCTAAGTCCTTGAATCCGCATTCGTTCGCCAAATAAACGATGTTTTTAATGAGAGAGAGAGAGATGAGGAGAAGGAGCGAGATAACTGTTTTCTACAGTTGGAGAAAAATCGATATATTAGGGTTGTAACTCTGAAAATTGTCAAAACTGTTGACTCTGGCGAGTAAAACGACTGTTATAGTAGATCGAAACGAAGAACCGACGCACTGTTTCTGACGATTCGGATTGCACCATCAATAATACAACTGGTGGCGCTGCTGAGCACACACTTAACGGTACACGCGTCCTTCTCATACAGAAACGAAACCTTTTCTGACGGGTGCGATCATACCAGCACTAACGCATCGGATCCCATCAGAACTCCGCAGTGAAGCGTGCTTGGGCGAGAGTAGTACAAGGATGGGTGACCTCCTGGGAAGTCCTCGTGTTGCACCCCTTTCTCCCCCAAAACCTTTTAACCGACGATATGGAGCCCTTTCTTACCTTGAACGAACCTTCAACGAAGAATACGTGAATAGTTACGAGCAATGCTGATAAATATTGTCGACCTCAAAGCAAGTCTCACGCGAATCGTACTCGCGTATAGCTGGCGCAATCGCCGAGGGGAGCGATCCTGTACACACCGGTTGAGGCTCCAAACTTTAAACCCTCGGAAGGTGGTGTAAACGATGGATTTTGGGGTCGAAGGCGCGGCGAACGGGGCCTTGTCCAGTTCGCGATTGTAGTAATCCAGCGGGGCTTTGATCCGATATGCTATAATAGTCATTTCGTTGCCCGAGTAAGAAGTTATCGCCGTTTAAAGTTACCGCTCGGATCTATCGATTTTTCGGCAGCTGCGAACGGCCGTAATCTCTCACTCTGAAGACCAAGCACGAATTGAACACAGAGAAGGTACGTCAAAGAAGAGGAGAAAATCCCTTGATCCATTTCCACGTAGCTCTGCGTTCCTGAATTCCTCAAATCCTTTGAATTTTTTTTGCCGTGGCTCATTTTACCTACGTCCTTGAATCCGCATTCGTTCGCCAAATAAACGATGTTTTTAATGAGAGAGAGAGAGAGATGAGGAGAAGGAGCGAGATAACTGTTTTCTACAGTTGGAGAAAAATCGATATATTAGGGTTGGAACTCTGAAAATTGTCAAAACTGTTGACTCTGGCGAGTAAAACGACTGTTATAGTAGATCGAAACGAAGAACCGACGCACTGTTTCTGACGATTCGGATTGCACCATCAATAATACAACTGGTGGCGCTGCTGAGCACACACTTAACGGTACACGCGTCCTTCTTATACAGAAACGATACCTTTTCTGAAGGGTGCCATCATACCAGCACTAACGCATCGGATCCCATCAGAACTCCGCAGTGAAGCGTGCTTGGGCGAGAGTAGTACTAGGATGGGTGACCTCCTGGGAAGTCCTCGTGTTGCACCCCTTTCTCCCCCAAAACCTTTTAACCGACGATATAGAGCCCTTTCTTACCTTGAACGAACCTTCAACGAAGAATACGTGAATAGTTACGAGCAATGCTGATAAATATTGTCGACCTCAAAGCAAGTCTCACGCGAATCGTACTCGCGTATAGCTGGCGCAATCGCCGAGGGGAGCGATCCTGTACACACCGGTTGAGGCTCCAAACTTTAAACCCTCGGAAGGTGGTGTAAACGACGGATTTTGGGGTCGAAGGCGCGGCGAACGGGGCCTTGTCCAGTTCGCGATTGTAGTAATCCAGCGGGGCTTCGATCCGATATGCTATAATAGTCATTTCGTTGCCCGAGTAAGAAGTTATCACCGTTTAAAGTTACCGCTCGGATCTATCGATTTTTCGGCAGCTGCGAACGGCCGTAATCTCTCACTCTGAAGACCAAGCACGAATTGAACACAGAGAAGGTACGTCAAAGAAGAGGAGAAAATCCCTTGATCCATTTCCACGTAGCTCTGCGTTCCTGAATTCCTCAAATCCTTTGAATTTTTTTTGCCGTCGCTCATTTTACCTACGTCCTTGAATCCGCATTCGTTCGCCAAATAAACGATGTTTTTAATGAGAGAGAGAGAGAGAGAGAGAGAGAGAGATGAGGAGAAGGAGCGAGATAACTGTTTTCTACAGTTGGAGAAAAATCGATATATTAGGGTTGGAACTCTGAAAATTGTCAAAACTGTTGACTCTGGCGAGTAAAACGACTGTTATAGTAGATCGAAACGAAGAACCGACGCACTGTTTCTGACGATTCGGATTGCACCATCAATAATACAACTGGTGGCGCTGCTGAGCACACACTTAACGGTACACGCGTCCTTCTTATACAGAAACGATACCTTTTCTGACGGGTGCCATCATACCAGCACTAACGCATCGGATCCCATCAGAACTCCGCAGTGAAGCGTGCTTGGGCGAGAGTAGTACTAGGATGGGTGACCTCCTGGGAAGTCCTCGTGTTGCACCCCTTTCTCCCCTAAAACCTTTTAACCGACGATATGGAGCCCTTTCTTACCTTGAACGAACCTTCAACGAAGAATACGTCAATAGTTACGAGCAATGCCGATAAATATTGTCGACCTCAAAGCTAGTCTCACGCGAATCGTACTCGCGTATAGCTGGCGCAATCGCCGAGGGGAGCGATCCTGTACACACCGGTTGAGGCTCCAAACTTTAAACCCTCGGAAGGTGGTGTAAACGACGGATTTTGGGGTCGAAGGCGCGGCGAACGGGGCCTTGTCCAGTTCGCGATTGTAGTAATCCAGCGGGGCTTCGATCCGATATGCTATAATAGTCATTTCGTTGCCCGAGTAAGAAGTTATCGCCGTTTAAAGTTACCGCTCGGATCTATCGATTTTTCGGCAGCAGCGAACGGCCGTAATCTCTCACTCTGAAGACCAAGCACGAATTGAACACAGAGAAGGTACGTCAAAGAAGAGGAGAAAATCCCTTGATCCATTTCCACGTAGCTCTGCGTTTTCTGTCGTGTATCGATTTCTTTTCTAATTCTTCCTGAATTCCTCAAATCCTTTGAATTTTTTTTGCTGTCGCTCATTTTACCTACGTCCTTGAATCCGCATTCGTTCGCCAAATAAACGATGTTTTTAATGAGAGAGAGAGAGAGAGAGAGAGAGAGATGAGGAGAAGGAGCGAGATAACTGTTTTCTACAGTTGGAGAAAAATCGATATATTAGGGTTGGAACTCTGAAAATTGTCAAAACTGTTGACTCTGGCGAGTAAAACGACTGTTATAGTAGATCGAAACGAAGAACCGACGCACTGTTTCTGACGATTCGGATTGCACCATCAATAATACAACTGGTGGCGCTGCTGAGCACACACTTAACGGTACACGCGTCCTTCTTATACAGAAACGAAACCTTTTCTGACGGGTGCGATCATACCAGCACTAACGCATCGGATCCCATCAGAACTCCGCAGTGAAGCGTGCTTGAGCGAGAGTAGTACTAGGATGGGTGACCTCCTGGGAAGTCCTCGTGTTGCACCCCTTTCTCCCCTAAAACCTTTTAACCGACGATATGGAGCCCTTTCTTACCTTGAACGAACCTTCAACGAAGAATACGTCAATAGTTACGAGCAATGCCGATAAATATTGTCGACCTCAAAGCTAGTCTCACGCGAATCGTACTCGCGTATAGCTGGCGCAATCGCCGAGGGGAGCGATCCTGTACACACCGGTTGAGGCTCCAAACTTTAAACCCTCGGAAGGTGGTGTAAACGACGGATTTTGGGGTCGAAGGCGCGGCGAACGGGGCCTTGTCCAGTTCGCGATTGTAGTAATCCAGCGGGGCTTCGATCCGATATGCTATAATAGTCATTTCGTTGCCCGAGTAAGAAGTTATCGCCGTTTAAAGTTACCGCTCGGATCTATCGATTTTTCGGCAGCTGCGAACGGCCGTAATCTCTCACTCTGAAGACCAAGCACGAATTGAACACAGAGAAGGTACGTCAAAGAAGAGGAGAAAATCCCTTGATCCATTTCCACGTAGCTCTGCGTTTTCTGTCGTGTATCGATTTCTTTTCTAATTCTTCCTGAATTCCTCAAATCCTTTGAATTTTTTTTGCTGTCGCTAATTTTACCTACGTCCTTGAATCCGCATTCGTTCGCCAAATAAACGATGTTTTTAATGAGAGAGAGAGAGAGAGAGAGATGAGGAGAAGGAGCGAGATAACTGTTTTCTACAGTTGGAGAAAAATCGATATATTAGGGTTGGAACTCTGAAAATTGTCAAAACTGTTGACTCTGGCGAGTAAAACGACTGTTATAGTAGATCGAAACGAAGAACCGACGCACTGTTTCTGACGATTCGGATTGCACCATCAATAATACAACTGGTGGCGCTGCTGAGCACACACTTAACGGTACACGCGTCCTTCTTATACAGAAACGAAAAATTTTCTGACGGGTTCGATCATACCAGCACTAACGCATCGGATCCCATCAGAACTCCGCAGTGAAGCGTGCTTGGGCGAGAGTAGTACTAGGATGGGTGACCTCGTGGGAAGTCCTTGTGTTGCACCCCTTTCTCCCCCAAAACCTTTTAACCGACGATATGGAGCCCTTTCTACCCCAAAACGAACCTTCAACGAAGAATACGTGAATAGTTACGAGCAATGCTGATAAATATTGTCGACCTCAAAGCAAGTCTCACGCGAATCGTACTCGCGTATAGCTGGCGCAATCGCCGATGGGAGCGATCCTGTACACACCGGTTGAGGCTCCAAACTTTAAACCCTCGGAATGTGGTGTAAACGACGGATTTTGGGGTCGAAGGCGCGGCGAACGGGGCCTTGCCCAGTTCGCGATTGTAGTAATCCAGCGGGGCTTCGATCCGATATGCTATAATAGTCATTTCGTTGCCCGAGTAAGAAGTTATCGCCGTTTAAAGTTACCGCTCGGATCTATCGATTTTTCGGCAGCTGCGAACGGCCGTAATCTCTCACTCTGAAGACCAAGCACGAATTGAACACAGAGAAGGTACGTCAAAGAAGAGGAGAAAATCCCTTGATCCATTTCCACGTAGCTCTGCGTTTTCTGTCGTGTATCGATTTCTTTTCTAATTCTTCCTGAATTCCTCAAATCCTTTGAATTTTTTTTGCCGTGGCTCATTTTACCTAAGTCCTTGAATCCGCATTCGTTCGGCAAATAAACGATGTTTTTAATGAGAGAGAGAGAGATGAGGAGAAGGAGCGAGATAACTGTTTTCTACAGTTGGAGAAAAATCGATATATTAGGGTTGGCACTCTGAAAATTGTCAAAACTGTTGACTCTGGCGAGTAAAACGACTGTTATAGTAGATCGAAACGAAGAACCGACGCACTGTTTCTGACGATTCGGATTGCACCATCAATAATACAACTGGTGGCGATGCTGAGCACACACTTAACGGTACATGCGTCCTTCTTATACAGAAACGAAACCTTTTCTGACGGGTGCGATCATACCAGCACTAACGCATCGGATCCCATCAGAACTCCGCAGTGAAGCGTGCTTGGGCAAGAGTAGTACTAGGATGGGTGACCTCCTGGGAAGTCCTCGTGTTGCACCCCTTTCTCCCCCAAAACCTTTTAACCGACGATATGGAGCCCTTTCTTACCTTGAACGAACCTTCAACGAAGAATACGTGAATAGTTACGAGCAATGCTGATAAATATTGTCGACCTCAAAGCAAGTCTCACGCTAATCGTACTCGCGTATAGCTGGCGCAATCGCCGAGGGGAGCGATCCTGTACACACCGGTTGAGGCTCCAAACTTTAAACCCTCGGAAGGTGGTGTAAACGACGGATTTTGGGGTCGAAGGCGCGGAGAACGGGGCCTTGCCCAATTTGTGGTTGTAGTAATCCAGCGGGGCTTCGATCCGATATGCTATAATAGTCATTTCGTTGCCCGAGTAAGAAGTTATCGCCGTTTAAAGTTACCGCTCGGATCTATCGATTTTTCGGCAGCTGCGAACGGCCGTAATCTCTCACTCTGAAGACCAAGCATGAATTGAACACAGAGAAGGTACGTCAAAGAAGAGGAGAAAATCCCTTGATCCATTTCCACGTAGCTCTGCGTTTTCTGTCGTGTTTCGATTTCTTTTCTAATTCTTCCTGAATTTCTCAAATCCTTTGAATTTTTTTTGCCGTAGCTCATTTTACCTACGTCGTTGAATCCGCATTCGTTCGCCAAATAAACGCTGTTTTTTAATGAGAGAGAGAGAGAGAGATGAGGAGAAGGAGCGAGATAACTGTTTTCTACAGTTGGAGAAAAATCGATATATTAGGGTTGGAACTCTGAAAATTGTCAAAACTGTTGACTCTGGCGAGTAAAACGACTATTATAGTAGATCGAAACGAAGAACCGACGCACTGTTTCTGACGATTCGGATTGCACCATCAATAATACAACTGGTGGCGCTGCTGAGCACACACTTAACGGTACACGCGTCCTTCTTATACAGAAAGGAAACCTTTTCTGACAGGTGCGATCATACCTGCACTAACGCATCGGATCCCATCAGAACTCCGCAGTGAAGCGTGCTTGGGCGAGAGTAGTACTAGGATGGGTTACCTCCTGGGAAGTCCTCGTGTTGCACCCCTTTCTCCCCCAAAACCTTTTAACCGACGATATGGAGCCCTTTCTCCCCCAAAACGAACCTTCAACGAAGAATACGTGAATAGTTACGAGCAATGCTGATAAATATTGTCGACCTCAAATCAAGTCTCACGCGAATCGTAATCGCGTATAGCTGGCACAATCGCCGATGGGAGCGATCCTGTACACACCGGTTGAGGCTCCAAACTTTAAACCCTCGGAAGGTGGTGTAAACGACGGATTTTGGGGTCGAAGGCGCGGCGAACGGGGCCTTGCCCAATTCGCGGTTGTAGTAATCCAGCGGGGCTTCGATCCGATATGCTATAATAGTCATTTTGTTGCCCGAGTAAGAAGTTATCGCCGTTTAAAGTTACCGCTCGGATCTATCGATTTTTCGGCAGCTGCGAACGGCCGTAATCTCTCACTCTGAAGACCAAGCACGAATTGAACACAGAGAAGGTACGTCAAAGAAGAGGAGAAAATCCCTTGATCCATTTCCACGTAGCTCTGCGTTTTCTGTCGTGTATCGATTTCTTTTCTAATTCTTCCTGAATTCCTCAAATCCTTTGAATTTTTTTTGCCGTGGCTCATTTTACCTAAGTCCTTGAATCCGCATTCGTTCGCCAAATAAACGATGTTTTTAATGAGAGAGAGAGAGATGAGGAGAAGGAGCGAGATAACTGTTTTCTACAGTTGGAGAAAAATCGATATATTAGGGTTGTAACTCTGAAAATTGTCAAAACTGTTGACTCTGGCGAGTAAAACGACTGTTATAGTAGATCGAAACGAAGAACCGACGCACTGTTTCTGACGATTCGGATTGCACCATCAATAATACAACTGGTGGCGCTGCTGAGCACACACTTAACGGTACACGCGTCCTTCTCATACAGAAACGAAACCTTTTCTGACGGGTGCGATCATACCAGCACTAACGCATCGGATCCCATCAGAACTCCGCAGTGAAGCGTGCTTGGGCGAGAGTAGTACAAGGATGGGTGACCTCCTGGGAAGTCCTCGTGTTGCACCCCTTTCTCCCCCAAAACCTTTTAACCGACGATATGGAGCCCTTTCTTACCTTGAACGAACCTTCAACGAAGAATACGTGAATAGTTACGAGCAATGCTGATAAATATTGTCGACCTCAAAGCAAGTCTCACGCGAATCGTACTCGCGTATAGCTGGCGCAATCGCCGAGGGGAGCGATCCTGTACACACCGGTTGAGGCTCCAAACTTTAAACCCTCGGAAGGTGGTGTAAACGATGGATTTTGGGGTCGAAGGCGCGGCGAACGGGGCCTTGTCCAGTTCGCGATTGTAGTAATCCAGCGGGGCTTTGATCCGATATGCTATAATAGTCATTTCGTTGCCCGAGTAAGAAGTTATCGCCGTTTAAAGTTACCGCTCGGATCTATCGATTTTTCGGCAGCTGCGAACGGCCGTAATCTCTCACTCTGAAGACCAAGCACGAATTGAACACAGAGAAGGTACGTCAAAGAAGAGGAGAAAATCCCTTGATCCATTTCCACGTAGCTCTGCGTTCCTGAATTCCTCAAATCCTTTGAATTTTTTTTGCCGTGGCTCATTTTACCTACGTCCTTGAATCCGCATTCGTTCGCCAAATAAACGATGTTTTTAATGAGAGAGAGAGAGAGATGAGGAGAAGGAGCGAGATAACTGTTTTCTACAGTTGGAGAAAAATCGATATATTAGGGTTGGAACTCTGAAAATTGTCAAAACTGTTGACTCTGGCGAGTAAAACGACTGTTATAGTAGATCGAAACGAAGAACCGACGCACTGTTTCTGACGATTCGGATTGCACCATCAATAATACAACTGGTGGCGCTGCTGAGCACACACTTAACGGTACACGCGTCCTTCTTATACAGAAACGATACCTTTTCTGAAGGGTGCCATCATACCAGCACTAACGCATCGGATCCCATCAGAACTCCGCAGTGAAGCGTGCTTGGGCGAGAGTAGTACTAGGATGGGTGACCTCCTGGGAAGTCCTCGTGTTGCACCCCTTTCTCCCCCAAAACCTTTTAACCGACGATATAGAGCCCTTTCTTACCTTGAACGAACCTTCAACGAAGAATACGTGAATAGTTACGAGCAATGCTGATAAATATTGTCGACCTCAAAGCAAGTCTCACGCGAATCGTACTCGCGTATAGCTGGCGCAATCGCCGAGGGGAGCGATCCTGTACACACCGGTTGAGGCTCCAAACTTTAAACCCTCGGAAGGTGGTGTAAACGACGGATTTTGGGGTCGAAGGCGCGGCGAACGGGGCCTTGTCCAGTTCGCGATTGTAGTAATCCAGCGGGGCTTCGATCCGATATGCTATAATAGTCATTTCGTTGCCCGAGTAAGAAGTTATCACCGTTTAAAGTTACCGCTCGGATCTATCGATTTTTCGGCAGCTGCGAACGGCCGTAATCTCTCACTCTGAAGACCAAGCACGAATTGAACACAGAGAAGGTACGTCAAAGAAGAGGAGAAAATCCCTTGATCCATTTCCACGTAGCTCTGCGTTCCTGAATTCCTCAAATCCTTTGAATTTTTTTTGCCGTCGCTCATTTTACCTACGTCCTTGAATCCGCATTCGTTCGCCAAATAAACGATGTTTTTAATGAGAGAGAGAGAGAGAGAGAGAGAGAGAGATGAGGAGAAGGAGCGAGATAACTGTTTTCTACAGTTGGAGAAAAATCGATATATTAGGGTTGGAACTCTGAAAATTGTCAAAACTGTTGACTCTGGCGAGTAAAACGACTGTTATAGTAGATCGAAACGAAGAACCGACGCACTGTTTCTGACGATTCGGATTGCACCATCAATAATACAACTGGTGGCGCTGCTGAGCACACACTTAACGGTACACGCGTCCTTCTTATACAGAAACGATACCTTTTCTGACGGGTGCCATCATACCAGCACTAACGCATCGGATCCCATCAGAACTCCGCAGTGAAGCGTGCTTGGGCGAGAGTAGTACTAGGATGGGTGACCTCCTGGGAAGTCCTCGTGTTGCACCCCTTTCTCCCCTAAAACCTTTTAACCGACGATATGGAGCCCTTTCTTACCTTGAACGAACCTTCAACGAAGAATACGTCAATAGTTACGAGCAATGCCGATAAATATTGTCGACCTCAAAGCTAGTCTCACGCGAATCGTACTCGCGTATAGCTGGCGCAATCGCCGAGGGGAGCGATCCTGTACACACCGGTTGAGGCTCCAAACTTTAAACCCTCGGAAGGTGGTGTAAACGACGGATTTTGGGGTCGAAGGCGCGGCGAACGGGGCCTTGTCCAGTTCGCGATTGTAGTAATCCAGCGGGGCTTCGATCCGATATGCTATAATAGTCATTTCGTTGCCCGAGTAAGAAGTTATCGCCGTTTAAAGTTACCGCTCGGATCTATCGATTTTTCGGCAGCAGCGAACGGCCGTAATCTCTCACTC
Organism: Hippophae tibetana; assembly: GCA_037013495.1. NCBI lineage: Eukaryota > Viridiplantae > Streptophyta > Magnoliopsida > Rosales > Elaeagnaceae > Hippophae > Hippophae tibetana. Next base: position 51,344,461 of record CM072804.1, on the reverse strand, counting down.
TGAAGACCAAGCACGAATTGAACACAGAGAAGGTACGTCAAAGAAGAGGAGAAAATCCCTTGATCCATTTCCACGTAGCTCTGCGTTTTCTGTCGTGTATCGATTTCTTTTCTAATTCTTCCTGAATTCCTCAAATCCTTTGAATTTTTTTTGCTGTCGCTCATTTTACCTACGTCCTTGAATCCGCATTCGTTCGCCAAATAAACGATGTTTTTAATGAGAGAGAGAGAGAGAGAGAGAGATGAGGAGAAGGAGCGAGATAACTGTTTTCTACAGTTGGAGAAAAATCGATATATTAGGGTTGGAACTCTGAAAATTGTCAAAACTGTTGACTCTGGCGAGTAAAACGACTGTTATAGTAGATCGAAACGAAGAACCGACGCACTGTTTCTGACGATTCGGATTGCACCATCAATAATACAACTGGTGGCGCTGCTGAGCACACACTTAACGGTACACGCGTCCTTCTTATACAGAAACGAAACCTTTTCTGACGGGTGCGATCATACCAGCACTAACGCATCGGATCCCATCAGAACTCCGCAGTGAAGCGTGCTTGAGCGAGAGTAGTACTAGGATGGGTGACCTCCTGGGAAGTCCTCGTGTTGCACCCCTTTCTCCCCTAAAACCTTTTAACCGACGATATGGAGCCCTTTCTTACCTTGAACGAACCTTCAACGAAGAATACGTCAATAGTTACGAGCAATGCCGATAAATATTGTCGACCTCAAAGCTAGTCTCACGCGAATCGTACTCGCGTATAGCTGGCGCAATCGCCGAGGGGAGCGATCCTGTACACACCGGTTGAGGCTCCAAACTTTAAACCCTCGGAAGGTGGTGTAAACGACGGATTTTGGGGTCGAAGGCGCGGCGAACGGGGCCTTGTCCAGTTCGCGATTGTAGTAATCCAGCGGGGCTTCGATCCGATATGCTATAATAGTCATTTCGTTGCCCGAGTAAGAAGTTATCGCCGTTTAAAGTTACCGCTCGGATCTATCGATTTTTCGGCAGCTGCGAACGGCCGTAATCTCTCACTCTGAAGACCAAGCACGAATTGAACACAGAGAAGGTACGTCAAAGAAGAGGAGAAAATCCCTTGATCCATTTCCACGTAGCTCTGCGTTTTCTGTCGTGTATCGATTTCTTTTCTAATTCTTCCTGAATTCCTCAAATCCTTTGAATTTTTTTTGCTGTCGCTAATTTTACCTACGTCCTTGAATCCGCATTCGTTCGCCAAATAAACGATGTTTTTAATGAGAGAGAGAGAGAGAGAGAGATGAGGAGAAGGAGCGAGATAACTGTTTTCTACAGTTGGAGAAAAATCGATATATTAGGGTTGGAACTCTGAAAATTGTCAAAACTGTTGACTCTGGCGAGTAAAACGACTGTTATAGTAGATCGAAACGAAGAACCGACGCACTGTTTCTGACGATTCGGATTGCACCATCAATAATACAACTGGTGGCGCTGCTGAGCACACACTTAACGGTACACGCGTCCTTCTTATACAGAAACGAAAAATTTTCTGACGGGTTCGATCATACCAGCACTAACGCATCGGATCCCATCAGAACTCCGCAGTGAAGCGTGCTTGGGCGAGAGTAGTACTAGGATGGGTGACCTCGTGGGAAGTCCTTGTGTTGCACCCCTTTCTCCCCCAAAACCTTTTAACCGACGATATGGAGCCCTTTCTACCCCAAAACGAACCTTCAACGAAGAATACGTGAATAGTTACGAGCAATGCTGATAAATATTGTCGACCTCAAAGCAAGTCTCACGCGAATCGTACTCGCGTATAGCTGGCGCAATCGCCGATGGGAGCGATCCTGTACACACCGGTTGAGGCTCCAAACTTTAAACCCTCGGAATGTGGTGTAAACGACGGATTTTGGGGTCGAAGGCGCGGCGAACGGGGCCTTGCCCAGTTCGCGATTGTAGTAATCCAGCGGGGCTTCGATCCGATATGCTATAATAGTCATTTCGTTGCCCGAGTAAGAAGTTATCGCCGTTTAAAGTTACCGCTCGGATCTATCGATTTTTCGGCAGCTGCGAACGGCCGTAATCTCTCACTCTGAAGACCAAGCACGAATTGAACACAGAGAAGGTACGTCAAAGAAGAGGAGAAAATCCCTTGATCCATTTCCACGTAGCTCTGCGTTTTCTGTCGTGTATCGATTTCTTTTCTAATTCTTCCTGAATTCCTCAAATCCTTTGAATTTTTTTTGCCGTGGCTCATTTTACCTAAGTCCTTGAATCCGCATTCGTTCGGCAAATAAACGATGTTTTTAATGAGAGAGAGAGAGATGAGGAGAAGGAGCGAGATAACTGTTTTCTACAGTTGGAGAAAAATCGATATATTAGGGTTGGCACTCTGAAAATTGTCAAAACTGTTGACTCTGGCGAGTAAAACGACTGTTATAGTAGATCGAAACGAAGAACCGACGCACTGTTTCTGACGATTCGGATTGCACCATCAATAATACAACTGGTGGCGATGCTGAGCACACACTTAACGGTACATGCGTCCTTCTTATACAGAAACGAAACCTTTTCTGACGGGTGCGATCATACCAGCACTAACGCATCGGATCCCATCAGAACTCCGCAGTGAAGCGTGCTTGGGCAAGAGTAGTACTAGGATGGGTGACCTCCTGGGAAGTCCTCGTGTTGCACCCCTTTCTCCCCCAAAACCTTTTAACCGACGATATGGAGCCCTTTCTTACCTTGAACGAACCTTCAACGAAGAATACGTGAATAGTTACGAGCAATGCTGATAAATATTGTCGACCTCAAAGCAAGTCTCACGCTAATCGTACTCGCGTATAGCTGGCGCAATCGCCGAGGGGAGCGATCCTGTACACACCGGTTGAGGCTCCAAACTTTAAACCCTCGGAAGGTGGTGTAAACGACGGATTTTGGGGTCGAAGGCGCGGCGAACGGGGCCTTGCCCAATTCGTGGTTGTAGTAATCCAGCGGGGCTTCGATCCGATATGCTATAATAGTCATTTCGTTGCCCGAGTAAGAAGTTATCGCCGTTTAAAGTTACCGCTCGGATCTATCGATTTTTCGGCAGCTGCGAACGGCCGTAATCTCTCACTCTGAAGACCAAGCATGAATTGAACACAGAGAAGGTACGTCAAAGAAGAGGAGAAAATCCCTTGATCCATTTCCACGTAGCTCTGCGTTTTCTGTCGTGTTTCGATTTCTTTTCTAATTCTTCCTGAATTTCTCAAATCCTTTGAATTTTTTTTGCCGTAGCTCATTTTACCTACGTCGTTGAATCCGCATTCGTTCGCCAAATAAACGCTGTTTTTTAATGAGAGAGAGAGAGAGAGATGAGGAGAAGGAGCGAGATAACTGTTTTCTACAGTTGGAGAAAAATCGATATATTAGGGTTGGAACTCTGAAAATTGTCAAAACTGTTGACTCTGGCGAGTAAAACGACTATTATAGTAGATCGAAACGAAGAACCGACGCACTGTTTCTGACGATTCGGATTGCACCATCAATAATACAACTGGTGGCGCTGCTGAGCACACACTTAACGGTACACGCGTCCTTCTTATACAGAAAGGAAACCTTTTCTGACAGGTGCGATCATACCTGCACTAACGCATCGGATCCCATCAGAACTCCGCAGTGAAGCGTGCTTGGGCGAGAGTAGTACTAGGATGGGTTACCTCCTGGGAAGTCCTCGTGTTGCACCCCTTTCTCCCCCAAAACCTTTTAACCGACGATATGGAGCCCTTTCTCCCCCAAAACGAACCTTCAACGAAGAATACGTGAATAGTTACGAGCAATGCTGATAAATATTGTCGACCTCAAATCAAGTCTCACGCGAATCGTAATCGCGTATAGCTGGCACAATCGCCGATGGGAGCGATCCTGTACACACCGGTTGAGGCTCCAAACTTTAAACCCTCGGAAGGTGGTGTAAACGACGGATTTTGGGGTCGAAGGCGCGGCGAACGGGGCCTTGCCCAATTCGCGGTTGTAGTAATCCAGCGGGGCTTCGATCCGATATGCTATAATAGTCATTTTGTTGCCCGAGTAAGAAGTTATCGCCGTTTAAAGTTACCGCTCGGATCTATCGATTTTTCGGCAGCTGCGAACGGCCGTAATCTCTCACTCTGAAGACCAAGCACGAATTGAACACAGAGAAGGTACGTCAAAGAAGAGGAGAAAATCCCTTGATCCATTTCCACGTAGCTCTGCGTTTTCTGTCGTGTATCGATTTCTTTTCTAATTCTTCCTGAATTCCTCAAATCCTTTGAATTTTTTTTGCCGTGGCTCATTTTACCTAAGTCCTTGAATCCGCATTCGTTCGCCAAATAAACGATGTTTTTAATGAGAGAGAGAGAGATGAGGAGAAGGAGCGAGATAACTGTTTTCTACAGTTGGAGAAAAATCGATATATTAGGGTTGTAACTCTGAAAATTGTCAAAACTGTTGACTCTGGCGAGTAAAACGACTGTTATAGTAGATCGAAACGAAGAACCGACGCACTGTTTCTGACGATTCGGATTGCACCATCAATAATACAACTGGTGGCGCTGCTGAGCACACACTTAACGGTACACGCGTCCTTCTTATACAGAAACGAAACCTTTTCTGACGGGTGCGATCATACCAGCACTAACGCATCGGATCCCATCAGAACTCCGCAGTGAAGCGTGCTTGGGCGAGAGTAGTACAAGGATGGGTGACCTCCTGGGAAGTCCTCGTGTTGCACCCCTTTCTCCCCCAAAACCTTTTAACCGACGATATGGAGCCCTTTCTTACCTTGAACGAACCTTCAACGAAGAATACGTGAATAGTTACGAGCAATGCTGATAAATATTGTCGACCTCAAAGCAAGTCTCACGCGAATCGTACTCGCGTATAGCTGGCGCAATCGCCGAGGGGAGCGATCCTGTACACACCGGTTGAGGCTCCAAACTTTAAACCCTCGGAAGGTGGTGTAAACGACGGATTTTGGGGTCGAAGGCGCGGCGAACGGGGCCTTGTCCAGTTCGCGATTGTAGTAATCCAGCGGGGCTTTGATCCGATATGCTATAATAGTCATTTCGTTGCCCGAGTAAGAAGTTATCGCCGTTTAAAGTTACCGCTCGGATCTATCGATTTTTCGGCAGCTGCGAACGGCCGTAATCTCTCACTCTGAAGACCAAGCACGAATTGAACACAGAGAAGGTACGTCAAAGAAGAGGAGAAAATCCCTTGATCCATTTCCACGTAGCTCTGCGTTCCTGAATTCCTCAAATCCTTTGAATTTTTTTTGCCGTAGCTCATTTTACCTACGTCGTTGAATCCGCATTCGTTCGCCAAATAAACGCTGTTTTTTAATGAGAGAGAGAGAGAGAGATGAGGAGAAGGAGCGAGATAACTGTTTTCTACAGTTGGAGAAAAATCGATATATTAGGGTTGTAACTCTGAAAATTGTCAAAACTGTTGACTCTGGCGAGTAAAACGACTGTTATAGTAGATCGAAACGAAGAACCGACGCACTGTTTCTGACGATTCGGATTGCACCATCAATAATACAACTGGTGGCGCTGCTGAGCACACACTTAACGGTACACGCGTCCTTCTTATACAGAAACGAAACCTTTTCTGACGGGTGCGATCATACCAGCACTAACGCATCGGATCCCATCAGAACTCCGCAGTGAAGCGTGCTTGGGCGAGAGTAGTACAAGGATGGGTGACCTCCTGGGAAGTCCTCGTGTTGCACCCCTTTCTCCCCCAAAACCTTTTAACCGACGATATGGAGCCCTTTCTACCCCAAAACGAACCTTCAACGAAGAATACGTGAATAGTTACGAGCAATGCTGATAAATATTGTCGACCTCAAAGCAAGTCTCACGCGAATCGTACTCGCGTATAGCTGGCGCAATCGCCGATGGGAGCGATCCTGTACACACCGGTTGAGGCTCCAAACTTTAAACCCTCGGAATGTGGTGTAAACGACGGATTTTGGGGTCGAAGGCGCGGCGAACGGGGCCTTGCCCAGTTCGCGATTGTAGTAATCCAGCGGGGCTTCGATCCGATATGCTATAATAGTCATTTCGTTGCCCGAGTAAGAAGTTATCGCCGTTTAAAGTTACCGCTCGGATCTATCGATTTTTCGGCAGCTGCGAACGGCCGTAATCTCTCACTCTGAAGACCAAGCACGAATTGAACACAGAGAAGGTACGTCAAAGAAGAGGAGAAAATCCCTTGATCCATTTCCACGTAGCTCTGCGTTTTCTGTCGTGTATCGATTTCTTTTCTAATTCTTCCTGAATTCCTCAAATCCTTTGAATTTTTTTTGCCGTGGCTCATTTTACCTAAGTCCTTGAATCCGCATTCGTTCGGCAAATAAACGATGTTTTTAATGAGAGAGAGAGAGATGAGGAGAAGGAGCGAGATAACTGTTTTCTACAGTTGGAGAAAAATCGATATATTAGGGTTGGCACTCTGAAAATTGTCAAAACTGTTGACTCTGGCGAGTAAAACGACTGTTATAGTAGATCGAAACGAAGAACCGACGCACTGTTTCTGACGATTCGGATTGCACCATCAATAATACAACTGGTGGCGATGCTGAGCACACACTTAACGGTACATGCGTCCTTCTTATACAGAAACGAAACCTTTTCTGACGGGTGCGATCATACCAGCACTAACGCATCGGATCCCATCAGAACTCCGCAGTGAAGCGTGCTTGGGCAAGAGTAGTACTAGGATGGGTGACCTCCTGGGAAGTCCTCGTGTTGCACCCCTTTCTCCCCCAAAACCTTTTAACCGACGATATGGAGCCCTTTCTTACCTTGAACGAACCTTCAACGAAGAATACGTGAATAGTTACGAGCAATGCTGATAAATATTGTCGACCTCAAAGCAAGTCTCACGCTAATCGTACTCGCGTATAGCTGGCGCAATCGCCGAGGGGAGCGATCCTGTACACACCGGTTGAGGCTCCAAACTTTAAACCCTCGGAAGGTGGTGTAAACGACGGATTTTGGGGTCGAAGGCGCGGCGAACGGGGCCTTGCCCAATTCGTGGTTGTAGTAATCCAGCGGGGCTTCGATCCGATATGCTATAATAGTCATTTCGTTGCCCGAGTAAGAAGTTATCGCCGTTTAAAGTTACCGCTCGGATCTATCGATTTTTCGGCAGCTGCGAACGGCCGTAATCTCTCACTCTGAAGACCAAGCATGAATTGAACACAGAGAAGGTACGTCAAAGAAGAGGAGAAAATCCCTTGATCCATTTCCACGTAGCTCTGCGTTTTCTGTCGTGTTTCGATTTCTTTTCTAATTCTTCCTGAATTTCTCAAATCCTTTGAATTTTTTTTGCCGTAGCTCATTTTACCTACGTCGTTGAATCCGCATTCGTTCGCCAAATAAACGCTGTTTTTTAATGAGAGAGAGAGAGAGAGATGAGGAGAAGGAGCGAGATAACTGTTTTCTACAGTTGGAGAAAAATCGATATATTAGGGTTGGAACTCTGAAAATTGTCAAAACTGTTGACTCTGGCGAGTAAAACGACTATTATAGTAGATCGAAACGAAGAACCGACGCACTGTTTCTGACGATTCGGATTGCACCATCAATAATACAACTGGTGGCGCTGCTGAGCACACACTTAACGGTACACGCGTCCTTCTTATACAGAAAGGAAACCTTTTCTGACAGGTGCGATCATACCTGCACTAACGCATCGGATCCCATCAGAACTCCGCAGTGAAGCGTGCTTGGGCGAGAGTAGTACTAGGATGGGTTACCTCCTGGGAAGTCCTCGTGTTGCACCCCTTTCTCCCCCAAAACCTTTTAACCGACGATATGGAGCCCTTTCTCCCCCAAAACGAACCTTCAACGAAGAATACGTGAATAGTTACGAGCAATGCTGATAAATATTGTCGACCTCAAATCAAGTCTCACGCGAATCGTAATCGCGTATAGCTGGCACAATCGCCGATGGGAGCGATCCTGTACACACCGGTTGAGGCTCCAAACTTTAAACCCTCGGAAGGTGGTGTAAACGACGGATTTTGGGGTCGAAGGCGCGGCGAACGGGGCCTTGCCCAATTCGCGGTTGTAGTAATCCAGCGGGGCTTCGATCCGATATGCTATAATAGTCATTTTGTTGCCCGAGTAAGAAGTTATCGCCGTTTAAAGTTACCGCTCGGATCTATCGATTTTTCGGCAGCTGCGAACGGCCGTAATCTCTCACTCTGAAGACCAAGCACGAATTGAACACAGAGAAGGTACGTCAAAGAAGAGGAGAAAATCCCTTGATCCATTTCCACGTAGCTCTGCGTTTTCTGTCGTGTATCGATTTCTTTTCTAATTCTTCCTGAATTCCTCAAATCCTTTGAATTTTTTTTGCCGTGGCTCATTTTACCTAAGTCCTTGAATCCGCATTCGTTCGCCAAATAAACGATGTTTTTAATGAGAGAGAGAGAGATGAGGAGAAGGAGCGAGATAACTGTTTTCTACAGTTGGAGAAAAATCGATATATTAGGGTTGTAACTCTGAAAATTGTCAAAACTGTTGACTCTGGCGAGTAAAACGACTGTTATAGTAGATCGAAACGAAGAACCGACGCACTGTTTCTGACGATTCGGATTGCACCATCAATAATACAACTGGTGGCGCTGCTGAGCACACACTTAACGGTACACGCGTCCTTCTTATACAGAAACGAAACCTTTTCTGACGGGTGCGATCATACCAGCACTAACGCATCGGATCCCATCAGAACTCCGCAGTGAAGCGTGCTTGGGCGAGAGTAGTACAAGGATGGGTGACCTCCTGGGAAGTCCTCGTGTTGCACCCCTTTCTCCCCCAAAACCTTTTAACCGACGATATGGAGCCCTTTCTTACCTTGAACGAACCTTCAACGAAGAATACGTGAATAGTTACGAGCAATGCTGATAAATATTGTCGACCTCAAAGCAAGTCTCACGCGAATCGTACTCGCGTATAGCTGGCGCAATCGCCGAGGGGAGCGATCCTGTACACACCGGTTGAGGCTCCAAACTTTAAACCCTCGGAAGGTGGTGTAAACGACGGATTTTGGGGTCGGAGGCGCGGCGAACGGGGCCTTGTCCAGTTCGCGATTGTAGTAATCCAGCGGGGCTTTGATCCGATATGCTATAATAGTCATTTCGTTGCCCGAGTAAGAAGTTATCGCCGTTTAAAGTTACCGCTCGGATCTATCGATTTTTCGGCAGCTGCGAACGGCCGTAATCTCTCACTCTGAAGACCAAGCACGAATTGAACACAGAGAAGGTACGTCAAAGAAGAGGAGAAAATCCCTTGATCCATTTCCACGTAGCTCTGCGTTCCTGAATTCCTCAAATCCTTTGAATTTTTTTTGCCGTAGCTCATTTTACCTACGTCGTTGAATCCGCATTCGTTCGCCAAATAAACGCTGTTTTTTAATGAGAGAGAGAGAGAGAGATGAGGAGAAGGAGCGAGATAACTGTTTTCTACAGTTGGAGAAAAATCGATATATTAGGGTTGGAACTCTGAAAATTGTCAAAACTGTTGACTCTGGCGAGTAAAACGACTATTATAGTAGATCGAAACGAAGAACCGACGCACTGTTTCTGACGATTCGGATTGCACCATCAATAATACAACTGGTGGCGCTGCTGAGCACACACTTAACGGTACACGCGTCCTTCTTATACAGAAAGGAAACCTTTTCTGACAGGTGCGATCATACCTGCACTAACGCATCGGATCCCATCAGAACTCCGCAGTGAAGCGTGCTTGGGCGAGAGTAGTACTAGGATGGGTTACCTCCTGGGAAGTCCTCGTGTTGCACCCCTTTCTCCCCCAAAACCTTTTAACCGACGATATGGAGCCCTTTCTCCCCCAAAACGAACCTTCAACGAAGAATACGTGAATAGTTACGAGCAATGCTGATAAATATTGTCGACCTCAAATCAAGTCTCACGCGAATCGTAATCGCGTATAGCTGGCACAATCGCCGATGGGAGCGATCCTGTACACACCGGTTGAGGCTCCAAACTTTAAACCCTCGGAAGGTGGTGTAAACGACGGATTTTGGGGTCGAAGGCGCGGCGAACGGGGCCTTGCCCAATTCGCGGTTGTAGTAATCCAGCGGGGCTTCGATCCGATATGCTATAATAGTCATTTTGTTGCCCGAGTAAGAAGTTATCGCCGTTTAAAGTTACCGCTCGGATCTATCGATTTTTCGGCAGCTGCGAACGGCCGTAATCTCTCACTCTGAAGACCAAGCACGAATTGAACACAGAGAAGGTACGTCAAAGAAGAGGAGAAAATCCCTTGATCCATTTCCACGTAGCTCTGCGTTTTCTGTCGTGTATCGATTTCTTTTCTAATTCTTCCTGAATTCCTCAAATCCTTTGAATTTTTTTTGCCGTGGCTCATTTTACCTAAGTCCTTGAATCCGCATTCGTTCGCCAAATAAACGATGTTTTTAATGAGAGAGAGAGAGATGAGGAGAAGGAGCGAGATAACTGTTTTCTACAGTTGGAGAAAAATCGATATATTAGGGTTGTAACTCTGAAAATTGTCAAAACTGTTGACTCTGGCGAGTAAAACGACTGTTATAGTAGATCGAAACGAAGAACCGACGCACTGTTTCTGACGATTCGGATTGCACCATCAATAATACAACTGGTGGCGCTGCTGAGCACACACTTAACGGTACACGCGTCCTTCTTATACAGAAACGAAACCTTTTCTGACGGGTGCGATCATACCAGCACTAACGCATCGGATCCCATCAGAACTCCGCAGTGAAGCGTGCTTGGGCGAGAGTAGTACAAGGATGGGTGACCTCCTGGGAAGTCCTCGTGTTGCACCCCTTTCTCCCCCAAAACCTTTTAACCGACGATATGGAGCCCTTTCTTACCTTGAACGAACCTTCAACGAAGAATACGTGAATAGTTACGAGCAATGCTGATAAATATTGTCGACCTCAAAGCAAGTCTCACGCGAATCGTACTCGCGTATAGCTGGCGCAATCGCCGAGGGGAGCGATCCTGTACACACCGGTTGAGGCTCCAAACTTTAAACCCTCGGAAGGTGGTGTAAACGACGGATTTTGGGGTCGAAGGCGCGGCGAACGGGGCCTTGTCCAGTTCGCGATTGTAGTAATCCAGCGGGGCTTTGATCCGATATGCTATAATAGTCATTTCGTTGCCCGAGTAAGAAGTTATCGCCGTTTAAAGTTACCGCTCGGATCTATCGATTTTTCGGCAGCTGCGAACGGCCGTAATCTCTCACTCTGAAGACCAAGCACGAATTGAACACAGAGAAGGTACGTCAAAGAAGAGGAGAAAATCCCTTGATCCATTTCCACGTAGCTCTGCGTTCCTGAATTCCTCAAATCCTTTGAAATTTTTTTGCCGTGGCTCATTTTACCTACGTCCTTGAATCCGCATTCGTTCGCCAAATAAACGATGTTTTTAATGAGAGAGAGAGAGAGATGAGGAGAAGGAGCGAGATAACTGTTTTCTACAGTTGGAGAAAAATCGATATATTAGGGTTGGAACTCTGAAAATTGTCAAAACTGTTGACTCTGGCGAGTAAAACGACTGTTATAGTAGATCGAAACGAAGAATCGACGCACTGTTTCTGACGATTCGGATTGCACCATCAATAATACAACTGGTGGCGGTGCTGAGCACACACTTAACGGTACACGCGTCCTTCTTATACAGAAACGATACCTTTTCTGACGGGTGCCATCATACCAGCACTAACGCATCGGATCCCATCAGAACTCCGCAGTGAAGCGTGCTTGGGCGAGAGTAGTACTAGGATGGGTGACCTCCTGGGAAGTCCTCGTGTTGCACCCCTTTCTCCCCCAAAACCTTTTAACCGACGATATAGAGCCCTTTCTTACCTTGAACGAACCTTCAACGAAGAATACGTGAATAGTTACGAGCAATGCTGATAAATATTGTCGACCTCAAAGCAAGTCTCACGCGAATCGTACTCGCGTATAGCTGGCGCAATCGCCGAGGGGAGCGATCCTGTACACACCGGTTGAGGCTCCAAACTTTAAACCCTCGGAAGGTGGTGTAAACGACGGATTTTAGGGTCGAAGGCGCGGCGAACGAGGCCTTGTCCAGTTCGCGATTGTAGTAATCCAGCGGGGCTTCGATCCGATATGCTATAATAGTCATTTCGTTGCCCGAGTAAGAAGTTATCACCGTTTAAAGTTACCGCTCGGATCTATCGATTTTTCGGCAGCTGCGAACGGCCGTAATCTCTCACTCTGAAGACCAAGCACGAATTGAACACAGAGAAGGTACGTCAAAGAAGAGGAGAAAATCCCTTGATCCATTTCCACGTAGCTCTGCGTTCCTGAATTCCTCAAATCCTTTGAATTTTTTTTGCCGTCGCTCATTTTACCTACGTCCTTGAATCCGCATTCGTTCGCCAAATAAACGATGTTTTTAATGAGAGAGAGAGAGAGAGAGAGAGAGATGAGGAGAAGGAGCGAGATAACTGTTTTCTACAGTTGGAGAAAAATCGATATATTAGGGTTGGAACTCTGAAAATTGTCAAAACTGTTGACTCTGGCGAGTAAAACGACTGTTATAGTAGATCGAAACGAAGAACCGACGCACTGTTTCTGACAATTCGGATTGCACCATCAATAATACAACTGGTGGCGCTGCTGAGCACACACTTAACGGTACACGCGTCCTTCTTATACAGAAACGAAAAATTTTCTGACGGGTTCGATCATACCAGCACTAACGCATCGGATCCCATCAGAACTCCGCAGTGAAGCGTGCTTGGGCGAGAGTAGTACTAGGATGGGTGACCTCCTGGGAAGTCCTCGTGTTGCACCCCTTTCTCCCCCAAAACCTTTTAACCGACGATATGGAGCCCTTTCTTACCTTGAACGAACCTTCAACGAAGAATACGTGAATAGTTACGAGCAATGCTGATAAATATTGTCGACCTCAAAGCAAGTCTCACGCTAATCGTACTCGCGTATAGCTGGCGCAATCGCCGAGGGGAGCGATCCTGTACACACCGGTTGAGGCTCCAAACTTTAAACCCTCGGAAGGTGGTGTAAACGACGGATTTTGGGGTCGAAGGCGCGGCGAACGGGGCCTTGCCCAATTCGTGGTTGTAGTAATCCAGCGGGGCTTCGATCCGATATGCTATAATAGTCATTTCGTTGCCCGAGTAAGAAGTTATCGCCGTTTAAAGTTACCGCTCGGATCTATCGATTTTTCGGCAGCTGCGAACGGCCGTAATCTCTCACTCTGAAGACCAAGCATGAATTGAACACAGAGAAGGTACGTCAAAGAAGAGGAGAAAATCCCTTGATCCATTTCCACGTAGCTCTGCGTTTTCTGTCGTGTTTCGATTTCTTTTCTAATTCTTCCTGAATTTCTCAAATCCTTTGAATTTTTTTTGCCGTAGCTCATTTTACCTACGTCGTTGAATCCGCATTCGTTCGCCAAATAAACGCTGTTTTTTAATGAGAGAGAGAGAGAGAGATGAGGAGAAGGAGCGAGATAACTGTTTTCTACAGTTGGAGAAAAATCGATATATTAGGGTTGGAACTCTGAAAATTGTCAAAACTGTTGACTCTGGCGAGTAAAACGACTATTATAGTAGATCGAAACGAAGAACCGACGCACTGTTTCTGACGATTCGGATTGCACCATCAATAATACAACTGGTGGCGCTGCTGAGCACACACTTAACGGTACACGCGTCCTTCTTATACAGAAAGGAAACCTTTTCTGACAGGTGCGATCATACCTGCACTAACGCATCGGATCCCATCAGAACTCCGCAGTGAAGCGTGCTTGGGCGAGAGTAGTACTAGGATGGGTTACCTCCTGGGAAGTCCTCGTGTTGCACCCCTTTCTCCCCCAAAACCTTTTAACCGACGATATGGAGCCCTTTCTCCCCCAAAACGAACCTTCAACGAAGAATACGTGAATAGTTACGAGCAATGCTGATAAATATTGTCGACCTCAAATCAAGTCTCACGCGAATCGTAATCGCGTATAGCTGGCACAATCGCCGATGGGAGCGATCCTGTACACACCGGTTGAGGCTCCAAACTTTAAACCCTCGGAAGGTGGTGTAAACGACGGATTTTGGGGTCGAAGGCGCGGCGAACGGGGCCTTGCCCAATTCGCGGTTGTAGTAATCCAGCGGGGCTTCGATCCGATATGCTATAATAGTCATTTTGTTGCCCGAGTAAGAAGTTATCGCCGTTTAAAGTTACCGCTCGGATCTATCGATTTTTCGGCAGCTGCGAACGGCCGTAATCTCTCACTCTGAAGACCAAGCACGAATTGAACACAGAGAAGGTACGTCAAAGAAGAGGAGAAAATCCCTTGATCCATTTCCACGTAGCTCTGCGTTTTCTGTCGTGTATCGATTTCTTTTCTAATTCTTCCTGAATTCCTCAAATCCTTTGAATTTTTTTTGCCGTGGCTCATTTTACCTAAGTCCTTGAATCCGCATTCGTTCGCCAAATAAACGATGTTTTTAATGAGAGAGAGAGAGATGAGGAGAAGGAGCGAGATAACTGTTTTCTACAGTTGGAGAAAAATCGATATATTAGGGTTGTAACTCTGAAAATTGTCAAAACTGTTGACTCTGGCGAGTAAAACGACTGTTATAGTAGATCGAAACGAAGAACCGACGCACTGTTTCTGACGATTCGGATTGCACCATCAATAATACAACTGGTGGCGCTGCTGAGCACACACTTAACGGTACACGCGTCCTTCTTATACAGAAACGAAACCTTTTCTGACGGGTGCGATCATACCAGCACTAACGCATCGGATCCCATCAGAACTCCGCAGTGAAGCGTGCTTGGGCGAGAGTAGTACAAGGATGGGTGACCTCCTGGGAAGTCCTCGTGTTGCACCCCTTTCTCCCCCAAAACCTTTTAACCGACGATATGGAGCCCTTTCTTACCTTGAACGAACCTTCAACGAAGAATACGTGAATAGTTACGAGCAATGCTGATAAATATTGTCGACCTCAAAGCAAGTCTCACGCGAATCGTACTCGCGTATAGCTGGCGCAATCGCCGAGGGGAGCGATCCTGTACACACCGGTTGAGGCTCCAAACTTTAAACCCTCGGAAGGTGGTGTAAACGACGGATTTTGGGGTCGGAGGCGCGGCGAACGGGGCCTTGTCCAGTTCGCGATTGTAGTAATCCAGCGGGGCTTTGATCCGATATGCTATAATAGTCATTTCGTTGCCCGAGTAAGAAGTTATCGCCGTTTAAAGTTACCGCTCGGATCTATCGATTTTTCGGCAGCTGCGAACGGCCGTAATCTCTCACTCTGAAGACCAAGCACGAATTGAACACAGAGAAGGTACGTCAAAGAAGAGGAGAAAATCCCTTGATCCATTTCCACGTAGCTCTGCGTTCCTGAATTCCTCAAATCCTTTGAATTTTTTTTGCCGTAGCTCATTTTACCTACGTCGTTGAATCCGCATTCGTTCGCCAAATAAACGCTGTTTTTTAATGAGAGAGAGAGAGAGAGATGAGGAGAAGGAGCGAGATAACTGTTTTCTACAGTTGGAGAAAAATCGATATATTAGGGTTGGAACTCTGAAAATTGTCAAAACTGTTGACTCTGGCGAGTAAAACGACTATTATAGTAGATCGAAACGAAGAACCGACGCACTGTTTCTGACGATTCGGATTGCACCATCAATAATACAACTGGTGGCGCTGCTGAGCACACACTTAACGGTACACGCGTCCTTCTTATACAGAAAGGAAACCTTTTCTGACAGGTGCGATCATACCTGCACTAACGCATCGGATCCCATCAGAACTCCGCAGTGAAGCGTGCTTGGGCGAGAGTAGTACTAGGATGGGTTACCTCCTGGGAAGTCCTCGTGTTGCACCCCTTTCTCCCCCAAAACCTTTTAACCGACGATATGGAGCCCTTTCTCCCCCAAAACGAACCTTCAACGAAGAATACGTGAATAGTTACGAGCAATGCTGATAAATATTGTCGACCTCAAATCAAGTCTCACGCGAATCGTAATCGCGTATAGCTGGCACAATCGCCGATGGGAGCGATCCTGTACACACCGGTTGAGGCTCCAAACTTTAAACCCTCGGAAGGTGGTGTAAACGACGGATTTTGGGGTCGAAGGCGCGGCGAACGGGGCCTTGCCCAATTCGCGGTTGTAGTAATCCAGCGGGGCTTCGATCCGATATGCTATAATAGTCATTTTGTTGCCCGAGTAAGAAGTTATCGCCGTTTAAAGTTACCGCTCGGATCTATCGATTTTTCGGCAGCTGCGAACGGCCGTAATCTCTCACTCTGAAGACCAAGCACGAATTGAACACAGAGAAGGTACGTCAAAGAAGAGGAGAAAATCCCTTGATCCATTTCCACGTAGCTCTGCGTTTTCTGTCGTGTATCGATTTCTTTTCTAATTCTTCCTGAATTCCTCAAATCCTTTGAATTTTTTTTGCCGTGGCTCATTTTACCTAAGTCCTTGAATCCGCATTCGTTCGCCAAATAAACGATGTTTTTAATGAGAGAGAGAGAGATGAGGAGAAGGAGCGAGATAACTGTTTTCTACAGTTGGAGAAAAATCGATATATTAGGGTTGTAACTCTGAAAATTGTCAAAACTGTTGACTCTGGCGAGTAAAACGACTGTTATAGTAGATCGAAACGAAGAACCGACGCACTGTTTCTGACGATTCGGATTGCACCATCAATAATACAACTGGTGGCGCTGCTGAGCACACACTTAACGGTACACGCGTCCTTCTTATACAGAAACGAAACCTTTTCTGACGGGTGCGATCATACCAGCACTAACGCATCGGATCCCATCAGAACTCCGCAGTGAAGCGTGCTTGGGCGAGAGTAGTACAAGGATGGGTGACCTCCTGGGAAGTCCTCGTGTTGCACCCCTTTCTCCCCCAAAACCTTTTAACCGACGATATGGAGCCCTTTCTTACCTTGAACGAACCTTCAACGAAGAATACGTGAATAGTTACGAGCAATGCTGATAAATATTGTCGACCTCAAAGCAAGTCTCACGCGAATCGTACTCGCGTATAGCTGGCGCAATCGCCGAGGGGAGCGATCCTGTACACACCGGTTGAGGCTCCAAACTTTAAACCCTCGGAAGGTGGTGTAAACGACGGATTTTGGGGTCGAAGGCGCGGCGAACGGGGCCTTGTCCAGTTCGCGATTGTAGTAATCCAGCGGGGCTTTGATCCGATATGCTATAATAGTCATTTCGTTGCCCGAGTAAGAAGTTATCGCCGTTTAAAGTTACCGCTCGGATCTATCGATTTTTCGGCAGCTGCGAACGGCCGTAATCTCTCACTCTGAAGACCAAGCACGAATTGAACACAGAGAAGGTACGTCAAAGAAGAGGAGAAAATCCCTTGATCCATTTCCACGTAGCTCTGCGTTCCTGAATTCCTCAAATCCTTTGAAATTTTTTTGCCGTGGCTCATTTTACCTACGTCCTTGAATCCGCATTCGTTCGCCAAATAAACGATGTTTTTAATGAGAGAGAGAGAGAGATGAGGAGAAGGAGCGAGATAACTGTTTTCTACAGTTGGAGAAAAATCGATATATTAGGGTTGGAACTCTGAAAATTGTCAAAACTGTTGACTCTGGCGAGTAAAACGACTGTTATAGTAGATCGAAACGAAGAACCGACGCACTGTTTCTGACGATTCGGATTGCACCATCAATAATACAACTGGTGGCGGTGCTGAGCACACACTTAACGGTACACGCGTCCTTCTTATACAGAAACGATACCTTTTCTGACGGGTGCCATCATACCAGCACTAACGCATCGGATCCCATCAGAACTCCGCAGTGAAGCGTGCTTGGGCGAGAGTAGTACTAGGATGGGTGACCTCCTGGGAAGTCCTCGTGTTGCACCCCTTTCTCCCCCAAAACCTTTTAACCGACGATATAGAGCCCTTTCTTACCTTGAACGAACCTTCAACGAAGAATACGTGAATAGTTACGAGCAATGCTGATAAATATTGTCGACCTCAAAGCAAGTCTCACGCGAATCGTACTCGCGTATAGCTGGCGCAATCGCCGAGGGGAGCGATCCTGTACACACCGGTTGAGGCTCCAAACTTTAAACCCTCGGAAGGTGGTGTAAACGACGGATTTTAGGGTCGAAGGCGCGGCGAACGAGGCCTTGTCCAGTTCGCGATTGTAGTAATCCAGCGGGGCTTCGATCCGATATGCTATAATAGTCATTTCGTTGCCCGAGTAAGAAGTTATCACCGTTTAAAGTTACCGCTCGGATCTATCGATTTTTCGGCAGCTGCGAACGGCCGTAATCTCTCACTCTGAAGACCAAGCACGAATTGAACACAGAGAAGGTACGTCAAAGAAGAGGAGAAAATCCCTTGATCCATTTCCACGTAGCTCTGCGTTCCTGAATTCCTCAAATCCTTTGAATTTTTTTTGCCGTCGCTCATTTTACCTACGTCCTTGAATCCGCATTCGTTCGCCAAATAAACGATGTTTTTAATGAGAGAGAGAGAGAGAGAGAGAGAGATGAGGAGAAGGAGCGAGATAACTGTTTTCTACAGTTGGAGAAAAATCGATATATTAGGGTTGGAACTCTGAAAATTGTCAAAACTGTTGACTCTGGCGAGTAAAACGACTGTTATAGTAGATCGAAACGAAGAACCGACGCACTGTTTCTGACAATTCGGATTGCACCATCAATAATACAACTGGTGGCGCTGCTGAGCACACACTTAACGGTACACGCGTCCTTCTTATACAGAAACGAAAAATTTTCTGACGGGTTCGATCATACCAGCACTAACGCATCGGATCCCATCAGAACTCCGCAGTGAAGCGTGCTTGGGCGAGAGTAGTACTAGGATGGGTGACCTCCTGGGAAGTCCTCGTGTTGCACCCCTTTATCCCCCAAAACCTTTTAACCGACGATATGGAGCCCTTTCTACCCCAAAACGAACCTTCAACGAAGAATACGTGAATAGTTACGAGCAATGCTGATAAATATTGTCGACCTCAAAGCAAGTCTCACGCGAATCGTACTCGCGTATAGCTGGCGCAATCGCCGATGGGAGCGATCCTGTACACACCGGTTGAGGCTCCAAACTTTAAACCCTCGGAAGGTGGTGTAAACGACGGATTTTGGGGTCGAAGGCGCGGCGAACGGGGCCTTGCCCAGTTCGCGATTGTAGTAATCCAGCGGGGCTTCGATCCGATATGCTATAATAGTCATATCGTTGCCCGAGTAAGAAGTTATCGCCGTTTAAAGTTACCGCTCGGATCTATCGATTTTTCGGCAGCTGCGAACGGCCGTAATCTCTCACTCTGAAGACCAAGCACGAATTGAACACAGAGAAGGTACGTCAAAGAAGAGGAGAAAATCCCTTGATCCATTTCCACGTAGCTCTGCGTTTTCTGTCGTGTATCGATTTCTTTTCTAATTCTTCCTGAATTCCTCAAATCCTTTGAATTTTTTTTGCCGTGGCTCATTTTACCTACGTCCTTGAATCCGCATTCGTTCGCCAAATAAACGATGTTTTTAATGAGAGAGAGAGAGAGATGAGGAGAAGGAGCGAGATAACTGTTTTCTACAGTTGGAGAAAAATCGATATATTAGGGTTGGAACTCTGAAAATTGTCAAAACTGTTGACTCTGGCGAGTAAAACGACTGTTATAGTAGATCGAAACGAAGAACCGACGCACTGTTTCTGACGATTCGGATTGCACCATCAATAATACAACTGGTGGCGCTGCTGAGCACACACTTAACGGTACACGCGTCCTTCTTATACAGAAACGAAACCTTTTCTGACGGGTGCGATCATACCAGCACTAACGCATCGGATCCCATCAGAACTCCGCAGTGAAGCGTGCTTGGGCGAGAGTAGTACTAGGATGGGTTACCTCCTGGGAAGTCCTCGTGTTGCACCCCTTTCTCCCCCAAAACCTTTTAACCGACGATATGGAGCCCTTTCTCCCCCAAAACGAACCTTCAACGAAGAATACGTGAATAGTTACGAGCAATGCTGATAAATATTGTCGACCTCAAATCAAGTCTCACGCGAATCGTAATCGCGTATAGCTGGCACAATCGCCGATGGGAGCGATCCTGTACACACCGGTTGAGGCTCCAAACTTTAAACCCTCGGAAGGTGGTGTAAACGACGGATTTTGGGGTCGAAGGTGCGGCGAACGGGGCCTTGCCCAATTCGCGGTTGTAGTAATCCAGCGGGGCTTCGATCCGATATGCTATAATAGTCATTTTGTTGCCCGAGTAAGAAGTTATCGCCGTTTAAAGTTACCGCTCGGATCTATCGATTTTTCGGCAGCTGCGAATGGCCGTAATCTCTCACTCTGAAGACCAAGCACGAATTGAACACAGAGAAGGTACGTCAAAGAAGAGGAGAAAATCCCTTGATCCATTTCCACGTAGCTCTGCGTTTTCTGTCGTGTATCGATTTCTTTTCTAATTCTTCCTGAATTCCTCAAATCCTTTGAATTTTTTTTGCCGTGGCTCATTTTACCTAAGTCCTTGAATCCGCATTCGTTCGCCAAATAAACGATGTTTTTAATGAGAGAGAGAGAGATGAGGAGAAGGAGCGAGATAACTGTTTTCTACAGTTGGAGAAAAATCGATATATTAGGGTTGTAACTCTGAAAATTGTCAAAACTGTTGACTCTGGCGAGTAAAACGACTGTTATAGTAGATCGAAACGAAGAACCGACGCACTGTTTCTGACGATTCGGATTGCACCATCAATAATACAACTGGTGGCGCTGCTGAGCACACACTTAACGGTACACGCGTCCTTCTCATACAGAAACGAAACCTTTTCTGACGGGTGCGATCATACCAGCACTAACGCATCGGATCCCATCAGAACTCCGCAGTGAAGCGTGCTTGGGCGAGAGTAGTACAAGGATGGGTGACCTCCTGGGAAGTCCTCGTGTTGCACCCCTTTCTCCCCCAAAACCTTTTAACCGACGATATGGAGCCCTTTCTTACCTTGAACGAACCTTCAACGAAGAATACGTGAATAGTTACGAGCAATGCTGATAAATATTGTCGACCTCAAAGCAAGTCTCACGCGAATCGTACTCGCGTATAGCTGGCGCAATCGCCGAGGGGAGCGATCCTGTACACACCGGTTGAGGCTCCAAACTTTAAACCCTCGGAAGGTGGTGTAAACGACGGATTTTGGGGTCGAAGGCGCGGCGAACGGGGCCTTGCCCAATTTGCGGTTGTAGTAATCCAGCGGGGCTTCGATCCGATATGCTATATTAGTCATTTCGTTGCCCGAGTAAGAAGTTATCGCCGTTTAAAGTTACCGCTCGGATCTATCGATTTTTCGGCAGCTGCGAACGGCCGTAATCTCTCACTCTGAAGACCAAGCACGAATTGAACACAGAGAAGGTACGTCAAAGAAGAGGAGAAAATCCCTTGATCCATTTCTACGTAGCTCTGCGTTTTCTGTCGTGTATCGATTTCTTTTCTAATTCTTCCTGAATTCCTCAAATCCTTTGAATTTTTTTTGCCGTCGCTCATTTTACCTACGTCCTTGAATCCGCATTCGTTCGCCAAATAAACGATGTTTTTAATGAGAGAGAGAGAGAGATGAGGAGAAGGAGCGAGATAACTGTTTTCTACAGTTGGAGAAAAATCGATATATTAGGGTTGGAACTCTGAAAATTGTCAAAACTGTTGACTCTGGCGAGTAAAACGATTGTTATAGTAGATCGAAACGAAGAACCGACGCACTGTTTCTGACGATTCGGATTGCACCATCAATAATACAACTGGTGGCGCTGCTGAGCACACACTTAACGGTACACGCGTCCTTCTTATACAGAAACGATACCTTTTCTGAAGGGTGCCATCATACCAGCACTAACGCATCGGATCCCATCAGAACTCCGCAGTGAAGCGTGCTTGGGCGAGAGTAGTACTAGGATGGGTGACCTCCTGGGAAGTCCTTGTGTTGCACCCCTTTCTCCCCCAAAACCTTTTAACCGACGATATAGAGCCCTTTCTTACCTTGAACGAACCTTCAACGAAGAATACGTGAATAGTTACGAGCAATGCTGATAAATATTGTCGACCTCAAAGCAAGTCTCACGCGAATCGTACTCGCGTATAGCTGGCGCAATCGCCGAGGGGAGCGATCCTGTACACACCGGTTGAGGCTCCAAACTTTAAACCCTCGGAAGGTGGTGTAAACGACGGATTTTGGGGTCGAAGGCGCGGCGAACGGGGCCTTGTCCAGTTCGCGATTGTAGTAATCCAGCGGGGCTTCGATCCGATATGCTATAATAGTCATTTCGTTGCCCGAGTAAGAAGTTATCACCGTTTAAAGTTACCGCTCGGATCTATCGATTTTTCGGCAGCTGCGAACGGCCGTAATCTCTCACTCTGAAGACCAAGCACGAATTGAACACAGAGAAGGTACGTCAAAGAAGAGGAGAAAATCCCTTGATCCATTTCCACGTAGCTCTGCGTTCCTGAATTCCTCAAATCCTTTGAATTTTTTTTGCCGTCGCTCATTTTACCTACGTCCTTGAATCCGCATTCGTTCGCCAAATAAACGATGTTTTTAATGAGAGAGAGAGAGAGAGAGAGAGAGAGAGATGAGGAGAAGGAGCGAGATAACTGTTTTCTACAGTTGGAGAAAAATCGATATATTAGGGTTGGAACTCTGAAAATTGTCAAAACTGTTGACTCTGGCGAGTAAAACGACTGTTATAGTAGATCGAAACGAAGAACCGACGCACTGTTTCTGACGATTCGGATTGCACCATCAATAATACAACTGGTGGCGCTGCTGAGCACACACTTAACGGTACACGCGTCCTTCTTATACAGAAACGATACCTTTTCTGACGGGTGCCATCATACCAGCACTAACGCATCGGATCCCATCAGAACTCCGCAGTGAAGCGTGCTTGGGCGAGAGTAGTACTAGGATGGGTGACCTCCTGGGAAGTCCTCGTGTTGCACCCCTTTCTCCCCCAAAACCTTTTAACCGACGATATAGAGCCCTTTCTTACCGTGAACGAACCTTCAACGAAGAATACGTGAATAGTTACGAGCAATGCTGATAAATATTGTCGACCTCAAAGCAAGTCTCACGCGAATCGTACTCGCGTATAGCTGGCGCAATCGCCGAGGGGAGCGATCCTGTACACACCGGTTGAGGCTCCAAACTTTAAACCCTCGGAAGGTGGTGTAAACGACGGATTTTGGGGTCGAAGGCGCGGCGAACGGGGCCTTGCCCAATTTGCGGTTGTAGTAATCCAGCGGGGCTTCGATCCGATATGCTATATTAGTCATTTCGTTGCCCGAGTAAGAAGTTATCGCCGTTTAAAGTTACCGCTCGGATCTATCGATTTTTCGGCAGCTGCGAACGGCCGTAATCTCTCACTCTGAAGACCAAGCACGAATTGAACACAGAGAAGGTACGTCAAAGAAGAGGAGAAAATCCCTTGATCCATTTCCACGTAGCTCTGCGTTTTCAGTCGTGTATCGATTTCTTTTCTAATTCTTCCTGAATTCCTCAAATCCTTTGAATTTTTTTTGCCGTCGCTCATTTTACCTACGTCCTTGAATCCGCATTCGTTCGCCAAATAAACGATGTTTTTAATGAGAGAGAGAGAGAGATGAGGAGAAGGAGCGAGATAACTGTTTTCTACAGTTGGAGAAAAATCGATATATTAGGGTTGGAACTCTGAAAATTGTCAAAACTGTTGACTCTGGCGAGTAAAACGACTGTTATAGTAGATCGAAACGAAGAACCGACGCACTGTTTCTGACGATTCGGATTGCACCATCAATAATACAACTGGTGGCGCTGCTGAGCACACACTTAACGGTACACGCGTCCTTCTTATACAGAAACGAAACCTTTTCTGACGGGTGCGATCATACCAGCACTAACGCATCGGATCCCATCAGAACTCCGCAGTGAAGCGTGCTTGGGCGAGAGTAGTACTAGGATGTGTGACCTCCTGGGAAGTCCTCGTGTTGCACCCCTTTCTCCCCCAAAACCTTTTAACCGACGATATGGAGCCCTTTCTTACCTTGAACGAACCTTCAACGAAGAATACGTGAATAGTTACGAGCAATGCTGATAAATATTGTCGACCTCAAAGCAAGTCTCACGCGAATCGTACTCGCGTATAGCTGGCGCAATCGCCGAGGGGAGCGATCCTGTACACATCGGTTGAGGCTCCAAAATTTAAACCCTCGGAAGGTGGTGTAAACGACGGATTTTGGGGTCGAAGGCGCGGCGAACGGGGCCTTGTCCAGTTCGCGATTGTAGTAATCCAGCGGGGCTTCGATCCGATTTGCTATAATAGTCATTTCGTTGCCCGAGTAAGAAGTTATCGCCGTTTAAAGTTACCGCTCGGATCTATCGATTTTTCGGCAGCTGCGAACGGCCGTAATCTCTCACTCTGAAGACTAAGCACGAATTGAACACAGAGAAGGTACGTCAAAGAAGAGGAGAAAATCCCTTGATCCATTTCCACGTAGCTCTGCGTTTTCAGTCGTGTATCGATTTCTTTTCTAATTCTTCCTGAATTCCTCAAATCCTTTGAATTTTTTTTGCCGTCGCTCATTTTACCTACGTCCTTGAATCCGCATTCGTTCGCCAAATAAACGATGTTTTTAATGAGAGAGAGAGAGAGATGAGGAGAAGGAGCGAGATAACTGTTTTCTACAGTTGGAGAAAAATCGATATATTAGGGTTAGAACTCTGAAAATTGTCAAAACTGTTGACTCTGGCGAGTAAAACGACTGTTATAGTAGATCGAAACGAAGAACCGACGCACTGTTTCTGACGATTCGGATTGCACCATCAATAATACAACTGGTGGCGCTGCTGAGCACACACTTAACGGTACACGCGTCCTTCTTATACAGAAACGAAACCTTTTCTGACGGGTGCGATCATACCAGCACTAACGCATCGGATCCCATCAGAACTCCGCAGTGAAGCGTGCTTGTGCGAGAGTAGTACTAGGATGGGTGACCTCCTGGGAAGTCCTCGTGTTGCACCCCTTTCTCCCCTAAAACCTTTTAACCGACGATATGGAGCCCTTTCTTACCTTGAACGAACCTTCAACGAAGAATACGTCAATAGTTACGAGCAATGCCGATAAATATTGTCGACCTCAAAGCTAGTCTCACGCGAATCGTACTCGCGTATAGCTGGCGCAATCGCCGAGGGGAGCGATCCTGTACACACCGGTTGAGGCTCCAAACTTTAAACCCTCGGAAGGTGGTGTAAACGACGGATTTTGGGGTCGAAGGCGCGGCGAACGGGGCCTTGTCCAGTTCGCGATTGTAGTAATCCAGCGGGGCTTCGATCCGATATGCTATAATAGTCATTTCGTTGCCCGAGTAAGAAGTTATCGCCGTTTAAAGTTACCGCTCGGATCTATCGATTTTTCGGCAGCAGCGAACGGCCGTAATCTCTCACTCTGAAGACCAAGCACGAATTGAACACAGAGAAGGTACGTCAAAGAAGAGGAGAAAATCCCTTGATCCATTTCCACGTAGCTCTGCGTTTTCTGTCGTGTATCGATTTCTTTTCTAATTCTTCCTGAATTCCTCAAATCCTTTGAATTTTTTTTGCTGTCGCTCATTTTACCTACGTCCTTGAATCCGCATTCGTTCGCCAAATAAACGATGTTTTTAATGAGAGAGAGAGAGAGAGAGAGAGATAGAGAGAGATGAGGAGAAGGAGCGAGATAACTGTTTTCTACAGTTGGAGAAAAATCGATATATTAGGGTTGGAACTCTGAAAATTGTCAAAACTGTTGACTCTGGCGAGTAAAACGACTGTTATAGTAGATCGAAACGAAGAACCGACGCACTGTTTCTGACGATTCGGATTGCACCATCAATAATACAACTGGTGGCGCTGCTGAGCACACACTTAACGGTACACGCGTCCTTCTTATACAGAAACGAAAAATTTTCTGACGGGTTCGATCATACCAGCACTAACGCATCGGATCCCATCAGAACTCCGCAGTGAAGCGTGCTTGGGCGAGAGTAGTACTAGGATGGGTGACCTCCTGGGAAGTCCTCGTGTTGCACCCCTTTCTCCCCCAAAACCTTTTAACCGACGATATGGAGCCCTTTCTCCCCCAAAACGAACCTTCAACGAAGAATACGTGAATAGTTACGAGCAATGCTGATAAATATTGTCGACCTCAAAGCAAGTCTCACGCGAATCGTACTCGCGTATAGCTGGCGCAATCGCCGATGGGAGCGATCCTGTACACACCGGTTGAGGCTCCAAACTTTAAACCCTCGGAAGGTGGTGTAAACGACGGATTTTGGGGTCGAAGGCGCGGCGAACGGGGCCTTGCCCAGTTCGCGATTGTAGTAATCCAGCGGGGCTTCGATCCGATATGCTATAATAGTCATTTCGTTGCCCGAGTAAGAAGTTATCGCCGTTTAAAGTTACCGCTCGGATCTATCGATTTTTCGGCAGCTGCGAACGGCCGTAATCTCTCACTCTGAAGACCAAGCACGAATTGAACACAGAGAATGTACGTCAAAGAAGAGGAGAAAATCCCTTGATCCATTTCCACGTAGCTCTGCGTTTTCTGTCGTGTATCGATTTCTTTTATAATTCTTCCTGAATTCCTCAAATCCTTTGAATTTTTTTTGCCGTGGCACATTTTACCTAAGTCCTTGAATCCGCATTCGTTCGCCAAATAAACGATGTTTTTAATGAGAGAGAGAGAGAGAGAGAGAGAGAGAGATGAGGAGAAGGAGCGAGATAACTATTTTCTACAGGTTGAGAAAAATCGATATATTAGGGTTGGAACTCTGAAAATTGTCAAAACTGTTGACTCTGGCGAGTAAAACGACTGTTATAGTAGATCGAAACGAAGAACCGACGCACTGTTTCTGACGATTCGGATTGCACCATCAATAATACAACTGGTGGCGCTGCTGAGCACACACTTAACGGTACACGCGTCCTTCTTATAGAGAAAGGAAACCTTTTCTGACAGGTGCGATCATACCTGCACTAACGCATCGGATCCCATCAGAACTCCGCAGTGAAGCGTGCTTGGGCGAGAGTAGTACTAGGATGGGTTACCTCCTGGGAAGTCCTCGTGTTGCACCCCTTTCTCCCCCAAAACCTTTTAACCGACGATATGGAGCCCTTTCTCCCCCAAAACGAACCTTCAACGAAGAATACGAGAATAGTTACGAGCAATGCTGATAAATATTGTCGACCTCAAAGCAAGTCTCACGCGAATCGTAATCGCGTATAGCTGGCGCAATCGCTGATGGGAGCGATCCTGTACACACCGGTTGAGGCTCCAAACTTTAAACCCTCGGAAGGTGGTGTAAACGACGGATTTTGGGGTCGAAGGCGCGGCGAACGGGGCCTTGCCCAGTTCGCGATTGTAGTAATCCAGCGGGGCTTCGATCCGATATGCTATAATAGTCATTTCGTTGCCCGAGTAAGAAGTTATCGCCGTTTAAAGTTACCGCTCGGATCTATCGATTTTTCGGCAGCTGCGAACGGCCGTAATCTTTCACTCTGAAGACCAAGCACGAATTGAACACAGAGAAGGTACGTCAAAGAAGAGGAGAAAATCCCTTGATCCATTTCCACGTAGCTCTGCGTTTTCTGTCGTGTATCGATTTCTTTTCTAATTCTTCCTGAATTCCTCAAATCCTTTGAATTTTTTTTGCCGTGGCTCATTTTACCTAAGTCCTTGAATCCGCATTCGTTCGCCAAATAAACGATGTTTTTAATGAGAGAGAGAGAGATGAGGAGAAGGAGCGAGATAACTGTTTTCTACAGTTGGAGAAAAATCGATATATTAGGGTTGGAACTCTGAAAATTGTCAAAACTGTTGACTCTGGCGAGTAAAACGACTGTTATAGTAGATCGAAACGAAGAACCGACGCACTGTTTCTGACGATTCGGATTGCACCATCAATAATACAACTGGTGGCGCTGCTGAGCACACACTTAACGGTACACGCGTCCTTCTTATACAGAAACGAAACCTTTTCTGACGGGTGCGATCATACCAGCACTAACGCATCGGATCCCATCAGAACTCCGCAGTGAAGCGTGCTTGGGCGAGAGTAGTACTAGGATGTGTGACCTCCTGGGAAGTCCTCGTGTTGCACCCCTTTCTCCCCCAAAACCTTTTAACCGACGATATGGAGCCCTTTCTTACCTTGAACGAACCTTCAACGAAGAATACGTGAATAGTTACGAGCAATGCTGATAAATATTGTCGACCTCAAAGCAAGTCTCACGCGAATCGTACTCGCGTATAGCTGGCGCAATCGCCGAGGGGAGCGATCCTGTACACATCGGTTGAGGCTCCAAAATTTAAACCCTCGGAAGGTGGTGTAAACGACGGATTTTGGGGTCGAAGGCGCGGCGAACGGGGCCTTGTCCAGTTCGCGATTGTAGTAATCCAGCGGGGCTTCGATCCGATATGCTATAATAGTCATTTCGTTGCCCGAGTAAGAAGTTATCGCCGTTTAAAGTTACCGCTCGGATCTATCGATTTTTCGGCAGCTGCGAACGGCCGTAATCTCTCACTCTGAAGACTAAGCACGAATTGAACACAGAGAAGGTACGTCAAAGAAGAGGAGAAAATCCCTTGATCCATTTCCACGTAGCTCTGCGTTTTCAGTCGTGTATCGATTTCTTTTCTAATTCTTCCTGAATTCCTCAAATCCTTTGAATTTTTTTTGCCGTCGCTCATTTTACCTACGTCCTTGAATCCGCATTCGTTCGCCAAATAAACGATGTTTTTAATGAGAGAGAGAGAGAGATGAGGAGAAGGAGCGAGATAACTGTTTTCTACAGTTGGAGAAAAATCGATATATTAGGGTTAGAACTCTGAAAATTGTCAAAACTGTTGACTCTGGCGAGTAAAACGACTGTTATAGTAGATCGAAACGAAGAACCGACGCACTGTTTCTGACGATTCGGATTGCACCATCAATAATACAACTGGTGGCGCTGCTGAGCACACACTTAACGGTACACGCGTCCTTCTTATACAGAAACGAAACCTTTTCTGACGGGTGCGATCATACCAGCACTAACGCATCGGATCCCATCAGAACTCCGCAGTGAAGCGTGCTTGTGCGAGAGTAGTACTAGGATGGGTGACCTCCTGGGAAGTCCTCGTGTTGCACCCCTTTCTCCCCTAAAACCTTTTAACCGACGATATGGAGCCCTTTCTTACCTTGAACGAACCTTCAACGAAGAATACGTCAATAGTTACGAGCAATGCCGATAAATATTGTCGACCTCAAAGCTAGTCTCACGCGAATCGTACTCGCGTATAGCTGGCGCAATCGCCGAGGGGAGCGATCCTGTACACACCGGTTGAGGCTCCAAACTTTAAACCCTCGGAAGGTGGTGTAAACGACGGATTTTGGGGTCGAAGGCGCGGCGAACGGGGCCTTGTCCAGTTCGCGATTGTAGTAATCCAGCGGGGCTTCGATCCGATATGCTATAATAGTCATTTCGTTGCCCGAGTAAGAAGTTATCGCCGTTTAAAGTTACCGCTCGGATCTATCGATTTTTCGGCAGCAGCGAACGGCCGTAATCTCTCACTCTGAAGACCAAGCACGAATTGAACACAGAGAAGGTACGTCAAAGAAGAGGAGAAAATCCCTTGATCCATTTCCACGTAGCTCTGCGTTTTCTGTCGTGTATCGATTTCTTTTCTAATTCTTCCTGAATTCCTCAAATCCTTTGAATTTTTTTTGCTGTCGCTCATTTTACCTACGTCCTTGAATCCGCATTCGTTCGCCAAATAAACGATGTTTTTAATGAGAGAGAGAGAGAGAGAGAGAGATAGAGAGAGATGAGGAGAAGGAGCGAGATAACTGTTTTCTACAGTTGGAGAAAAATCGATATATTAGGGTTGGAACTCTGAAAATTGTCAAAACTGTTGACTCTGGCGAGTAAAACGACTGTTATAGTAGATCGAAACGAAGAACCGACGCACTGTTTCTGACGATTCGGATTGCACCATCAATAATACAACTGGTGGCGCTGCTGAGCACACACTTAACGGTACACGCGTCCTTCTTATACAGAAACGAAAAATTTTCTGACGGGTTCGATCATACCAGCACTAACGCATCGGATCCCATCAGAACTCCGCAGTGAAGCGTGCTTGGGCGAGAGTAGTACTAGGATGGGTGACCTCCTGGGAAGTCCTCGTGTTGCACCCCTTTCTCCCCCAAAACCTTTTAACCGACGATATGGAGCCCTTTCTCCCCCAAAACGAACCTTCAACGAAGAATACGTGAATAGTTACGAGCAATGCTGATAAATATTGTCGACCTCAAAGCAAGTCTCACGCGAATCGTACTCGCGTATAGCTGGCGCAATCGCCGATGGGAGCGATCCTGTACACACCGGTTGAGGCTCCAAACTTTAAACCCTCGGAAGGTGGTGTAAACGACGGATTTTGGGGTCGAAGGCGCGGCGAACGGGGCCTTGCCCAGTTCGCGATTGTAGTAATCCAGCGGGGCTTCGATCCGATATGCTATAATAGTCATTTCGTTGCCCGAGTAAGAAGTTATCGCCGTTTAAAGTTACCGCTCGGATCTATCGATTTTTCGGCAGCTGCGAACGGCCGTAATCTCTCACTCTGAAGACCAAGCACGAATTGAACACAGAGAATGTACGTCAAAGAAGAGGAGAAAATCCCTTGATCCATTTCCACGTAGCTCTGCGTTTTCTGTCGTGTATCGATTTCTTTTATAATTCTTCCTGAATTCCTCAAATCCTTTGAATTTTTTTTGCCGTGGCACATTTTACCTAAGTCCTTGAATCCGCATTCGTTCGCCAAATAAACGATGTTTTTAATGAGAGAGAGAGAGAGAGAGAGAGAGAGAGAGATGAGGAGAAGGAGCGAGATAACTATTTTCTACAGGTTGAGAAAAATCGATATATTAGGGTTGGAACTCTGAAAATTGTCAAAACTGTTGACTCTGGCGAGTAAAACGACTGTTATAGTAGATCGAAACGAAGAACCGACGCACTGTTTCTGACGATTCGGATTGCACCATCAATAATACAACTGGTGGCGCTGCTGAGCACACACTTAACGGTACACGCGTCCTTCTTATAGAGAAAGGAAACCTTTTCTGACAGGTGCGATCATACCTGCACTAACGCATCGGATCCCATCAGAACTCCGCAGTGAAGCGTGCTTGGGCGAGAGTAGTACTAGGATGGGTTACCTCCTGGGAAGTCCTCGTGTTGCACCCTTTTCTCCCCCAAAACCTTTTAACCGACGATATGGAGCCCTTTCTCCCCCAAAACGAACCTTCAACGAAGAATACGAGAATAGTTACGAGCAATGCTGATAAATATTGTCGACCTCAAAGCAAGTCTCACGCGAATCGTAATCGCGTATAGCTGGCGCAATCGCTGATGGGAGCGATCCTGTACACACCGGTTGAGGCTCCAAACTTTAAACCCTCGGAAGGTGGTGTAAACGACGGATTTTGGGGTCGAAGGCGCGGCGAACGGGGCCTTGCCCAGTTCGCGATTGTAGTAATCCAGCGGGGCTTCGATCCGATATGCTATAATAGTCATTTCGTTGCCCGAGTAAGAAGTTATCGCCGTTTAAAGTTACCGCTCGGATCTATCGATTTTTCGGCAGCTGCGAACGGCCGTAATCTTTCACTCTGAAGACCAAGCACGAATTGAACACAGAGAAGGTACGTCAAAGAAGAGGAGAAAATCCCTTGATCCATTTCCACGTAGCTCTGCGTTTTCTGTCGTGTATCGATTTCTTTTCTAATTCTTCCTGAATTCCTCAAATCCTTTGAATTTTTTTTGCCGTGGCTCATTTTACCTAAGTCCTTGAATCCGCATTCGTTCGCCAAATAAACGATGTTTTTAATGAGAGAGAGAGAGATGAGGAGAAGGAGCGAGATAACTGTTTTCTACAGTTGGAGAAAAATCGATATATTAGGGTTGGAACTCTGAAAATTGTCAAAACTGTTGACTCTGGCGAGTAAAACGACTGTTATAGTAGATCGAAACGAAGAACCGACGCACTGTTTCTGACGATTCGGATTGCACCATCAATAATACAACTGGTGGCGCTGCTGAGCACACACTTAACGGTACACGCGTCCTTCTTATACAGAAACGAAACCTATTTTGACGGGTGCGATCATACCAGCACTAACGTATCAGATCCCATCAGAACTCTGCAGTGAAGCGTGCTTGGGCGAGAGTAGTACTAGGATGGGTGACCTCTTGGGAAGTCCTCGTGTTGCACCCCTTTCTCCCCCAAAACCTTTTAACCGACGATATGGAGCCCTTTCTTACGTTGAACGAACCTTCAACGAAGAATACGTGAATAGTTACGAGCAATGCTGATAAATATTGTCGACCTCAAAGCAAGTCTCACGCGAATCGTACTCGCGTATAGCTGGCGCAATCGCCGAGTGGAGCGATCCTGTACACACCGGTTGAGGCTCCAAACTTTAAACCCTCGGAAGGTGGTGTAAACGACGGATTTTGGGGTCGAAGACGCGGCGAACGGGGCCTTGCCCAATTCGTGGTTGTAGTAATCCAGCGGGGCTTCGATCCGATATGCTATAATAGTCATTTCGTTGCCCTAGTAAGAAGTTATCGCCGTTTAAAGTTACCGCTCGGATCTATCGATTTTTCGGCAGCTGCGAACAGCCGTAATCTCTCACTCTGAAGACCAAGCACGAATTGAACACAGAGAAGGTACGTCAAAGAAGAGGAGAAAATCCCTTGATCCATTTCCACGTAGCTCTGCGTTTTCTGTCGTGTTTCGATTTCTTTTCTAATTCTTCCTGAATTTCTCAAATCCTTTGAATTTTTTTTGCCGTAGCTCATTTTACCTACGTCGTTGAATCCGCATTCGTTCGCCAAATAAACGCTGTTTTTAATGAGAGAGAGAGAGAGAGAGAGAGAGAGATGACGAGAAGGAGCGAGATAACTGTTTTCTACAGTTGGAGAAAAATCGATATATTAGGGTTGGAACTCTGAAAATTGTCAAAACTGTTGACTCTGGCGAGTAAAACGACTGTTATAGTAGATCGAAACGAAGAACCGACGCACTGTTTCTGACGATTCGGATTGCACCATCAATAATACAACTAGTGGCGCTGCTGAGCACACACTTAACGGTACACGCGTCCTTCTTATACAGAAAGGAAAAATTTTCTGACGGGTTCGATCATACCAGCACTAACGCATCGGATCCCATCAGAACTCCGCAGTGAAGCGTGCTTGGGCAAGAGTAGTACTAGGATGGGTGACCTCCTGGGAAGTCCTCGTGTTGCACCCCTTTCTCCCCCAAAACCTTTTAACCGACGATATGGAGCCCTTTCTCCCCCAAAACGAACCTTCAACGAAGAATACGTGAATAGTTACGAGCAATGCTGATAAATATTGTCGACCTCAAAGCAAGTCTCACGCGAATCGTACTCGCGTATAGCTGGCGCAATCGCCGATGGGAGCGATCCTGTACACACCGGTTGAGGCTCCAAACTTTAAACCCTTGGAAGGTGGTGTAAACGACGGATTTTGGGGTCGAAGGCGCGGCGAACGGGGCCTTGCCCAGTTCGCGATTGTAGTAATCCAGCGGGACTTCGATCCGATATGCTATAATAGTCATTTCGTTGCCCGAGTAAGAAGTTATCGCCGTTTAAAGTTACCGCTCGGATCTATCGATTTTTCGGTAGCTGCGAACGGCCGTAATCTCTCACTCTGAAGACCAAGCACGAATTGAACACAGAGAAGGTACGTCAAAGAAGAGGAGAAAATCCCTTGATCCATTTCCACGTAGCTCTGCGTTTTCTGTCGTGTATCGATTTCTTTTCTAATTCTTCCTGAATTCCTCAAATCCTTTGAATTTTTTTGCCGTGGCTCATTTTACCTAAGTCCTTGAATCCGCATTCGTTCGCCAAATAAACGATGTTTTTAATGAGAGAGAGAGAGATGAGGAGAAGGAGCGAGATAACTGTTTTCTACAGTTGGAGAAAAATCGATATATTAGGGTTGGAACTCTGAAAATTGTCAAAACTGTTGACTCTGGCGAGTAAAACGACTGTTATAGTAGATCGAAACGAAGAACCGACGCACTGTTTCTGACGATTCGGATTGCACCATCAATAATACAACTGGTGGCGCTGCTGAGCACACACTTAACGGTACACGCGTCCTTCTTATACAGAAACGAAACCTATTTTGACGGGTGCGATCATACCAGCACTAACGTATCAGATCCCATCAGAACTCTGCAGTGAAGCGTGCTTGGGCGAGAGTAGTACTAGGATGGGTGACCTCCTGGGAAGTCCTCGTGTTGCACCCCTTTCTCCCCCAAAACCTTTTAACCGACGATATGGAGCCCTTTCTTACGTTGAACGAACCTTCAACGAAGAATACGTGAATAGTTACGAGCAATGCTGATAAATATTGTCGACCTCAAAGCAAGTCTCACGCGAATCGTACTCGCGTATAGCTGGCGCAATCGCCGAGTGGAGCGATCCTGTACACACCGGTTGAGGCTCCAAACTTTAAACCCTCGGAAGGTGGTGTAAACGACGGATTTTGGGGTCGAAGACGCGGCGAACGGGGCCTTGCCCAATTCGTGGTTGTAGTAATCCAGCGGGGCTTCGATCCGATATGCTATAATAGTCATTTCGTTGCCCTAGTAAGAAGTTATCGCCGTTTAAAGTTACCGCTCGGATCTATCGATTTTTCGGCAGCTGCGAACAGCCGTAATCTCTCACTCTGAAGACCAAGCACGAATTGAACACAGAGAAGGTACGTCAAAGAAGAGGAGAAAATCCCTTGATCCATTTCCACGTAGCTCTGCGTTTTCTGTCGTGTTGCGATTTCTTTTCTAATTCTTCCTGAATTTCTCAAATCCTTTGAATTTTTTTTGCCGTAGCTCATTTTACCTACGTCGTTGAATCCGCATTCGTTCGCCAAATAAACGCTGTTTTTAATGAGAGAGAGAGAGAGAGAGAGAGAGAGATGACGAGAAGGAGCGAGATAACTGTTTTCTACAGTTGGAGAAAAATCGATATATTAGGGTTGGAACTCTGAAAATTGTCAAAACTGTTGACTCTGGCGAGTAAAACGACTGTTATAGTAGATCGAAACGAAGAACCGACGCACTGTTTCTGACGATTCGGATTGCACCATCAATAATACAACTAGTGGCGCTGCTGAGCACACACTTAACGGTACACGCGTCCTTCTTATACAGAAAGGAAAAATTTTCTGACGGGTTCGATCATACCAGCACTAACGCATCGGATCCCATCAGAACTCCGCAGTGAAGCGTGCTTGGGCAAGAGTAGTACAAGGATGGGTGACCTCCTGGGAAGTCCTCGTGTTGCACCCCTTTCTCCCCCAAAACCTTTTAACCGACGATATGGAGCCCTTTCTCCCCCAAAACGAACCTTCAACGAAGAATACGTGAATAGTTACGAGCAATGCTGATAAATATTGTCGACCTCAAAGCAAGTCTCACGCGAATCGTACTCGCGTATAGCTGGCGCAATCGCCGATGGGAGCGATCCTGTACACACCGGTTGAGGCTCCAAACTTTAAACCCTTGGAAGGTGGTGTAAACGACGGATTTTGGGGTCGAAGGCGCGGCGAACGGGGCCTTGCCCAGTTCGCGATTGTAGTAATCCAGCGGGGCTTCGATCCGATATGCTATAATAGTCATTTCGTTGCCCGAGTAAGAAGTTATCGCCGTTTAAAGTTACCGCTCGGATCTATCGATTTTTCGGTAGCTGCGAACGGCCGTAATCTCTCACTCTGAAGACCAAGCACGAATTGAACACAGAGAAGGTACGTCAAAGAAGAGGAGAAAATCCCTTGATCCATTTCCACGTAGCTCTGCGTTTTCTGTCGTGTATCGATTTCTTTTCTAATTCTTCCTGAATTCCTCAAATCCTTTGAATTTTTTTTGCCGTGGCTCATTTTACCTAAGTCCTTGAATCCGCATTCGTTCGCCAAATAAACGATGTTTTTAATGAGAGAGAGAGAGATGAGGAGAAGGAGCGAGATAACTGTTTTCTACAGTTGGAGAAAAATCGATATATTAGGGTTGGAACTCTGAAAATTGTCAAAACTGTTGACTCTGGCGAGTAAAACGACTGTTATAGTAGATCGAAACGAAGAACCGACGCACTGTTTCTGACGATTCGGATTGCACCATCAATAATACAACTGGTGGCGCTGCTGAACACACACTTAACGGTACATGCGTCCTTCTTATACAGAAACGAAACCTATTCTGACGGGTGCGATCATACCAGCACTAACGTATCAGATCCCATCAGAACTCTGCAGTGAAGCGTGCTTGGGCGAGAGTAGTACTAGGATGGGTGACCTCCTGGGAAGTCCTCGTGTTGCACCCCTTTCTCCCCCAAAACCTTTTAACCGACGATATGGAGCCCTTTCTTACGTTGAACGAACCTTCAACGAAGAATACGTGAATAGTTACGAGCAATGCTGATAAATATTGTCGACCTCAAAGCAAATCTCACGCGAATCGTACTCGCGTATAGCTGGCGCAATCGCCGAGTGGAGCGATCCTGTACACACCGGTTGAGGCTCCAAACTTTAAACCCTCGGAAGGTGGTGTAAACGACGGATTTTGGGGTCGAAGGCGCGGCGAACGGGGCCTTGCCCAGTTCGTGGTTGTAGTAATCCAGCGGGGCTTCGATCCGATATGCTATAATAGTCATTTCGTTGCCCTAGTAAGAAGTTATCGCCGTTTAAAGTTACCGCTCGGATCTATCGATTTTTCGGCAGCTGCGAACGGCCGTAATCTCTCACTCTGAAGACCAAGCACGAATTGAACACAGAGAAGGTACGTCAAAGAAGAGGAGAAAATCCCTTGATCCATTTCCACGTAGCTCTGCGTTTTCTGTCGTGTATCGATTTCTTTTCTAATTCTTCCTGAATTCCTCAAATCCTTTGAATTTTTTTTGCCGTCGCTCATTTTACCTACGTCCTTGAATCCGCATTCGTTCGCCAAATAAACGATGTTTTTAATGAGAGAGAGAGAGAGAGAGAGAGAGAGATGAGGAGAAGGAGCGAGATAACTGTTTTCTACAGTTGGAGAAAAATCGATATATTAGGGTTGGAACTCTGAAAATTGTCAAAACTGTTGACTCTGGCGAGTAAAACGACTGTTATAGTAGATCGAAACGAAGAACCGACGCACTGTTTCTGACGATTCGGATTGCAACATCAATAATACAACTGGTGGCGCTGCTGAGCACACACTTAACAATACACGCGTCCTTCTTATAGAGAAAGGAAACCTTTTCTGACAGGTGCGATCATACCTGCACTAACGCATCGGATCCCATCAGAACTCCGCAGTGAAGCGTGCTTGGTTGAGAGTAGTACTAGGATGGGTTACCTCCTGGGAAGTCCTCGTGTTGCACCCCTTTCTCCCCCAAAACCTTTTAACCGACGATATGGAGCAGTTTCTCCCCCAAAACGAACCTTCAACGAAGAATACGTGAATAATTACGAGCAATGCTGATAAATATTGTCGACCTCAAAGCAAGTCTCACGCGAATCGTAATCGCGTATAGCTGGCGCAATCGCCGATGGGAGCGATCCTGTACACACCGGTTGAGGCTCCAAACTTTAAACCCTCGGAAGGTGGTGTATACGACGGATTTTGGGGTCGAAGGCGCGGCGAACGGGGCCTTGCCCAGTTCGCGATTGTAGTAATCCAGCGGGGCTTCGATCCGATATGCTATAATAGTCATTTCGTTGCCCGAGTAAGAAGTTATCGCCGTTTAAAGTTACCGCTCGGATCTATCGATTTTTCGGCAGCTGCGAACGGCCGTAATCTCTCACTCTGAAGACCAAGCACGAATTGAACACAGAGAAGGTACGTCAAAGAAGAGGAGAAAATCCCTTGATCCATTTCCACGTAGCTCTGCGTTTTCTGTCGTGTTTCGATTTCTTTTCGAATTCTTCCTGAATTTCTCAAATCCTTTGAATTTTTTTTGCCGTAGCTCATTTTACCTACGTCGTTGAATCCGCATTCGTTCGCCAAATAAACGCTGTTTTTAATGAGAGAGAGAGAGATGAGGAGAAGGAGCGAGATAACTTTTTTCTACAGTTGGAGAAAAATCGATATATTAGGGTTGGAACTCTGAAAATTGTCAAAACTGTTGACTCTGGCGAGTAAAACGACTGTTATAGTAGATCGAAACGAAGAACCGACGCACTGTTTCTGACGATTCGGATTGCACCATCAATAATACAACTGGTGGCGCTGCTGAGCACACACTTAACGGTACACGCGTCCTTCTTATACAGAAACGAAACCTTTTCTGACGGGTGCGATCATACCAGCACTAACGCATCGGATCCCATCAGAACTCCGCAGTGAAGCGTGCTTGTGCGAGAGTAGTACTAGGATGGGTGACCTCCTGGGAAGTCCTCGTGTTGCACCCCTTTCTCCCCTAAAACCTTTTAACCGACGATATGGAGCCCTTTCTTACCTTGAACGAACCTTCAACGAAGAATACGTCAATAGTTACGAGCAATGCCGATAAATATTGTCGACCTCAAAGCTAGTCTCACGCGAATCGTACTCGCGTATAGCTGGCGCAATCGCCGAGGGGAGCGATCCTGTACACACCGGTTGAGGCTCCAAACTTTAAACCCTCGGAAGGTGGTGTAAACGACGGATTTTGGGGTCGAAGGCGCGGCGAACGGGGCCTTGTCCAGTTCGCGATTGTAGTAATCCAGCGGGGCTTCGATCCGATATGCTATAATAGTCATTTCGTTGCCCGAGTAAGAAGTTATCGCCGTTTAA
The DNA here is from genome assembly GCA_037013495.1 of Hippophae tibetana. Classification (NCBI taxonomy): domain Eukaryota; kingdom Viridiplantae; phylum Streptophyta; class Magnoliopsida; order Rosales; family Elaeagnaceae; genus Hippophae; species Hippophae tibetana. The sequence goes on along the minus strand of CM072804.1, from coordinate 51,305,541 downwards.
AGTTACCGCTCGGATCTATCGATTTTTCGGCAGCAGCGAACGGCCGTAATCTCTCACTCTGAAGACCAAGCACGAATTGAACACAGAGAAGGTACGTCAAAGAAGAGGAGAAAATCCCTTGATCCATTTCCACGTAGCTCTGCGTTTTCTGTCGTGTATCGATTTCTTTTCTAATTCTTCCTGAATTCCTCAAATCCTTTGAATTTTTTTTGCTGTCGCTCATTTTACCTACGTCCTTGAATCCGCATTCGTTCGCCAAATAAACGATGTTTTTAATGAGAGAGAGAGAGAGAGAGAGAGATAGAGAGAGATGAGGAGAAGGAGCGAGATAACTGTTTTCTACAGTTGGAGAAAAATCGATATATTAGGGTTGGAACTCTGAAAATTGTCAAAACTGTTGACTCTGGCGAGTAAAACGACTGTTATAGTAGATCGAAACGAAGAACCGACGCACTGTTTCTGACGATTCGGATTGCACCATCAATAATACAACTGGTGGCGCTGCTGAGCACACACTTAACGGTACACGCGTCCTTCTTATACAGAAACGAAAAATTTTCTGACGGGTTCGATCATACCAGCACTAACGCATCGGATCCCATCAGAACTCCGCAGTGAAGCGTGCTTGGGCGAGAGTAGTACTAGGATGGGTGACCTCCTGGGAAGTCCTCGTGTTGCACCCCTTTCTCCCCCAAAACCTTTTAACCGACGATATGGAGCCCTTTCTCCCCCAAAACGAACCTTCAACGAAGAATACGTGAATAGTTACGAGCAATGCTGATAAATATTGTCGACCTCAAAGCAAGTCTCACGCGAATCGTACTCGCGTATAGCTGGCGCAATCGCCGATGGGAGCGATCCTGTACACACCGGTTGAGGCTCCAAACTTTAAACCCTCGGAAGGTGGTGTAAACGACGGATTTTGGGGTCGAAGGCGCGGCGAACGGGGCCTTGCCCAGTTCGCGATTGTAGTAATCCAGCGGGGCTTCGATCCGATATGCTATAATAGTCATTTCGTTGCCCGAGTAAGAAGTTATCGCCGTTTAAAGTTACCGCTCGGATCTATCGATTTTTCGGCAGCTGCGAACGGCCGTAATCTCTCACTCTGAAGACCAAGCACGAATTGAACACAGAGAATGTACGTCAAAGAAGAGGAGAAAATCCCTTGATCCATTTCCACGTAGCTCTGCGTTTTCTGTCGTGTATCGATTTCTTTTATAATTCTTCCTGAATTCCTCAAATCCTTTGAATTTTTTTTGCCGTGGCACATTTTACCTAAGTCCTTGAATCCGCATTCGTTCGCCAAATAAACGATGTTTTTAATGAGAGAGAGAGAGAGAGAGAGAGAGAGAGAGATGAGGAGAAGGAGCGAGATAACTATTTTCTACAGGTTGAGAAAAATCGATATATTAGGGTTGGAACTCTGAAAATTGTCAAAACTGTTGACTCTGGCGAGTAAAACGACTGTTATAGTAGATCGAAACGAAGAACCGACGCACTGTTTCTGACGATTCGGATTGCACCATCAATAATACAACTGGTGGCGCTGCTGAGCACACACTTAACGGTACACGCGTCCTTCTTATAGAGAAAGGAAACCTTTTCTGACAGGTGCGATCATACCTGCACTAACGCATCGGATCCCATCAGAACTCCGCAGTGAAGCGTGCTTGGGCGAGAGTAGTACTAGGATGGGTTACCTCCTGGGAAGTCCTCGTGTTGCACCCCTTTCTCCCCCAAAACCTTTTAACCGACGATATGGAGCCCTTTCTCCCCCAAAACGAACCTTCAACGAAGAATACGAGAATAGTTACGAGCAATGCTGATAAATATTGTCGACCTCAAAGCAAGTCTCACGCGAATCGTAATCGCGTATAGCTGGCGCAATCGCTGATGGGAGCGATCCTGTACACACCGGTTGAGGCTCCAAACTTTAAACCCTCGGAAGGTGGTGTAAACGACGGATTTTGGGGTCGAAGGCGCGGCGAACGGGGCCTTGCCCAGTTCGCGATTGTAGTAATCCAGCGGGGCTTCGATCCGATATGCTATAATAGTCATTTCGTTGCCCGAGTAAGAAGTTATCGCCGTTTAAAGTTACCGCTCGGATCTATCGATTTTTCGGCAGCTGCGAACGGCCGTAATCTTTCACTCTGAAGACCAAGCACGAATTGAACACAGAGAAGGTACGTCAAAGAAGAGGAGAAAATCCCTTGATCCATTTCCACGTAGCTCTGCGTTTTCTGTCGTGTATCGATTTCTTTTCTAATTCTTCCTGAATTCCTCAAATCCTTTGAATTTTTTTTGCCGTGGCTCATTTTACCTAAGTCCTTGAATCCGCATTCGTTCGCCAAATAAACGATGTTTTTAATGAGAGAGAGAGAGATGAGGAGAAGGAGCGAGATAACTGTTTTCTACAGTTGGAGAAAAATCGATATATTAGGGTTGGAACTCTGAAAATTGTCAAAACTGTTGACTCTGGCGAGTAAAACGACTGTTATAGTAGATCGAAACGAAGAACCGACGCACTGTTTCTGACGATTCGGATTGCACCATCAATAATACAACTGGTGGCGCTGCTGAGCACACACTTAACGGTACACGCGTCCTTCTTATACAGAAACGAAACCTATTTTGACGGGTGCGATCATACCAGCACTAACGTATCAGATCCCATCAGAACTCTGCAGTGAAGCGTGCTTGGGCGAGAGTAGTACTAGGATGGGTGACCTCCTGGGAAGTCCTCGTGTTGCACCCCTTTCTCCCCCAAAACCTTTTAACCGACGATATGGAGCCCTTTCTTACGTTGAACGAACCTTCAACGAAGAATACGTGAATAGTTACGAGCAATGCTGATAAATATTGTCGACCTCAAAGCAAGTCTCACGCGAATCGTACTCGCGTATAGCTGGCGCAATCGCCGAGTGGAGCGATCCTGTACACACCGGTTGAGGCTCCAAACTTTAAACCCTCGGAAGGTGGTGTAAACGACGGATTTTGGGGTCGAAGACGCGGCGAACGGGGCCTTGCCCAATTCGTGGTTGTAGTAATCCAGCGGGGCTTCGATCCGATATGCTATAATAGTCATTTCGTTGCCCTAGTAAGAAGTTATCGCCGTTTAAAGTTACCGCTCGGATCTATCGATTTTTCGGCAGCTGCGAACAGCCGTAATCTCTCACTCTGAAGACCAAGCACGAATTGAACACAGAGAAGGTACGTCAAAGAAGAGGAGAAAATCCCTTGATCCATTTCCACGTAGCTCTGCGTTTTCTGTCGTGTTTCGATTTCTTTTCTAATTCTTCCTGAATTTCTCAAATCCTTTGAATTTTTTTTGCCGTAGCTCATTTTACCTACGTCGTTGAATCCGCATTCGTTCGCCAAATAAACGCTGTTTTTAATGAGAGAGAGAGAGAGAGAGAGAGAGAGATGACGAGAAGGAGCGAGATAACTGTTTTCTACAGTTGGAGAAAAATCGATATATTAGGGTTGGAACTCTGAAAATTGTCAAAACTGTTGACTCTGGCGAGTAAAACGACTGTTATAGTAGATCGAAACGAAGAACCGACGCACTGTTTCTGACGATTCGGATTGCACCATCAATAATACAACTAGTGGCGCTGCTGAGCACACACTTAACGGTACACGCGTCCTTCTTATACAGAAAGGAAAAATTTTCTGACGGGTTCGATCATACCAGCACTAACGCATCGGATCCCATCAGAACTCCGCAGTGAAGCGTGCTTGGGCAAGAGTAGTACTAGGATGGGTGACCTCCTGGGAAGTCCTCGTGTTGCACCCCTTTCTCCCCCAAAACCTTTTAACCGACGATATGGAGCCCTTTCTCCCCCAAAACGAACCTTCAACGAAGAATACGTGAATAGTTACGAGCAATGCTGATAAATATTGTCGACCTCAAAGCAAGTCTCACGCGAATCGTACTCGCGTATAGCTGGCGCAATCGCCGATGGGAGCGATCCTGTACACACCGGTTGAGGCTCCAAACTTTAAACCCTTGGAAGGTGGTGTAAACGACGGATTTTGGGGTCGAAGGCGCGGCGAACGGGGCCTTGCCCAGTTCGCGATTGTAGTAATCCAGCGGGGCTTCGATCCGATATGCTATAATAGTCATTTCGTTGCCCGAGTAAGAAGTTATCGCCGTTTAAAGTTACCGCTCGGATCTATCGATTTTTCGGTAGCTGCGAACGGCCGTAATCTCTCACTCTGAAGACCAAGCACGAATTGAACACAGAGAAGGTACGTCAAAGAAGAGGAGAAAATCCCTTGATCCATTTCCACGTAGCTCTGCGTTTTCTGTCGTGTATCGATTTCTTTTCTAATTCTTCCTGAATTCCTCAAATCCTTTGAATTTTTTTGCCGTGGCTCATTTTACCTAAGTCCTTGAATCCGCATTCGTTCGCCAAATAAACGATGTTTTTAATGAGAGAGAGAGAGATGAGGAGAAGGAGCGAGATAACTGTTTTCTACAGTTGGAGAAAAATCGATATATTAGGGTTGGAACTCTGAAAATTGTCAAAACTGTTGACTCTGGCGAGTAAAACGACTGTTATAGTAGATCGAAACGAAGAACCGACGCACTGTTTCTGACGATTCGGATTGCACCATCAATAATACAACTGGTGGCGCTGCTGAGCACACACTTAACGGTACACGCGTCCTTCTTATACAGAAACGAAACCTATTTTGACGGGTGCGATCATACCAGCACTAACGTATCAGATCCCATCAGAACTCTGCAGTGAAGCGTGCTTGGGCGAGAGTAGTACTAGGATGGGTGACCTCCTGGGAAGTCCTCGTGTTGCACCCCTTTCTCCCCCAAAACCTTTTAACCGACGATATGGAGCCCTTTCTTACGTTGAACGAACCTTCAACGAAGAATACGTGAATAGTTACGAGCAATGCTGATAAATATTCTCGACCTCAAAGCAAGTCTCACGCGAATCGTACTCGCGTATAGCTGGCGCAATCGCCGAGTGGAGCGATCCTGTACACACCGGTTGAGGCTCCAAACTTTAAACCCTCGGAAGGTGGTGTAAACGACGGATTTTGGGGTCGAAGACGCGGCGAACGGGGCCTTGCCCAATTCGTGGTTGTAGTAATCCAGCGGGGCTTCGATCCGATATGCTATAATAGTCATTTCGTTGCCCTAGTAAGAAGTTATCGCCGTTTAAAGTTACCGCTCGGATCTATCGATTTTTCGGCAGCTGCGAACAGCCGTAATCTCTCACTCTGAAGACCAAGCACGAATTGAACACAGAGAAGGTACGTCAAAGAAGAGGAGAAAATCCCTTGATCCATTTCCACGTAGCTCTGCGTTTTCTGTCGTGTTGCGATTTCTTTTCTAATTCTTCCTGAATTTCTCAAATCCTTTGAATTTTTTTTGCCGTAGCTCATTTTACCTACGTCGTTGAATCCGCATTCGTTCGCCAAATAAACGCTGTTTTTAATGAGAGAGAGAGAGAGAGAGAGAGAGAGATGACGAGAAGGAGCGAGATAACTGTTTTCTACAGTTGGAGAAAAATCGATATATTAGGGTTGGAACTCTGAAAATTGTCAAAACTGTTGACTCTGGCGAGTAAAACGACTGTTATAGTAGATCGAAACGAAGAACCGACGCACTGTTTCTGACGATTCGGATTGCACCATCAATAATACAACTAGTGGCGCTGCTGAGCACACACTTAACGGTACACGCGTCCTTCTTATACAGAAAGGAAAAATTTTCTGACGGGTTCGATCATACCAGCACTAACGCATCGGATCCCATCAGAACTCCGCAGTGAAGCGTGCTTGGGCAAGAGTAGTACTAGGATGGGTGACCTCCTGGGAAGTCCTCGTGTTGCACCCCTTTCTCCCCCAAAACCTTTTAACCGACGATATGGAGCCCTTTCTCCCCCAAAACGAACCTTCAACGAAGAATACGTGAATAGTTACGAGCAATGCTGATAAATATTGTCGACCTCAAAGCAAGTCTCACGCGAATCGTACTCGCGTATAGCTGGCGCAATCGCCGATGGGAGCGATCCTGTACACACCGGTTGAGGCTCCAAACTTTAAACCCTTGGAAGGTGGTGTAAACGACGGATTTTGGGGTCGAAGGCGCGGCGAACGGGGCCTTGCCCAGTTCGCGATTGTAGTAATCCAGCGGGGCTTCGATCCGATATGCTATAATAGTCATTTCGTTGCCCGAGTAAGAAGTTATCGCCGTTTAAAGTTACCGCTCGGATCTATCGATTTTTCGGTAGCTGCGAACGGCCGTAATCTCTCACTCTGAAGACCAAGCACGAATTGAACACAGAGAAGGTACGTCAAAGAAGAGGAGAAAATCCCTTGATCCATTTCCACGTAGCTCTGCGTTTTCTGTCGTGTATCGATTTCTTTTCTAATTCTTCCTGAATTCCTCAAATCCTTTGAATTTTTTTTGCCGTGGCTCATTTTACCTAAGTCCTTGAATCCGCATTCGTTCGCCAAATAAACGATGTTTTTAATGAGAGAGAGAGAGATGAGGAGAAGGAGCGAGATAACTGTTTTCTACAGTTGGAGAAAAATCGATATATTAGGGTTGGAACTCTGAAAATTGTCAAAACTGTTGACTCTGGCGAGTAAAACGACTGTTATAGTAGATCGAAACGAAGAACCGACGCACTGTTTCTGACGATTCGGATTGCACCATCAATAATACAACTGGTGGCGCTGCTGAACACACACTTAACGGTACATGCGTCCTTCTTATACAGAAACGAAACCTATTCTGACGGGTGCGATCATACCAGCACTAACGTATCAGATCCCATCAGAACTCTGCAGTGAAGCGTGCTTGGGCGAGAGTAGTACTAGGATGGGTGACCTCCTGGGAAGTCCTCGTGTTGCACCCCTTTCTCCCCCAAAACCTTTTAACCGACGATATGGAGCCCTTTCTTACGTTGAACGAACCTTCAACGAAGAATACGTGAATAGTTACGAGCAATGCTGATAAATATTGTCGACCTCAAAGCAAATCTCACGCGAATCGTACTCGCGTATAGCTGGCGCAATCGCCGAGTGGAGCGATCCTGTACACACCGGTTGAGGCTCCAAACTTTAAACCCTCGGAAGGTGGTGTAAACGACGGATTTTGGGGTCGAAGGCGCGGCGAACGGGGCCTTGCCCAGTTCGTGGTTGTAGTAATCCAGCGGGGCTTCGATCCGATATGCTATAATAGTCATTTCGTTGCCCTAGTAAGAAGTTATCGCCGTTTAAAGTTACCGCTCGGATCTATCGATTTTTCGGCAGCTGCGAACGGCCGTAATCTCTCACTCTGAAGACCAAGCACGAATTGAACACAGAGAAGGTACGTCAAAGAAGAGGAGAAAATCCCTTGATCCATTTCCACGTAGCTCTGCGTTTTCTGTCGTGTATCGATTTCTTTTCTAATTCTTCCTGAATTCCTCAAATCCTTTGAATTTTTTTTGCCGTGGCTCATTTTACCTAAGTCCTTGAATCCGCATTCGTTCGCCAAATAAACGATGTTTTTAATGAGAGAGAGAGAGATGAGGAGAAGGAGCGAGATAACTGTTTTCTACAGTTGGAGAAAAATCGATATATTAGGGTTGGAACTCTGAAAATTGTCAAAACTGTTGACTCTGGCGAGTAAAACGACTGTTATAGTAGATCGAAACGAAGAACCGACGCACTGTTTCTGACGATTCGGATTGCAACATCAATAATACAACTGGTGGCGCTGCTGAGCACACACTTAACAATACACGCGTCCTTCTTATAGAGAAAGGAAACCTTTTCTGACAGGTGCGATCATACCTGCACTAACGCATCGGATCCCATCAGAACTCCGCAGTGAAGCGTGCTTGGTTGAGAGTAGTACTAGGATGGGTTACCTCCTGGGAAGTCCTCGTGTTGCACCCCTTTCTCCCCCAAAACCTTTTAACCGACGATATGGAGCAGTTTCTCCCCCAAAACGAACCTTCAACGAAGAATACGTGAATAATTACGAGCAATGCTGATAAATATTGTCGACCTCAAAGCAAGTCTCACGCGAATCGTAATCGCGTATAGCTGGCGCAATCGCCGATGGGAGCGATCCTGTACACACCGGTTGAGGCTCCAAACTTTAAACCCTCGGAAGGTGGTGTATACGACGGATTTTGGGGTCGAAGGCGCGGCGAACGGGGCCTTGCCCAGTTCGCGATTGTAGTAATCCAGCGGGGCTTCGATCCGATATGCTATAATAGTCATTTCGTTGCCCGAGTAAGAAGTTATCGCCGTTTAAAGTTACCGCTCGGATCTATCGATTTTTCGGCAGCTGCGAACGGCCGTAATCTCTCACTCTGAAGACCAAGCACGAATTGAACACAGAGAAGGTACGTCAAAGAAGAGGAGAAAATCCCTTGATCCATTTCCACGTAGCTCTGCGTTTTCTGTCGTGTTTCGATTTCTTTTCGAATTCTTCCTGAATTTCTCAAATCCTTTGAATTTTTTTTGCCGTAGCTCATTTTACCTACGTCGTTGAATCCGCATTCGTTCGCCAAATAAACGCTGTTTTTAATGAGAGAGAGAGAGATGAGGAGAAGGAGCGAGATAACTTTTTTCTACAGTTGGAGAAAAATCGATATATTAGGGTTGGAACTCTGAAAATTGTCAAAACTGTTGACTCTGGCGAGTAAAACGACTGTTATAGTAGATCGAAACGAAGAACCGACGCACTGTTTCTGACGATTCGGATTGCACCATCAATAATACAACTGGTGGCGCTGCTGAACACACACTTAACGGTACATGCGTCCTTCTTATACAGAAACGAAACCTATTCTGACGGGTGCGATCATACCAGCACTAACGTATCAGATCCCATCAGAACTCTGCAGTGAAGCGTGCTTGGGCGAGAGTAGTACTAGGATGGGTGACCTCCTGGGAAGTCCTCGTGTTGCACCCCTTTCTCCCCCAAAACCTTTTAACCGACGATATGGAGCCCTTTCTTACGTTGAACGAACCTTCAACGAAGAATACGTGAATAGTTACGAGCAATGCTGATAAATATTGTCGACCTCAAAGCAAATCTCACGCGAATCGTACTCGCGTATAGCTGGCGCAATCGCCGAGTGGAGCGATCCTGTACACACCGGTTGAGGCTCCAAACTTTAAACCCTCGGAAGGTGGTGTAAACGACGGATTTTGGGGTCGAAGGCGCGGCGAACGGGGCCTTGCCCAATTCGTGGTTGTAGTAATCCAGCGGGGCTTCGATCCGATATGCTATAATAGTCATTTCGTTGCCCTAGTAAGAAGTTATCGCCGTTTAAAGTTACCGCTCGGATCTATCGATTTTTCGGCAGCTGCGAACGGCCGTAATCTCTCACTCTGAAGACCAAGCACGAATTGAACACAGAGAAGGTACGTCAAAGAAGAGGAGAAAATCCCTTGATCCATTTCCACGTAGCTCTGCGTTTTCTGTCGTGTTTCGATTTCTTTTCTAATTCTTCCTGAATTTCTCAAATCCTTTGAATTTTTTTTGCCGTAGCTCATTTTACCTACGTCGTTGAATCCGCATTCGTTCGCCAAATAAACGCTGTTTTTAATGAGAGAGAGAGAGAGAGAGAGAGAGATGAGGAGAAGGAGCGAGATAACTGTTTTCTACAGTTGGAGAAAAATCGATATATTAGGGTTGGAACTCTGAAAATTGTCAAAACTGTTGACTCTGGCGAGTAAAACGACTGTTATAGTAGATCGAAACGAAGAACCGACGCACTGTTTCTGACGATTCGGATTGCAACATCAATAATACAACTGGTGGCGCTGCTGAGCACACACTTAACAATACACGCGTCCTTCTTATAGAGAAAGGAAACCTTTTCTGACAGGTGCGATCATACCTGCACTAACGCATCGGATCCCATCAGAACTCCGCAGTGAAGCGTGCTTGGGCGAGAGTAGTACTAGGATGGGTTACCTCCTGGGAAGTCCTCGTGTTGCACCCCTTTCTCCCCCAAAACCTTTTAACCGACGATATGGAGCCCTTTCTTACGTTGAACGAACCTTCAACGAAGAATACGTGAATAGTTACGAGCAATGCTGATAAATATTGTCGACCTCAAAGCAAGTCTCACGCGAATCGTACTCGCGTATAGCTGGCGCAATCGCCGAGGGGAGCGATCCTGTACACAGCGGTTGAGGCTCCAAACTTTAAACCCTCGGAAGGTGGTGTAAACGACGGATTTTGGGGTCGAAGACGCGGCGAACGAGGCCTTGCCCAATTCTTGGTTGTAGTAATCCAGCGGGGCTTCGATCCGATATGCTATAATAGTCATTTCGTTGCCCGAGTAAGAAGTTATCGCCGTTTAAAGTTACCGCTCGGATCTATCGATTTTTCGGCAGCTGCGAACGGCCGTAATCTCTCACTCTGAAGACCAAGCACGAATTGAACACAGAGAAGGTACGTCAAAGAAGAGGAGAAAATCCCTTGATCCATTTCCACGTAGCTCTGCGTTTTCTGTCGTGTTTCGATTTCTTTTCGAATTCTTCCTGAATTTCTCAAATCCTTTGAATTTTTTTTGCCGTAGCTCATTTTACCTACGTCGTTGAATCCGCATTCGTTCGCCAAATAAACGCTGTTTTTAATGAGAGAGAGAGAGAGAGAGATGAGGAGAAGGAGCGAGATAACTTTTTTCTACAGTTGGAGAAAAATCGATATATTAGGGTTGGAACTCTGAAAATTGTCAAAACTGTTGACTCTGGCGAGTAAAACGACTGTTATAGTAGATCGAAACGAAGAACCGACGCACTGTTTCTGACGATTCGGATTGCACCATCAATAATACAACTGGTGGCGCTGCTGAACACACACTTAACGGTACAGGCGTCCTTCTTATACAGAAACGAAACCTATTCTGACGGGTGCGATCATACCAGCACTAACGTATCAGATCCCATCAGAACTCTGCAGTGAAGCGTGCTTGGGCGAGAGTAGTACTAGGATGGGTTACCTCCTGGGAAGTCCTCGTGTTGCACCCCTTTCTCCCCCAAAACCTTTTAACCGACGATATGGAGCCCTTTCTTCCCCAAAACGAACCTTCAACGAAGAATACGTGAATAGTTACGAGCAATGCTGATAAATATTGTCGACCTCAAATCAAGTCTCACGCGAATCGTACTCGCGTATAGCTGGCGCAATCGCCGATGGGAGCGATCCTGTACACACCGGTTGAGGCTCCAAACTTTAAACCCTCGGAAGGTGGTGTAAACGACGGATTTTGGGGTCGAAGGCGCGGCGAACGGGGCCTTGCCCAATTCGCGGTTGTAGTAATCCAGCGGGGCTTCGATCCGATATGCTATAATAGTCATTTCGTTGCCCGAGTAAGAAGTTATCGCCGTTTAAAGTTACCGCTCGGATCTATCGATTTTTCGGCAGCTGCGAACGGCCGTAATCTTTCACTCTGAAGACCAAGCACGAATTGAACACAGAGAAGGTACGTCAAAGAAGAGGAGAAAATCCCTTGATCCATTTCCACGTAGCTCTGCGTTTTCTGTCGTGTATCGATTTCTTTTCTAATTCTTCCTGAATTCCTCAAATCCTTTGAATTTTTTTTGCCGTGGCTCATTTTACCTAAGTCCTTGAATCCGCATTCGTTCGCCAAATAAACGATGTTTTTAATGAGAGAGAGAGAGATGAGGAGAAGGAGCGAGATAACTGTTTTCTACAGTTGGAGAAAAATCGATATATTAGGGTTGGAACTCTAAAAATTGTCAAAACTGTTGACTCTGGCGAGTAAAACGACTGTTATAGTAGATCGAAACGAAGAACCGACGCACTGTTTCTAACGATTCGGATTGCACCATCAATAATACAACTGGTGGCGCTGCTGAGCACACTCTTAACGGTACACGCGTCCTTCTTATACAGAAACGAAACCTTTTCTGACGGGTGCGATCATACCAGCACTAACGCATCGGATCCCATCAGAACTCCGCAGTGAAGCGTGCTTGGGCGAGAGTAGTACTAGGATGGGTGACCTCCTGGGAAGTCCTCGTGTTGCACCCCTTTTTCCCCCAAAACCTTTTAACCGACGATATGGAGCCCTTTCTTACCTTGAACGAACCTTCAACGAAGAATACGTGAATAGTTACGAGCAATGCTGATAAATATTGTCGACCTCAAAGCAAGTCTCACGCGAATCGTACTCGCGTATAGCTGGCGCAATCGCCGAGGGGAGCGATCCTGTACACACCGGTTGAGGCTCCAAACTTTAAACCCTCGGAAGGTGGTGTAAACGACGGATTTTGGAGTCGAAGGCGCGGCGAACGGGGCCTTGCCCAATTCGCGGTTGTAGTAATCCAGCGGGGCTTCGATCCGATATGCTATAATAGTCATTTCGTTGCCCGAGTAAGAAGTTATCACCGTTTAAAGTTACCGCTCGGATCTATCGATTTTTCGGCAGCTGCGAACGGCCGTAATCTCTCACTCTGAAGACCAAGCACGAATTGAACACAGAGAAGGTACGTCAAAGAAGAGGAGAAAATCCCTTGATCCATTTCCACGTAGCTCTGCGTTTTCTGTCGTGTATCGATTTCTTTTCTAATTCTTCCTGAATTCCTCAAATCCTTTGAATTTTTTTTGCCGTGGCTCATTTTACCTACGTCCTTGAATCCGCATTCGTTCGCCAAATAAACGATGTTTTTAATGAGAGAGAGAGAGAGAGAGAGAGATGAGGAGAAGGAGCGAGATAACTGTTTTCTACAGTTGGAGAAAAATCGATATATTAGGGTTGGAACTCTGAAAATTGTCAAAACTGTTGACTCTGGCGAGTAAAACGACTGTTATAGTAGATCGAAACGAAGAACCGACGCACTGTTTCTGACGATTCGGATTGCACCATCAATAATATAACTGGTGGCGCTGCTGAGCACACACTTAACAGTAGACGCGTCCTTCTTATACAGAAACGAAACCTTTTCTGACGGGTGCGATCATACCAGCACTAACGCATCGGATCCCATCAGAACTCCGCAGTGAAGCGTGCTTGGGCGAGAGTAGTACTAGGATGGGTGACCTCCTGAAAAGTCCTCGTGTTGCACCCCTTTCTCCCCCAAAACCTTTTACCCGACGATATGGAGCCCTTTCTCCCCCAAAACGAACCTTCAACGAAGAATACGTGAATAGTAACGAGCAGTGCTGATAAATATTGTCGACCTCAAAGCAAGTCTCACGCGAATCGTACTCGCGTATAGCTGGCGCAATCGCCGATGGGAGCGATCCTGTACACACCAGTTGAGGCTCCAAACTTTAAACCCTCGGAAGGTGGTGTAAACGACGGATTTTGGGGTCGAAGGCGCGGCGAACGGGGCCTTGCCCAGTTCGCGATTGTAGTAATCCAGCGGGGCTTCGATCCGATATGCTATAATAGTCATTTCGTTGCCCGAGTAAGAAGTTATCGCCGTTTAAAGTTACCGCTCGGATCTATCGATTTTTCGGCAGCTGCGAACGGCCGTAATCTCTCACTCTGAAGACCAAGCACGAATTGAACACAAAGAAGGTACGTCAAAGAAGAGGAGAAAATCCCTTGATCCATTTCCACGTAGCTCTGTGTTTTCTGTCGTGTATCGATTTCTTTTCTAATTCTTCCTGAATTCCTCAAATCCTTTGAATTTTTTTTGCCGTGGCTCATTTTATCTACGTCCTTGAATCCGCATTCGTTCGCCAAATAAACGATGTTTTTAATGAGAGAGAGAGAGAGAGAGAGAGAGAGAGAGATGAGGAGAAGGAGCGAGATAACTGTTTTCTACAGTTGGAGAAAAATCGATATATTAGGGTTGGAACTCTGAAAATTGTCAAAACTGTTGACTCTGGCGAGTAAAACGACTGTTATAGTAGATCGAAACGAAGAACCGACGCACTGTTTTTGACGATTCAGATTGCACCATCAATAATACAACTGGTGGCGCTGCTGAGCACACACTTAACGGTACACGCATCCTTCTTATACAGAAACGAAACCTTTTTTGACGGGTGCGATCATACCAGCACTAACGCATCGGATCCCATTAGAACTCCGCAGTGAAGCGTGCTTGGGCGAGAGTAGTACTAGGATGGGTGACCTCCTGGGAAATCCTCGTGTTGCACCCATTTCTCCCCCAAAACATTTTAACCGACGATATGGAGCTCTTTCTCCCCCAAAACGAACCTTCAACGAAGAATACGTGAATAGTTACGAGCAATACTGATAAATATTGTCGACCTAAAAGCAAGTCTCACGCGAATCGTACTCGCGTATAGCTGGCGCAATCGTCGATGGGAGCGATCCTGTTCACACCGGTTGAGGCTCCAAACTTTAAACCCTCGGAAGGTGGTGTAAACGACGGATTTTGGTGTCGAAGGCACGGCGAACGGGGCCTTGCCCAGTTCGCGATTGTAGTAATCCAGCGGGGCTTCGATCCGATATGCTATAATAGTCATTTCGTTGCCAGAGTAAGAAGTTATCGCCGTTTAAAGTTACCGCTCGGATGTATCGATTTTTCGGCAGCTGCGAACGGCCGTAATCTCTCACTCTGAAGACCAAGCACGAATTGAACACAGAGAAGGTACGTCAAAGAAGAGGAGAAAATCCCTTGATCCATTTCCACGTAGCTCTGCGTTTTCTGTCGTGTATCGATTTCTTTTCTAATTCTTCCTGAATTCCTCAAATCCTTTGAATTTTTTTTGCCGTAGCTCATTTTACCTACGTCGTTGAATCCGCATTCGTTCGCCAAATAAACGATGTTTTTAATGAGAGAGGGAGAGAGAGAGAGAGAGATGAGGAGAAGGAGCGAGATAACTGTTTTCTACAGTTGGAGAAAAATCGATATATTAGGGTTGGAACTCTGAAAATTGTCAAAACTGTTGACTCTGGCGAGTAAAACGACTGTTATAGTAGATCGAAACGAAGAACCGACGCACTGTTTCTGATGATTCGGATTGCACCATCAATAATACAACTGGTGGCGCTGCTGAGCACACACTTAACGGTACACGCGTCCTTCTTATACAGAAACGAAACCTTTTCTGACGGGTGCGATCATACCTGCACTAACGCATCGGATCCCATCAGATCTCCGCAGTGAAGCGTGCTTGGGCGAGAGTAGTACAAGGATGGGTGACCTCCTGGGAAGTCCTCGTGTTGCACCCCTTTCTCCCCCAAAACCTTTTAACCGACGATATGGAGCCCTTTCTCCCCCAAAACGAACCTTCAACGAAGAATACGTGAATAGTTACGAGCAATGCTGATAAATATTGTCGACGTCAAAGCAAGTCTCACGCGAATCGTAATCGCGTATAGCTGGCGCAATCGCCGATGGGAGCGATCCTGTACACACCGGTTGAGGCTCCAAACTTTAAACCCTCGGAAGGTGGTGTAAACGACGGATTTTGGGGTCGAAGGCGCGGCGAACGGGGCCTTGCCCTATTCGCGATTGTAGTAATCCAGCGGGGCTTCGATCCGATATGCTATAATAGTCATTTCGTTGCCCGAGTAAGAAGTTATCGCCGTTTAAAGTTACCGCTCGGATCTATCGATTTTTCGGCAGCTGCGAACGGCCGTAATCTCTCACTCTGAAGACCAAGCACGAATTGAACACAGAGAAGGTACGTCAAAGAAGAGGAGAAAATCCCTTGATCCATTTCCACGTAGCTCTGCGTTTTCTGTCGTGTATCGATTTCTTTTCTAATTCTTCCTGAATTCCTCAAATCCTTTGAATTTTTTATGCCGTGGCTCATTTTACCTACGTCGTTGAATCCGCATTCGTTCGCCAAATAAACGATGTTTTTAATGAGAGAGAGAGAGAGAGAGAGATGAGGAGAAGGAGCGAGATAACTGTTTTCTACAGTTGGAGAAAAATCGATATATTAGGGTTGGAACTCTGAAAATTGTCAAAACTGTTGACTCTGGCGAGTAAAACGACTGTTATAGTAGATCGAAACGAAGAACCGACGATATGGAGCCCTTTCTCCCCCAAAACGAACCTTGAACGAAGAATACGTGAATAATTACGAGCAATGCTGATAAATATTGTCGACCTCAAAGCAAGTCTCACACGAATCGTAATCGCGTATAGCTGGCACAATCGCCGATGGGAGCGATCCTGTACACACCGGTTGAGGCTCCAAACTTTAAACCCTCGGAAGGTGGTGTAAACGACGGATTTTGGGGTCGAAGGCGCGGCGAACGGGGCCTTGCCCAGTTCGCGATTGTAGTAATCCAGCAGGGCTTCGATCCGATATGCTATAATAGTCATTTCGTTGCCCGAGTAAGAAGTTATCGCCGTTTAAAGTTACCGCTCGGATCTATCGATTTTTCGGCAGCTGCGAACGGCAGTAATCTCTCACTCTGAAGACCAAGCACGAATTGAACACAGAGAAGGTACGTCAAAGAAGAGGAGAAAATCCCTGGATCCATTTCCACGTAACTCTGCGTTTTCTGTCGTGTATCGATTTCTTTTCTAATTCTTCCTGAATTCCTCAAATCCTTTGAATTTTTTTTGCCGTGGCTCATTTTACCTACGTCGTTGAATCCGCATTCGTTCGCCAAATAAACGATGTTTTTAATGAGAGAGAGAGAGAGAGAGAAAGAGATGAGGAGAAGAAGCGAGATAACTGTTTTCTACAGTTGGAGAAAAATCGATATATTAGGGTTAGAACTCTGAAAATTGTCAAAACTGTTGACTCTGGCGAGTAAAACGACTGTTATAGTAGATCGAAACGAAGAACCGACGATATGGAGCCCTTTCTCCCCCAAAACGAACCTTGAACGAAGAATACGTGAATAATTAGGAGCAATGCTGATATATATTGTCGACCTCAAAGCAAGTCTCACGCGAATCGTAATCGCGTATAGCTGGCGCAATCGCCGATGGGAGCGATCTTGTACACACCGGTTGAGGCTCCAAACTTTAAACCCTCGGAAGGTGGTGTAAACGACGGATTTTGGGGTCGAAGGCACGGCGAACGGGGCCTTGCCCAGTTCGCGATTGTAGTAATCCAGCGGGGCTTCGATCCGATATGCTATAATAGTCATTTCGTTGCCCGAGTAAGAAGTTATCGCCGTTTAAAGTTACCGCTCGGATCTATCGATTTTTCGGCAGCTGCGAACGGCCGTAATCTCTCACTCTGTAGACCAAGCACGAATTGAACACAGAGAAGGTACGTCAAAGAAGAGGAGAAAATCCCTTGATCCATTTCCACGTAGCTCTGCGTTTTCTATCGTGTATCGATTTCTTTTCTAATTCTTCCTGAATTCCTCAAATCCTTTGAATTTTTTTTGCCGTGGCTCATTTTACCTACGTCGTTGAATCCGCATTCGTTCGCCAAATAAACGATGTTTTTAATGAGAGAGAGAGAGAGAGAGAGAGAGATGAGGAGAAGGAGCGAGATAACTGTTTTCTACAGTTGGAGAAAAATCGATATATTAGGGTTAGAACTCTGAAAATTGTCAAAACTGTTGACTCTGGCGAGTAAAACGACTGTTATAGTAGATCGAAACGAAGAACCGACGATATGGAGCCCTTTCTCCCCCAAAACGAACCTTCAACGAAGAATACGTGAATAGTTACGAGCAATGCTGATATATATTGTCGACCTCAAAGCAAGTCTCACGCGAATCGTAATCGCGTATAGCTGGCGCAATCGCCGATGGGAGCGATCCTGTACACACCGGTTGAGGCTCCAAACTTTAAACCCTCGGAAGGTGGTGTAAACGACGGATTTTGGGGTAGAAGGCGCGGCGAACGGGGCCTTGCCCTATTCGCGATTGTAGTAATCCAGCGGGGCTTCGATCCGATATGCTATAATAGTCATTTCGTTGCCCGAGTAAGAAGTTATCGCCGTTTAAAGTTACCGCTCGGATCTATCGATTTTTCGGCAGCTGCGAACGGCCGTAATCTCTCACTCTGAAGACCAAGCACGAATTGAACACAGAGAAGGTACGTCAAAGAAGAGGAGAAAATCCCTTGATCCATTTCCACGTAGCTCTGCGTTTTCTGTCGTGTATCGATTTCTTTTCTAATTCTTCCTGAATTCCTCAAATCCTTTGAATTTTTTATGCCGTGGCTCATTTTACCTACGTCGTTGAATCCGCATTCGTTCGCCAAATAAACGATGTTTTTAATGAGAGAGAGAGAGAGATGAGGAGAAGGAGCGAGATAACTGTTTTCTACAGTTGGAGAAAAATCGATATATTAGGGTTGGAACTCTGAAAATTCTCAAAACTGTTGACTCTGGCGAGTAAAACGACTGTTATAGTAGATCGAAACGAAGAACCGACGATATGGAGCCCTTTCTCCCCCAAAACGAACCTTGAACGAAGAATACGTGAATAATTACGAGCAATGCTGATAAATATTGTCGACCTCAAAGCAAGTCTCACGCGAATCGTAATCGCGTATAGCTGGCACAATCGCCGATGGGAGCGATCCTGTACACACCGGTTGAGGCTCCAAACTTTAAACCCTCGGAAGGTGGTGTAAACGACGGATTTTGGGGTCGAAGGCGCGGCGAACGGGGCCTTGCCCAGTTCGCGATTGTAGTAATCCAGCGGGGCTTCGATCCGATATGCTATAATAGTCATTTCGTTGATCGAGTAAGAAGTTATCGCCGTTTAAAGTTACCGCTCGGATCTATCGATTTTTCGGCAGCTGCGAATGGCCGTAATCTCTCACTCTGAAGACCAAGCACGAATTGAACACAGAGAAGGTACGTCAAAGAAGAGGAGAAAATCCCTTGATCCATTTCCACGTAGCTCTGCGTTTTCTGTCGTGTATCGATTTCTTTTCTAATTCTTCCTGAATTCCTCAAATCCTTTGAATTTTTTTTGCGGTGGCTCATTTTACCTACGTCGTTGAATCCGCATTCGTTCGCCAAATAAACGATGTTTTTAATGAGAGAGAGAGAGAGAGAGAGAGAGAGAGAGAGAGATGAGGAGAAGGAGCGAGATAACTGTTTTCTACAGTTGGAGAAAAATCGATATATTAGGGTTAGAACTCTGAAAATTGTCAAAACTGTTGACTCTGGCGAGTAAAACGACTGTTATAGTAGATCGAAACGAAGAACCGACGATATGGAGCCCTTTCTCCCCCAAAACGAACCTTGAACGAAGAATACGTGAATAATTAGGAGCAATGCTGATATATATTGTCGACCACAAAGCAAGTCTCCCGCGAATCGTAATCGCGTATAGCTGGCGCAATCGCCGATGGGAGCGATCTTGTACACACCGGTTGAGGCTCCAAACTTTAAACCCTCGGAAGGTGGTGTAAACGACGGATTTTGGGGTCGAAGGCGCGGCGAACGGGGCCTTGCCCAGTTCGCGATTGTAGTAATCCAGCGGGGCTTCGATCCGATATGCTATAATAGTCATTTCGTTGCCCGAGTAAGAAGTTATCGTCGTTTAAAGTTACCGCTCGGATCTATCGATTTTTCGGCAGCTGCGAACGGCCGTAATCTCTCACTCTGAAGACCAAGCACGAATTGAACACAGAGAAGGTACGTCAAAGAAGAGGAGAAAATCTCTTGATCCATTTCCACGTAGCTCTGCGTTTTCTGTCGTGTATCGATTTCTTTTCTAATTCTTCCTGAATTCCTCAAATCCTTTGAATTTTTTTTTCCGTGGCTCATTTTACCTACGTCGTTGTATCCGCATTCGTTCGCCAAATAAACGATGTTTTTAATGAGAGAGAGAGAGAGAGATGAGGAGAAGGAACGAGATAACTGTTTTCTACAGTTGGAGAAAAATCGATATATTAGGGTTGGAACTCTGAAAATTGTCAAAACTGTTGACTCTGGCGAGTAAAACGACTGTTATAGTAGATCGAAACGAAGAACCGACGCACTGTTTCTGACGATTCGGATTGCACCATCAATAATACAACTGGTGGCGCTGGTGAGTACACACTTAACGGTACACGCGTCCTTCTTATACAGAAACGAAACCTTTTCTGACGGGTGCGATCATACCTGCACTAACGCATCGGATCCCATCAGATCTCCGCAGTGAAGCGTGCTTGGGCGAGAGTAGTACAAGGATGGGTGACCTCCTGAGAAGTCCTCGTGTTGCACCCCTTTCTCCCCCAAAACCTTTTAACCGACGATATGGAGCCCTTTCTCCCCCAAAACGAACCTTCAACGAAGAATACGTGAATAGTTACGAGCAATGCTGATAAATATTGTCGACGTCAAAGCAAGTCTCACGCGAATCGTAATGGCGTATAGCTGGCGCAATCGCCGATGGGAACGATCCTGTACACACCGGTTGAGGCTCCAAACTTTAAACCCTCGGAAGGTGGTGTAAACGACGGATTTTGGGGTCGACGGCGCGGCGAACGGGGCCTTGCCCGGTTCGCGATTGTAGTAATCCAGCGGGGCTTCGATCCGATATGCTATAATAGTCATTTCGTTGCCCGAGTAAGAAGTTATCGCGGTTTAAAGTTACCGCTCGGATCTATCGATTTTTCGGCAGCTGCGAACGGCCGTAATCTCTCACTCTGAAGACCAAGCACGAATTGAACACAGAGAAGGTACGTCAAAGAAGAGGAGAAAATCCCTTGATCCATTTCCACGTAGCTCTGCGTTTTCTGTCGTGTATCGATTTCTTTTCTAATTCTTCCTGAATTCCTCAAATCCTTTGAATTTTTTTTGCCGTGGCTCATTTTACCTACGTTGTTGAATCCGCATTCGTTCGCCAAATAAACGATGTTTTTAATGAGAGAGAGAGAGAGAGAGAGAGATGAGGAGAAGGAGCGAGATAACTGTTTTCTACAGTTGGAGAAAAATCGATATATTAGGGTTAGAACTCTGAAAATTGTCAAAACTGTTGACTCTGGCGAGTAAAACGACTGTTATAGTAGATCGAAACGAAGAACCGACGATATGGAGCCCTTTCTCCCCCAAAACGAACCTTGAACGAAGAATACGTGAATAATTAGGAGCAATGCTGATATATATTGTCGACCTCAAAGCAAGTCTCACGCGAATCGTAATCGCGTATAGCTGGCGCAATCGCCGATGGGAGCGATCCTGTACACACCGGTTGAGGCTCCAAACTTTAAACCCTCGGAAGGTGGTGTAAGCGACGGATTTTGGGGTCGAAGGGGCGGCGAACGAGGCCTTGCCCAGTTCGCGATTGTAGTAATCCAGCGGGGCTTCGATCCGATATGCTATAATAGTCATTTCGTTGCCCGAGTAAGAAGTTATCGTCTTTTAAAGTTACCGCTCGGATCTATCGATTTTTCGGCAGCTGCGAACGGCCGTAATCTCTCACTCTGAAGACCAAGCACGAATTGAATACAGAGAAGGTACGTCAAAGAAGAGGAGAAAATCTCTTGATCCATTTCCACGTAGCTCTGCGTTTTCTGTCGTGTATCGATTTCTTTTCTAATTCTTCCTGAATTCCTCAAATCCTTTGAATTTTTTTTGCCGTGGCTCATTTTACCTACGTCGTTGAATCCGCATTCGTTCGCCAAATAAACGATGTTTTTAATGAGAGAGAGAGAGAGAGAGAGAGAGAGAGAGATGAGGAGAAGGAGCGAGATAACTGTTTTCTACAGTTGGAGAAAAATCGATATATTAGGGTTAGAACTCTAAAAATTGTCAAAACTGTTGACTCTGGCGAGTAAAACGACTGTTATAGTAGATCGAAACGAAGAACCGACGATATGGAGCCCTTTCTCCCCCAAAACGAACCTTGAACGAAGAATACGTGAATAATTACGAGCAATGCTGATAAATATTGTCGACCTCAAAGCAAGTCTCACGCGAATCGTAATCGCGTATAGCCGGCGCAATCGCCGATGGGAGCGATCCTGTACACACCGGTTGAGGCTCCAAACTTTAAACCCTCGGAAGGTGGTGTAAACGACAGATTTTGGGGTCGAAGGCGCGGCGAACGGGGCCTTGCCCAGTTCGCGATTGTAGTAATCCAGCGGGGCTTCGATCCGATATGCTATAATAGTCATTTCGTTGCCCGAGGAAGAAGTTATCGCCGTTTAAAGTTACCGCTCGGATCTATCGATTTTTCGGCAGCTGCGAACGGCCGTAATCTCTCACTCTGAAGACCAAGCACGAATTGAACACAGAGAAGGTACGTCAAAGAAGAGGAGAAAATCTCTTGATCCATTTCCACGTAGCTCTGCGTTTTCTGTCGTGTATCGATTTCTTTTCTAATTCTTCCTGAATTCCTCAAATCCTTTGAATTTTTTTTGCCGTGGCTCAGTTTACCTACGTCATTGAATCCGCATTCGTTCGCCAAATAAACGATGTTTTTAATGAGAGAGAGAGAGAGAGAGATGAGGAGAAGGAGCGAGATAACTGTTTTCTACAGTTGGAGAAAAATCGATATATTAGGGTTGGAACTCTGAAAATTGTCAAAACTGTTGACTCTGGCGAGTAAAACGACTGTTATAGTAGATCGAAACGAAGAACCGACGCACTGTTTCTGACGATTCGGATTGCACCATCAATAATACAACTGGTGGCGCTGCTGAGCACACACTTAACGGTACACGCGTCCTTCTTATACAGAAACGAAACCTTTTCTGACGGGTGCGATCATACCAACACTAACGCATCGGATCCCATTAGAACTCCGCAGTGAAGCGTGCTTGGGCGAGAGTAGTACTAGGATGGGTGACCTCCTGGGAAGTCCTCGTGTTGCACCCCTTTCTCCCCCAAAACCTTTTAACCGACGATATGGAGCCCTTTCTCCCCCAAAACGAACCTTCAACGAAGAATACGTGAATAGTTACGAGCAATGCTGATAAATATTGTCGACCTCAAAGCAAGTCTCACGCGAATCGTAATCGCGTATAGCTGGCACAATCGCCGATGGGAGCGATCCTGTACACACCGGTTGAGGCTCCAAACTTTAAACCCTCGGAAGGTGGTGTAAACGACGGATTTTTGGGTCGAAGGGGCGGCGAACGGGGCCTTGCCCAGTTCGCGATTGTAGTAATCCAGCGGGGCTTCGATCCGATATGCTATAATAGTCATTTCGTTGCCCGAGTAAGAAGTTATCGCCGTTTAAAGTTACAGCTCGGATCTATCGATTTTTCGGCAGCTGCGAACGGCCGTAATCTCTCACTCTGAAGACCAAGCACGAATTGAACACAGAGAAGGTACGTCAAAGAAGAGGAGAAAATCCCTTGATCCATTTCCACGTAGCTCTGCGTTTTCTGTCGTGTATCGATTTCTTTTCTAATTCTTCCTGAATTCCTCAAATCCTTTGAATTTTTTTTGCCGTGGCTCATTTTATCTACGTCCTTGAATCCGCATTCGTTCGCCAAATAAACGATGTTTTTAATGAGAGAGAGAGAGAGAGAGAGAGAGAGAGATGAGGAGAAGGAGCGAGATAACTGTTTTCTACAGTTGGAGAAAAATCGATATATTAGGGTTGGAACTCTGAAAATTGTCAAAACTGTTGACTCTGGCGAGTAAAACGACTGTTATAGTAGATCGAAACGAAGAACCGACGATATGGAGCCCTTTCTCCCCCAAAACGAACCTTGAACGAAGAATACGTGAATAATTACGAGCAATGCTGATAAATATTGTCGACCTCAAAGCAAGTCTCACGCGAATCGTAATCGCGTATAGCTGGCGCAATCGCCGATGGGAGCGATCCTGTACACACCGGTTGAGGCTCCAAACTTTAAACCCTCGGAAGGTGGTGTAAACGACGGATTTTGGGGTCGAAGGCGCGGCGAACGGGGCCTTGCCCAGTTCGCCATTGTAGTAATCCAGCGGGGCTTCGATCCGATATGCTATAATAGTCATTTCGTTGCCCGAGTAAGAAGTTATCGTCGTTTAAAGTTACCGCTCGGATCTATCGATTTTTCGGCAGCTGCGAACGGCCGTAATCTCTCACTCTGAAGACCAAGCACGAATTGAACACAGAGAAGGTACGTCAAAGAAGAGGAGAAAATCTCTTGATCCATTTCCACGTAGCTCTGCGTTTTCTGTCGTGTATCGATTTCTTTTCTAATTCTTCCTGAATTCCTCAAATCCTTTGAATTTTTTTTGCCGTGGCTCATTTTACCTACGTCGTTGAATCCGCATTCGTTCGCCAAATAAACGATGTTTTTAATGAGAGAGAGAGAGAGAGAGATGAGGAGAAGGAGCGAGATAACTGTTTTCTACAGTTGGAGAAAAATCGATATATTAGGCTTGGAACTCTGAAAATTGTCAAAACTGTTGACTCTGGCGAGTAAAACGACTGTTATAGTAGATCGAAACGAAGAACCGACGCACTGTTTCTGACGATTCGGATTGCACCATCAATAATACAACTGGTGGCGCTGCTGAGCACACACTTAACGGTACACGCGTCCTTCTTATACAGAAACGAAACCTTTTCTGACGGGTGCGATCATACCAGCACTAACGCATCGGATCCCATCAGAACTCCGCAGTGAAGCGTGCTTGGGCGAGAGTAGTACTGGGATGGGTGACCTCCTGGGAAGTCCTCGTGTTGCACCCCTTTCTCCCCCAAAACCTTTTAACCGACGATATGGAGCCCTTTCTCCCCCAAAACGAACCTTCAACGAAGAATACGTGAATAGTTACGAGCAATGCTGATAAATATTGTCGACCTCAAAGCAAGTCTCACGCGAATCGTAATCGCGTATAGCTGGCACAATCGCCGATGGGAGCGATCCTGTACACACCGGTTGAGGCTCCAAACTTTAAACCCTCGGAAGGTGGTGTAAACGACGGATTTTTGGGTCGAAGGGGCGGCGAACGGGGCCTTGCCCAGTTCGCGATTGTAGTAATCCAGCGGGGCTTCGATCCGATATGCTATAATAGTCATTTCGTTGCCCGAGTAAGAAGTTATCGCCGTTTAAAGTTACAGCTCGGATCTATCGATTTTTCGGCAGCTGCGAACGGCCGTAATCTCTCACTCTGAAGACCAAGCACGAATTGAACACAGAGAAGGTACGTCAAAGAAGAGGAGAAAATCTCTTGATCCATTTCCACGTAGCTCTGCGTTTTCTGTCGTGTATCGATTTCTTTTCTAATTCTTCCTGAATTCCTCAAATCCTTTGAATTTTTTTTGCCGTGGCTCATTTTACCTACGTCGTTGAATCCGCATTCGTTCGCCAAATAAACGATGTTTTTAATGAGAGAGAGAGAGAGAGAGATGAGGAGAAGGAGCGAGATAACTGTTTTCTACAGTTGGAGAAAAATCGATATATTAGGCTTGGAACTCTGAAAATTGTCAAAACTGTTGACTCTGGCGAGTAAAACGACTGTTATAGTAGATCGAAACGAAGAACCGACGCACTGTTTCTGACGATTCGGATTGCACCATCAATAATACAACTGGTGGCGCTGCTGAGCACACACTTAACGGTACACGCGTCCTTCTTATCCAGAAACGAAACCTTTTCTGACGGGTGCGATCATACCAGCACTAACGCATCGGATCCCATCAGAACTCCGCAGTGAAGCGTGCTTGGGCGAGAGTAGTACTGGGATGGGTGACCTCCTTGGAAGTCCTCGTGTTGCACCCCTTTCTCCCCAAAAACCTTTTAACCGACGATATGGAGCCCTTTCTCCCCCAAAACGAACCTTCAACGAAGAATACGTGAATAGTTACGAGCAATGCTGATAAATATTGTCGACCTCAAAGCAACTCTCACGCGAATCGTAATCGCGTATAGCTGGCACAATCGCCGATGGGAGCGATCCTGTACACACCGGTTGAGGCTCCAAACTTTAAACCCTCGGAAGGTGGTGTAAACGACGGATTTTGGGGTCGAAGGCGCGGCGAACGGGGCCTTGCCCAGTTCACGATTGTAGTAATCCTGCGGGGCTTCGATCCGATATGCTATAATAGTCATTTCGTTGCCCGAGTAAGAAGTTATCGCCGTTTAAAGTTACCGCTCGGATCTATCGATTTTTCGGCAGCTGCGAACGGCCGTAATCTCTCACTCTGAAGACCAAGCACGAATTGAACACAGAGAAGGTACGTCAAAGAAGAGGAGAAAATCCCTTGATCCATTTCCACGTAGCTCTGCGTTTTCTGTCGTGTATCGATTTCTTTTCTAATTCTTCCTGAATTCCTCAAATCCTTTGAATTTTTTTTGCCGTGGCTCATTTTACCTACGTCCTTGAATCCGCATTCGTTCGCCAAATAAACGATGTTTTTAATGAGAGAGAGAGAGAGAGAGAGAGAGAGATGAGGAGAAGGAGCGAGATAACTGTTTTCTACAGTTGGAGAAAAATCGATATATTAGGGTTGGAACTCTAAAAATTGTCAAAACTGTTGACTCTGGCGAGTAAAACGACTGTTATAGTAGATCGAAACGAAGAACCGACGCACTGTTTCTGACGATTCGGATTGCACCATCAATAATACAACTGGTGGCGCTGCTGAGCACACACTTAACGGTACACGCGTCCTTCTTATACAGAAACGAAACCTTTTCTGACGGGTGCGATCATACCAGCACTAACGCATCGGATCCCATCAGAACTCCGCAGTGAAGCGTGCTTGGGCGAGAGTAGTACTAGGATGGGTGACCTCCTGAAAAGTCCTCGTGTTGCACCCCTTTCTCCCCCAAAACCTTTTAACCGACGATATGCAGCCCTTTCTCCCCCAAAACGAACCTTCAACGAAGAATACGTGAATAGTTACGAGCAGTGCTGATAAATATTGTCGACCTCAAAGCAAGTCTCACGCGAATCGTACTCGCGTATAGCTGGCGCAATCGCCGATGGGAGCGATCCTGTACACACCAGTTGAGGCTCCAAACTTTAAACCCTCGGAAGGTGGTGTAAACGACGGATTTTGGGGTCGAAGGCGCGGCGAACGGGGCCTTGCCCATTTCGCGATTGTAGTAATCGAGCGAGGCTTCGATCCGATATGCTATAATAGTCATTTCGTTGCCCGAGTAAGAAGTTATCGCCGTTTAAAGTTACCGCTCGGATCTATCGATTTTTCGGCAGCTGCGAACGGCCGTAATCTCTCACTCTGAAGACCAAGCACGAATTGAACACAAAGAAGGTACGTCAAAGAAGAGGAGAAAATCCCTTGATCCATTTCCACGTAGCTCTGCGTTTTCTGTCGTGTATCGATTTCTTTTCTAATTCTTCCTGAATTCCTCAAATCCTTTGAATTTTTTTTGCCGTGGCTCATTTTACCTACGTCCTTGAATCCGCATTCGTTCGCCAAATAAGCGATGTTTTTAATGAGAGAGAGAGAGAGAGAGAGAGAGAGAGATGAGGAGAAGGAGCGAGATAACTGTTTTCTACAGTTGGAGAAAAATCGATATATTAGGGTTGGAACTCTGAAAATTGTCAAAACTGTTGACTCTGGCGAGTAAAACGACTGTTATAGTAGATCGAAACGAAGAACCGACGCACGTTTCTGACGATTCGGATTGCACCATCAATAATACAACTGGTGGCGCTGCTGAGCACACACTTAACGGTACACGCGTCCTTCTTATACAGAAACGAAACCTTTTCTGACGGGTGCGATCATACCAGCACTAACGCATCGGATCCCATCAGAACTCCGCAGTGAAGCGTGCTTGGGCGAGAGTAGTACTAGGATGGGTGACCTCCTGAAAAGTCCTCGTGTTGCACCCCTTTCTCCCCCAAAACCTTTTAACCGACGATATGCAGCCCTTTCTCCCCCAAAACGAACCTTCAACGAAGAATACGTGAATAGTTACGAGCAGTGCTGATAAATATTGTCGACCTCAAAGCAAGTCTCACGCGAATCGTACTCGCGTATAGCTGGCGCAATCGCCGATGGGAGCGATCCTGTACACACCAGTTGAGGCTCCAAACTTTAAACCCTCGGAAGGTGGTGTAAACGACGGATTTTGGGGTCGAAGGCGCGGCGAACGGGGCCTTGCCCATTTCGCGATTGTAGTAATCGAGCGGGGCTTCGATCCGATATGCTATAATAGTCATTTCGTTGCCCGAGTAAGAAGTTATCGCCGCTTAAAGTTACCGCTCGGATCTATCGATTTTTCGGCAGCTGCGAACGGCCGTAATCTCTCACTCTGAAGACCAAGCACGAATTGAACACAAAGAAGGTACGTCAAAGAAGAGGAGAAAATCCCTTGATCCATTTCCACCTAGCTCTGCGTTTTCTGTCGTGTATCGATTTCTTTTCTAATTCTTCCTGAATTCCTCAAATCCTTTGAATTTTTTTTGCCGTGGCTCATTTTATCTACGTCCTTGAATCCGCATTCGTTCGCCAAATAAACGATGTTTTTAATGAGAGAGAGAGAGAGAGAGAGAGAGAGATGAGGAGAAGGAGCGAGATAACTGTTTTCTACAGTTGGAGAAAAATCGATATATTAGGGTTGGAACTCTGAAAATTGTCAAAACTGTTGACTCTGGCGAGTAAAACGACTGTTATAGTAGATCGAAACGAAGAACCGACGATATGGAGCCCTTTCTCCCCCAAAACGAACCTTGAACGAAGAATACGTGAATAATTACGAGCAATGCTGATAAATATTGTCGACCTCAAAGCAAGTCTCACGCGAATCGTAATCGCGTATAGCTGGCACAATCGCCGATGGGAGCGATCCTGTACACACCGGTTGAGGCTCCAAACTTTAAACCCTCGGAAGGTGGTGTAAACGACGGATTTTGGGGTCGAAGGCGCGGCGAACGGGGCCTTGCCCAGTTCGCGATTGTAGTAATCCAGCGGGGCTTCGATCCGATATGCTATAATAGTCATTTCGTTGCCCGAGTAAGAAGTTATCGCCGTTTAAAGTTACCGCTCGGATCTATCGATTTTTTGGCAGCTGCGAACGGCTGTAATCTCTCACTCTGAAGACCAAGCACGAATTGAACACAGAGAAGGTACGTCAAAGAAGAGGAGAAAATCCCTTGATCCATTTCCACGTAGCTCTGCGTTTTCTGTCGTGTATCGATTTCTTTTCTAATTCTTCCTGAATTCCTCAAATCCTTTGAATTTTTTTTGCCGTGGCTCATTTTACCTACGTCCTTGAATCCGCATTCGTTCGCCAAATAAACGATGTTTTTAATGAGAGAGAGAGAGAGAGAGAGAGAGATGAGGAGAAGGAGCGAGATAACTGTTTTCTACAGTTGGAGAAAAATCGATATATTAGGGTTGGAACTCTGAAAATTGTCAAAACTGTTGACTCTGGCGAGTAAAACGACTGTTATAGTAGATCGAAACGAAGAACCGACGCACGTTTCTGACGATTCGGATTGCACCATCAATAATACAACTGGTGGCGCTGCTGAGCACACACTTAACGGTACACGCGTCCTTCTTATACAGAAACGAAACCTTTTCTGACGGGTGCGATCATACCAGCACTAACGCATCGGATCCCATCAGAACTCCGCAGTGAAGGGTGCTTGGGCGAGAGTAGTACTAGGATGGGTGACCTCCTGAAAAGTCCTCGTGTTGCACCCCTTTCTCCCCCAAAACCTTTTAACCGACGATATGCAGCCCTTTCTCCCCCAAAACGAACCTTCAACGAAGAATACGTGAATAGTTACGAGCAGTGCTGATAAATATTGTCGACCTCAAAGCAAGTCTCACGCGAATCGTACTCGCGTATAGCTGGCGCAATCGCCGATGGGAGCGATCCTGTACACACCAGTTGAGGCTCCAAACTTTAAACCCTCGGAAGGTGGTGTAAACGACGGATTTTGGGGTCGAAGGCGCGGCGAACGGGGCCTTGCCCATTTCGCGATTGTAGTAATCGAGCGGGGCTTCGATCCGATATGCTATAATAGTCATTTCGTTGCCCGAGTAAGAAGTTATCGCCGCTTAAAGTTACCGCTCGGATCTATCGATTTTTCGGCAGCTGCGAACGGCCGTAATCTCTCACTCTAAAGACCAAGCACGAATTGAACACAAAGAAGGTACGTCAAAGAAGAGGAGAAAATCCCTTGATCCATTTCCACGTAGCTCTGCGTTTTCTGTCGTGTATCGATTTCTTTTCTATTTCTTCCTGAATTCCTCAAATCCTTTGAATTTTTTTTGCCGTGGCTCATTTTATCTACGTCCTTGAATCCGCATTCGTTCGCCAAATAAACGATGTTTTTAATGAGAGAGAGAGAGAGAGAGAGAGAGAGAGAGAGAGAGATGAGGAGAAGGAGCGAGATAATTGTTTTCTACAGTTGGAGAAAAATCGATATATTAGGGTTGGAACTCTGAAAATTGTCAAAACTGTTGACTCTGGCGAGTAAAACGACTGTTATAGTAGATCGAAACGAAGAACCGACGATATGGAGCCCTTTCTCCCCCAAAACGAACCTTGAACGAAGAATACGTGAATAATTACGAGCAATGCTGATAAATATTGTCGACCTCAAAGCAAGTCTCACGCGAATCGTAATCGCGTATAGCTGGCGCAATCGCCGATGGGAGCGATCCTGTACACACCGGTTGAGGCTCCAAACTTTAAACCCTCGGAAGGTGGTGTAAACGACGGATTTTGGGGTCGAAGGCGCGGCGAACGGGGCCTTGCCCATTTCGCGATTGTACTAATCCAGCGGGGCTTCGATCCGATATGCTATAATAGTCATTTCGTTGCCCGAGTAAGAAGTTATCGTCGTTTAAAGTTACCGCTCGGATCTATCGATTTTTCGGCAGCTGCGAACGGCCGTAATCTCTCACTCTGAAGACCAAGCACGAATTGAACACAGAGAAGGTACGTCAAAGAAGAGGAGAAAATCTCTTGATCCATTTCCACGTAGCTCTGCGTTTTCTGTCGTGTATCGATTTCTTTTCTAATTCTTCCTGAATTCCTCAAATCCTTTGAATTTTTTTTGCCGTGGCTCATTTTACCTACGTCGTTGAATCCGCATTCGTTCGCCAAATAAACGATGTTTTTAATGAGAGAGAGAGAGAGAGAGATGAGGAGAAGGAGCGAGATAACTGTTTTCTACAGTTGGAGAAAAATCGATATATTAGGGTTGGAACTCTGAAAATTGTCAAAACTGTTGACTCTGGCGAGTAAAACGACTGTTATAGTAGATCGAAACGAAGAACCGACGCACTGTTTCTGACGATTCGGATTGCACCATCAATAATACAACTGGTGGCGCTGCTGAGCACACACTTAACGGTACACGCGTCCTTCTTATACAGAAACGAAACCTTTTCTGACGGGTGCGATCATACCAGCACTAACGCATCGGATCCCATCAGAACTCCGCAGGGAAGCGTGCTTGGGCGAGAGTAGTACTGGGATGGGTGACCTCCTGGGAAGTCCTCGTGTTGCACCCCTTTCTCCCCCAAAACCTTTTAACCGACGATATGGAGCCCTTTCTCTCCCAAAACGAACCTTCAACGAAGAATACGTGAATAGTTACGAGCAATGCTGATAAATATTGTCGACCTCAAAGCAACTCTCACGCGAATCGTAATCGCGTATAGCTGGCACAATCGCCGATGGGAGCGATCCTGTACACACCGGTTGAGGCTCCAAACTTTAAACCCTCGGAAGGTGGTGTAAACGACGGATTTTGGGGTTGAAGGCGCGGCGAACGGGTCCTTGCCCAATTCGCGATTGTAGTAATCCTACGGGGCTTCGATCCGATATGCTATAATAGTCATTTCGTTGCCCGAGTAAGAAGTTATCGCCGTTTAAAGTTACCGCTCGGATCTATCGATTTTTCGGCAGCTGCGAACGGCCGTAATCTCTCACTCTGAAGACCAAGCACGAATTGAACACAGAGAAGGTACGTCAAAGAAGAGGAGAAAATCCCTTGATCCATTTCCACGTAGCTCTGCGTTTTCTGTCGTGTATCGATTTCTTTTCTAATTCTTCCTGAATTCCTCAAATCCTTTGAATTTTTTTTGCCGTGGCTCATTTTACCTACGTCCTTGAATCCGCATTCGTTCGCCAAATAAGCGATGTTTTTAATGAGAGAGAGAGAGAGAGAGAGAGAGATGAGGAGAAGGAGCGAGATAACTGTTTTCTACAGTTGGAGAAAAATCGATATATTAGGGTTGGAACTCTGAAAATTGTCAAAACTGTTGACTCTGGCGAGTAAAACGACTGTTATAGTAGATCGAAACGAAGAACCGACGCACGTTTCTGACGATTCGGATTGCACCATCAATAATACAACTGGTGGCGCTGCTGAGCACACACTTAACGGTACACGCGTCCTTCTTATACAGAAACGAAACCTTTTCTGACGGGTGCGATCATACCAGCACTAACGCATCGGATCCCATCAGAACTCCGCAGTGAAGGGTGCTTGGGCGAGAGTAGTACTAGGATGGGTGACCTCCTGAAAAGTCCTCGTGTTGCACCCCTTTCTCCCCCAAAACCTTTTAACCGACGATATGCAGCCCTTTCTCCCCCAAAACGAACCTTCAACGAAGAATACGTGAATAGTTACGAGCAGTGCTGATAAATATTGTCGACCTCAAAGCAAGTCTCACGCGAATCGTACTCGCGTATAGCTGGCGCAATCGCCGATGGGAGCGATCCTGTACACACCAGTTGAGGCTCCAAACTTTAAACCCTCGGAAGGTGGTGTAAACGACGGATTTTGGGGTCGAAGGCGCGGCGAACGGGGCCTTGCCCATTTCGCGATTGTAGTAATCGAGCGGGGCTTCGATCCGATATGCTATAATAGTCATTTCGTTGCCCGAGTAAGAAGTTATCGCCGCTTAAAGTTACCGCTCGGATCTATCGATTTTTCGGCAGCTGCGAACGGCCGTAATCTCTCACTCTAAAGACCAAGCACGAATTGAACACAAAGAAGGTACGTCAAAGAAGAGGAGAAAATCCCTTGATCCATTTCCACGTAGCTCTGCGTTTTCTGTCGTGTATCGATTTCTTTTCTAATTCTTCCTGAATTCCTCAAATCCTTTGAATTTTTTTTGCCGTGGCTCATTTTATCTACGTCCTTGAATCCGCATTCGTTCGCCAAATAAACGATGTTTTTAATGAGAGAGAGAGAGAGAGAGAGAGAGAGAGAGAGAGAGATGAGGAGAAGGAGCGAGATAATTGTTTTCTACAGTTGGAGAAAAATCGATATATTAGGGTTGGAACTCTGAAAATTGTCAAAACTGTTGACTCTGGCGAGTAAAACGACTGTTATAGTAGATCGAAACGAAGAACCGACGATATGGAGCCCTTTCTCCCCCAAAACGAACCTTGAACGAAGAATACGTGAATAATTACGAGCAATGCTGATAAATATTGTCGACCTCAAAGCAAGTCTCACGCGAATCGTAATCGCGTATAGCTGGCGCAATCGCCGATGGGAGCGATCCTGTACACACCGGTTGAGGCTCCAAACTTTAAACCCTCGGAAGGTGGTGTAAACGACGGATTTTGGGGTCGAAGGCGCGGCGAACGGGGCCTTGCCCATTTCGCGATTGTACTAATCCAGCGGGGCTTCGATCCGATATGCTATAATAGTCATTTCGTTGCCCGAGTAAGAAGTTATCGTCGTTTAAAGTTACCGCTCGGATCTATCGATTTTTCGGCAGCTGCGAACGGCCGTAATCTCTCACTCTGAAGACCAAGCACGAATTGAACACAGAGAAGGTACGTCAAAGAAGAGGAGAAAATCTCTTGATCCATTTCCACGTAGCTCTGCGTTTTCTGTCGTGTATCGATTTCTTTTCTAATTCTTCCTGAATTCCTCAAATCCTTTGAATTTTTTTTGCCGTGGCTCATTTTACCTACGTCGTTGAATCCGCATTCGTTCGCCAAATAAACGATGTTTTTAATGAGAGAGAGAGAGAGAGAGATGAGGAGAAGGAGCGAGATAACTGTTTTCTACAGTTGGAGAAAAATCGATATATTAGGGTTGGAACTCTGAAAATTGTCAAAACTGTTGACTCTGGCGAGTAAAACGACTGTTATAGTAGATCGAAACGAAGAACCGACGCACTGTTTCTGACGATTCGGATTGCACCATCAATAATACAACTGGTGGCGCTGCTGAGCACACACTTAACGGTACACGCGTCCTTCTTATACAGAAACGAAACCTTTTCTGACGGGTGCGATCATACCAGCACTAACGCATCGGATCCCATCAGAACTCCGCAGGGAAGCGTGCTTGGGCGAGAGTAGTACTGGGATGGGTGACCTCCTGGGAAGTCCTCGTGTTGCACCCCTTTCTCCCCCAAAACCTTTTAACCGACGATATGGAGCCCTTTCTCTCCCAAAACGAACCTACAACGAAGAATACGTGAATAGTTACGAGCAATGCTGATAAATATTGTCGACCTCAAAGCAACTCTCACGCGAATCGTAATCGCGTATAGCTGGCACAATCGCCGATGGGAGCGATCCTGTACACACCGGTTGAGGCTCCAAACTTTAAACCCTCGGAAGGTGGTGTAAACGACGGATTTTGGGGTTGAAGGCGCGGCGAACGGGTCCTTGCCCAATTCGCGATTGTAGTAATCCTACGGGGCTTCGATCCGATATGCTATAATAGTCATTTCGTTGCCCGAGTAAGAAGTTATCGCCGTTTAAAGTTACCGCTCGGATCTATCGATTTTTCGGCAGCTGCGAACGGCCGTAATCTCTCACTCTGAAGACCAAGCACGAATTGAACACAGAGAAGGTACGTCAAAGAAGAGGAGAAAATCCCTTGATCCATTTCCACGTAGCTCTGCGTTTTCTGTCGTGTATCGATTTCTTTTCTAATTCTTCCTGAATTCCTCAAATCCTTTGAATTTTTTTTGCCGTGGCTCATTTTACCTACGTCCTTGAATCCGCATTCGTTCGCCAAATAAGCGATGTTTTTAATGAGAGAGAGAGAGAGAGAGAGAGAGATGAGGAGAAGGAGCGAGATAACTGTTTTCTACAGTTGGAGAAAAATCGATATATTAGGGTTGGAACTCTGAAAATTGTCAAAACTGTTGACTCTGGCGAGTAAAACGACTGTTATAGTAGATCGAAACGAAGAACCGACGCACGTTTCTGACGATTCGGATTGCACCATCAATAATACAACTGGTGGCGCTGCTGAGCACACACTTAACGGTACACGCGTCCTTCTTATACAGAAACGAAACCTTTTCTGACGGGTGCGATCATACCAGCACTAACGCATCGGATCCCATCAGAACTCCGCAGTGAAGGGTGCTTGGGCGAGAGTAGTACTAGGATGGGTGACCTCCTGAAAAGTCCTCGTGTTGCACCCCTTTCTCCCCCAAAACGAACCTTCAACGAAGAATACGTGAATAGTTACGAGCAGTGCTGATAAATATTGTCGACCTCAAAGCAAGTCTCACGCGAATCGTACTCGCGTATAGCTGGCGCAATCGCCGATGGGAGCGATCCTGTACACACCAGTTGAGGCTCCAAACTTTAAACCCTCGGAAGGTGGTGTAAACGACGGATTTTGGGGTCGAAGGCGCGGCGAACGGGGCCTTGCCCATTTCGCGATTGTAGTAATCGAGCGGGGCTTCGATCCGATATGCTATAATAGTCATTTCGTTGCCCGAGTAAGAAGTTATCGCCGCTTAAAGTTACCGCTCGGATCTATCGATTTTTCGGCAGCTGCGAACGGCCGTAATCTCTCACTCTAAAGACCAAGCACGAATTGAACACAAAGAAGGTACGTCAAAGAAGAGGAGAAAATCCCTTGATCCATTTCCACGTAGCTCTGCGTTTTCTGTCGTGTATCGATTTCTTTTCTAATTCTTCCTGAATTCCTCAAATCCTTTGAATTTTTTTTGCCGTGGCTCATTTTATCTACGTCCTTGAATCCGCATTCGTTCGCCAAATAAACGATGTTTTTAATGAGAGAGAGAGAGAGAGAGAGAGAGAGAGAGAGAGAGATGAGGAGAAGGAGCGAGATAATTGTTTTCTACAGTTGGAGAAAAATCGATATATTAGGGTTGGAACTCTGAAAATTGTCAAAACTGTTGACTCTGGCGAGTAAAACGACTGTTATAGTAGATCGAAACGAAGAACCGACGATATGGAGCCCTTTCTCCCCCAAAACGAACCTTGAACGAAGAATACGTGAATAATTACGAGCAATGCTGATAAATATTGTCGACCTCAAAGCAAGTCTCACGCGAATCGTAATCGCGTATAGCTGGCGCAATCGCCGATGGGAGCGATCCTGTACACACCGGTTGAGGCTCCAAACTTTAAACCCTCGGAAGGTGGTGTAAACGACGGATTTTGGGGTCGAAGGCGCGGCGAACGGGGCCTTGCCCATTTCGCGATTGTACTAATCCAGCGGGGCTTCGATCCGATATGCTATAATAGTCATTTCGTTGCCCGAGTAAGAAGTTATCGTCGTTTAAAGTTACCGCTCGGATCTATCGATTTTTCGGCAGCTGCGAACGGCCGTAATCTCTCACTCTGAAGACCAAGCACGAATTGAACACAGAGAAGGTACGTCAAAGAAGAGGAGAAAATCTCTTGATCCATTTCCACGTAGCTCTGCGTTTTCTGTCGTGTATCGATTTCTTTTCTAATTCTTCCTGAATTCCTCAAATCCTTTGAATTTTTTTTGCCGTGGCTCATTTTACCTACGTCATTGAATCCGCATTCGTTCGCCAAATAAACGATGTTTTTAATGAGAGAGAGAGAGAGAGAGATGAGGAGAAGGAGCGAGATAACTGTTTTCTACAGTTGGAGAAAAATCGATATATTAGGGTTGGAACTCTGAAAATTGTCAAAACTGTTGACTCTGGCGAGTAAAACGACTGTTATAGTAGATCGAAACGAAGAACCGACGCACTGTTTCTGACGATTCGGATTGCACCATCAATAATACAACTGGTGGCGCTGCTGAGCACACACTTAACGGTACACGCGTCCTTCTTATACAGAAACGAAACCTTTTCTGACGGGTGCGATCATACCAGCACTAACGCATCGGATCCCATCAGAACTCCGCAGGGAAGCGTGCTTGGGCGAGAGTAGTACTGGGATGGGTGACCTCCTGGGAAGTCCTCGTGTTGCACCCCTTTCTCCCCCAAAACCTTTTAACCGACGATATGGAGCCCTTTCTCTCCCAAAACGAACCTTCAACGAAGAATACGTGAATAGTTACGAGCAATGCTGATAAATATTGTCGACCTCAAAGCAACTCTCACGCGAATCGTAATCGCGTATAGCTGGCACAATCGCCGATGGGAGCGATCCTGTACACACCGGTTGAGGCTCCAAACTTTAAACCCTCGGAAGGTGGTGTAAACGACGGATTTTGGGGTTGAAGGCGCGGCGAACGGGTCCTTGCCCAATTCGCGATTGTAGTAATCCTACGGGGCTTCGATCCGATATGCTATAATAGTCATTTCGTTGCCCGAGTAAGAAGTTATCGCCGTTTAAAGTTACCGCTCGGATCTATCGATTTTTCGGCAGCTGCGAACGGCCGTAATCTCTCACTCTGAAGACCAAGCACGAATTGAACACAGAGAAGGTACGTCAAAGAAGAGGAGAAAATCCCTTGATCCATTTCCACGTAGCTCTGCGTTTTCTGTCGTGTATCGATTTCTTTTCTAATTCTTCCTGAATTCCTCAAATCCTTTGAATTTTTTTTGCCGTGGCTCATTTTACCTACGTCCTTGAATCCGCATTCGTTCGCCAAATAAGCGATGTTTTTAATGAGAGAGAGAGAGAGAGAGAGAGAGAGATGAGGAGAAGGAGCGAGATAACTGTTTTCTACAGTTGGAGAAAAATCGATATATTAGGGTTGGAACTCTGAAAATTGTCAAAACTGTTGACTCTGGCGAGTAAAACGACTGTTATAGTAGATCGAAACGAAGAACCGACGCACGTTTCTGACGATTCGGATTGCACCATCAATAATACAACTGGTGGCGCTGCTGAGCACACACTTAACGGTACACGCGTCCTTCTTATACAGAAACGAAACCTTTTCTGACGGGTGCGATCATACCAGCACTAACGCATCGGATCCCATCAGAACTCCGCAGTGAAGCGTGCTTGGGCGAGAGTAGTACTAGGATGGGTGACCTCCTGAAAAGTCCTCGTGTTGCACCCCTTTCTCCCCCAAAACCTTTTAACCGACGATATGCAGCCCTTTCTCCCCCAAAACGAACCTTCAACGAAGAATACGTGAATAGTTACGAGCAGTGCTGATAAATATTGTCGACCTCAAAGCAAGTCTCACGCGAATCGTACTCGCGTATAGCTGGCGCAATCGCCGATGGGAGCGATCCTGTACACACCAGTTGAGGCTCCAAACTTTAAACCCTCGGAAGGTGGTGTAAACGACGGATTTTGGGGTCGAAGGCGCGGCGAACGGGGCCTTGCCCATTTCGCGATTGTAGTAATCGAGCGGGGCTTCGATCCGATATGCTATAATAGTCATTTCGTTGCCCGAGTAAGAAGTTATCGCCGCTTAAAGTTACCGCTCGGATCTATCGATTTTTCGGCAGCTGCGAACGGCCGTAATCTCTCACTCTGAAGACCAAGCACGAATTGAACACAAAGAAGGTACGTCAAAGAAGAGGAGAAAATCCCTTGATCCATTTCCACCTAGCTCTGCGTTTTCTGTCGTGTATCGATTTCTTTTCTAATTCTTCCTGAATTCCTCAAATCCTTTGAATTTTTTTTGCCGTGGCTCATTTTATCTACGTCCTTGAATCCGCATTCGTTCGCCAAATAAACGATGTTTTTAATGAGAGAGAGAGAGAGAGAGAGAGAGAGATGAGGAGAAGGAGCGAGATAACTGTTTTCTACAGTTGGAGAAAAATCGATATATTAGGGTTGGAACTCTGAAAATTGTCAAAACTGTTGACTCTGGCGAGTAAAACGACTGTTATAGTAGATCGAAACGAAGAACCGACGATATGGAGCCCTTTCTCCCCCAAAACGAACCTTGAACGAAGAATACGTGAATAATTACGAGCAATGCTGATAAATATTGTCGACCTCAAAGCAAGTCTCACGCGAATCGTAATCGCGTATAGCTGGCACAATCGCCGATGGGAGCGATCCTGTACACACCGGTTGAGGCTCCAAACTT
Organism: Hippophae tibetana; assembly: GCA_037013495.1. NCBI lineage: Eukaryota > Viridiplantae > Streptophyta > Magnoliopsida > Rosales > Elaeagnaceae > Hippophae > Hippophae tibetana. The sequence goes on along the minus strand of CM072804.1, from coordinate 51,266,573 downwards.
TAAACCCTCGGAAGGTGGTGTAAACGACGGATTTTGGGGTCGAAGGCGCGGCGAACGGGGCCTTGCCCAGTTCGCGATTGTAGTAATCCAGCGGGGCTTCGATCCGATATGCTATAATAGTCATTTCGTTGCCCGAGTAAGAAGTTATCGCCGTTTAAAGTTACCGCTCGGATCTATCGATTTTTTGGCAGCTGCGAACGGCTGTAATCTCTCACTCTGAAGACCAAGCACGAATTGAACACAGAGAAGGTACGTCAAAGAAGAGGAGAAAATCCCTTGATCCATTTCCACGTAGCTCTGCGTTTTCTGTCGTGTATCGATTTCTTTTCTAATTCTTCCTGAATTCCTCAAATCCTTTGAATTTTTTTTGCCGTGGCTCATTTTACCTACGTCCTTGAATCCGCATTCGTTCGCCAAATAAACGATGTTTTTAATGAGAGAGAGAGAGAGAGAGAGAGAGAGATGAGGAGAAGGAGCGAGATAACTGTTTTCTACAGTTGGAGAAAAATCGATATATTAGGGTTGGAACTCTGAAAATTGTCAAAACTGTTGACTCTGGCGAGTAAAACGACTGTTATAGTAGATCGAAACGAAGAACCGACGCACGTTTCTGACGATTCGGATTGCACCATCAATAATACAACTGGTGGCGCTGCTGAGCACACACTTAACGGTACACGCGTCCTTCTTATACAGAAACGAAACCTTTTCTGACGGGTGCGATCATACCAGCACTAACGCATCGGATCCCATCAGAACTCCGCAGTGAAGGGTGCTTGGGCGAGAGTAGTACTAGGATGGGTGACCTCCTGAAAAGTCCTCGTGTTGCACCCCTTTCTCCCCCAAAACCTTTTAACCGACGATATGCAGCCCTTTCTCCCCCAAAACGAACCTTCAACGAAGAATACGTGAATAGTTACGAGCAGTGCTGATAAATATTGTCGACCTCAAAGCAAGTCTCACGCGAATCGTACTCGCGTATAGCTGGCGCAATCGCCGATGGGAGCGATCCTGTACACACCAGTTGAGGCTCCAAACTTTAAACCCTCGGAAGGTGGTATAAACGACGGATTTTGGGGTCGAAGGGGCGGCGAACGGGGCCTTGCCCATTTCGCGATTGTAGTAATCGAGCGGGGCTTCGATCCGATATGCTATAATAGTCATTTCGTTGCCCGAGTAAGAAGTTATCGCCGCTTAAAGTTACCGCTCGGATCTATCGATTTTTCGGCAGCTGCGAACGGCCGTAATCTCTCACTCTGAAGACCAAGCACGAATTGAACACAAAGAAGGTACGTCAAAGAAGAGGAGAAAATCCCTTGATCCATTTCCACGTAGCTCTGCGTTTTCTGTCGTGTATCGATTTCTTTTCTAATTCTTCCTGAATTCCTCAAATCCTTTGAATTTTTTTTGCCGTGGCTCATTTTATCTACGTCCTTGAATCCGCATTCGTTCGCCAAATAAACGATGTTTTTAATGAGAGAGAGAGAGAGAGAGAGAGATGAGGAGAAGGAGCGAGATAACTGTTTTCTACAGTTGGAGAAAAATCGATATATTAGGGTTGGAACTCTGAAAATTGTCAAAACTGTTGACTCTGGCGAGTAAAACGACTGTTATAGTAGATCGAAACGAAGAACCGACGATATGGAGCCCTTTCTCCCCCAAAACGAACCTTGAACGAAGAATACGTGAATAATTACGAGCAATGCTGATAAATATTGTCGACCTCAAAGCAAGTCTCACGCGAATCGTAATCGCGTATAGCTGGCACAATCGCCGATGGGAGCGATCCTGTACACACCGGTTGAGGCTCCAAACTTTAAACCCTCGGAAGGTGGTGTAAACGACGGATTTTGGGGTCGAAGGCGCGGCGAACGGGGCCTTGCCCAGTTCGCGATTGTAGTAATCCAGCGGGGCTTCGATCCGATATGCTATAATAGTCATTTCGTTGCCCGAGTAAGAAGTTATCGCCGTTTAAAGTTACCGCTCGGATCTATCGATTTTTCGGCAGCTGCGAACGGCTGTAATCTCTCACTCTGAAGACCAAGCACGAATTGAACACAGAGAAGGTACGTCAAAGAAGAGGAGAAAATCCCTTGATCCATTTCCACGTAGCTCTGCGTTTTCTGTCGTGTATCGATTTCTTTTCTAATTCTTCCTGAATTCCTCAAATCCTTTGAATTTTTTTTGCCGTGGCTCATTTTACCTACGTCCTTGAATCCGCATTCGTTCGCCAAATAAACGATGTTTTTAATGAGAGAGAGAGAGAGAGATGAGGAGAAGGAGCGAGATAACTGTTTTCTACAGTTGGAGAAAAATCGATATATTAGGGTTGGAACTCTGAAAATTGTCAAAACTGTTGACTCTGGCGAGTAAAACGACTGTTATAGTAGATCGAAACGAAGAACCGACGCACGTTTCTGACGATTCGGATTGCACCATCAATAATACAACTGGTGGCGCTGCTGAGCACACACTTAACGGTACACGCGTCCTTCTTATACAGAAACGAAACCTTTTCTGACGGGTGCGATCATACCAGCACTAACGCATCGGATCCCATCAGAACTCCGCAGTGAAGGGTGCTTGGGCGAGAGTAGTACTAGGATGGGTGACCTCCTGAAAAGTCCTCGTGTTGCACCCCTTTCTCCCCCAAAACCTTTTAACCGACGATATGCAGCCCTTTCTCCCCCAAAACGAACCTTCAACGAAGAATACGTGAATAGTTACGAGCAGTGCTGATAAATATTGTCGACCTCAAAGCAAGTCTCACGCGAATCGTACTCGCGTATAGCTGGCGCAATCGCCGATGGGAGCGATCCTGTACACACCAGTTGAGGCTCCAAACTTTAAACCCTCGGAAGGTGGTATAAACGACGGATTTTGGGGTCGAAGGGGCGGCGAACGGGGCCTTGCCCATTTCGCGATTGTAGTAATCGAGCGGGGCTTCGATCCGATATGCTATAATAGTCATTTCGTTGCCCGAGTAAGAAGTTATCGCCGCTTAAAGTTACAGCTCGGATCTATCGATTTTTCGGCAGCTGCGAACGGCCGTAATCTCTCACTCTGAAGACCAAGCACGAATTGAACACAAAGAAGGTACGTCAAAGAAGAGGAGAAAATCCCTTGATCCATTTCCACGTAGGTCTGCGTTTTCTGTCGTGTATCGATTTCTTTTCTAATTCTTCCTGAATTCCTCAAATCCTTTGAATTTTTTTTGCCGTGGCTCATTTTATCTACGTCCTTGAATCCGCATTCGTTCGCCAAATAAACGATGTTTTTAATGAGAGAGAGAGAGAGAGAGAGAGATGAGGAGAAGGAGCGAGATAACTGTTTTCTACAGTTGGAGAAAAATCGATATATTAGGGTTGAACTCTGAAAATTGTCAAAACTGTTGACTCTGGCGAGTAAAACGACTGTTATAGTAGATCGAAACGAAGAACCGACGATATGGAGCCCTTTCTCCCCCAAAACGAACCTTGAACGAAGAATACGTGAATAATTACGAGCAATGCTGATAAATATTGTCGACCTCAAAGCAAGTCTCACGCGAATCGTAATCGCGTATAGCTGGCACAATCGCCGATGGGAGCGATCCTGTACACACCGGTTGAGGCTCCAAACTTTAAACCCTCGGAAGGTGGTGTAAACGACGGATTTTGGGGTCGAAGGCGCGGCGAACGGGGCCTTGCCCAGTTCGCGATTGTAGTAATCCAGCGGGGCTTCGATCCGATATGCTATAATAGTCATTTCGTTGCCCGAGTAAGAAGTTATCGCCGTTTAAAGTTACCGCTCGGATCTATCGATTTTTCGGCAGCTGCGAACGGCCGTAATCTCTCACTCTGAAGACCAAGCACGAATTGAACACAGAGAAGGTACGTCAAAGAAGAGGAGAAAATCCCTTGATCCATTTCCACCTAGCTCTGCGTTTTCTGTCGTGTATCGATTTCTTTTCTAATTCTTCCTGAATTCCTCAAATCCTTTGAATTTTTTTTGCCGTGGCTCATTTTACCTACGTCCTTGAATCCGCATTCGTTCGCCAAATAAACGATGTTTTTAATGAGAGAGAGAGAGAGAGATGAGGAGAAGGAGCGAGATAACTGTTTTCTACAGTTGGAGAAAAATCGATATATTAGGGTTGGAACTCTGAAAATTGTCAAAACTGTTGACTCTGGCGAGTAAAACGACTGTTATAGTAGATCGAAACGAAGAACCGACGCACGTTTCTGACGATTCGGATTGCACCATCAATAATACAACTGGTGGCGCTGCTGAGCACACACTTAACGGTACACGCGTCCTTCTTATACAGAAACGAAACCTTTTCTGACGGGTGCGATCATACCAGCACTAACGCATCGGATCCCATCAGAACTCCGCAGTGAAGGGTGCTTGGGCGAGAGTAGTACTAGGATGGGTGACCTCCTGAAAAGTCCTCGTGTTGCACCCCTTTCTCCCCCAAAACCTTTTAACCGACGATATGCAGCCCTTTCTCCCCCAAAACGAACCTTCAACGAAGAATACGTGAATAGTTACGAGCAGTGCTGATAAATATTGTCGACCTCAAAGCAAGTCTCACGCGAATCGTACTCGCGTATAGCTGGCGCAATCGCCGATGGGAGCGATCCTGTACACACCAGTTGAGGCTCCAAACTTTAAACCCTCGGAAGGTGGTATAAACGACGGATTTTGGGGTCGAAGGGGCGGCGAACGGGGCCTTGCCCATTTCGCGATTGTAGTAATCGAGCGGGGCTTCGATCCGATATGCTATAATAGTCATTTCGTTGCCCGAGTAAGAAGTTATCGCCGCTTAAAGTTACCGCTCGGATCTATCGATTTTTCGGCAGCTGCGAACGGCCGTAATCTCTCACTCTGAAGACCAAGCACGAATTGAACACAAAGAAGGTACGTCAAAGAAGAGGAGAAAATCCCTTGATCCATTTCCACGTAGCTCTGCGTTTTCTGTCGTGTATCGATTTCTTTTCTAATTCTTCCTGAATTCCTCAAATCCTTTGAATTTTTTTTGCCGTGGCTCATTTTATCTACGTCCTTGAATCCGCATTCGTTCGCCAAATAAACGATGTTTTTAATGAGAGAGAGAGAGAGAGAGAGAGATGAGGAGAAGGAGCGAGATAACTGTTTTCTACAGTTGGAGAAAAATCGATATATTAGGGTTGGAACTCTGAAAATTGTCAAAACTGTTGACTCTGGCGAGTAAAACGACTGTTATAGTAGATCGAAACGAAGAACCGACGATATGGAGCCCTTTCTCCCCCAAAACGAACCTTGAACGAAGAATACGTGAATAATTACGAGCAATGCTGATAAATATTGTCGACCTCAAAGCAAGTCTCACGCGAATCGTAATCGCGTATAGCTGGCACAATCGCCGATGGGAGCGATCCTGTACACACCGGTTGAGGCTCCAAACTTTAAACCCTCGGAAGGTGGTGTAAACGACGGATTTTGGGGTCGAAGGCGCGGCGAACGGGGCCTTGCCCAGTTCGCGATTGTAGTAATCCAGCGGGGCTTCGATCCGATATGCTATAATAGTCATTTCGTTGCCCGAGTAAGAAGTTATCGCCGTTTAAAGTTACCGCTCGGATCTATCGATTTTTCGGCAGCTGCGAACGGCTGTAATCTCTCACTCTGAAGACCAAGCACGAATTGAACACAGAGAAGGTACGTCAAAGAAGAGGAGAAAATCCCTTGATCCATTTCCACGTAGCTCTGCGTTTTCTGTCGTGTATCGATTTCTTTTCTAATTCTTCCTGAATTCCTCAAATCCTTTGAATTTTTTTTGCCGTGGCTCATTTTACCTACGTCCTTGAATCCGCATTCGTTCGCCAAATAAACGATGTTTTTAATGAGATAGAGAGAGAGAGATGAGGAGAAGGAGCGAGATAACTGTTTTCTACAGTTGGAGAAAAATCGATATATTAGGGTTGGAACTCTGAAAATTGTCAAAACTGTTGACTCTGGCGAGTAAAACGACTGTTATAGTAGATCGAAACGAAGAACCGACGCACGTTTCTGACGATTCGGATTGCACCATCAATAATACAACTGGTGGCGCTGCTGAGCACACACTTAACGGTACACGCGTCCTTCTTATACAGAAACGAAACCTTTTCTGACGGGTGCGATCATACCAGCACTAACGCATCGGATCCCATCAGAACTCCGCAGTGAAGGGTGCTTGGGCGAGAGTAGTACTAGGATGGGTGACCTCCTGAAAAGTCCTCGTGTTGCACCCCTTTCTCCCCCAAAACCTTTTAACCGACGATATGCAGCCCTTTCTCCCCCAAAACGAACCTTCAACGAAGAATACGTGAATAGTTACGAGCAGTGCTGATAAATATTGTCGACCTCAAAGCAAGTCTCACGCGAATCGTACTCGCGTATAGCTGGCGCAATCGCCGATGGGAGCGATCCTGTACACACCAGTTGAGGCTCCAAACTTTAAACCCTCGGAAGGTGGTATAAACGACGGATTTTGGGGTCGAAGGGGCGGCGAACGGGGCCTTGCCCATTTCGCGATTGTAGTAATCGAGCGGGGCTTCGATCCGATATGCTATAATAGTCATTTCGTTGCCCGAGTAAGAAGTTATCGCCGCTTAAAGTTACCGCTCGGATCTATCGATTTTTCGGCAGCTGCGAACGGCCGTAATCTCTCACTCTGAAGACCAAGCACGAATTGAACACAAAGAAGGTACGTCAAAGAAGAGGAGAAAATCCCTTGATCCATTTCCACGTAGGTCTGCGTTTTCTGTCGTGTATCGATTTCTTTTCTAATTCTTCCTGAATTCCTCAAATCCTTTGAATTTTTTTTGCCGTGGCTCATTTTATCTACGTCCTTGAATCCGCATTCGTTCGCCAAATAAACGATGTTTTTAATGAGAGAGAGAGAGAGAGAGAGAGATGAGGAGAAGGAGCGAGATAACTGTTTTCTACAGTTGGAGAAAAATCGATATATTAGGGTTGAACTCTGAAAATTGTCAAAACTGTTGACTCTGGCGAGTAAAACGACTGTTATAGTAGATCGAAACGAAGAACCGACGATATGGAGCCCTTTCTCCCCCAAAACGAACCTTGAACGAAGAATACGTGAATAATTACGAGCAATGCTGATAAATATTGTCGACCTCAAAGCAAGTCTCACGCGAATCGTAATCGCGTATAGCTGGCACAATCGCCGATGGGAGCGATCCTGTACACACCGGTTGAGGCTCCAAACTTTAAACCCTCGGAAGGTGGTGTAAACGACGGATTTTGGGGTCGAAGGCGCGGCGAACGGGGCCTTGCCCAGTTCGCGATTGTAGTAATCCAGCGGGGCTTCGATCCGATATGCTATAATAGTCATTTCGTTGCCCGAGTAAGAAGTTATCGCCGTTTAAAGTTACCGCTCGGATCTATCGATTTTTCGGCAGCTGCGAACGGCCGTAATCTCTCACTCTGAAGACCAAGCACGAATTGAACACAGAGAAGGTACGTCAAAGAAGAGGAGAAAATCCCTTGATCCATTTCCACCTAGCTCTGCGTTTTCTGTCGTGTATCGATTTCTTTTCTAATTCTTCCTGAATTCCTCAAATCCTTTGAATTTTTTTTGCCGTGGCTCATTTTACCTACGTCCTTGAATCCGCATTCGTTCGCCAAATAAACGATGTTTTTAATGAGAGAGAGAGAGAGAGATGAGGAGAAGGAGCGAGATAACTGTTTTCTACAGTTGGAGAAAAATCGATATATTAGGGTTGGAACTCTGAAAATTGTCAAAACTGTTGACTCTGGCGAGTAAAACGACTGTTATAGTAGATCGAAACGAAGAACCGACGCACGTTTCTGACGATTCGGATTGCACCATCAATAATACAACTGGTGGCGCTGCTGAGCACACACTTAACGGTACACGCGTCCTTCTTATACAGAAACGAAACCTTTTCTGACGGGTGCGATCATACCAGCACTAACGCATCGGATCCCATCAGAACTCCGCAGTGAAGGGTGCTTGGGCGAGAGTAGTACTAGGATGGGTGACCTCCTGAAAAGTCCTCGTGTTGCACCCCTTTCTCCCCCAAAACCTTTTAACCGACGATATGCAGCCCTTTCTCCCCCAAAACGAACCTTCAACGAAGAATACGTGAATAGTTACGAGCAGTGCTGATAAATATTGTCGACCTCAAAGCAAGTCTCACGCGAATCGTACTCGCGTATAGCTGGCGCAATCGCCGATGGGAGCGATCCTGTACACACCAGTTGAGGCTCCAAACTTTAAACCCTCGGAAGGTGGTATAAACGACGGATTTTGGGGTCGAAGGGGCGGCGAACGGGGCCTTGCCCATTTCGCGATTGTAGTAATCGAGCGGGGCTTCGATCCGATATGCTATAATAGTCATTTCGTTGCCCGAGTAAGAAGTTATCGCCGCTTAAAGTTACCGCTCGGATCTATCGATTTTTCGGCAGCTGCGAACGGCCGTAATCTCTCACTCTGAAGACCAAGCACGAATTGAACACAAAGAAGGTACGTCAAAGAAGAGGAGAAAATCCCTTGATCCATTTCCACGTAGCTCTGCGTTTTCTGTCGTGTATCGATTTCTTTTCTAATTCTTCCTGAATTCCTCAAATCCTTTGAATTTTTTTTGCCGTGGCTCATTTTATCTACGTCCTTGAATCCGCATTCGTTCGCCAAATAAACGATGTTTTTAATGAGAGAGAGAGAGAGAGAGAGAGATGAGGAGAAGGAGCGAGATAACTGTTTTCTACAGTTGGAGAAAAATCGATATATTAGGGTTGGAACTCTGAAAATTGTCAAAACTGTTGACTCTGGCGAGTAAAACGACTGTTATAGTAGATCGAAACGAAGAACCGACGATATGGAGCCCTTTCTCCCCCAAAACGAACCTTGAACGAAGAATACGTGAATAATTACGAGCAATGCTGATAAATATTGTCGACCTCAAAGCAAGTCTCACGCGAATCGTAATCGCGTATAGCTGGCACAATCGCCGATGGGAGCGATCCTGTACACACCGGTTGAGGCTCCAAACTTTAAACCCTCGGAAGGTGGTGTAAACGACGGATTTTGGGGTCGAAGGCGCGGCGAACGGGGCCTTGCCCAGTTCGCGATTGTAGTAATCCAGCGGGGCTTCGATCCGATATGCTATAATAGTCATTTCGTTGCCCGAGTAAGAAGTTATCGCCGTTTAAAGTTACCGCTCGGATCTATCGATTTTTCGGCAGCTGCGAACGGCTGTAATCTCTCACTCTGAAGACCAAGCACGAATTGAACACAGAGAAGGTACGTCAAAGAAGAGGAGAAAATCCCTTGATCCATTTCCACGTAGCTCTGCGTTTTCTGTCGTGTATCGATTTCTTTTCTAATTCTTCCTGAATTCCTCAAATCCTTTGAATTTTTTTTGCCGTGGCTCATTTTACCTACGTCCTTGAATCCGCATTCGTTCGCCAAATAAACGATGTTTTTAATGAGATAGAGAGAGAGAGATGAGGAGAAGGAGCGAGATAACTGTTTTCTACAGTTGGAGAAAAATCGATATATTAGGGTTGGAACTCTGAAAATTGTCAAAACTGTTGACTCTGGCGAGTAAAACGACTGTTATAGTAGATCGAAACGAAGAACCGACGCACGTTTCTGACGATTCGGATTGCACCATCAATAATACAACTGGTGGCGCTGCTGAGCACACACTTAACGGTACACGCGTCCTTCTTATACAGAAACGAAACCTTTTCTGACGGGTGCGATCATACCAGCACTAACGCATCGGATCCCATCAGAACTCCGCAGTGAAGGGTGCTTGGGCGAGAGTAGTACTAGGATGGGTGACCTCCTGAAAAGTCCTCGTGTTGCACCCCTTTCTCCCCCAAAACCTTTTAACCGACGATATGCAGCCCTTTCTCCCCCAAAACGAACCTTCAACGAAGAATACGTGAATAGTTACGAGCAGTGCTGATAAATATTGTCGACCTCAAAGCAAGTCTCACGCGAATCGTACTCGCGTATAGCTGGCGCAATCGCCGATGGGAGCGATCCTGTACACACCAGTTGAGGCTCCAAACTTTAAACCCTCGGAAGGTGGTATAAACGACGGATTTTGGGGTCGAAGGGGCGGCGAACGGGGCCTTGCCCATTTCGCGATTGTAGTAATCGAGCGGGGCTTCGATCCGATATGCTATAATAGTCATTTCGTTGCCCGAGTAAGAAGTTATCGCCGCTTAAAGTTACCGCTCGGATCTATCGATTTTTCGGCAGCTGCGAACGGCCGTAATCTCTCACTCTGAAGACCAAGCACGAATTGAACACAAAGAAGGTACGTCAAAGAAGAGGAGAAAATCCCTTGATCCATTTCCACGTAGGTCTGCGTTTTCTGTCGTGTATCGATTTCTTTTCTAATTCTTCCTGAATTCCTCAAATCCTTTGAATTTTTTTTGCCGTGGCTCATTTTATCTACGTCCTTGAATCCGCATTCGTTCGCCAAATAAACGATGTTTTTAATGAGAGAGAGAGAGAGAGAGAGAGATGAGGAGAAGGAGCGAGATAACTGTTTTCCACAGTTGGAGAAAAATCGATATATTAGGGTTGAACTCTGAAAATTGTCAAAACTGTTGACTCTGGCGAGTAAAACGACTGTTATAGTAGATCGAAACGAAGAACCGACGATATGGAGCCCTTTCTCCCCCAAAACGAACCTTGAACGAAGAATACGTGAATAATTACGAGCAATGCTGATAAATATTGTCGACCTCAAAGCAAGTCTCACGCGAATCGTAATCGCGTATAGCTGGCACAATCGCCGATGGGAGCGATCCTGTACACACCGGTTGAGGCTCCAAACTTTAAACCCTCGGAAGGTGGTGTAAACGACGGATTTTGGGGTCGAAGGCGCGGCGAACGGGGCCTTGCCCAGTTCGCGATTGTAGTAATCCAGCGGGGCTTCGATCCGATATGCTATAATAGTCATTTCGTTGCCCGAGTAAGAAGTTATCGCCGTTTAAAGTTACCGCTCGGATCTATCGATTTTTCGGCAGCTGCGAACGGCCGTAATCTCTCACTCTGAAGACCAAGCACGAATTGAACACAGAGAAGGTACGTCAAAGAAGAGGAGAAAATCTCTTGATCCATTTCCACCTAGCTCTGCGTTTTCTGTCGTGTATCGATTTCTTTTCTAATTCTTCCTGAATTCCTCAAATCCTTTGAATTTTTTTTGCCGTGGCTCATTTTACCTACGTCGTTGAATCCGCATTCGTTCGCCAAATAAACGATGTTTTTAATGAGAGAGAGAGAGAGAGAGAGATGAGGAGAAGGAGCGAGATAACTGTTTTCTACAGTTGGAGAAAAATCGATATATTAGGGTTGGAACTCTGAAAATTGTCAAAACTGTTGACTCTGGCGAGTAAAACGACTGTTATAGTAGATCGAAACGAAGAACCGACGCACTGTTTCTGACGATTCGGATTGCACCATCAATAATACAACTGGTGGCGCTGCTGAGCACACACTTAACGGTACACGCGTCCTTCTTATACAGAAACGAAACCTTTTCTGACGGGTGCGATCATACCAGCACTAACGCATCAGATCCCATCAGAACTCCGCAGTGAAGCGTGCTTGGGCAACACGAGTAGTACTAGGATGGGTGACCTCCTGGGAAGTCCTCGTGTTGCACCCCTTTCTCCCCCAAAACCTTTTAACCGACGATATGGAGCCCTTTCTCCCCCAAAACGAACCTTCAACGAAGAATACGTGAATAGTTACGAGCAATGCTGATAAATATTGTCGACCTCAAAGCGAGTCTCACGCGAATCGTAATCGCGTATAGCTGGCGCAATCGCCGATGGGAGCGATCCTGTACACACCGGTTGAGGCTCCAAACTTTAAACCCTCGGAAGGTGGTGTAAACGACGGATTTTGGGGTCGAAGGCGCGGCGAACGGGTCCTTGCCCAGTTCGCGATTGTAGTAATCCAGCGGGGCTTCGATCCGATATGCTATAATAGTCATTTCGTTGCCCGAGTAAGAAGTTATCGCCGTTTAAAGTTACCGCTCGGATCTATCGATTTTTCGGCAGCTGCGAACGGCTGTAATCTCTCACTCTGAAGACCAAGCACGAATTGAACACAGAGAAGGTACGTCAAAGAAGAGGAGAAAATCCCTTGATCCATTTCCACGTAGCTCTGCGTTTTCTGTCGTGTATCAATTTCTTTTCTAATTCTTCCTGAATTCCTCAAATCCTTTGAATTTTTTTTGCCGTGGCTCATTTTACCTACGTCCTTGAATCCGCATTCGTTCGCCAAATAAACGATGTTTTTAATGAGAGAGAGAGAGAGAGAGAGAGAGAGAGAGATGAGGAGAAGGAGCGAGATAACTGTTTTCTACAGTTGGAGAAAAATCGATATATTAGGGTTGGAACTCTGAAAATTGTCAAAACTGTTGACTCTGGCGAGTAAAACGACTGTTATAGTAGATCGAAACGAAGAACCGACGCACGTTTCTGACGATTCGGATTGCACCATCAATAATACAACTGGTGGCGCTGCTGAGCACACACTTAACGGTACACGCGTCCTTCTTATACAGAAACGAAACCTTTTCTGACGGGTGCGATCATACCAGCACTAACGCATCGGATCCCATCAGAACTCCGCAGTGAAGGGTGCTTGGGCGAGAGTAGTACTAGGATGGGTGACCTCCTGAAAAGTCCTCGTGTTGCACCCCTTTCTCCCCCAAAACCTTTTAACCGACGATATGCAGCCCTTTCTCCCCCAAAACGAACCTTCAACGAAGAATACGTGAATAGTTACGAGCAGTGCTGATAAATATTGTCGACCTCAAAGCAAGTCTCACGCGAATCGTACTCGCGTATAGCTGGCGCAATCGCCGATGGGAGCGATCCTGTACACACCAGTTGAGGCTCCAAACTTTAAACCCTCGGAAGGTGGTATAAACGACGGATTTTGGGGTCGAAGGGGCGGCGAACGGGGCCTTGCCCATTTCGCGATTGTAGTAATCGAGCGGGGCTTCGATCCGATATGCTATAATAGTCATTTCGTTGCCCGAGTAAGAAGTTATCGCCGCTTAAAGTTACCGCTCGGATCTATCGATTTTTCGGCAGCTGCGAACGGCCGTAATCTCTCACTCTGAAGACCAAGCACGAATTGAACACAAAGAAGGTACGTCAAAGAAGAGGAGAAAATCCCTTGATCCATTTCCACGTAGGTCTGCGTTTTCTGTCGTGTATCGATTTCTTTTCTAATTCTTCCTGAATTCCTCAAATCCTTTGAATTTTTTTTGCCGTGGCTCATTTTATCTACGTCCTTGAATCCGCATTCGTTCGCCAAATAAACGATGTTTTTAATGAGAGAGAGAGAGAGAGAGAGAGATGAGGAGAAGGAGCGAGATAACTGTTTTCCACAGTTGGAGAAAAATCGATATATTAGGGTTGAACTCTGAAAATTGTCAAAACTGTTGACTCTGGCGAGTAAAACGACTGTTATAGTAGATCGAAACGAAGAACCGACGATATGGAGCCCTTTCTCCCCCAAAACGAACCTTGAACGAAGAATACGTGAATAATTACGAGCAATGCTGATAAATATTGTCGACCTCAAAGCAAGTCTCACGCGAATCGTAATCGCGTATAGCTGGCACAATCGCCGATGGGAGCGATCCTGTACACACCGGTTGAGGCTCCAAACTTTAAACCCTCGGAAGGTGGTGTAAACGACGGATTTTGGGGTCGAAGGCGCGGCGAACGGGGCCTTGCCCAGTTCGCGATTGTAGTAATCCAGCGGGGCTTCGATCCGATATGCTATAATAGTCATTTCGTTGCCCGAGTAAGAAGTTATCGCCGTTTAAAGTTACCGCTCGGATCTATCGATTTTTCAGCAGCTGCGAACGGCTGTAATCTCTCACTCTGAAGACCAAGCACGAATTGAACACAGAGAAGGTACGTCAAAGAAGAGGAGAAAATCCCTTGATCCATTTCCACGTAGCTCTGCGTTTTCTGTCGTGTATCGATTTCTTTTCTAATTCTTCCTGAATTCCTCAAATCCTTTGAATTTTTTTTGCCGTGGCTCATTTTACCTACGTCCTTGAATCCGCATTCGTTCGCCAAATAAACGATGTTTTTAATGAGAGAGAGAGAGAGAGATGAGGAGAAGGAGCGAGATAACTGTTTTCTACAGTTGGAGAAAAATCGATATATTAGGGTTGGAACTCTGAAAATTGTCAAAACTGTTGACTCTGGCGAGTAAAACGACTGTTATAGTAGATCGAAACGAAGAACCGACGCACGTTTCTGACGATTCGGATTGCACCATCAATAATACAACTGGTGGCGCTGCTGAGCACACACTTAACGGTACACGCGTCCTTCTTATACAGAAACGAAACCTTTTCTGACGGGTGCGATCATACCAGCACTAACGCATCGGATCCCATCAGAACTCCGCAGTGAAGGGTGCTTGGGCGAGAGTAGTACTAGGATGGGTGACCTCCTGAAAAGTCCTCGTGTTGCACCCCTTTCTCCCCCAAAACCTTTTAACCGACGATATGCAGCCCTTTCTCCCCCAAAACGAACCTTCAACGAAGAATACGTGAATAGTTACGAGCAGTGCTGATAAATATTGTCGACCTCAAAGCAAGTCTCACGCGAATCGTACTCGCGTATAGCTGGCGCAATCGCCGATGGGAGCGATCCTGTACACACCAGTTGAGGCTCCAAACTTTAAACCCTCGGAAGGTGGTATAAACGACGGATTTTGGGGTCGAAGGGGCGGCGAACGGGGCCTTGCCCATTTCGCGATTGTAGTAATCGAGCGGGGCTTCGATCCGATATGCTATAATAGTCATTTCGTTGCCCGAGTAAGAAGTTATCGCCGCTTAAAGTTACCGCTCGGATCTATCGATTTTTCGGCAGCTGCGAACGGCCGTAATCTCTCACTCTGAAGACCAAGCACGAATTGAACACAAAGAAGGTACGTCAAAGAAGAGGAGAAAATCCCTTGATCCATTTCCACGTAGGTCTGCGTTTTCTGTCGTGTATCGATTTCTTTTCTAATTCTTCCTGAATTCCTCAAATCCTTTGAATTTTTTTTGCCGTGGCTCATTTTATCTACGTCCTTGAATCCGCATTCGTTCGCCAAATAAACGATGTTTTTAATGAGAGAGAGAGAGAGAGAGAGAGATGAGGAGAAGGAGCGAGATAACTGTTTTCTACAGTTGGAGAAAAATCGATATATTAGGGTTGAACTCTGAAAATTGTCAAAACTGTTGACTCTGGCGAGTAAAACGACTGTTATAGTAGATCGAAACGAAGAACCGACGATATGGAGCCCTTTCTCCCCCAAAACGAACCTTGAACGAAGAATACGTGAATAATTACGAGCAATGCTGATAAATATTCTCGACCTCAAAGCAAGTCTCACGCGAATCGTAATCGCGTATAGCTGGCACAATCGCCGATGGGAGCGATCCTGTACACACCGGTTGAGGCTCCAAACTTTAAACCCTCGGAAGGTGGTGTAAACGACGGATTTTGGGGTCGAAGGCGCGGCGAACGGGGCCTTGCCCAGTGCGCGATTGTAGTAATCCAGCGGGGCTTCGATCCGATATGCTATAATAGTCATTTCGTTGCCCGAGTAAGAAGTTATCGCCGTTTAAAGTTACCGCTCGGATCTATCGATTTTTCGGCAGCTGCGAACGGCCGTAATCTCTCACTCTGAAGACCAAGCACGAATTGAACACAGAGAAGGTACGTCAAAGAAGAGGAGAAAATCTCTTGATCCATTTCCACCTAGCTCTGCGTTTTCTGTCGTGTATCGATTTCTTTTCTAATTCTTCCTGAATTCCTCAAATCCTTTGAATTTTTTTTGCCGTGGCTCATTTTACCTATGTCGTTGAATCCGCATTCGTTCGCCAAATAAACGATGTTTTTAATGAGAGAGAGAGAGAGAGAGAGAGATGAGGAGAAGGAGCGAGATAACTGTTTTCTACAGTTGGAGAAAAATCGATATATTAGGGTTGGAACTCTGAAAATTGTCAAAACTGTTGACTCTGGCGAGTAAAACGACTGTTATAGTAGATCGAAACGAAGAACCGACGCACTGTTTCTGACGATTCGGATTGCACCATCAATAATACAACTGGTGGCGCTGCTGAGCACACACTTAACGGTACACGCGTCCTTCTTATACAGAAACGAAACCTTTTCTGACGGGTGCGATCATACCAGCACTAACGCATCGGATCCCATCAGAACTCCGCAGTGAAGCGTGCTTGGGCGAGAGTAGTACTAGGATGGGTGACCTCCTGGGAAGTCCTCGTGTTGCACCCCTTTCTCCCCCAAAACCTTTTAACCGACGATATGGAGCCCTTTCTCCCCCAAAACGAACCTTCAACGAAGAATACGTGAATAGTTACGAGCAATGCTGATAAATATTGTCGACCTCAAAGCGAGTCTCACGCGAATCGTAATCGCGTATAGCTGGCGCAATCGCCGATGGGAGCGATCCTGTACACACCGGTTGAGGCTCCAAACTTTAAACCCTCGGAAGGTGGTGTAAACGACGGATTTTGGGGTCGAAGGCGCGGCGAACGGGTCCTTGCCCAGTTCGCGATTGTAGTAATCCAGCGGGGCTTCGATCCGATATGCTATAATAGTCATTTCGTTGCCCGAGTAAGAAGTTATCGCCGTTTAAAGTTACCGCTCGGATCTATCGATTTTTCGGCAGCTGCGAACGGCTGTAATCTCTCACTCTGAAGACCAAGCACGAATTGAACACAGAGAAGGTACGTCAAAGAAGAGGAGAAAATCCCTTGATCCATTTCCACGTAGCTCTGCGTTTTCTGTCGTGTATCAATTTCTTTTCTAATTCTTCCTGAATTCCTCAAATCCTTTGAATTTTTTTTGCCGTGGCTCATTTTACCTACGTCCTTGAATCCGCATTCGTTCGCCAAATAAACGATGTTTTTAATGAGAGAGAGAGAGAGAGAGAGAGAGAGATGAGGAGAAGGAGCGAGATAACTGTTTTCTACAGTTGGAGAAAAATCGATATATTAGGGTTGGAACTCTGAAAATTGTCAAAACTGTTGACTCTGGCGAGTAAAACGACTGTTATAGTAGATCGAAACGAAGAACCGACGCACGTTTCTGACGATTCGGATTCCACCATCAATAATACAACTGGTGGCGCTGCTGAGCACACACTTAACGGTACACGCGTCCTTCTTATACAGAAACGAAACCTTTTCTGACGGGTGCGATCATACCAGCACTAACGCATCGGATCCCATCAGAACTCCGCAGTGAAGGGTGCTTGGGCGAGAGTAGTACTAGGATGGGTGACCTCCTGAAAAGTCCTCGTGTTGCACCCCTTTCTCCCCCAAAACCTTTTAACCGACGATATGCAGCCCTTTCTCCCCCAAAACGAACCTTCAACGAAGAATACGTGAATAGTTACGAGCAGTGCTGATAAATATTGTCGACCTCAAAGCAAGTCTCACGCGAATCGTACTCGCGTATAGCTGGCGCAATCGCCGATGGGAGCGATCCTGTACACACCAGTTGAGGCTCCAAACTTTAAACCCTCGGAAGGTGGTATAAACGACGGATTTTGGGGTCGAAGGGGCGGCGAACGGGGCCTTGCCCATTTCGCGATTGTAGTAATCGAGCGGGGCTTCGATCCGATATGCTATAATAGTCATTTCGTTGCCCGAGTAAGAAGTTATCGCCGCTTAAAGTTACCGCTCGGATCTATCGATTTTTCGGCAGCTGCGAACGGCCGTAATCTCTCACTCTGAAGACCAAGCACGAATTGAACACAAAGAAGGTACGTCAAAGAAGAGGAGAAAATCCCTTGATCCATTTCCACGTAGGTCTGCGTTTTCTGTCGTGTATCGATTTCTTTTCTAATTCTTCCTGAATTCCTCAAATCCTTTGAATTTTTTTTGCCGTGGCTCATTTTATCTACGTCCTTGAATCCGCATTCGTTCGCCAAATAAACGATGTTTTTAATGAGAGAGAGAGAGAGAGAGAGAGATGAGGAGAAGGAGCGAGATAACTGTTTTCTACAGTTGGAGAAAAATCGATATATTAGGGTTGAACTCTGAAAATTGTCAAAACTGTTGACTCTGGCGAGTAAAACGACTGTTATAGTAGATCGAAACGAAGAACCGACGATATGGAGCCCTTTCTCCCCCAAAACGAACCTTGAACGAAGAATACGTGAATAATTACGAGCAATGCTGATAAATATTGTCGACCTCAAAGCAAGTCTCACGCGAATCGTAATCGCGTATAGCTGGCACAATCGCCGATGGGAGCGATCCTGTACACACCGGTTGAGGCTCCAAACTTTAAACCCTCGGAAGGTGGTGTAAACGACGGATTTTGGGGTCGAAGGCGCGGCGAACGGGGCCTTGCCCAGTTCGCGATTGTAGTAATCCAGCGGGGCTTCGATCCGATATGCTATAATAGTCATTTCGTTGCCCGAGTAAGAAGTTATCGCCGTTTAAAGTTACCGCTCGGATCTATCGATTTTTCGGCAGCTGCGAACGGCTGTAATCTCTCACTCTGAAGACCAAGCACGAATTGAACACAGAGAAGGTACGTCAAAGAAGAGGAGAAAATCCCTTGATCCATTTCCACGTAGCTCTGCGTTTTCTGTCGTGTATCGATTTCTTTTCTAATTCTTCCTGAATTCCTCAAATCCTTTGAATTTTTTTTGCCGTGGCTCATTTTACCTACGTCCTTGAATCCGCATTCGTTCGCCAAATAAACGATGTTTTTAATGAGAGAGAGAGAGAGAGATGAGGAGAAGGAGCGAGATAACTGTTTTCTACAGTTGGAGAAAAATCGATATATTAGGGTTGGAACTCTGAAAATTGTCAAAACTGTTGACTCTGGCGAGTAAAACGACTGTTATAGTAGATCGAAACGAAGAACCGACGCACGTTTCTGACGATTCGGATTGCACCATCAATAATACAACTGGTGGCGCTGCTGAGCACACACTTAACGGTACACGCGTCCTTCTTATACAGAAACGAAACCTTTTCTGACGGGTGCGATCATACCAGCACTAACGCATCGGATCCCATCAGAACTCCGCAGTGAAGGGTGCTTGGGCGAGAGTAGTACTAGGATGGGTGACCTCCTGAAAAGTCCTCGTGTTGCACCCCTTTCTCCCCCAAAACCTTTTAACCGACGATATGCAGCCCTTTCTCCCCCAAAACGAACCTTCAACGAAGAATACGTGAATAGTTACGAGCAGTGCTGATAAATATTGTCGACCTCAAAGCAAGTCTCACGCGAATCGTACTCGCGTATAGCTGGCGCAATCGCCGATGGGAGCGATCCTGTACACACCAGTTGAGGCTCCAAACTTTAAACCCTCGGAAGGTGGTATAAACGACGGATTTTGGGGTCGAAGGGGCGGCGAACGGGGCCTTGCCCATTTCGCGATTGTAGTAATCGAGCGGGGCTTCGATCCGATATGCTATAATAGTCATTTCGTTGCCCGAGTAAGAAGTTATCACCGCTTAAAGTTACCGCTCGGATCTATCGATTTTTCGGCAGCTGCGAACGGCCGTAATCTCTCACTCTGAAGACCAAGCACGAATTGAACACAAAGAAGGTACGTCAAAGAAGAGGAGAAAATCCCTTGATCCATTTCCACGTAGGTCTGCGTTTTCTGTCGTGTATCGATTTCTTTTCTAATTCTTCCTGAATTCCTCAAATCCTTTGAATTTTTTTTGCCGTGGCTCATTTTATCTACGTCCTTGAATCCGCATTCGTTCGCCAAATAAACGATGTTTTTAATGAGAGAGAGAGAGAGAGAGAGAGATGAGGAGAAGGAGCGAGATAACTGTTTTCTACAGTTGGAGAAAAATCGATATATTAGGGTTGAACTCTGAAAATTGTCAAAATTGTTGACTCTGGCGAGTAAAACGACTGTTATAGTAGATCGAAACGAAGAACCGACGATATGGAGCCCTTTCTCCCCCAAAACGAACCTTGAACGAAGAATACGTGAATAATTACGAGCAATGCTGATAAATATTGTCGACCTCAAAGCAAGTCTCACGCGAATCGTAATCGCGTATAGCTGGCACAATCGCCGATGGGAGCGATCCTGTACACACCGGTTGAGGCTCCAAACTTTAAACCCTCGGAAGGTGGTGTAAACGACGGATTTTGGGGTCGAAGGCGCGGCGAACGGGGCCTTGCCCAGTTCGCGATTGTAGTAATCCAGCGGGGCTTCGATCCGATATGCTATAATAGTCATTTCGTTGCCCGAGTAAGAAGTTATCGCCGTTTAAAGTTACCGCTCGGATCTATCGATTTTTCGGCAGCTGCGAACGGCCGTAATCTCTCACTCTGAAGACCAAGCACGAATTGAACACAGAGAAGGTACGTCAAAGAAGAGGAGAAAATCTCTTGATCCATTTCCACCTAGCTCTGCGTTTTCTGTCGTGTATCGATTTCTTTTCTAATTCTTCCTGAATTCCTCAAATCCTTTGAATTTTTTTTGCCGTGGCTCATTTTACCTACGTCGTTGAATCCGCATTCGTTCGCCAAATAAACGATGTTTTTAATGAGAGAGAGAGAGAGAGAGAGATGAGGAGAAGGAGCGAGATAACTGTTTTCTACAGTTGGAGAAAAATCGATATATTAGGGTTGGAACTCTGAAAATTGTCAAAACTGTTGACTCTGGCGAGTAAAACGACTGTTATAGTAGATCGAAACGAAGAACCGACGCACTGTTTCTGACGATTCGGATTGCACCATCAATAATACAACTGGTGGCGCTGCTGAGCACACACTTAACGGTACACGCGTCCTTCTTATACAGAAACGAAACCTTTTCTGACGGGTGCGATCATACCAGCACTAACGCATCAGATCCCATCAGAACTCCGCAGTGAAGCGTGCTTGGGCGAGAGTAGTACTAGGATGGGTGACCTCCTGGGAAGTCCTCGTGTTGCACCCCTTTCTCCCCCAAAACCTTTTAACCGACGATATGGAGCCCTTTCTCCCCCAAAACGAACCTTCAACGAAGAATACGTGAATAGTTACGAGCAATGCTGATAAATATTGTCGACCTCAAAGCGAGTCTCACGCGAATCGTAATCGCGTATAGCTGGCGCAATCGCCGATGGGAGCGATCCTGTACACACCGGTTGAGGCTCCAAACTTTAAACCCTCGGAAGGTGGTGTAAACGACGGATTTTGGGGTCGAAGGCGCGGCGAACGGGTCCTTGCCCAGTTCGCGATTGTAGTAATCCAGCGGGGCTTCGATCCGATATGCTATAATAGTCATTTCGTTGCCCGAGTAAGAAGTTATCGCCGTTTAAAGTTACCGCTCGGATCTATCGATTTTTCGGCAGCTGCGAACGGCTGTAATCTCTCACTCTGAAGACCAAGCACGAATTGAACACAGAGAAGGTACGTCAAAGAAGAGGAGAAAATCCCTTGATCCATTTCCACGTAGCTCTGCGTTTTCTGTCGTGTATCGATTTCTTTTCTAATTCTTCCTGAATTCCTCAAATCCTTTGAATTTTTTTTGCCGTGGCTCATTTTACCTACGTCCTTGAATCCGCATTCGTTCGCCAAATAAACGATGTTTTTAATGAGAGAGAGAGAGAGAGATGAGGAGAAGGAGCGAGATAACTGTTTTCTACAGTTGGAGAAAAATCGATATATTAGGGTTGGAACTCTGAAAATTGTCAAAACTGTTGACTCTGGCGAGTAAAACGACTGTTATAGTAGATCGAAACGAAGAACCGACGCACGTTTCTGACGATTCGGATTGCACCATCAATAATACAACTGGT
This sequence comes from Hippophae tibetana, assembly GCA_037013495.1. NCBI lineage: Eukaryota > Viridiplantae > Streptophyta > Magnoliopsida > Rosales > Elaeagnaceae > Hippophae > Hippophae tibetana. The sequence continues at coordinate 51,244,728 of CM072804.1, read as the reverse complement.
GGCGCTGCTGAGCACACACTTAACGGTACACGCGTCCTTCTTATACAGAAACGAAACCTTTTCTGACGGGTGCGATCATACCAGCACTAACGCATCGGATCCCATCAGAACTCCGCAGTGAAGGGTGCTTGGGCGAGAGTAGTACTAGGATGGGTGACCTCCTGAAAAGTCCTCGTGTTGCACCCCTTTCTCCCCCAAAACCTTTTAACCGACGATATGCAGCCCTTTCTCCCCCAAAACGAACCTTCAACGAAGAATACGTGAATAGTTACGAGCAGTGCTGATAAATATTGTCGACCTCAAAGCAAGTCTCACGCGAATCGTACTCGCGTATAGCTGGCGCAATCGCCGATGGGAGCGATCCTGTACACACCAGTTGAGGCTCCAAACTTTAAACCCTCGGAAGGTGGTATAAACGACGGATTTTGGGGTCGAAGGGGCGGCGTATGGGGCCTTTCCCATTTCGCGATTGTAGTAATCGAGCGGGGCTTCGATCCGATATGCTATAATAGTCATTTCGTTGCCCGAGTAAGAAGTTATCGCCGCTTAAAGTTACCGCTCGGATCTATCGATTTTTCGGCAGCTGCGAACGGCCGTAATCTCTCACTCTGAAGACCAAGCACGAATTGAACACAAAGAAGGTACGTCAAAGAAGAGGAGAAAATCCCTTGATCCATTTCCACGTAGGTCTGCGTTTTCTGTCGTGTATCGATTTCTTTTCTAATTCTTCCTGAATTCCTCAAATCCTTTGAATTTTTTTTGCCGTGGCTCATTTTATCTACGTCCTTGAATCCGCATTCGTTCGCCAAATAAACGATGTTTTTAATGAGAGAGAGAGAGAGAGAGAGAGATGAGGAGAAGGAGCGAGATAACTGTTTTCTACAGTTGGAGAAAAATCGATATATTAGGGTTGAACTCTGAAAATTGTCAAAACTGTTGACTCTGGCGAGTAAAACGACTGTTATAGTAGATCGAAACGAAGAACCGACGATATGGAGCCCTTTCTCCCCCAAAACGAACCTTGAACGAAGAATACGTGAATAATTACGAGCAATGCTGATAAATATTGTCGACCTCAAAGCAAGTCTCACGCGAATCGTAATCGCGTATAGCTGGCACAATCGCCGATGGGAGCGATCCTGTACACACCGGTTGAGGCTCCAAACTTTAAACCCTCGGAAGGTGGTGTAAACGACGGATTTTGGGGTCGAAGGCGCGGCGAACGGGGCCTTGCCCAGTTCGCGATTGTAGTAATCCAGCGGGGCTTCGATCCGATATGCTATAATAGTCATTTCGTTGCCCGAGTAAGAAGTTATCGCCGTTTAAAGTTACCGCTCGGATCTATCGATTTTTCGGCAGCTGCGAACGGCTGTAATCTCTCACTCTGAAGACCAAGCACGAATTGAACACAGAGAAGGTACGTCAAAGAAGAGGAGAAAATCCCTTGATCCATTTCCACGTAGCTCTGCGTTTTCTGTCGTGTATCGATTTCTTTTCTAATTCTTCCTGAATTCCTCAAATCCTTTGAATTTTTTTTGCCGTGGCTCATTTTACCTACGTCCTTGAATCCGCATTCGTTCGCCAAATAAACGATGTTTTTAATGAGAGAGAGAGAGAGAGATGAGGAGAAGGAGCGAGATAACTGTTTTCTACAGTTGGAGAAAAATCGATATATTAGGGTTGGAACTCTGAAAATTGTCAAAACTGTTGACTCTGGCGAGTAAAACGACTGTTATAGTAGATCGAAACGAAGAACCGACGCACGTTTCTGACGATTCGGATTGCACCATCAATAATACAACTGGTGGCGCTGCTGAGCACACACTTAACGGTACACGCGTCCTTCTTATACAGAAACGAAACCTTTTCTGACGGGTGCGATCATACCAGCACTAACGCATCGGATCCCATCAGAACTCCGCAGTGAAGGGTGCTTGGGCGAGAGTAGTACTAGGATGGGTGACCTCCTGAAAAGTCCTCGTGTTGCACCCCTTTCTCCCCCAAAACCTTTTAACCGACGATATGCAGCCCTTTCTCCCCCAAAACGAACCTTCAACGAAGAATACGTGAATAGTTACGAGCAGTGCTGATAAATATTGTCGACCTCAAAGCAAGTCTCACGCGAATCGTACTCGCGTATAGCTGGCGCAATCGCCGATGGGAGCGATCCTGTACACACCAGTTGAGGCTCCAAACTTTAAACCCTCGGAAGGTGGTATAAACGACGGATTTTGGGGTCGAAGGGGCGGCGAACGGGGCCTTGCCCATTTCGCGATTGTAGTAATCGAGCGGGGCTTCGATCCAATATGCTATAATAGTCATTTCGTTGCCCGAGTAAGAAGTTATCGCCGCTTAAAGTTACCGCTCGGATCTATCGATTTTTCGGCAGCTGCGAACGGCCGTAATCTCTCACTCTGAAGACCAAGCACGAATTGAACACAAAGAAGGTACGTCAAAGAAGAGGAGAAAATCCCTTGATCCATTTCCACGTAGGTCTGCGTTTTCTGTCGTGTATCGATTTCTTTTCTAATTCTTCCTGAATTCCTCAAATCCTTTGAATTTTTTTTGCCGTGGCTCATTTTATCTACGTCCTTGAATCCGCATTCGTTCGCCAAATAAACGATGTTTTTAATGAGAGAGAGAGAGAGAGAGAGAGAGATGAGGAGAAGGAGCGAGATAACTGTTTTCTACAGTTGGAGAAAAATCGATATATTAGGGTTGAACTCTGAAAATTGTCAAAACTGTTGACTCTGGCGAGTAAAACGACTGTTATAGTAGATCGAAACGAAGAACCGACGATATGGAGCCCTTTCTCCCCCAAAACGAACCTTGAACGAAGAATACGTGAATAATTACGAGCAATGCTGATAAATATTGTCGACCTCAAAGCAAGTCTCACGCGAATCGTAATCGCGTATAGCTGGCACAATCGCCGATGGGAGCGATCCTGTACACACCGGTTGAGGCTCCAAACTTTAAACCCTCGGAAGGTGGTGTAAACGACGGATTTTGGGGTCGAAGGCGCGGCGAACGGGGCCTTGCCCAGTTCGCGATTGTAGTAATCCAGCGGGGCTTCGATCCGATATGCTATAATAGTCATTTCGTTGCCCGAGTAAGAAGTTATCGCCGTTTAAAGTTACCGCTCGGATCTATCGATTTTTCGGCAGCTGCGAACGGCCGTAATCTCTCACTCTGAAGACCAAGCACGAATTGAACACAGAGAAGGTACGTCAAAGAAGAGGAGAAAATCTCTTGATCCATTTCCACCTAGCTCTGCGTTTTCTGTCGTGTATCGATTTCTTTTCTAATTCTTCCTGAATTCCTCAAATCCTTTGAATTTTTTTTGCCGTGGCTCATTTTACCTACGTCGTTGAATCCGCATTCGTTCGCCAAATAAACGATGTTTTTAATGAGAGAGAGAGAGAGAGAGAGAGATGAGGAGAAGGAGCGAGATAACTGTTTTCTACAGTTGGAGAAAAATCGATATATTAGGGTTGGAACTCTGAAAATTGTCAAAACTGTTGACTCTGGCGAGTAAAACGACTGTTATAGTAGATCGAAACGAAGAACCGACGCACTGTTTCTGACGATTCGGATTGCACCATCAATAATACAACTGGTGGCGCTGCTGAGCACACACTTAACGGTACACGCGTCCTTCTTATACAGAAACGAAACCTTTTCTGACGGGTGCGATCATACCAGCACTAACGCATCAGATCCCATCAGAACTCCGCAGTGAAGCGTGCTTGGGCGAGAGTAGTACTAGGATGGGTGACCTCCTGGGAAGTCCTCGTGTTGCACCCCTTTCTCCCCCAAAACCTTTTAACCGACGATATGGAGCCCTTTCTCCCCCAAAACGAACCTTCAACGAAGAATACGTGAATAGTTACGAGCAATGCTGATAAATATTGTCGACCTCAAAGCGAGTCTCACGCGAATCGTAATCGCGTATAGCTGGCGCAATCGCCGATGGGAGCGATCCTGTACACACCGGTTGAGGCTCCAAACTTTAAACCCTCGGAAGGTGGTGTAAACGACGGATTTTGGGGTCGAAGGCGCGGCGAACGGGTCCTTGCCCAGTTCGCGATTGTAGTAATCCAGCGGGGCTTCGATCCGATATGCTATAATAGTCATTTCGTTGCCCGAGTAAGAAGTTATCGCCGTTTAAAGTTACCGCTCGGATCTATCGATTTTTCGGCAGCTGCGAACGGCTGTAATCTCTCACTCTGAAGACCAAGCACGAATTGAACACAGAGAAGGTACGTCAAAGAAGAGGAGAAAATCCCTTGATCCATTTCCACGTAGCTCTGCGTTTTCTGTCGTGTATCGATTTCTTTTCTAATTCTTCCTGAATTCCTCAAATCCTTTGAATTTTTTTTGCCGTGGCTCATTTTACCTACGTCCTTGAATCCGCATTCGTTCGCCAAATAAACGATGTTTTTAATGAGAGAGAGAGAGAGAGAGAGAGAGAGAGAGAGATGAGGAGAAGGAGCGAGATAACTGCTTCCTACAGTTGGAGAAAAATCGATATATTAGGGTTGGAACTCTGAAAATTGTCAAAACTGTTGACTCTAGCGAGTAAAACGACTGTTACAGTAGATCGAAACGAAGAACCGACGCACTGTTTCTGACGATTCGGATTGCACCATCAATAATACAACTGGTGGCGCTACTGAGCACACACTTAACGGTACACGCGTCCTTCTTATACAGAAACGAAACTTTTTTCTGACGGGTGCGTTCATACCAGCACTAACGCATCGGATCCCATCAGAACTCCGCAGTTAAGCGTGCTTGGGCGAGAGTAGTACTAGGATGGGTGACCTCCTGGGAAGTCCTCGTGTTGCACCCCTTTCTCCCCCAAAAACTTTTAACCGACGATATGGAGCCCTTTCTTACCTTGAACGAACCTTCAACGAAGAATACGTGAATAGTTACGAGCAGTGCTGATAAATATTGTCGACCTCAAAGCAAGTCTCACGCGAATCGTGCTCGCGTATAGCTGGTGCAATCGCCGATTGGAGCGATCCTGTACACACCGGTTGAGGCTCCAAACTTTAAACCCTCGGAAGGTGGTGTAAACGATGGATTTTGGGGTCGAAGGCGCGGCGAACGGGGCCTTGCCCAGTTCGCCATTGTAGTAATCCAGCGGGGCTTCGATCCGATATGCTATAATAGTCATTTCGTTGCCCGAGTAAGAAGTTATCGTCGTTTAAAGTTACCGCTCGTATCTATCGATTTTTCGGCAGCTGCGAACGGCCGTAATCCCTCACTCTGAAGACCAAGCACGAATTGAACACAGAGAAGGTACGTCAAAGAAGAGGAGAAAATCCCTTGATCCATTTCCACGTAGCTCTGCGTTTTCTGTCGTGTATCGATTTCTTTTCTAATTCTTCCTGAATTCCTCAAATCCTTTGAATTTTTTTTGCCGTGGCTCATTTTACCTACGTCCTTGAATCCGCATTCGTTCGCCAAATAAACGATGTTTTTAATGAGAGAGAGAGAGAGAGAGAGAGAGAGAGAGAGATGAGGAGAAGGAGCGAGATAACTGCTTCCTACAGTTGGAGAAAAATCGATATATTAGGGTTGGAACTCTGAAAATTGTCAAAACTGTTGACTCTAGCGAGTAAAACGACTGTTACAGTAGATCGAAACGAAGAACCGACGCACTGTTTCTGACGATTCGGATTGCACCATCAATAATACAACTGGTGGCGCTACTGAGCACACACTTAACGGTACACGCGTCCTTCTTATACAGAAACGAAACTTTTTTCTGACGGGTGCGTTCATACCAGCACTAACGCATCGGATCCCATCAGAACTCCGCAGCTAAGCGTGCTTGGTCGAGAGTAGTACTAGGATGGGTGACCTCCTGGGAAGTCCTCGTGTTGCACCCCTTTCTCCCCCAAAAACTTTTAACCGACGATATGGAGCCCTTTCTTACCTTGAACGAACCTTCAACGAAGAATACGTGAATAGTTACGAGCAGTGCTGATAAATATTGTCGACCTCAAAGCAAGTCTCACGCGAATCGTGCTCGCGTATAGCTGGTGCAATCGCCGATTGGAGCGATCCTGTACACACCGGTTGAGGCTCCAAACTTTAAACCCTCGGAAGGTGGTGTAAACGATGGATTTTGGGGTCGAAGGCGCGGCGAACGGGGCCTTGCCCAGTTCGCCATTGTAGTAATCCAGCGGGGCTTCGATCCGATATGCTATAATAGTCATTTCGTTGCCCGAGTAAGAAGTTATCGTCGTTTAAAGTTACCGCTCGTATCTATCGATTTTTCGGCAGCTGCGAACGGCCGTAATCCCTCACTCTGAAGACCAAGCACGAATTGAACACAGAGAAGGTACGTCAAAGAAGAGGAGAAAATCCCTTGATCCATTTCCACGTAGCTCTGCGTTTTCTGTCGTGTATCGATTTCTTTTCTAATTCTTCCTGAATTCCTCAAATCCTTTGAATTTTTTTTGCCGTGGCTCATTTTACCTACGTCCTTGAATCCGCATTCGTTCGCCAAATAAACGATGTTTTTAATGAGAGAGAGAGAGAGAGAGAGAGAGAGAGAGAGATGAGGAGAAGGAGCGAGATAACTGCTTCCTACAGTTGGAGAAAAATCGATATATTAGGGTTGGAACTCTGAAAATTGTCAAAACTGTTGACTCTAGCGAGTAAAACGACTGTTACAGTAGATCGAAACGAAGAACCGACGCACTGTTTCTGACGATTCGGATTGCACCATCAATAATACAACTGGTGGCGCTACTGAGCACACACTTAACGGTACACGCGTCCTTCTTATACAGAAACGAAACTTTTTTCTGACGGGCGCGTTCATACCAGCACTAACGCATCGGATCCCATCAGAACTCCGCAGTTAAACGTGCTTGGGCGAGAGTAGTACTAGGATGGGTGACCTCCTGGGAAGTCCTCGTGTTGCACCCCTTTCTCCCCCAAAAACTTTTAACCGACGATATGGAGCCCTTTCTTACCTTGAACGAACCTTCAACGAATAATACGTGAATAGTTACGAGCAGTGCTGATAAATATTGTCGACCTCAAAGCAAGTCTCACGCGAATCGTGCTCGCGTATAGCTGGTGCAATCGCCGATTGGAGCGATCCTGTACACACCGGTTGAGGCTCCAAACTTTAAACCCTCGGAAGGTGGTGTAAACGATGGATTTTGGGGTCGAAGGCGCGGCGAACGGGGCCTTGCCCAGTTCGCCATTGTAGTAATCCAGCGGGGCTTTGATCCGATATGCTATAATAGTCATTTCGTTGCCCGAGTAAGAAGTTATCGTCGTTTAAAGTTACCGCTCGTATCTATCGATTTTTCGGCAGCTGCGAACGGCCGTAATCCCTCACTCTGAAGACCAAGCACGAATTGAACACAGAGAAGGTACGTCAAAGAAGAGGAGAAAATCCCTTGATCCATTTCCACGTAGCTCTGCGTTTTCTGTCGTGTATCGATTTCTTTTCTAATTCTTCCTGAATTCCTCAAATCCTTTGAATTTTTTTTGCCGTGGCTCATTTTACCTACGTCCTTGAATCCGCATTCGTTCGCCAAATAAACGATGTTTTTAATGAGAGAGAGAGAGAGAGAGAGAGAGAGAGAGAGAGATGAGGAGAAGGAGCGAGATAACTGCTTCCTACAGTTGGAGAAAAATCGATATATTAGGGTTGGAACTCTGAAAATTGTCAAAACTGTTGACTCTAGCGAGTAAAACGACTGTTACAGTAGATCGAAACGAAGAACCGACGCACTGTTTCTGACGATTCGGATTGCACCATCAATAATACAACTGGTGGCGCTACTGAGCACACACTTAACGGTACACGCGTCCTTCTTATACAGAAACGAAACTTTTTTCTGACGGGCGCGTTCATACCAGCACTAACGCATCGGATCCCATCAGAACTCCGCAGTTAAACGTGCTTGGGCGAGAGTAGTACTAGGATGGGTGACCTCCTGGGAAGTCCTCGTGTTGCACCCCTTTCTCCCCCAAAAACTTTTAACCGACGATATGGAGCCCTTTCTTACCTTGAACGAACCTTCAACGAATAATACGTGAATAGTTACGAGCAGTGCTGATAAATATTGTCGACCTCAAAGCAAGTCTCACGCGAATCGTGCTCGCGTATAGCTGGTGCAATCGCCGATTGGAGCGATCCTGTACACACCGGTTGAGGCTCCAAACTTTAAACCCTCGGAAGGTGGTGTAAACGATGGATTTTGGGGTCGAAGGCGCGGCGAACGGGGCCTTGCCCAGTTCGCCATTGTAGTAATCCAGCGGGGCTTCGATCCGATATGCTATAATAGTCATTTCGTTGCCCGAGTAAGAAGTTATCGCCGTTTAAAGTTACCGCTCGGATCTATCGATTTTTCAGCAGCTGCGAACGGCCGTAATCCCTCACTCTGAAGACCAAGCACGAATTGAACACAGAGAAGGTACGTCAAAGAAGAGGAGAAAATCCCTTGATCCATTTCCACGTAGCTCTGCGTTTTCTGTCGTGTATCGATTTCTTTTCTAATTCTTCCTGAATTCCTCAAATCCTTTGAATTTTTTTTGCCGTGGCTCATTTTACCTACGTCCTTGAATCCGCATTCGTTCGCCAAATAAACGATGTTTTTAATGAGAGAGAGAGAGAGAGAGAGAGAGAGAGATGAGGAGAAGGAGCGAGATAACTGCTTTCTACAGTTGGAGAAAAATCGATATATTAGGGTTGGAACTCTGAAAATTGTCAAAACTGTTGACTCTAGCGAGTAAAACGACTGTTATAGTAGATCGAAACGAAGAACCGACGCACTGTTTCTGACGATTCGGATTGCACCATCAATAATACAACTGGTGGCGCTACTGAGCACACACTTAACGGTACACGCGTCCTTCTTATACAGAAACAAAACTTTTTTTCTGACGGGCGCGTTCATACTAGCACTAACGCATCAGATCCCATCAGAACTCCGCAGTTAAGCGTGCCTGGGCGAGAGTAGTACTAGGATGGGTGACCTCCTGGGAAGTCCTCGTGTTGCACCCCTTTCTCCCCCAAAACCTTTTAACCGACGATATGGAGCCCTTTCTTACCTTGAACGAACCTTCAACGAAGAATACGTGAATAGTTACGAGCAGTGCGGATAAATATTGTCGACCACAAAGCAAGTCTCACGCGAATCGTACTCGCGTATAGCTGGCGCAATCGCCGATTGGAGCGATCCTGTACACACCGGTTGAGGCTCCAAACTTTAAACCCTCGGAAGGTGGTGTAAACGATGGATTTTGGGGTCGAAGGCGCGGCGAACGGGGCCATGCCCAGTTCGCCATTGTAGTAATCGAGCGGGGCTTCGATCCGATATGCTATAATAGTCATTTCGTTGCCCGAGTAAGAAGTTATCGCCGTTTAAAGTTACCGCTCGGATCTATCGATTTTTCGGCAGCTACGAACGGCCGTAATCTCTCACTCTGAAGACCAAGCACGAATTGAACACAGAGAAGGTACGTCAAAGAAGAGGAGAAAATCCCTTGATCCATTTCCACGTAGCTCTGCGTTTTCTGTCTGTCGTGTATCGATTTCTTTTCTAATTCTTCCTGAATTCCTCAAATCCTTTGAATTTTTTTTGCCGTGGCTCATTTTACCTACGTCCTTGAATCCGCATTCGTTCGCCAAATAAACGATGTTTTTAATGAAAGAGAGAGAGAGAGAGAGAGAGAGAGATAGAGAGAGATGAGGAGAAGGAGCGAGATAACTGTTTTCTACAGTTGGAGAAAAATCGATATATTAGGGTTGGCACTCTGAAAATTGTCAAAACTTTTTACTCTGGCGAGTAAAACGACTGTTATAGTAGATCGAAACGACGAACCGAAGCACTGTTTCTGACGATTCGGATTACACCATCAATAATACAACTGGTGGCGCTGCTGAGCACACACTTAACGGTACACGCGTCCTTCTAATACAGAAACAGAACCTTTTCTGACGGGTGCGATCATACCAGCACTAACGCACCGGATCCCATCAGAACTCCGCAGCTAAGCGTGCTTGGGCGAGAGTAGTACTAGGATGGGTGACCTCCTGGGAAGTCCTCGTGTTGCACCCCTTTCTCCCCCAAAAACTTTTAACCGACGATATGGAGCCCTTTCTTACCTTGAACGAACCTTCAACGAAGAATACGTGAATAGTTACGATAAATATTGTCGACCTCAAAGCAAGTCTCACGCGAATCGTGCTCGCGTATAGCTGGCGCAATCGCCGATGGGAGCGATCCACCGGTTGAGGCTCCAAACTTTAAACCCTCGGAAGGTGGTGTAAACGACGGATTTTGGGGTCGAAGGCGCGGCGAACGGGGCCATGCCCAGTTCGCCATTGTAGTAATCGAGCGGGGCTTCGATCCGATATGCTATAATAGTCATTTCGTTGCCCGAGTAAGAAGTTATCGCCGTTTAAAGTTACCGCTCGGATCTATCGATTTTTCGGCAGCTACGAACGGCCGTAATCTCTCACTCTGAAGACCAAGCACGAATTGAACACAGAGAAGGTACGTCAAAGAAGAGGAGAAAATCCCTTGATCCATTTCCACGTAGCTCTGCGTTTTCTGTCTGTCGTGTATCGATTTCTTTTCTAATTCTTCCTGAATTCCTCAAATCCTTTGAATTTTTTTTGCCGTGGCTCATTTTACCTACGTCCTTGAATCCGCATTCGTTCGCCAAATAAACGATGTTTTTAATGAAAGAGAGAGAGAGAGAGAGAGAGAGAGAGAGATAGAGAGAGAGATGAGGAGAAGGAGCGAGATAACTGTTTTCTACAGTTGGAGAAAAATCGATATATTAGGGTTGGCACTCTGAAAATTGTCAAAACTTTTTACTCTGGCGAGTAAAACGACTGTTATAGTAGATCGAAACGACGAACCGAAGCACTGTTTCTGACGATTCGGATTACACCATCAATAATACAACTGGTGGCGCTGCTGAGCACACACTTAACGGTACACGCGTCCTTCTAATACAGAAACAGAACCTTTTCTGACGGGTGCGATCATACCAGCACTAACGCACCGGATCCCATCAGAACTCCGCAGCTAAGCGTGCTTGGGCGAGAGTAGTACTAGGATGGGTGACCTCCTGGGAAGTCCTCGTGTTGCACCCCTTTCTCCCCCAAAAACTTTTAACCGACGATATGGAGCCCTTTCTTACCTTGAACGAACCTTCAACGAAGAATACGTGAATAGTTACGATAAATATTGTCGACCTCAAAGCAAGTCTCACGCGAATCGTGCTCGCGTATAGCTGGCGCAATCGCCGATGGGAGCGATCCACCGGTTGAGGCTCCAAACTTTAAACCCTCGGAAGGTGGTGTAAACGACGGATTTTGGGGTCGAAGGCGCGGCGAACGGGGCCATGCCCAGTTCGCCATTGTAGTAATCGAGCGGGGCTTCGATCCGATATGCTATAATAGTCATTTCGTTGCCCGAGTAAGAAGTTATCGCCGTTTAAAGTTACCGCTCGGATCTATCGATTTTTCGGCAGCTACGAACGGCCGTAATCTCTCACTCTGAAGACCAAGCACGAATTGAACACAGAGAAGGTACGTCAAAGAAGAGGAGAAAATCCCTTGATCCATTTCCACGTAGCTCTGCGTTTTCTGTCTGTCGTGTATCGATTTCTTTTCTAATTCTTCCTGAATTCCTCAAATCCTTTGAATTTTTTTTGCCGTGGCTCATTTTACCTACGTCCTTGAATCCGCATTCGTTCGCCAAATAAACGATGTTTTTAATGAAAGAGAGAGAGAGAGAGAGAGAGAGAGAGAGATAGAGAGAGAGATGAGGAGAAGGAGCGAGATAACTGTTTTCTACAGTTGGAGAAAAATCGATATATTAGGGTTGGCACTCTGAAAATTGTCAAAACTTTTTACTCTGGCGAGTAAAACGACTGTTATAGTAGATCGAAACGACGAACCGAAGCACTGTTTCTGACGATTCGGATTACACCATCAATAATACAACTGGTGGCGCTGCTGAGCACACACTTAACGGTACACGCGTCCTTCTAATACAGAAACAGAACCTTTTCTGACGGGTGCGATCATACCAGCACTAACGCACCGGATCCCATCAGAACTCCGCAGCTAAGCGTGCTTGGGCGAGAGTAGTACTAGGATGGGTGACCTCCTGGGAAGTCCTCGTGTTGCACCCCTTTCTCCCCCAAAAACTTTTAACCGACGATATGGAGCCCTTTCTTACCTTGAACGAACCTTCAACGAAGAATACGTGAATAGTTACGATAAATATTGTCGACCTCAAAGCAAGTCTCACGCGAATCGTGCTCGCGTATAGCTGGCGCAATCGCCGATGGGAGCGATCCACCGGTTGAGGCTCCAAACTTTAAACCCTCGGAAGGTGGTGTAAACGACGGATTTTGGGGTCGAAGGCGCGGCGAACGGGGCCATGCCCAGTTCGCCATTGTAGTAATCGAGCGGGGCTTCGATCCGATATGCTATAATAGTCATTTCGTTGCCCGAGTAAGAAGTTATCGCCGTTTAAAGTTACCGCTCGGATCTATCGATTTTTCGGCAGCTACGAACGGCCGTAATCTCTCACTCTGAAGACCAAGCACGAATTGAACACAGAGAAGGTACGTCAAAGAAGAGGAGAAAATCCCTTGATCCATTTCCACGTAGCTCTGCGTTTTCTGTCTGTCGTGTATCGATTTCTTTTCTAATTCTTCCTGAATTCCTCAAATCCTTTGAATTTTTTTTGCCGTGGCTCATTTTACCTACGTCCTTGAATCCGCATTCGTTCGCCAAATAAACGATGTTTTTAATGAAAGAGAGAGAGAGAGAGAGAGAGAGAGAGAGATAGAGAGAGAGATGAGGAGAAGGAGCGAGATAACTGTTTTCTACAGTTGGAGAAAAATCGATATATTAGGGTTGGCACTCTGAAAATTGTCAAAACTTTTTACTCTGGCGAGTAAAACGACTGTTATAGTAGATCGAAACGACGAACCGAAGCACTGTTTCTGACGATTCGGATTACACCATCAATAATACAACTGGTGGCGCTGCTGAGCACACACTTAACGGTACACGCGTCCTTCTAATACAGAAACAGAACCTTTTCTGACGGGTGCGATCATACCAGCACTAACGCACCGGATCCCATCAGAACTCCGCAGCTAAGCGTGCTTGGGCGAGAGTAGTACTAGGATGGGTGACCTCCTGGGAAGTCCTCGTGTTGCACCCCTTTCTCCCCCAAAAACTTTTAACCGACGATATGGAGCCCTTTCTTACCTTGAACGAACCTTCAACGAAGAATACGTGAATAGTTACGATAAATATTGTCGACCTCAAAGCAAGTCTCACGCGAATCGTGCTCGCGTATAGCTGGCGCAATCGCCGATGGGAGCGATCCACCGGTTGAGGCTCCAAACTTTAAACCCTCGGAAGGTGGTGTAAACGACGGATTTTGGGGTCGAAGGCGCGGCGAACGGGGCCATGCCCAGTTCGCCATTGTAGTAATCGAGCGGGGCTTCGATCCGATATGCTATAATAGTCATTTCGTTGCCCGAGTAAGAAGTTATCGCCGTTTAAAGTTACCGCTCGGATCTATCGATTTTTCGGCAGCTACGAACGGCCGTAATCTCTCACTCTGAAGACCAAGCACGAATTGAACACAGAGAAGGTACGTCAAAGAAGAGGAGAAAATCCCTTGATCCATTTCCACGTAGCTCTGCGTTTTCTGTCTGTCGTGTATCGATTTCTTTTCTAATTCTTCCTGAATTCCTCAAATCCTTTGAATTTTTTTTGCCGTGGCTCATTTTACCTACGTCCTTGAATCCGCATTCGTTCGCCAAATAAACGATGTTTTTAATGAAAGAGAGAGAGAGAGAGAGAGAGAGAGAGAGATAGAGAGAGAGATGAGGAGAAGGAGCGAGATAACTGTTTTCTACAGTTGGAGAAAAATCGATATATTAGGGTTGGCACTCTGAAAATTGTCAAAACTTTTTACTCTGGCGAGTAAAACGACTGTTATAGTAGATCGAAACGACGAACCGAAGCACTGTTTCTGACGATTCGGATTACACCATCAATAATACAACTGGTGGCGCTGCTGAGCACACACTTAACGGTACACGCGTCCTTCTAATACAGAAACAGAACCTTTTCTGACGGGTGCGATCATACCAGCACTAACGCACCGGATCCCATCAGAACTCCGCAGCTAAGCGTGCTTGGGCGAGAGTAGTACTAGGATGGGTGACCTCCTGGGAAGTCCTCGTGTTGCACCCCTTTCTCCCCCAAAAACTTTTAACCGACGATATGGAGCCCTTTCTTACCTTGAACGAACCTTCAACGAAGAATACGTGAATAGTTACGATAAATATTGTCGACCTCAAAGCAAGTCTCACGCGAATCGTGCTCGCGTATAGCTGGCGCAATCGCCGATGGGAGCGATCCACCGGTTGAGGCTCCAAACTTTAAACCCTCGGAAGGTGGTGTAAACGACGGATTTTGGGGTCGAAGGCGCGGCGAACGGGGCCATGCCCAGTTCGCCATTGTAGTAATCGAGCGGGGCTTCGATCCGATATGCTATAATAGTCATTTCGTTGCCCGAGTAAGAAGTTATCGCCGTTTAAAGTTACCGCTCGGATCTATCGATTTTTCGGCAGCTACGAACGGCCGTAATCTCTCACTCTGAAGACCAAGCACGAATTGAACACAGAGAAGGTACGTCAAAGAAGAGGAGAAAATCCCTTGATCCATTTCCACGTAGCTCTGCGTTTTCTGTCTGTCGTGTATCGATTTCTTTTCTAATTCTTCCTGAATTCCTCAAATCCTTTGAATTTTTTTTGCCGTGGCTCATTTTACCTACGTCCTTGAATCCGCATTCGTTCGCCAAATAAACGATGTTTTTAATGAAAGAGAGAGAGAGAGAGAGAGAGAGAGAGAGATAGAGAGAGAGATGAGGAGAAGGAGCGAGATAACTGTTTTCTACAGTTGGAGAAAAATCGATATATTAGGGTTGGCACTCTGAAAATTGTCAAAACTTTTTACTCTGGCGAGTAAAACGACTGTTATAGTAGATCGAAACGACGAACCGAAGCACTGTTTCTGACGATTCGGATTACACCATCAATAATACAACTGGTGGCGCTGCTGAGCACACACTTAACGGTACACGCGTCCTTCTAATACAGAAACAGAACCTTTTCTGACGGGTGCGATCATACCAGCACTAACGCACCGGATCCCATCAGAACTCCGCAGCTAAGCGTGCTTGGGCGAGAGTAGTACTAGGATGGGTGACCTCCTGGGAAGTCCTCGTGTTGCACCCCTTTCTCCCCCAAAAACTTTTAACCGACGATATGGAGCCCTTTCTTACCTTGAACGAACCTTCAACGAAGAATACGTGAATAGTTACGATAAATATTGTCGACCTCAAAGCAAGTCTCACGCGAATCGTGCTCGCGTATAGCTGGCGCAATCGCCGATGGGAGCGATCCACCGGTTGAGGCTCCAAACTTTAAACCCTCGGAAGGTGGTGTAAACGACGGATTTTGGGGTCGAAGGCGCGGCGAACGGGGCCATGCCCAGTTCGCCATTGTAGTAATCGAGCGGGGCTTCGATCCGATATGCTATAATAGTCATTTCGTTGCCCGAGTAAGAAGTTATCGCCGTTTAAAGTTACCGCTCGGATCTATCGATTTTTCGGCAGCTACGAACGGCCGTAATCTCTCACTCTGAAGACCAAGCACGAATTGAACACAGAGAAGGTACGTCAAAGAAGAGGAGAAAATCCCTTGATCCATTTCCACGTAGCTCTGCGTTTTCTGTCTGTCGTGTATCGATTTCTTTTCTAATTCTTCCTGAATTCCTCAAATCCTTTGAATTTTTTTTGCCGTGGCTCATTTTACCTACGTCCTTGAATCCGCATTCGTTCGCCAAATAAACGATGTTTTTAATGAAAGAGAGAGAGAGAGAGAGAGAGAGAGAGAGATAGAGAGAGAGATGAGGAGAAGGAGCGAGATAACTGTTTTCTACAGTTGGAGAAAAATCGATATATTAGGGTTGGCACTCTGAAAATTGTCAAAACTTTTTACTCTGGCGAGTAAAACGACTGTTATAGTAGATCGAAACGACGAACCGAAGCACTGTTTCTGACGATTCGGATTACACCATCAATAATACAACTGGTGGCGCTGCTGAGCACACACTTAACGGTACACGCGTCCTTCTAATACAGAAACAGAACCTTTTCTGACGGGTGCGATCATACCAGCACTAACGCACCGGATCCCATCAGAACTCCGCAGCTAAGCGTGCTTGGGCGAGAGTAGTACTAGGATGGGTGACCTCCTGGGAAGTCCTCGTGTTGCACCCCTTTCTCCCCCAAAAACTTTTAACCGACGATATGGAGCCCTTTCTTACCTTGAACGAACCTTCAACGAAGAATACGTGAATAGTTACGATAAATATTGTCGACCTCAAAGCAAGTCTCACGCGAATCGTGCTCGCGTATAGCTGGCGCAATCGCCGATGGGAGCGATCCACCGGTTGAGGCTCCAAACTTTAAACCCTCGGAAGGTGGTGTAAACGACGGATTTTGGGGTCGAAGGCGCGGCGAACGGGGCCATGCCCAGTTCGCCATTGTAGTAATCGAGCGGGGCTTCGATCCGATATGCTATAATAGTCATTTCGTTGCCCGAGTAAGAAGTTATCGCCGTTTAAAGTTACCGCTCGGATCTATCGATTTTTCGGCAGCTACGAACGGCCGTAATCTCTCACTCTGAAGACCAAGCACGAATTGAACACAGAGAAGGTACGTCAAAGAAGAGGAGAAAATCCCTTGATCCATTTCCACGTAGCTCTGCGTTTTCTGTCTGTCGTGTATCGATTTCTTTTCTAATTCTTCCTGAATTCCTCAAATCCTTTGAATTTTTTTTGCCGTGGCTCATTTTACCTACGTCCTTGAATCCGCATTCGTTCGCCAAATAAACGATGTTTTTAATGAAAGAGAGAGAGAGAGAGAGAGAGAGAGAGAGATAGAGAGAGAGATGAGGAGAAGGAGCGAGATAACTGTTTTCTACAGTTGGAGAAAAATCGATATATTAGGGTTGGCACTCTGAAAATTGTCAAAACTTTTTACTCTGGCGAGTAAAACGACTGTTATAGTAGATCGAAACGACGAACCGAAGCACTGTTTCTGACGATTCGGATTACACCATCAATAATACAACTGGTGGCGCTGCTGAGCACACACTTAACGGTACACGCGTCCTTCTAATACAGAAACAGAACCTTTTCTGACGGGTGCGATCATACCAGCACTAACGCACCGGATCCCATCAGAACTCCGCAGCTAAGCGTGCTTGGGCGAGAGTAGTACTAGGATGGGTGACCTCCTGGGAAGTCCTCGTGTTGCACCCCTTTCTCCCCCAAAAACTTTTAACCGACGATATGGAGCCCTTTCTTACCTTGAACGAACCTTCAACGAAGAATACGTGAATAGTTACGATAAATATTGTCGACCTCAAAGCAAGTCTCACGCGAATCGTGCTCGCGTATAGCTGGCGCAATCGCCGATGGGAGCGATCCACCGGTTGAGGCTCCAAACTTTAAACCCTCGGAAGGTGGTGTAAACGACGGATTTTGGGGTCGAAGGCGCGGCGAACGGGGCCATGCCCAGTTCGCCATTGTAGTAATCGAGCGGGGCTTCGATCCGATATGCTATAATAGTCATTTCGTTGCCCGAGTAAGAAGTTATCGCCGTTTAAAGTTACCGCTCGGATCTATCGATTTTTCGGCAGCTACGAACGGCCGTAATCTCTCACTCTGAAGACCAAGCACGAATTGAACACAGAGAAGGTACGTCAAAGAAGAGGAGAAAATCCCTTGATCCATTTCCACGTAGCTCTGCGTTTTCTGTCTGTCGTGTATCGATTTCTTTTCTAATTCTTCCTGAATTCCTCAAATCCTTTGAATTTTTTTTGCCGTGGCTCATTTTACCTACGTCCTTGAATCCGCATTCGTTCGCCAAATAAACGATGTTTTTAATGAAAGAGAGAGAGAGAGAGAGAGAGAGAGAGAGAGATAGAGAGAGAGATGAGGAGAAGGAGCGAGATAACTGTTTTCTACAGTTGGAGAAAAATCGATATATTAGGGTTGGCACTCTGAAAATTGTCAAAACTTTTTACTCTGGCGAGTAAAACGACTGTTATAGTAGATCGAAACGACGAACCGAAGCACTGTTTCTGACGATTCGGATTACACCATCAATAATACAACTGGTGGCGCTGCTGAGCACACACTTAACGGTACACGCGTCCTTCTAATACAGAAACAGAACCTTTTCTGACGGGTGCGATCATACCAGCACTAACGCACCGGATCCCATCAGAACTCCGCAGCTAAGCGTGCTTGGGCGAGAGTAGTACTAGGATGGGTGACCTCCTGGGAAGTCCTCGTGTTGCACCCCTTTCTCCCCCAAAAACTTTTAACCGACGATATGGAGCCCTTTCTTACCTTGAACGAACCTTCAACGAAGAATACGTGAATAGTTACGATAAATATTGTCGACCTCAAAGCAAGTCTCACGCGAATCGTGCTCGCGTATAGCTGGCGCAATCGCCGATGGGAGCGATCCACCGGTTGAGGCTCCAAACTTTAAACCCTCGGAAGGTGGTGTAAACGACGGATTTTGGGGTCGAAGGCGCGGCGAACGGGGCCATGCCCAGTTCGCCATTGTAGTAATCGAGCGGGGCTTCGATCCGATATGCTATAATAGTCATTTCGTTGCCCGAGTAAGAAGTTATCGCCGTTTAAAGTTACCGCTCGGATCTATCGATTTTTCGGCAGCTACGAACGGCCGTAATCTCTCACTCTGAAGACCAAGCACGAATTGAACACAGAGAAGGTACGTCAAAGAAGAGGAGAAAATCCCTTGATCCATTTCCACGTAGCTCTGCGTTTTCTGTCTGTCGTGTATCGATTTCTTTTCTAATTCTTCCTGAATTCCTCAAATCCTTTGAATTTTTTTTGCCGTGGCTCATTTTACCTACGTCCTTGAATCCGCATTCGTTCGCCAAATAAACGATGTTTTTAATGAAAGAGAGAGAGAGAGAGAGAGAGAGAGAGAGATAGAGAGAGAGATGAGGAGAAGGAGCGAGATAACTGTTTTCTACAGTTGGAGAAAAATCGATATATTAGGGTTGGCACTCTGAAAATTGTCAAAACTTTTTACTCTGGCGAGTAAAACGACTGTTATAGTAGATCGAAACGACGAACCGAAGCACTGTTTCTGACGATTCGGATTACACCATCAATAATACAACTGGTGGCGCTGCTGAGCACACACTTAACGGTACACGCGTCCTTCTAATACAGAAACAGAACCTTTTCTGACGGGTGCGATCATACCAGCACTAACGCACCGGATCCCATCAGAACTCCGCAGCTAAGCGTGCTTGGGCGAGAGTAGTACTAGGATGGGTGACCTCCTGGGAAGTCCTCGTGTTGCACCCCTTTCTCCCCCAAAAACTTTTAACCGACGATATGGAGCCCTTTCTTACCTTGAACGAACCTTCAACGAAGAATACGTGAATAGTTACGATAAATATTGTCGACCTCAAAGCAAGTCTCACGCGAATCGTGCTCGCGTATAGCTGGCGCAATCGCCGATGGGAGCGATCCACCGGTTGAGGCTCCAAACTTTAAACCCTCGGAAGGTGGTGTAAACGACGGATTTTGGGGTCGAAGGCGCGGCGAACGGGGCCATGCCCAGTTCGCCATTGTAGTAATCGAGCGGGGCTTCGATCCGATATGCTATAATAGTCATTTCGTTGCCCGAGTAAGAAGTTATCGCCGTTTAAAGTTACCGCTCGGATCTATCGATTTTTCGGCAGCTACGAACGGCCGTAATCTCTCACTCTGAAGACCAAGCACGAATTGAACACAGAGAAGGTACGTCAAAGAAGAGGAGAAAATCCCTTGATCCATTTCCACGTAGCTCTGCGTTTTCTGTCTGTCGTGTATCGATTTCTTTTCTAATTCTTCCTGAATTCCTCAAATCCTTTGAATTTTTTTTGCCGTGGCTCATTTTACCTACGTCCTTGAATCCGCATTCGTTCGCCAAATAAACGATGTTTTTAATGAAAGAGAGAGAGAGAGAGAGAGAGAGAGAGAGATAGAGAGAGAGATGAGGAGAAGGAGCGAGATAACTGTTTTCTACAGTTGGAGAAAAATCGATATATTAGGGTTGGCACTCTGAAAATTGTCAAAACTTTTTACTCTGGCGAGTAAAACGACTGTTATAGTAGATCGAAACGACGAACCGAAGCACTGTTTCTGACGATTCGGATTACACCATCAATAATACAACTGGTGGCGCTGCTGAGCACACACTTAACGGTACACGCGTCCTTCTAATACAGAAACAGAACCTTTTCTGACGGGTGCGATCATACCAGCACTAACGCACCGGATCCCATCAGAACTCCGCAGCTAAGCGTGCTTGGGCGAGAGTAGTACTAGGATGGGTGACCTCCTGGGAAGTCCTCGTGTTGCACCCCTTTCTCCCCCAAAAACTTTTAACCGACGATATGGAGCCCTTTCTTACCTTGAACGAACCTTCAACGAAGAATACGTGAATAGTTACGATAAATATTGTCGACCTCAAAGCAAGTCTCACGCGAATCGTGCTCGCGTATAGCTGGCGCAATCGCCGATGGGAGCGATCCACCGGTTGAGGCTCCAAACTTTAAACCCTCGGAAGGTGGTGTAAACGACGGATTTTGGGGTCGAAGGCGCGGCGAACGGGGCCATGCCCAGTTCGCCATTGTAGTAATCGAGCGGGGCTTCGATCCGATATGCTATAATAGTCATTTCGTTGCCCGAGTAAGAAGTTATCGCCGTTTAAAGTTACCGCTCGGATCTATCGATTTTTCGGCAGCTACGAACGGCCGTAATCTCTCACTCTGAAGACCAAGCACGAATTGAACACAGAGAAGGTACGTCAAAGAAGAGGAGAAAATCCCTTGATCCATTTCCACGTAGCTCTGCGTTTTCTGTCTGTCGTGTATCGATTTCTTTTCTAATTCTTCCTGAATTCCTCAAATCCTTTGAATTTTTTTTGCCGTGGCTCATTTTACCTACGTCCTTGAATCCGCATTCGTTCGCCAAATAAACGATGTTTTTAATGAAAGAGAGAGAGAGAGAGAGAGAGAGAGAGAGATAGAGAGAGAGATGAGGAGAAGGAGCGAGATAACTGTTTTCTACAGTTGGAGAAAAATCGATATATTAGGGTTGGCACTCTGAAAATTGTCAAAACTTTTTACTCTGGCGAGTAAAACGACTGTTATAGTAGATCGAAACGACGAACCGAAGCACTGTTTCTGACGATTCGGATTACACCATCAATAATACAACTGGTGGCGCTGCTGAGCACACACTTAACGGTACACGCGTCCTTCTAATACAGAAACAGAACCTTTTCTGACGGGTGCGATCATACCAGCACTAACGCACCGGATCCCATCAGAACTCCGCAGCTAAGCGTGCTTGGGCGAGAGTAGTACTAGGATGGGTGACCTCCTGGGAAGTCCTCGTGTTGCACCCCTTTCTCCCCCAAAAACTTTTAACCGACGATATGGAGCCCTTTCTTACCTTGAACGAACCTTCAACGAAGAATACGTGAATAGTTACGATAAATATTGTCGACCTCAAAGCAAGTCTCACGCGAATCGTGCTCGCGTATAGCTGGCGCAATCGCCGATGGGAGCGATCCACCGGTTGAGGCTCCAAACTTTAAACCCTCGGAAGGTGGTGTAAACGACGGATTTTGGGGTCGAAGGCGCGGCGAACGGGGCCATGCCCAGTTCGCCATTGTAGTAATCGAGCGGGGCTTCGATCCGATATGCTATAATAGTCATTTCGTTGCCCGAGTAAGAAGTTATCGCCGTTTAAAGTTACCGCTCGGATCTATCGATTTTTCGGCAGCTACGAACGGCCGTAATCTCTCACTCTGAAGACCAAGCACGAATTGAACACAGAGAAGGTACGTCAAAGAAGAGGAGAAAATCCCTTGATCCATTTCCACGTAGCTCTGCGTTTTCTGTCTGTCGTGTATCGATTTCTTTTCTAATTCTTCCTGAATTCCTCAAATCCTTTGAATTTTTTTTGCCGTGGCTCATTTTACCTACGTCCTTGAATCCGCATTCGTTCGCCAAATAAACGATGTTTTTAATGAAAGAGAGAGAGAGAGAGAGAGAGAGAGAGAGATAGAGAGAGAGATGAGGAGAAGGAGCGAGATAACTGTTTTCTACAGTTGGAGAAAAATCGATATATTAGGGTTGGCACTCTGAAAATTGTCAAAACTTTTTACTCTGGCGAGTAAAACGACTGTTATAGTAGATCGAAACGACGAACCGAAGCACTGTTTCTGACGATTCGGATTACACCATCAATAATACAACTGGTGGCGCTGCTGAGCACACACTTAACGGTACACGCGTCCTTCTAATACAGAAACAGAACCTTTTCTGACGGGTGCGATCATACCAGCACTAACGCACCGGATCCCATCAGAACTCCGCAGCTAAGCGTGCTTGGGCGAGAGTAGTACTAGGATGGGTGACCTCCTGGGAAGTCCTCGTGTTGCACCCCTTTCTCCCCCAAAAACTTTTAACCGACGATATGGAGCCCTTTCTTACCTTGAACGAACCTTCAACGAAGAATACGTGAATAGTTACGATAAATATTGTCGACCTCAAAGCAAGTCTCACGCGAATCGTGCTCGCGTATAGCTGGCGCAATCGCCGATGGGAGCGATCCACCGGTTGAGGCTCCAAACTTTAAACCCTCGGAAGGTGGTGTAAACGACGGATTTTGGGGTCGAAGGCGCGGCGAACGGGGCCATGCCCAGTTCGCCATTGTAGTAATCGAGCGGGGCTTCGATCCGATATGCTATAATAGTCATTTCGTTGCCCGAGTAAGAAGTTATCGCCGTTTAAAGTTACCGCTCGGATCTATCGATTTTTCGGCAGCTACGAACGGCCGTAATCTCTCACTCTGAAGACCAAGCACGAATTGAACACAGAGAAGGTACGTCAAAGAAGAGGAGAAAATCCCTTGATCCATTTCCACGTAGCTCTGCGTTTTCTGTCTGTCGTGTATCGATTTCTTTTCTAATTCTTCCTGAATTCCTCAAATCCTTTGAATTTTTTTTGCCGTGGCTCATTTTACCTACGTCCTTGAATCCGCATTCGTTCGCCAAATAAACGATGTTTTTAATGAAAGAGAGAGAGAGAGAGAGAGAGAGAGAGAGATAGAGAGAGAGATGAGGAGAAGGAGCGAGATAACTGTTTTCTACAGTTGGAGAAAAATCGATATATTAGGGTTGGCACTCTGAAAATTGTCAAAACTTTTTACTCTGGCGAGTAAAACGACTGTTATAGTAGATCGAAACGACGAACCGAAGCACTGTTTCTGACGATTCGGATTACACCATCAATAATACAACTGGTGGCGCTGCTGAGCACACACTTAACGGTACACGCGTCCTTCTAATACAGAAACAGAACCTTTTCTGACGGGTGCGATCATACCAGCACTAACGCACCGGATCCCATCAGAACTCCGCAGTTAAGCGTGCTTGGGCGAGAGTAGTACTAGGATGGGTGACCTCCTGGGAAGTCCTCGTGTTGCACCCCTTTCTCCCCCAAAAACTTTTAACCGACGATATGGAGCCCTTTCTTACCTTGAACGAACCTTCAACGAAGAATACGTGAATAGTTACGATAAATATTGTCGACCTCAAAGCAAGTCTCACGCGAATCGTGCTCGCGTATAGCTGGCGCAATCGCCGATGGGAGCGATCCACCGGTTGAGGCTCCAAACTTTAAACCCTCGGAAGGTGGTGTAAACGACGGATTTTGGGGTCGAAGGCGCGGCGAACGGGGCCATGCCCAGTTCGCCATTGTAGTAATCGAGCGGGGCTTCGATCCGATATGCTATAATAGTCATTTCGTTGCCCGAGTAAGAAGTTATCGCCGTTTAAAGTTACCGCTCGGATCTATCGATTTTTCGGCAGCTACGAACGGCCGTAATCTCTCACTCTGAAGACCAAGCACGAATTGAACACAGAGAAGGTACGTCAAAGAAGAGGAGAAAATCCCTTGATCCATTTCCACGTAGCTCTGCGTTTTCTGTCTGTCGTGTATCGATTTCTTTTCTAATTCTTCCTGAATTCCTCAAATCCTTTGAATTTTTTTTGCCGTGGCTCATTTTACCTACGTCCTTGAATCCGCATTCGTTCGCCAAATAAACGATGTTTTTAATGAAAGAGAGAGAGAGAGAGAGAGAGAGAGAGAGAGATAGAGAGAGAGATGAGGAGAAGGAGCGAGATAACTGTTTTCTACAGTTGGAGAAAAATCGATATATTAGGGTTGGCACTCTGAAAATTGTCAAAACTTTTTACTCTGGCGAGTAAAACGACTGTTATAGTAGATCGAAACGACGAACCGAAGCACTGTTTCTGACGATTCGGATTACACCATCAATAATACAACTGGTGGCGCTGCTGAGCACACACTTAACGGTACACGCGTCCTTCTAATACAGAAACAGAACCTTTTCTGACGGGTGCGATCATACCAGCACTAACGCACCGGATCCCATCAGAACTCCGCAGCTAAGCGTGCTTGGGCGAGAGTAGTACTAGGATGGGTGACCTCCTGGGAAGTCCTCGTGTTGCACCCCTTTCTCCCCCAAAAACTTTTAACCGACGATATGGAGCCCTTTCTTACCTTGAACGAACCTTCAACGAAGAATACGTGAATAGTTACGATAAATATTGTCGACCTCAAAGCAAGTCTCACGCGAATCGTGCTCGCGTATAGCTGGCGCAATCGCCGATGGGAGCGATCCACCGGTTGAGGCTCCAAACTTTAAACCCTCGGAAGGTGGTGTAAACGACGGATTTTGGGGTCGAAGGCGCGGCGAACGGGGCCATGCCCAGTTCGCCATTGTAGTAATCGAGCGGGGCTTCGATCCGATATGCTATAATAGTCATTTCGTTGCCCGAGTAAGAAGTTATCGCCGTTTAAAGTTACCGCTCGGATCTATCGATTTTTCGGCAGCTACGAACGGCCGTAATCTCTCACTCTGAAGACCAAGCACGAATTGAACACAGAGAAGGTACGTCAAAGAAGAGGAGAAAATCCCTTGATCCATTTCCACGTAGCTCTGCGTTTTCTGTCTGTCGTGTATCGATTTCTTTTCTAATTCTTCCTGAATTCCTCAAATCCTTTGAATTTTTTTTGCCGTGGCTCATTTTACCTACGTCCTTGAATCCGCATTCGTTCGCCAAATAAACGATGTTTTTAATGAAAGAGAGAGAGAGAGAGAGAGAGAGAGAGAGATAGAGAGAGAGATGAGGAGAAGGAGCGAGATAACTGTTTTCTACAGTTGGAGAAAAATCGATATATTAGGGTTGGCACTCTGAAAATTGTCAAAACTTTTTACTCTGGCGAGTAAAACGACTGTTATAGTAGATCGAAACGACGAACCGAAGCACTGTTTCTGACGATTCGGATTACACCATCAATAATACAACTGGTGGCGCTGCTGAGCACACACTTAACGGTACACGCGTCCTTCTAATACAGAAACAGAACCTTTTCTGACGGGTGCGATCATACCAGCACTAACGCACCGGATCCCATCAGAACTCCGCAGCTAAGCGTGCTTGGGCGAGAGTAGTACTAGGATGGGTGACCTCCTGGGAAGTCCTCGTGTTGCACCCCTTTCTCCCCCAAAAACTTTTAACCGACGATATGGAGCCCTTTCTTACCTTGAACGAACCTTCAACGAAGAATACGTGAATAGTTACGATAAATATTGTCGACCTCAAAGCAAGTCTCACGCGAATCGTGCTCGCGTATAGCTGGCGCAATCGCCGATGGGAGCGATCCACCGGTTGAGGCTCCAAACTTTAAACCCTCGGAAGGTGGTGTAAACGACGGATTTTGGGGTCGAAGGCGCGGCGAACGGGGCCATGCCCAGTTCGCCATTGTAGTAATCGAGCGGGGCTTCGATCCGATATGCTATAATAGTCATTTCGTTGCCCGAGTAAGAAGTTATCGCCGTTTAAAGTTACCGCTCGGATCTATCGATTTTTCGGCAGCTACGAACGGCCGTAATCTCTCACTCTGAAGACCAAGCACGAATTGAACACAGAGAAGGTACGTCAAAGAAGAGGAGAAAATCCCTTGATCCATTTCCACGTAGCTCTGCGTTTTCTGTCTGTCGTGTATCGATTTCTTTTCTAATTCTTCCTGAATTCCTCAAATCCTTTGAATTTTTTTTGCCGTGGCTCATTTTACCTACGTCCTTGAATCCGCATTCGTTCGCCAAATAAACGATGTTTTTAATGAAAGAGAGAGAGAGAGAGAGAGAGAGAGAGAGATAGAGAGAGAGATGAGGAGAAGGAGCGAGATAACTGTTTTCTACAGTTGGAGAAAAATCGATATATTAGGGTTGGCACTCTGAAAATTGTCAAAACTTTTTACTCTGGCGAGTAAAACGACTGTTATAGTAGATCGAAACGACGAACCGAAGCACTGTTTCTGACGATTCGGATTACACCATCAATAATACAACTGGTGGCGCTGCTGAGCACACACTTAACGGTACACGCGTCCTTCTAATACAGAAACAGAACCTTTTCTGACGGGTGCGATCATACCAGCACTAACGCACCGGATCCCATCAGAACTCCGCAGCTAAGCGTGCTTGGGCGAGAGTAGTACTAGGATGGGTGACCTCCTGGGAAGTCCTCGTGTTGCACCCCTTTCTCCCCCAAAAACTTTTAACCGACGATATGGAGCCCTTTCTTACCTTGAACGAACCTTCAACGAAGAATACGTGAATAGTTACGATAAATATTGTCGACCTCAAAGCAAGTCTCACGCGAATCGTGCTCGCGTATAGCTGGCGCAATCGCCGATGGGAGCGATCCACCGGTTGAGGCTCCAAACTTTAAACCCTCGGAAGGTGGTGTAAACGACGGATTTTGGGGTCGAAGGCGCGGCGAACGGGGCCATGCCCAGTTCGCCATTGTAGTAATCGAGCGGGGCTTCGATCCGATATGCTATAATAGTCATTTCGTTGCCCGAGTAAGAAGTTATCGCCGTTTAAAGTTACCGCTCGGATCTATCGATTTTTCGGCAGCTACGAACGGCCGTAATCTCTCACTCTGAAGACCAAGCACGAATTGAACACAGAGAAGGTACGTCAAAGAAGAGGAGAAAATCCCTTGATCCATTTCCACGTAGCTCTGCGTTTTCTGTCTGTCGTGTATCGATTTCTTTTCTAATTCTTCCTGAATTCCTCAAATCCTTTGAATTTTTTTTGCCGTGGCTCATTTTACCTACGTCCTTGAATCCGCATTCGTTCGCCAAATAAACGATGTTTTTAATGAAAGAGAGAGAGAGAGAGAGAGAGAGAGAGAGATAGAGAGAGAGATGAGGAGAAGGAGCGAGATAACTGTTTTCTACAGTTGGAGAAAAATCGATATATTAGGGTTGGCACTCTGAAAATTGTCAAAACTTTTTACTCTGGCGAGTAAAACGACTGTTATAGTAGATCGAAACGACGAACCGAAGCACTGTTTCTGACGATTCGGATTACACCATCAATAATACAACTGGTGGCGCTGCTGAGCACACACTTAACGGTACACGCGTCCTTCTAATACAGAAACAGAACCTTTTCTGACGGGTGCGATCATACCAGCACTAACGCACCGGATCCCATCAGAACTCCGCAGCTAAGCGTGCTTGGGCGAGAGTAGTACTAGGATGGGTGACCTCCTGGGAAGTCCTCGTGTTGCACCCCTTTCTCCCCCAAAAACTTTTAACCGACGATATGGAGCCCTTTCTTACCTTGAACGAACCTTCAACGAAGAATACGTGAATAGTTACGATAAATATTGTCGACCTCAAAGCAAGTCTCACGCGAATCGTGCTCGCGTATAGCTGGCGCAATCGCCGATGGGAGCGATCCACCGGTTGAGGCTCCAAACTTTAAACCCTCGGAAGGTGGTGTAAACGACGGATTTTGGGGTCGAAGGCGCGGCGAACGGGGCCATGCCCAGTTCGCCATTGTAGTAATCGAGCGGGGCTTCGATCCGATATGCTATAATAGTCATTTCGTTGCCCGAGTAAGAAGTTATCGCCGTTTAAAGTTACCGCTCGGATCTATCGATTTTTCGGCAGCTACGAACGGCCGTAATCTCTCACTCTGAAGACCAAGCACGAATTGAACACAGAGAAGGTACGTCAAAGAAGAGGAGAAAATCCCTTGATCCATTTCCACGTAGCTCTGCGTTTTCTGTCTGTCGTGTATCGATTTCTTTTCTAATTCTTCCTGAATTCCTCAAATCCTTTGAATTTTTTTTGCCGTGGCTCATTTTACCTACGTCCTTGAATCCGCATTCGTTCGCCAAATAAACGATGTTTTTAATGAAAGAGAGAGAGAGAGAGAGAGAGAGAGAGATAGAGAGAGATGAGGAGAAGGAGCGAGATAACTGTTTTCTACAGTTGGAGAAAAATCGATATATTAGGGTTGGCACTCTGAAAATTGTCAAAACTTTTTACTCTGGCGAGTAAAACGACTGTTATAGTAGATCGAAACGACGAACCGAAGCACTGTTTCTGACGATTCGGATTACACCATCAATAATACAACTGGTGGCGCTGCTGAGCACACACTTAACGGTACACGCGTCCTTCTAATACAGAAACAGAACCTTTTCTGACGGGTGCGATCATACCAGCACTAACGCACCGGATCCCATCAGAACTCCGCAGCTAAGCGTGCTTGGGCGAGAGTAGTACTAGGATGGGTGACCTCCTGGGAAGTCCTCGTGTTGCACCCCTTTCTCCCCCAAAAACTTTTAACCGACGATATGGAGCCCTTTCTTACCTTGAACGAACCTTCAACGAAGAATACGTGAATAGTTACGATAAATATTGTCGACCTCAAAGCAAGTCTCACGCGAATCGTGCTCGCGTATAGCTGGCGCAATCGCCGATGGGAGCGATCCACCGGTTGAGGCTCCAAACTTTAAACCCTCGGAAGGTGGTGTAAACGACGGATTTTGGGGTCGAAGGCGCGGCGAACGGGGCCATGCCCAGTTCGCCATTGTAGTAATCGAGCGGGGCTTCGATCCGATATGCTATAATAGTCATTTCGTTGCCCGAGTAAGAAGTTATCGCCGTTTAAAGTTACCGCTCGGATCTATCGATTTTTCGGCAGCTACGAACGGCCGTAATCTCTCACTCTGAAGACCAAGCACGAATTGAACACAGAGAAGGTACGTCAAAGAAGAGGAGAAAATCCCTTGATCCATTTCCACGTAGCTCTGCGTTTTCTGTCTGTCGTGTATCGATTTCTTTTCTAATTCTTCCTGAATTCCTCAAATCCTTTGAATTTTTTTTGCCGTGGCTCATTTTACCTACGTCCTTGAATCCGCATTCGTTCGCCAAATAAACGATGTTTTTAATGAAAGAGAGAGAGAGAGAGAGAGAGAGAGAGAGATAGAGAGAGAGATGAGGAGAAGGAGCGAGATAACTGTTTTCTACAGTTGGAGAAAAATCGATATATTAGGGTTGGCACTCTGAAAATTGTCAAAACTTTTTACTCTGGCGAGTAAAACGACTGTTATAGTAGATCGAAACGACGAACCGAAGCACTGTTTCTGACGATTCGGATTACACCATCAATAATACAACTGGTGGCGCTGCTGAGCACACACTTAACGGTACACGCGTCCTTCTAATACAGAAACAGAACCTTTTCTGACGGGTGCGATCATACCAGCACTAACGCACCGGATCCCATCAGAACTCCGCAGCTAAGCGTGCTTGGGCGAGAGTAGTACTAGGATGGGTGACCTCCTGGGAAGTCCTCGTGTTGCACCCCTTTCTCCCCCAAAAACTTTTAACCGACGATATGGAGCCCTTTCTTACCTTGAACGAACCTTCAACGAAGAATACGTGAATAGTTACGATAAATATTGTCGACCTCAAAGCAAGTCTCACGCGAATCGTGCTCGCGTATAGCTGGCGCAATCGCCGATGGGAGCGATCCACCGGTTGAGGCTCCAAACTTTAAACCCTCGGAAGGTGGTGTAAACGACGGATTTTGGGGTCGAAGGCGCGGCGAACGGGGCCATGCCCAGTTCGCCATTGTAGTAATCGAGCGGGGCTTCGATCCGATATGCTATAATAGTCATTTCGTTGCCCGAGTAAGAAGTTATCGCCGTTTAAAGTTACCGCTCGGATCTATCGATTTTTCGGCAGCTACGAACGGCCGTAATCTCTCACTCTGAAGACCAAGCACGAATTGAACACAGAGAAGGTACGTCAAAGAAGAGGAGAAAATCCCTTGATCCATTTCCACGTAGCTCTGCGTTTTCTGTCTGTCGTGTATCGATTTCTTTTCTAATTCTTCCTGAATTCCTCAAATCCTTTGAATTTTTTTTGCCGTGGCTCATTTTACCTACGTCCTTGAATCCGCATTCGTTCGCCAAATAAACGATGTTTTTAATGAAAGAGAGAGAGAGAGAGAGAGAGAGAGAGATAGAGAGAGATGAGGAGAAGGAGCGAGATAACTGTTTTCTACAGTTGGAGAAAAATCGATATATTAGGGTTGGCACTCTGAAAATTGTCAAAACTTTTTACTCTGGCGAGTAAAACGACTGTTATAGTAGATCGAAACGACGAACCGAAGCACTGTTTCTGACGATTCGGATTACACCATCAATAATACAACTGGTGGCGCTGCTGAGCACACACTTAACGGTACACGCGTCCTTCTAATACAGAAACAGAACCTTTTCTGACGGGTGCGATCATACCAGCACTAACGCACCGGATCCCATCAGAACTCCGCAGCTAAGCGTGCTTGGGCGAGAGTAGTACTAGGATGGGTGACCTCCTGGGAAGTCCTCGTGTTGCACCCCTTTCTCCCCCAAAAACTTTTAACCGACGATATGGAGCCCTTTCTTACCTTGAACGAACCTTCAACGAAGAATACGTGAATAGTTACGATAAATATTGTCGACCTCAAAGCAAGTCTCACGCGAATCGTGCTCGCGTATAGCTGGCGCAATCGCCGATGGGAGCGATCCACCGGTTGAGGCTCCAAACTTTAAACCCTCGGAAGGTGGTGTAAACGACGGATTTTGGGGTCGAAGGCGCGGCGAACGGGGCCATGCCCAGTTCGCCATTGTAGTAATCGAGCGGGGCTTCGATCCGATATGCTATAATAGTCATTTCGTTGCCCGAGTAAGAAGTTATCGCCGTTTAAAGTTACCGCTCGGATCTATCGATTTTTCGGCAGCTACGAACGGCCGTAATCTCTCACTCTGAAGACCAAGCACGAATTGAACACAGAGAAGGTACGTCAAAGAAGAGGAGAAAATCCCTTGATCCATTTCCACGTAGCTCTGCGTTTTCTGTCTGTCGTGTATCGATTTCTTTTCTAATTCTTCCTGAATTCCTCAAATCCTTTGAATTTTTTTTGCCGTGGCTCATTTTACCTACGTCCTTGAATCCGCATTCGTTCGCCAAATAAACGATGTTTTTAATGAAAGAGAGAGAGAGAGAGAGAGAGAGAGAGAGATAGAGAGAGAGATGAGGAGAAGGAGCGAGATAACTGTTTTCTACAGTTGGAGAAAAATCGATATATTAGGGTTGGCACTCTGAAAATTGTCAAAACTTTTTACTCTGGCGAGTAAAACGACTGTTATAGTAGATCGAAACGACGAACCGAAGCACTGTTTCTGACGATTCGGATTACACCATCAATAATACAACTGGTGGCGCTGCTGAGCACACACTTAACGGTACACGCGTCCTTCTAATACAGAAACAGAACCTTTTCTGACGGGTGCGATCATACCAGCACTAACGCACCGGATCCCATCAGAACTCCGCAGCTAAGCGTGCTTGGGCGAGAGTAGTACTAGGATGGGTGACCTCCTGGGAAGTCCTCGTGTTGCACCCCTTTCTCCCCCAAAAACTTTTAACCGACGATATGGAGCCCTTTCTTACCTTGAACGAACCTTCAACGAAGAATACGTGAATAGTTACGATAAATATTGTCGACCTCAAAGCAAGTCTCACGCGAATCGTGCTCGCGTATAGCTGGCGCAATCGCCGATGGGAGCGATCCACCGGTTGAGGCTCCAAACTTTAAACCCTCGGAAGGTGGTGTAAACGACGGATTTTGGGGTCGAAGGCGCGGCGAACGGGGCCATGCCCAGTTCGCCATTGTAGTAATCGAGCGGGGCTTCGATCCGATATGCTATAATAGTCATTTCGTTGCCCGAGTAAGAAGTTATCGCCGTTTAAAGTTACCGCTCGGATCTATCGATTTTTCGGCAGCTACGAACGGCCGTAATCTCTCACTCTGAAGACCAAGCACGAATTGAACACAGAGAAGGTACGTCAAAGAAGAGGAGAAAATCCCTTGATCCATTTCCACGTAGCTCTGCGTTTTCTGTCTGTCGTGTATCGATTTCTTTTCTAATTCTTCCTGAATTCCTCAAATCCTTTGAATTTTTTTTGCCGTGGCTCATTTTACCTACGTCCTTGAATCCGCATTCGTTCGCCAAATAAACGATGTTTTTAATGAAAGAGAGAGAGAGAGAGAGAGAGAGAGAGATAGAGAGAGAGATGAGGAGAAGGAGCGAGATAACTGTTTTCTACAGTTGGAGAAAAATCGATATATTAGGGTTGGCACTCTGAAAATTGTCAAAACTTTTTACTCTGGCGAGTAAAACGACTGTTATAGTAGATCGAAACGACGAACCGAAGCACTGTTTCTGACGATTCGGATTACACCATCAATAATACAACTGGTGGCGCTGCTGAGCACACACTTAACGGTACACGCGTCCTTCTAATACAGAAACAGAACCTTTTCTGACGGGTGCGATCATACCAGCACTAACGCACCGGATCCCATCAGAACTCCGCAGCTAAGCGTGCTTGGGCGAGAGTAGTACTAGGATGGGTGACCTCCTGGGAAGTCCTCGTGTTGCACCCCTTTCTCCCCCAAAAACTTTTAACCGACGATATGGAGCCCTTTCTTACCTTGAACGAACCTTCAACGAAGAATACGTGAATAGTTACGATAAATATTGTCGACCTCAAAGCAAGTCTCACGCGAATCGTGCTCGCGTATAGCTGGCGCAATCGCCGATGGGAGCGATCCACCGGTTGAGGCTCCAAACTTTAAACCCTCGGAAGGTGGTGTAAACGACGGATTTTGGGGTCGAAGGCGCGGCGAACGGGGCCATGCCCAGTTCGCCATTGTAGTAATCGAGCGGGGCTTCGATCCGATATGCTATAATAGTCATTTCGTTGCCCGAGTAAGAAGTTATCGCCGTTTAAAGTTACCGCTCGGATCTATCGATTTTTCGGCAGCTACGAACGGCCGTAATCTCTCACTCTGAAGACCAAGCACGAATTGAACACAGAGAAGGTACGTCAAAGAAGAGGAGAAAATCCCTTGATCCATTTCCACGTAGCTCTGCGTTTTCTGTCTGTCGTGTATCGATTTCTTTTCTAATTCTTCCTGAATTCCTCAAATCCTTTGAATTTTTTTTGCCGTGGCTCATTTTACCTACGTCCTTGAATCCGCATTCGTTCGCCAAATAAACGATGTTTTTAATGAAAGAGAGAGAGAGAGAGAGAGAGAGAGAGAGATAGAGAGAGAGATGAGGAGAAGGAGCGAGATAACTGTTTTCTACAGTTGGAGAAAAATCGATATATTAGGGTTGGCACTCTGAAAATTGTCAAAACTTTTTACTCTGGCGAGTAAAACGACTGTTATAGTAGATCGAAACGACGAACCGAAGCACTGTTTCTGACGATTCGGATTACACCATCAATAATACAACTGGTGGCGCTGCTGAGCACACACTTAACGGTACACGCGTCCTTCTAATACAGAAACAGAACCTTTTCTGACGGGTGCGATCATACCAGCACTAACGCACCGGATCCCATCAGAACTCCGCAGCTAAGCGTGCTTGGGCGAGAGTAGTACTAGGATGGGTGACCTCCTGGGAAGTCCTCGTGTTGCACCCCTTTCTCCCCCAAAAACTTTTAACCGACGATATGGAGCCCTTTCTTACCTTGAACGAACCTTCAACGAAGAATACGTGAATAGTTACGATAAATATTGTCGACCTCAAAGCAAGTCTCACGCGAATCGTGCTCGCGTATAGCTGGCGCAATCGCCGATGGGAGCGATCCACCGGTTGAGGCTCCAAACTTTAAACCCTCGGAAGGTGGTGTAAACGACGGATTTTGGGGTCGAAGGCGCGGCGAACGGGGCCATGCCCAGTTCGCCATTGTAGTAATCGAGCGGGGCTTCGATCCGATATGCTATAATAGTCATTTCGTTGCCCGAGTAAGAAGTTATCGCCGTTTAAAGTTACCGCTCGGATCTATCGATTTTTCGGCAGCTACGAACGGCCGTAATCTCTCACTCTGAAGACCAAGCACGAATTGAACACAGAGAAGGTACGTCAAAGAAGAGGAGAAAATCCCTTGATCCATTTCCACGTAGCTCTGCGTTTTCTGTCTGTCGTGTATCGATTTCTTTTCTAATTCTTCCTGAATTCCTCAAATCCTTTGAATTTTTTTTGCCGTGGCTCATTTTACCTACGTCCTTGAATCCGCATTCGTTCGCCAAATAAACGATGTTTTTAATGAAAGAGAGAGAGAGAGAGAGAGAGAGAGAGAGATAGAGAGAGAGATGAGGAGAAGGAGCGAGATAACTGTTTTCTACAGTTGGAGAAAAATCGATATATTAGGGTTGGCACTCTGAAAATTGTCAAAACTTTTTACTCTGGCGAGTAAAACGACTGTTATAGTAGATCGAAACGACGAACCGAAGCACTGTTTCTGACGATTCGGATTACACCATCAATAATACAACTGGTGGCGCTGCTGAGCACACACTTAACGGTACACGCGTCCTTCTAATACAGAAACAGAACCTTTTCTGACGGGTGCGATCATACCAGCACTAACGCACCGGATCCCATCAGAACTCCGCAGCTAAGCGTGCTTGGGCGAGAGTAGTACTAGGATGGGTGACCTCCTGGGAAGTCCTCGTGTTGCACCCCTTTCTCCCCCAAAAACTTTTAACCGACGATATGGAGCCCTTTCTTACCTTGAACGAACCTTCAACGAAGAATACGTGAATAGTTACGATAAATATTGTCGACCTCAAAGCAAGTCTCACGCGAATCGTGCTCGCGTATAGCTGGCGCAATCGCCGATGGGAGCGATCCACCGGTTGAGGCTCCAAACTTTAAACCCTCGGAAGGTGGTGTAAACGACGGATTTTGGGGTCGAAGGCGCGGCGAACGGGGCCATGCCCAGTTCGCCATTGTAGTAATCGAGCGGGGCTTCGATCCGATATGCTATAATAGTCATTTCGTTGCCCGAGTAAGAAGTTATCGCCGTTTAAAGTTACCGCTCGGATCTATCGATTTTTCGGCAGCTACGAACGGCCGTAATCTCTCACTCTGAAGACCAAGCACGAATTGAACACAGAGAAGGTACGTCAAAGAAGAGGAGAAAATCCCTTGATCCATTTCCACGTAGCTCTGCGTTTTCTGTCTGTCGTGTATCGATTTCTTTTCTAATTCTTCCTGAATTCCTCAAATCCTTTGAATTTTTTTTGCCGTGGCTCATTTTACCTACGTCCTTGAATCCGCATTCGTTCGCCAAATAAACGATGTTTTTAATGAAAGAGAGAGAGAGAGAGAGAGAGAGAGAGAGATAGAGAGAGAGATGAGGAGAAGGAGCGAGATAACTGTTTTCTACAGTTGGAGAAAAATCGATATATTAGGGTTGGCACTCTGAAAATTGTCAAAACTTTTTACTCTGGCGAGTAAAACGACTGTTATAGTAGATCGAAACGACGAACCGAAGCACTGTTTCTGACGATTCGGATTACACCATCAATAATACAACTGGTGGCGCTGCTGAGCACACACTTAACGGTACACGCGTCCTTCTAATACAGAAACAGAACCTTTTCTGACGGGTGCGATCATACCAGCACTAACGCACCGGATCCCATCAGAACTCCGCAGTCAAGCGTGCTTGGGCGAGAGTAGTACTAGGATGGGTGACCTCCTGGGAAGTCCTCGTGTTGCACCCCTTTCTCCCCCAAAAACTTTTAACCGACGATATGGAGCCCTTTCTTACCTTGAACGAACCTTCAACGAAGAATACGTGAATAGTTACGATAAATATTGTCGACCTCAAAGCAAGTCTCACGCGAATCGTGCTCGCGTATAGCTGGCGCAATCGCCGATGGGAGCGATCCACCGGTTGAGGCTCCAAACTTTAAACCCTCGGAAGGTGGTGTAAACGACGGATTTTGGGGTCGAAGGCGCGGCGAACGGGGCCATGCCCAGTTCGCCATTGTAGTAATCGAGCGGGGCTTCGATCCGATATGCTATAATAGTCATTTCGTTGCCCGAGTAAGAAGTTATCGCCGTTTAAAGTTACCGCTCGGATCTATCGATTTTTCGGCAGCTACGAACGGCCGTAATCTCTCACTCTGAAGACCAAGCACGAATTGAACACAGAGAAGGTACGTCAAAGAAGAGGAGAAAATCCCTTGATCCATTTCCACGTAGCTCTGCGTTTTCTGTCTGTCGTGTATCGATTTCTTTTCTAATTCTTCCTGAATTCCTCAAATCCTTTGAATTTTTTTTGCCGTGGCTCATTTTACCTACGTCCTTGAATCCGCATTCGTTCGCCAAATAAACGATGTTTTTAATGAAAGAGAGAGAGAGAGAGAGAGAGAGAGAGAGATAGAGAGAGAGATGAGGAGAAGGAGCGAGATAACTGTTTTCTACAGTTGGAGAAAAATCGATATATTAGGGTTGGCACTCTGAAAATTGTCAAAACTTTTTACTCTGGCGAGTAAAACGACTGTTATAGTAGATCGAAACGACGAACCGAAGCACTGTTTCTGACGATTCGGATTACACCATCAATAATACAACTGGTGGCGCTGCTGAGCACACACTTAACGGTACACGCGTCCTTCTAATACAGAAACAGAACCTTTTCTGACGGGTGCGATCATACCAGCACTAACGCACCGGATCCCATCAGAACTCCGCAGCTAAGCGTGCTTGGGCGAGAGTAGTACTAGGATGGGTGACCTCCTGGGAAGTCCTCGTGTTGCACCCCTTTCTCCCCCAAAAACTTTTAACCGACGATATGGAGCCCTTTCTTACCTTGAACGAACCTTCAACGAAGAATACGTGAATAGTTACGCTAAATATTGTCGACCTCAAAGCAAGTCTCACGCGAATCGTGCTCGCGTATAGCTGGCGCAATCGCCGATGGGAGCGATCCACCGGTTGAGGCTCCAAACTTTAAACCCTCGGAAGGTGGTGTAAACGACGGATTTTGGGGTCGAAGGCGCGGCGAACGGGGCCATGCCCAGTTCGCCATTGTAGTAATCGAGCGGGGCTTCGATCCGATATGCTATAATAGTCATTTCGTTGCCCGAGTAAGAAGTTATCGCCGTTTAAAGTTACCGCTCGGATCTATCGATTTTTCGGCAGCTACGAACGGCCGTAATCTCTCACTCTGAAGACCAAGCACGAATTGAACACAGAGAAGGTACGTCAAAGAAGAGGAGAAAATCCCTTGATCCATTTCCACGTAGCTCTGCGTTTTCTGTCTGTCGTGTATCGATTTCTTTTCTAATTCTTCCTGAATTCCTCAAATCCTTTGAATTTTTTTTGCCGTGGCTCATTTTACCTACGTCCTTGAATCCGCATTCGTTCGCCAAATAAACGATGTTTTTAATGAAAGAGAGAGAGAGAGAGAGAGAGAGAGAGAGATAGAGAGAGAGATGAGGAGAAGGAGCGAGATAACTGTTTTCTACAGTTGGAGAAAAATCGATATATTAGGGTTGGCACTCTGAAAATTGTCAAAACTTTTTACTCTGGCGAGTAAAACGACTGTTATAGTAGATCGAAACGACGAACCGAAGCACTGTTTCTGACGATTCGGATTACACCATCAATAATACAACTGGTGGCGCTGCTGAGCACACACTTAACGGTACACGCGTCCTTCTAATACAGAAACAGAACCTTTTCTGACGGGTGCGATCATACCAGCACTAACGCACCGGATCCCATCAGAACTCCGCAGCTAAGCGTGCTTGGGCGAGAGTAGTACTAGGATGGGTGACCTCCTGGGAAGTCCTCGTGTTGCACCCCTTTCTCCCCCAAAAACTTTTAACCGACGATATGGAGCCCTTTCTTACCTTGAACGAACCTTCAACGAAGAATACGTGAATAGTTACGATAAATATTGTCGACCTCAAAGCAAGTCTCACGCGAATCGTGCTCGCGTATAGCTGGCGCAATCGCCGATGGGAGCGATCCACCGGTTGAGGCTCCAAACTTTAAACCCTCGGAAGGTGGTGTAAACGACGGATTTTGGGGTCGAAGGCGCGGCGAACGGGGCCATGCCCAGTTCGCCATTGTAGTAATCGAGCGGGGCTTCGATCCGATATGCTATAATAGTCATT
This sequence comes from Hippophae tibetana, assembly GCA_037013495.1. Lineage (NCBI taxonomy): Eukaryota > Viridiplantae > Streptophyta > Magnoliopsida > Rosales > Elaeagnaceae > Hippophae > Hippophae tibetana. Next base: position 51,206,075 of record CM072804.1, on the reverse strand, counting down.
TCGTTGCCCGAGTAAGAAGTTATCGCCGTTTAAAGTTACCGCTCGGATCTATCGATTTTTCGGCAGCTACGAACGGCCGTAATCTCTCACTCTGAAGACCAAGCACGAATTGAACACAGAGAAGGTACGTCAAAGAAGAGGAGAAAATCCCTTGATCCATTTCCACGTAGCTCTGCGTTTTCTGTCTGTCGTGTATCGATTTCTTTTCTAATTCTTCCTGAATTCCTCAAATCCTTTGAATTTTTTTTGCCGTGGCTCATTTTACCTACGTCCTTGAATCCGCATTCGTTCGCCAAATAAACGATGTTTTTAATGAAAGAGAGAGAGAGAGAGAGAGAGAGAGAGAGAGATAGAGAGAGAGATGAGGAGAAGGAGCGAGATAACTGTTTTCTACAGTTGGAGAAAAATCGATATATTAGGGTTGGCACTCTGAAAATTGTCAAAACTTTTTACTCTGGCGAGTAAAACGACTGTTATAGTAGATCGAAACGACGAACCGAAGCACTGTTTCTGACGATTCGGATTACACCATCAATAATACAACTGGTGGCGCTGCTGAGCACACACTTAACGGTACACGCGTCCTTCTAATACAGAAACAGAACCTTTTCTGACGGGTGCGATCATACCAGCACTAACGCACCGGATCCCATCAGAACTCCGCAGTCAAGCGTGCTTGGGCGAGAGTAGTACTAGGATGGGTGACCTCCTGGGAAGTCCTCGTGTTGCACCCCTTTCTCCCCCAAAAACTTTTAACCGACGATATGGAGCCCTTTCTTACCTTGAACGAACCTTCAACGAAGAATACGTGAATAGTTACGATAAATATTGTCGACCTCAAAGCAAGTCTCACGCGAATCGTGCTCGCGTATAGCTGGCGCAATCGCCGATGGGAGCGATCCACCGGTTGAGGCTCCAAACTTTAAACCCTCGGAAGGTGGTGTAAACGACGGATTTTGGGGTCGAAGGCGCGGCGAACGGGGCCATGCCCAGTTCGCCATTGTAGTAATCGAGCGGGGCTTCGATCCGATATGCTATAATAGTCATTTCGTTGCCCGAGTAAGAAGTTATCGCCGTTTAAAGTTACCGCTCGGATCTATCGATTTTTCGGCAGCTACGAACGGCCGTAATCTCTCACTCTGAAGACCAAGCACGAATTGAACACAGAGAAGGTACGTCAAAGAAGAGGAGAAAATCCCTTGATCCATTTCCACGTAGCTCTGCGTTTTCTGTCTGTCGTGTATCGATTTCTTTTCTAATTCTTCCTGAATTCCTCAAATCCTTTGAATTTTTTTTGCCGTGGCTCATTTTACCTACGTCCTTGAATCCGCATTCGTTCGCCAAATAAACGATGTTTTTAATGAAAGAGAGAGAGAGAGAGAGAGAGAGAGAGATAGAGAGAGATGAGGAGAAGGAGCGAGATAACTGTTTTCTACAGTTGGAGAAAAATCGATATATTAGGGTTGGCACTCTGAAAATTGTCAAAACTTTTTACTCTGGCGAGTAAAACGACTGTTATAGTAGATCGAAACGACGAACCGAAGCACTGTTTCTGACGATTCGGATTACACCATCAATAATACAACTGGTGGCGCTGCTGAGCACACACTTAACGGTACACGCGTCCTTCTAATACAGAAACAGAACCTTTTCTGACGGGTGCGATCATACCAGCACTAACGCACCGGATCCCATCAGAACTCCGCAGCTAAGCGTGCTTGGGCGAGAGTAGTACTAGGATGGGTGACCTCCTGGGAAGTCCTCGTGTTGCACCCCTTTCTCCCCCAAAAACTTTTAACCGACGATATGGAGCCCTTTCTTACCTTGAACGAACCTTCAACGAAGAATACGTGAATAGTTACGATAAATATTGTCGACCTCAAAGCAAGTCTCACGCGAATCGTGCTCGCGTATAGCTGGCGCAATCGCCGATGGGAGCGATCCACCGGTTGAGGCTCCAAACTTTAAACCCTCGGAAGGTGGTGTAAACGACGGATTTTGGGGTCGAAGGCGCGGCGAACGGGGCCATGCCCAGTTCGCCATTGTAGTAATCGAGCGGGGCTTCGATCCGATATGCTATAATAGTCATTTCGTTGCCCGAGTAAGAAGTTATCGCCGTTTAAAGTTACCGCTCGGATCTATCGATTTTTCGGCAGCTACGAACGGCCGTAATCTCTCACTCTGAAGACCAAGCACGAATTGAACACAGAGAAGGTACGTCAAAGAAGAGGAGAAAATCCCTTGATCCATTTCCACGTAGCTCTGCGTTTTCTGTCTGTCGTGTATCGATTTCTTTTCTAATTCTTCCTGAATTCCTCAAATCCTTTGAATTTTTTTTGCCGTGGCTCATTTTACCTACGTCCTTGAATCCGCATTCGTTCGCCAAATAAACGATGTTTTTAATGAAAGAGAGAGAGAGAGAGAGAGAGAGAGAGATAGAGAGAGATGAGGAGAAGGAGCGAGATAACTGTTTTCTACAGTTGGAGAAAAATCGATATATTAGGGTTGGCACTCTGAAAATTGTCAAAACTTTTTACTCTGGCGAGTAAAACGACTGTTATAGTAGATCGAAACGACGAACCGAAGCACTGTTTCTGACGATTCGGATTACACCATCAATAATACAACTGGTGGCGCTGCTGAGCACACACTTAACGGTACACGCGTCCTTCTAATACAGAAACAGAACCTTTTCTGACGGGTGCGATCATACCAGCACTAACGCACCGGATCCCATCAGAACTCCGCAGCTAAGCGTGCTTGGGCGAGAGTAGTACTAGGATGGGTGACCTCCTGGGAAGTCCTCGTGTTGCACCCCTTTCTCCCCCAAAAACTTTTAACCGACGATATGGAGCCCTTTCTTACCTTGAACGAACCTTCAACGAAGAATACGTGAATAGTTACGATAAATATTGTCGACCTCAAAGCAAGTCTCACGCGAATCGTGCTCGCGTATAGCTGGCGCAATCGCCGATGGGAGCGATCCACCGGTTGAGGCTCCAAACTTTAAACCCTCGGAAGGTGGTGTAAACGACGGATTTTGGGGTCGAAGGCGCGGCGAACGGGGCCATGCCCAGTTCGCCATTGTAGTAATCGAGCGGGGCTTCGATCCGATATGCTATAATAGTCATTTCGTTGCCCGAGTAAGAAGTTATCGCCGTTTAAAGTTACCGCTCGGATCTATCGATTTTTCGGCAGCTACGAACGGCCGTAATCTCTCACTCTGAAGACCAAGCACGAATTGAACACAGAGAAGGTACGTCAAAGAAGAGGAGAAAATCCCTTGATCCATTTCCACGTAGCTCTGCGTTTTCTGTCTGTCGTGTATCGATTTCTTTTCTAATTCTTCCTGAATTCCTCAAATCCTTTGAATTTTTTTTGCCGTGGCTCATTTTACCTACGTCCTTGAATCCGCATTCGTTCGCCAAATAAACGATGTTTTTAATGAAAGAGAGAGAGAGAGAGAGAGAGAGAGAGATAGAGAGAGATGAGGAGAAGGAGCGAGATAACTGTTTTCTACAGTTGGAGAAAAATCGATATATTAGGGTTGGCACTCTGAAAATTGTCAAAACTTTTTACTCTGGCGAGTAAAACGACTGTTATAGTAGATCGAAACGACGAACCGAAGCACTGTTTCTGACGATTCGGATTACACCATCAATAATACAACTGGTGGCGCTGCTGAGCACACACTTAACGGTACACGCGTCCTTCTAATACAGAAACAGAACCTTTTCTGACGGGTGCGATCATACCAGCACTAACGCACCGGATCCCATCAGAACTCCGCAGCTAAGCGTGCTTGGGCGAGAGTAGTACTAGGATGGGTGACCTCCTGGGAAGTCCTCGTGTTGCACCCCTTTCTCCCCCAAAAACTTTTAACCGACGATATGGAGCCCTTTCTTACCTTGAACGAACCTTCAACGAAGAATACGTGAATAGTTACGATAAATATTGTCGACCTCAAAGCAAGTCTCACGCGAATCGTGCTCGCGTATAGCTGGCGCAATCGCCGATGGGAGCGATCCACCGGTTGAGGCTCCAAACTTTAAACCCTCGGAAGGTGGTGTAAACGACGGATTTTGGGGTCGAAGGCGCGGCGAACGGGGCCATGCCCAGTTCGCCATTGTAGTAATCGAGCGGGGCTTCGATCCGATATGCTATAATAGTCATTTCGTTGCCCGAGTAAGAAGTTATCGCCGTTTAAAGTTACCGCTCGGATCTATCGATTTTTCGGCAGCTACGAACGGCCGTAATCTCTCACTCTGAAGACCAAGCACGAATTGAACACAGAGAAGGTACGTCAAAGAAGAGGAGAAAATCCCTTGATCCATTTCCACGTAGCTCTGCGTTTTCTGTCTGTCGTGTATCGATTTCTTTTCTAATTCTTCCTGAATTCCTCAAATCCTTTGAATTTTTTTTGCCGTGGCTCATTTTACCTACGTCCTTGAATCCGCATTCGTTCGCCAAATAAACGATGTTTTTAATGAAAGAGAGAGAGAGAGAGAGAGAGAGAGAGATAGAGAGAGATGAGGAGAAGGAGCGAGATAACTGTTTTCTACAGTTGGAGAAAAATCGATATATTAGGGTTGGCACTCTGAAAATTGTCAAAACTTTTTACTCTGGCGAGTAAAACGACTGTTATAGTAGATCGAAACGACGAACCGAAGCACTGTTTCTGACGATTCGGATTACACCATCAATAATACAACTGGTGGCGCTGCTGAGCACACACTTAACGGTACACGCGTCCTTCTAATACAGAAACAGAACCTTTTCTGACGGGTGCGATCATACCAGCACTAACGCACCGGATCCCATCAGAACTCCGCAGCTAAGCGTGCTTGGGCGAGAGTAGTACTAGGATGGGTGACCTCCTGGGAAGTCCTCGTGTTGCACCCCTTTCTCCCCCAAAAACTTTTAACCGACGATATGGAGCCCTTTCTTACCTTGAACGAACCTTCAACGAAGAATACGTGAATAGTTACGATAAATATTGTCGACCTCAAAGCAAGTCTCACGCGAATCGTGCTCGCGTATAGCTGGCGCAATCGCCGATGGGAGCGATCCACCGGTTGAGGCTCCAAACTTTAAACCCTCGGAAGGTGGTGTAAACGACGGATTTTGGGGTCGAAGGCGCGGCGAACGGGGCCATGCCCAGTTCGCCATTGTAGTAATCGAGCGGGGCTTCGATCCGATATGCTATAATAGTCATTTCGTTGCCCGAGTAAGAAGTTATCGCCGTTTAAAGTTACCGCTCGGATCTATCGATTTTTCGGCAGCTACGAACGGCCGTAATCTCTCACTCTGAAGACCAAGCACGAATTGAACACAGAGAAGGTACGTCAAAGAAGAGGAGAAAATCCCTTGATCCATTTCCACGTAGCTCTGCGTTTTCTGTCTGTCGTGTATCGATTTCTTTTCTAATTCTTCCTGAATTCCTCAAATCCTTTGAATTTTTTTTGCCGTGGCTCATTTTACCTACGTCCTTGAATCCGCATTCGTTCGCCAAATAAACGATGTTTTTAATGAAAGAGAGAGAGAGAGAGAGAGAGAGAGAGAGAGAGATAGAGAGAGAGATGAGGAGAAGGAGCGAGATAACTGTTTTCTACAGTTGGAGAAAAATCGATATATTAGGGTTGGCACTCTGAAAATTGTCAAAACTTTTTACTCTGGCGAGTAAAACGACTGTTATAGTAGATCGAAACGACGAACCGAAGCACTGTTTCTGACGATTCGGATTACACCATCAATAATACAACTGGTGGCGCTGCTGAGCACACACTTAACGGTACACGCGTCCTTCTAATACAGAAACAGAACCTTTTCTGACGGGTGCGATCATACCAGCACTAACGCACCGGATCCCATCAGAACTCCGCAGCTAAGCGTGCTTGGGCGAGAGTAGTACTAGGATGGGTGACCTCCTGGGAAGTCCTCGTGTTGCACCCCTTTCTCCCCCAAAAACTTTTAACCGACGATATGGAGCCCTTTCTTACCTTGAACGAACCTTCAACGAAGAATACGTGAATAGTTACGATAAATATTGTCGACCTCAAAGCAAGTCTCACGCGAATCGTGCTCGCGTATAGCTGGCGCAATCGCCGATGGGAGCGATCCACCGGTTGAGGCTCCAAACTTTAAACCCTCGGAAGGTGGTGTAAACGATGGATTTTGGGGTCGAAGGCGCGGCGAACGGGGCCTTGCCCAGTTCGCCATTGTAGTAATCCAGCGGGGCTTCGATCCGATATGCTATAATAGTCATTTCGTTGCCCGAGTAAGAAGTTATCGTCGTTTAAAGTTACCGCTCGTATCTATCGATTTTTCGGCAGCTGCGAACGGCCGTAATCCCTCACTCTGAAGACCAAGCACGAATTGAACACAGAGAAGGTACGTCAAAGAAGAGGAGAAAATCCCTTGATCCATTTCCACGTAGCTCTGCGTTTTCTGTCTGTCGTGTATCGATTTCTTTTCTAATTCTTCCTGAATTCCTCAAATCCTTTGAATTTTTTTTGCCGTGGCTCATTTTACCTACGTCCTTGAATCCGCATTCGTTCGCCAAATAAACGATGTTTTTAATGAAAGAGAGAGAGAGAGAGAGAGAGAGAGAGAGAGAGATAGAGAGAGAGATGAGGAGAAGGAGCGAGATAACTGTTTTCTACAGTTGGAGAAAAATCGATATATTAGGGTTGGCACTCTGAAAATTGTCAAAACTTTTTACTCTGGCGAGTAAAACGACTGTTATAGTAGATCGAAACGACGAACCGAAGCACTGTTTCTGACGATTCGGATTACACCATCAATAATACAACTGGTGGCGCTGCTGAGCACACACTTAACGGTACACGCGTCCTTCTAATACAGAAACAGAACCTTTTCTGACGGGTGCGATCATACCAGCACTAACGCACCGGATCCCATCAGAACTCCGCAGCTAAGCGTGCTTGGGCGAGAGTAGTACTAGGATGGGTGACCTCCTGGGAAGTCCTCGTGTTGCACCCCTTTCTCCCCCAAAAACTTTTAACCGACGATATGGAGCCCTTTCTTACCTTGAACGAACCTTCAACGAAGAATACGTGAATAGTTACGATAAATATTGTCGACCTCAAAGCAAGTCTCACGCGAATCGTGCTCGCGTATAGCTGGCGCAATCGCCGATGGGAGCGATCCACCGGTTGAGGCTCCAAACTTTAAACCCTCGGAAGGTGGTGTAAACGATGGATTTTGGGGTCGAAGGCGCGGCGAACGGGGCCTTGCCCAGTTCGCCATTGTAGTAATCCAGCGGGGCTTCGATCCGATATGCTATAATAGTCATTTCGTTGCCCGAGTAAGAAGTTATCGTCGTTTAAAGTTACCGCTCGTATCTATCGATTTTTCGGCAGCTGCGAACGGCCGTAATCCCTCACTCTGAAGACCAAGCACGAATTGAACACAGAGAAGGTACGTCAAAGAAGAGGAGAAAATCCCTTGATCCATTTCCACGTAGCTCTGCGTTTTCTGTCGTGTATCGATTTCTTTTCTAATTCTTCCTGAATTCCTCAAATCCTTTGAATTTTTTTTGCCGTGGCTCATTTTACCTACGTCCTTGAATCCGCATTCGTTCGCCAAATAAACGATGTTTTTAATGAGAGAGAGAGAGAGAGAGAGAGAGAGAGAGATGAGGAGAAGGAGCGAGATAACTGCTTTCTACAGTTGGAGAAAAATCGATATATTAGGGTTGGAACTCTGAAAATTGTCAAAACTGTTGACTCTAGCGAGTAAAACGACTGTTATAGTAGATCGAAACGAAGAACCGACGCACTGTTTCTGACGATTCGGATTGCACCATCAATAATACAACTGGTGGCGCTACTGAGCACACACTTAACGGTACACGCGTCCTTCTTATACAGAAACGAAACTTTTTTTCTGACGGGCGCGTTCATACTAGCACTAACGCATCGGATCCCATCAGAACTCCGCAGTTAAGCGTGCCTGGGCGAGAGTAGTACTAGGATGGGTGACCTCCTGGGAAGTCCTCGTGTTGCACCCCTTTCTCCCCCAAAACCTTTTAACCGACGATATGGAGCCCTTTCTTACCTTGAACGAACCTTCAACGAAGAATACGTGAATAGTTACGAGCAGTGCGGATAAATATTGTCGACCACAAAGCAAGTCTCACGCGAATCGTACTCGCGTATAGCTGGCGCAATCGCCGATTGGAGCGATCCTGTACACACCGGTTGAGGCTCCAAACTTTAAACCCTCGGAAGGTGGTGTAAACGATGGATTTTGTGGTCGAAGGCGCGGCGAACGGGGCCATGCCCAGTTCGCCATTGTAGTAATCGAGCGGGGCTTCGATCCGATATGCTATAATAGTCATTTCGTTGCCCGAGTAAGAAGTTATCGCCGTTTAAAGTTACCGCTCGGATCTATCGATTTTTCGGCAGCTACGAACGGCCGTAATCTCTCACTCTGAAGACCAAGCACGAATTGAACACAGAGAAGGTACGTCAAAGAAGAGGAGAAAATCCCTTGATCCATTTCCACGTAGCTCTGCGTTTTCTGTCGTGTATCGATTTCTTTTCTAATTCTTCCTGAATTCCTCAAATCCTTTGAATTTTTTTTGCCGTGGCTCATTTTACCTACGTCCTTGAATCCGCATTCGTTCGCCAAATAAACGATGTTTTTAATGAGAGAGAGAGAGAGAGAGAGAGAGAGAGAGAGAGATGAGGAGAAGGAGCGAGATAACTGCTTCCTACAGTTGGAGAAAAATCGATATATTAGGGTTGGAACTCTGAAAATTGTCAAAACTGTTGACTCTAGCGAGTAAAACGACTGTTACAGTAGATCGAAACGAAGAACCGACGCACTGTTTCTGACGATTCGGATTGCACCATCAATAATACAACTGGTGGCGCTACTGAGCACACACTTAACGGTACACGCGTCCTTCTTATACAGAAACGAAACTTTTTTCTGACGGGCGCGTTCATACCAGCACTAACGCATCGGATCCCATCAGAACTCCGCAGTGAAGCGTGCTTGGGCGAGAGTAGTACTAGGATGGGTGACCTCCTGGGAAGTCCTCGTGTTGCACCCCTTTCTCCCCCAAAAACTTTTAACCGACGATATGGAGCCCTTTCTTACCTTGAACGAACCTTCAACGAAGAATACGTGAATAGTTACGATAAATATTGTCGACCTCAAAGCAAGTCTCACGCGAATCGTGCTCGCGTATAGCTGGCGCAATCGCCGATGGGAGCGATCCACCGGTTGAGGCTCCAAACTTTAAACCCTCGGAAGGTGGTGTAAACGACGGATTTTGGGGTCGAAGGCGCGGCGAACGGGGCCATGCCCAGTTCGCCATTGTAGTAATCGAGCGGGGCTTCGATCCGATATGCTATAATAGTCATTTCGTTGCCCGAGTAAGAAATTATCGCCGTTTAAAGATACCGCTCGGATCTATCGATTTTTCGGCAGCTACGAACGGCCGTAATCTCTCACTCTGAAGACCAAGCACGAATTGAACACAGAGAAGGTACGTCAAAGAAGAGGAGAAAATCCCTTGATCCATTTCCACGTAGCTCTGCGTTTTCTGTCGTGTATCGATTTCTTTTCTAATTCTTCCTGAATTCCTCAAATCCTTTGAATTTTTTTTGCCGTGGCTCATTTTACCTACGTCCTTGAATCCGCATTCGTTCGCCAAATAAACGATGTTTTTAATGAGAGAGAGAGAGAGAGAGAGAGAGAGAGAGAGAGAGATGAGGAGAAGGAGCGAGATAACTGCTTCCTACAGTTGGAGAAAAATCGATATATTAGGGTTGGAACTCTGAAAATTGTCAAAACTGTTGACTCTAGCGAGTAAAACGACTGTTACAGTAGATCGAAACGAAGAACCGACGCACTGTTTCTGACGATTCGGATTGCACCATCAATAATACAACTGGTGGCGCTACTGAGCACACACTTAACGGTACACGCGTCCTTCTTATACAGAAACGAAACTTTTTTCTGACGGGCGCGTTCATACCAGCACTAACGCATCGGATCCCATCAGAACTCCGCAGTTAAGCGTGCTTGGGCGAGAGTAGTACTAGGATGGGTGACCTCCTGGGAAGTCCTCGTGTTGCACCCCTTTCTCCCCCAAAAACTTTTAACCGACGATATGGAGCCCTTTCTTACCTTGAACGAACCTTCAACGAAGAATACGTGAATAGTTACGATAAATATTGTCGACCTCAAAGCAAGTCTCACGCGAATCGTGCTCGCGTATAGCTGGCGCAATCGCCGATGGGAGCGATCCACCGGTTGAGGCTCCAAACTTTAAACCCTCGGAAGGTGGTGTAAACGACGGATTTTGGGGTCGAAGGCGCGGTGAACGGGGCCATGCCCAGTTCGCCATTGTAGTAATCGAGCGGGGCTTCGATCCGATATGCTATAATAGTCATTTCGTTGCCCGAGTAAGAAGTTATCGCCGTTTAAAGTTACCGCTCGGATCTATCGATTTTTCGGCAGCTACGAACGGCCGTAATCTCTCACTCTGAAGACCAAGCACGAATTGAACACAGAGAAGGTACGTCAAAGAAGAGGAGAAAATCTCTTGATCCATTTCCACGTAGCTCTGCGTTTTCTGTCTGTCGTGTATCGATTTCTTTTCTAATTCTTCCTGAATTCCTCAAATCCTTTGAATTTTTTTTGCCGTGGCTCATTTTACCTACGTCCTTGAATCCGCATTCGTTCGCCAAATAAACGATGTTTTTAATGAAAGAGAGAGAGAGAGAGAGAGAGAGAGAGAGATAGAGAGAGATGAGGAGAAGGAGCGAGATAACTGTTTTCTACAGTTGGAGAAAAATCGATATATTAGGGTTGGCACTCTGAAAATTGTCAAAACTTTTTACTCTGGCGAGTAAAACGACTGTTATAGTAGATCGAAACGACGAACCGAAGCACTGTTTCTGACGATTCGGATTACACCATCAATAATACAACTGGTGGCGCTGCTGAGCACACACTTAACGGTACACGCGTCCTTCTAATACAGAAACAGAACCTTTTCTGACGGGTGCGATCATACCAGCACTAACGCACCGGATCCCATCAGAACTCCGCAGGTAAGCGTGCTTGGGCGAGAGTAGTACTAGGATGGGTGACCTCCTGGGAAGTCCTCGTGTTGCACCCCTTTCTCCCCCAAAAACTTTTAACCGACGATATGGAGCCCTTTCTTACCTTGAACGAACCTTCAACGAAGAATACGTGAATAGTTACGATAAATATTGTCGACCTCAAAGCAAGTCTCACGCGAATCGTGCTCGCGTATAGCTGGCGCAATCGCCGATGGGAGCGATCCACCGGTTGAGGCTCCAAACTTTAAACCCTCGAAAGGTGGTGTAAACGACGGATTTTGGGGTCGAAGGCGCGGCGAACGGGGCCATGCCCAGTTCGCCATTGTAGTAATCGAGCGGGGCTTCGATCCGATATGCTATAATAGTCATTTCGTTGCCCGAGTAAGAAGTTATCGCCGTTTAAAGTTACCGCTCGGATCTATCGATTTTTCGGCAGCTACGAACGGCCGTAATCTCTCACTCTGAAGACCAAGCACGAATTGAACACAGAGAAGGTACGTCAAAGAAGAGGAGAAAATCCCTTGATCCATTTCCACGTAGCTCTGCGTTTTCTGTCTGTCGTGTATCGATTTCTTTTCTAATTCTTCCTGAATTCCTCAAATCCTTTGAATTTTTTTTGCCGTGGCTCATTTTACCTACGTCCTTGAATCCGCATTCGTTCGCCAAATAAACGATGTTTTTAATGAAAGAGAGAGAGAGAGAGAGAGAGAGAGAGAGATAGAGAGAGATGAGGAGAAGGAGCGAGATAACTGTTTTCTACAGTTGGAGAAAAATCGATATATTAGGGTTGGCACTCTGAAAATTGTCAAAACTTTTTACTCTGGCGAGTAAAACGACTGTTATAGTAGATCGAAACGACGAACCGAAGCACTGTTTCTGACGATTCGGATTACACCATCAATAATACAACTGGTGGCGCTGCTGAGCACACACTTAACGGTACACGCGTCCTTCTAATACAGAAACAGAACCTTTTCTGACAGGTGCGATCATACCAGCACTAACGCACCGGATCCCATCAGAACTCCGCAGCTAAGCGTGCTTGGGCGAGAGTAGTACTAGGATGGGTGACCTCCTGGGAAGTCCTCGTGTTGCACCCCTTTCTCCCCCAAAAACTTTTAACCGACGATATGGAGCCCTTTCTTACCTTGAACGAACCTTCAACGAAGAATACGTGAATAGTTACGATAAATATTGTCGACCTCAAAGCAAGTCTCACGCGAATCGTGCTCGCGTATAGCTGGCGCAATCGCCGATGGGAGCGATCCACCGGTTGAGGCTCCAAACTTTAAACCCTCGGAAGGTGGTGTAAACGACGGATTTTGGGGTCGAAGGCGCGGCGAACGGGGCCATGCCCAGTTCGCCATTGTAGTAATCGAGCGGGGCTTCGATCCGATATGCTATAATAGTCATTTCGTTGCCCGAGTAAGAAGTTATCGCCGTTTAAAGTTACCGCTCGGATCTATCGATTTTTCGGCAGCTACGAACGGCCGTAATCTCTCACTCTGAAGACCAAGCACGAATTGAACACAGAGAAGGTACGTCAAAGAAGAGGAGAAAATCCCTTGATCCATTTCCACGTAGCTCTGCGTTTTCTGTCTGTCGTGTATCGATTTCTTTTCTAATTCTTCCTGAATTCCTCAAATCCTTTGAATTTTTTTTGCCGTGGCTCATTTTACCTACGTCCTTGAATCCGCATTCGTTCGCCAAATAAACGATGTTTTTAATGAAAGAGAGAGAGAGAGAGAGAGAGAGAGAGATAGAGAGAGATGAGGAGAAGGAGCGAGATAACTGTTTTCTACAGTTGGAGAAAAATCGATATATTAGGGTTGGCACTCTGAAAATTGTCAAAACTTTTTACTCTGGCGAGTAAAACGACTGTTATAGTAGATCGAAACGACGAACCGAAGCACTGTTTCTGACGATTCGGATTACACCATCAATAATACAACTGGTGGCGCTGCTGAGCACACACTTAACGGTACACGCGTCCTTCTAATACAGAAACAGAACCTTTTCTGACGGGTGCGATCATACCAGCACTAACGCACCGGATCCCATCAGAACTCCGCAGCTAAGCGTGCTTGGGCGAGAGTAGTACTAGGATGGGTGACCTCCTGGGAAGTCCTCGTGTTGCACCCCTTTCTCCCCCAAAAACTTTTAACCGACGATATGGAGCCCTTTCTTACCTTGAACGAACCTTCAACGAAGAATACGTGAATAGTTACGATAAATATTGTCGACCTCAAAGCAAGTCTCACGCGAATCGTGCTCGCGTATAGCTGGCGCAATCGCCGATGGGAGCGATCCACCGGTTGAGGCTCCAAACTTTAAACCCTCGGAAGGTGGTGTAAACGACGGATTTTGGGGTCGAAGGCGCGGCGAACGGGGCCTTGCCCAGTTCGCCATTGTAGTAATCGAGCGGGGCTTCGATCCGATATGCTATAATAGTCATTTCGTTGCCCGAGTAAGAAGTTATCGCCGTTTAAAGTTACCGCTCGGATCTATCGATTTTTCGGCAGCTACGAACGGCCGTAATCTCTCACTCTGAAGACCAAGCACGAATTGAACACAGAGAAGGTACGTCAAAGAAGAGGAGAAAATCCCTTGATCCATTTCCACGTAGCTCTGCGTTTTCTGTCTGTCGTGTATCGATTTCTTTTCTAATTCTTCCTGAATTCCTCAAATCCTTTGAATTTTTTTTGCCGTGGCTCATTTTACCTACGTCCTTGAATCCGCATTCGTTCGCCAAATAAACGATGTTTTTAATGAAAGAGAGAGAGAGAGAGAGAGAGAGAGAGATAGAGAGAGATGAGGAGAAGGAGCGAGATAACTGTTTTCTACAGTTGGAGAAAAATCGATATATTAGGGTTGGCACTCTGAAAATTGTCAAAACTTTTTACTCTGGCGAGTAAAACGACTGTTATAGTAGATCGAAACGACGAACCGAAGCACTGTTTCTGACGATTCGGATTACACCATCAATAATACAACTGGTGGCGCTGCTGAGCACACACTTAACGGTACACGCGTCCTTCTAATACAGAAACAGAACCTTTTCTGACGGGTGCGATCATACCAGCACTAACGCACCGGATCCCATCAGAACTCCGCAGCTAAGCGTGCTTGGGCGAGAGTAGTACTAGGATGGGTGACCTCCTGGGAAGTCCTCGTGTTGCACCCCTTTCTCCCCCAAAAACTTTTAACCGACGATATGGAGCCCTTTCTTACCTTGAACGAACCTTCAACGAAGAATACGTGAATAGTTACGATAAATATTGTCGACCTCAAAGCAAGTCTCACGCGAATCGTGCTCGCGTATAGCTGGCGCAATCGCCGATGGGAGCGATCCACCGGTTGAGGCTCCAAACTTTAAACCCTCGGAAGGTGGTGTAAACGACGGATTTTGGGGTCGAAGGCGCGGCGAACGGGGCCATGCCCAGTTCGCCATTGTAGTAATCGAGCGGGGCTTCGATCCGATATGCTATAATAGTCATTTCGTTGCCCGAGTAAGAAGTTATCGCCGTTTAAAGTTACCGCTCGGATCTATCGATTTTTCGGCAGCTACGAACGGCCGTAATCTCTCACTCTGAAGACCAAGCACGAATTGAACACAGAGAAGGTACGTCAAAGAAGAGGAGAAAATCCCTTGATCCATTTCCACGTAGCTCTGCGTTTTCTGTCTGTCGTGTATCGATTTCTTTTCTAATTCTTCCTGAATTCCTCAAATCCTTTGAATTTTTTTTGCCGTGGCTCATTTTACCTACGTCCTTGAATCCGCATTCGTTCGCCAAATAAACGATGTTTTTAATGAAAGAGAGAGAGAGAGAGAGAGAGAGAGAGATAGAGAGAGATGAGGAGAAGGAGCGAGATAACTGTTTTCTACAGTTGGAGAAAAATCGATATATTAGGGTTGGCACTCTGAAAATTGTCAAAACTTTTTACTCTGGCGAGTAAAACGACTGTTATAGTAGATCGAAACGACGAACCGAAGCACTGTTTCTGACGATTCGGATTACACCATCAATAATACAACTGGTGGCGCTGCTGAGCACACACTTAACGGTACACGCGTCCTTCTAATACAGAAACAGAACCTTTTCTGACGGGTGCGATCATACCAGCACTAACGCACCGGATCCCATCAGAACTCCGCAGCTAAGCGTGCTTGGGCGAGAGTAGTACTAGGATGGGTGACCTCCTGGGAAGTCCTCGTGTTGCACCCCTTTCTCCCCCAAAAACTTTTAACCGACGATATGGAGCCCTTTCTTACCTTGAACGAACCTTCAACGAAGAATACGTGAATAGTTACGATAAATATTGTCGACCTCAAAGCAAGTCTCACGCGAATCGTGCTCGCGTATAGCTGGCGCAATCGCCGATGGGAGCGATCCACCGGTTGAGGCTCCAAACTTTAAACCCTCGGAAGGTGGTGTAAACGACGGATTTTGGGGTCGAAGGCGCGGCGAACGGGGCCATGCCCAGTTCGCCATTGTAGTAATCGAGCGGGGCTTCGATCCGATATGCTATAATAGTCATTTCGTTGCCCGAGTAAGAAGTTATCGCCGTTTAAAGTTACCGCTCGGATCTATCGATTTTTCGGCAGCTACGAACGGCCGTAATCTCTCACTCTGAAGACCAAGCACGAATTGAACACAGAGAAGGTACGTCAAAGAAGAGGAGAAAATCCCTTGATCCATTTCCACGTAGCTCTGCGTTTTCTGTCTGTCGTGTATCGATTTCTTTTCTAATTCTTCCTGAATTCCTCAAATCCTTTGAATTTTTTTTGCCGTGGCTCATTTTACCTACGTCCTTGAATCCGCATTCGTTCGCCAAATAAACGATGTTTTTAATGAAAGAGAGAGAGAGAGAGAGAGAGAGAGAGATAGAGAGAGATGAGGAGAAGGAGCGAGATAACTGTTTTCTACAGTTGGAGAAAAATCGATATATTAGGGTTGGCACTCTGAAAATTGTCAAAACTTTTTACTCTGGCGAGTAAAACGACTGTTATAGTAGATCGAAACGACGAACCGAAGCACTGTTTCTGACGATTCGGATTACACCATCAATAATACAACTGGTGGCGCTGCTGAGCACACACTTAACGGTACACGCGTCCTTCTAATACAGAAACAGAACCTTTTCTGACGGGTGCGATCATACCAGCACTAACGCACCGGATCCCATCAGAACTCCGCAGCTAAGCGTGCTTGGGCGAGAGTAGTACTAGGATGGGTGACCTCCTGGGAAGTCCTCGTGTTGCACCCCTTTCTCCCCCAAAAACTTTTAACCGACGATATGGAGCCCTTTCTTACCTTGAACGAACCTTCAACGAAGAATACGTGAATAGTTACGATAAATATTGTCGACCTCAAAGCAAGTCTCACGCGAATCGTGCTCGCGTATAGCTGGCGCAATCGCCGATGGGAGCGATCCACCGGTTGAGGCTCCAAACTTTAAACCCTCGGAAGGTGGTGTAAACGACGGATTTTGGGGTCGAAGGCGCGGCGAACGGGGCCATGCCCAGTTCGCCATTGTAGTAATCGAGCGGGGCTTCGATCCGATATGCTATAATAGTCATTTCGTTGCCCGAGTAAGAAGTTATCGCCGTTTAAAGTTACCGCTCGGATCTATCGATTTTTCGGCAGCTACGAACGGCCGTAATCTCTCACTCTGAAGACCAAGCACGAATTGAACACAGAGAAGGTACGTCAAAGAAGAGGAGAAAATCCCTTGATCCATTTCCACGTAGCTCTGCGTTTTCTGTCTGTCGTGTATCGATTTCTTTTCTAATTCTTCCTGAATTCCTCAAATCCTTTGAATTTTTTTTGCCGTGGCTCATTTTACCTACGTCCTTGAATCCGCATTCGTTCGCCAAATAAACGATGTTTTTAATGAAAGAGAGAGAGAGAGAGAGAGAGAGAGAGATAGAGAGAGATGAGGAGAAGGAGCGAGATAACTGTTTTCTACAGTTGGAGAAAAATCGATATATTAGGGTTGGCACTCTGAAAATTGTCAAAACTTTTTACTCTGGCGAGTAAAACGACTGTTATAGTAGATCGAAACGACGAACCGAAGCACTGTTTCTGACGATTCGGATTACACCATCAATAATACAACTGGTGGCGCTGCTGAGCACACACTTAACGGTACACGCGTCCTTCTAATACAGAAACAGAACCTTTTCTGACGGGTGCGATCATACCAGCACTAACGCACCGGATCCCATCAGAACTCCGCAGCTAAGCGTGCTTGGGCGAGAGTAGTACTAGGATGGGTGACCTCCTGGGAAGTCCTCGTGTTGCACCCCTTTCTCCCCCAAAAACTTTTAACCGACGATATGGAGCCCTTTCTTACCTTGAACGAACCTTCAACGAAGAATACGTGAATAGTTACGATAAATATTGTCGACCTCAAAGCAAGTCTCACGCGAATCGTGCTCGCGTATAGCTGGCGCAATCGCCGATGGGAGCGATCCACCGGTTGAGGCTCCAAACTTTAAACCCTCGGAAGGTGGTGTAAACGACGGATTTTGGGGTCGAAGGCGCGGCGAACGGGGCCATGCCCAGTTCGCCATTGTAGTAATCGAGCGGGGCTTCGATCCGATATGCTATAATAGTCATTTCGTTGCCCGAGTAAGAAGTTATCGCCGTTTAAAGTTACCGCTCGGATCTATCGATTTTTCGGCAGCTACGAACGGCCGTAATCTCTCACTCTGAAGACCAAGCACGAATTGAACACAGAGAAGGTACGTCAAAGAAGAGGAGAAAATCCCTTGATCCATTTCCACGTAGCTCTGCGTTTTCTGTCTGTCGTGTATCGATTTCTTTTCTAATTCTTCCTGAATTCCTCAAATCCTTTGAATTTTTTTTGCCGTGGCTCATTTTACCTACGTCCTTGAATCCGCATTCGTTCGCCAAATAAACGATGTTTTTAATGAAAGAGAGAGAGAGAGAGAGAGAGAGAGAGATAGAGAGAGATGAGGAGAAGGAGCGAGATAACTGTTTTCTACAGTTGGAGAAAAATCGATATATTAGGGTTGGCACTCTGAAAATTGTCAAAACTTTTTACTCTGGCGAGTAAAACGACTGTTATAGTAGATCGAAACGACGAACCGAAGCACTGTTTCTGACGATTCGGATTACACCATCAATAATACAACTGGTGGCGCTGCTGAGCACACACTTAACGGTACACGCGTCCTTCTAATACAGAAACAGAACCTTTTCTGACGGGTGCGATCATACCAGCACTAACGCACCGGATCCCATCAGAACTCCGCAGCTAAGCGTGCTTGGGCGAGAGTAGTACTAGGATGGGTGACCTCCTGGGAAGTCCTCGTGTTGCACCCCTTTCTCCCCCAAAAACTTTTAACCGACGATATGGAGCCCTTTCTTACCTTGAACGAACCTTCAACGAAGAATACGTGAATAGTTACGATAAATATTGTCGACCTCAAAGCAAGTCTCACGCGAATCGTGCTCGCGTATAGCTGGCGCAATCGCCGATGGGAGCGATCCACCGGTTGAGGCTCCAAACTTTAAACCCTCGGAAGGTGGTGTAAACGACGGATTTTGGGGTCGAAGGCGCGGCGAACGGGGCCATGCCCAGTTCGCCATTGTAGTAATCGAGCGGGGCTTCGATCCGATATGCTATAATAGTCATTTCGTTGCCCGAGTAAGAAGTTATCGCCGTTTAAAGTTACCGCTCGGATCTATCGATTTTTCGGCAGCTACGAACGGCCGTAATCTCTCACTCTGAAGACCAAGCACGAATTGAACACAGAGAAGGTACGTCAAAGAAGAGGAGAAAATCCCTTGATCCATTTCCACGTAGCTC
This sequence comes from Hippophae tibetana, assembly GCA_037013495.1. Taxonomy (NCBI): domain Eukaryota; kingdom Viridiplantae; phylum Streptophyta; class Magnoliopsida; order Rosales; family Elaeagnaceae; genus Hippophae; species Hippophae tibetana. Next base: position 51,187,131 of record CM072804.1, on the reverse strand, counting down.
TGCGTTTTCTGTCTGTCGTGTATCGATTTCTTTTCTAATTCTTCCTGAATTCCTCAAATCCTTTGAATTTTTTTTGCCGTGGCTCATTTTACCTACGTCCTTGAATCCGCATTCGTTCGCCAAATAAACGATGTTTTTAATGAAAGAGAGAGAGAGAGAGAGAGAGAGAGAGATAGAGAGAGATGAGGAGAAGGAGCGAGATAACTGTTTTCTACAGTTGGAGAAAAATCGATATATTAGGGTTGGCACTCTGAAAATTGTCAAAACTTTTTACTCTGGCGAGTAAAACGACTGTTATAGTAGATCGAAACGACGAACCGAAGCACTGTTTCTGACGATTCGGATTACACCATCAATAATACAACTGGTGGCGCTGCTGAGCACACACTTAACGGTACACGCGTCCTTCTAATACAGAAACAGAACCTTTTCTGACGGGTGCGATCATACCAGCACTAACGCACCGGATCCCATCAGAACTCCGCAGCTAAGCGTGCTTGGGCGAGAGTAGTACTAGGATGGGTGACCTCCTGGGAAGTCCTCGTGTTGCACCCCTTTCTCCCCCAAAAACTTTTAACCGACGATATGGAGCCCTTTCTTACCTTGAACGAACCTTCAACGAAGAATACGTGAATAGTTACGATAAATATTGTCGACCTCAAAGCAAGTCTCACGCGAATCGTGCTCGCGTATAGCTGGCGCAATCGCCGATGGGAGCGATCCACCGGTTGAGGCTCCAAACTTTAAACCCTCGGAAGGTGGTGTAAACGATGGATTTTGGGGTCGAAGGCGCGGCGAACGGGGCCTTGCCCAGTTCGCCATTGTAGTAATCCAGCGGGGCTTCGATCCGATATGCTATAATAGTCATTTCGTTGCCCGAGTAAGAAGTTATCGTCGTTTAAAGTTACCGCTCGTATCTATCGATTTTTCGGCAGCTGCGAACGGCCGTAATCCCTCACTCTGAAGACCAAGCACGAATTGAACACAGAGAAGGTACGTCAAAGAAGAGGAGAAAATCCCTTGATCCATTTCCACGTAGCTCTGCGTTTTCTGTCGTGTATCGATTTCTTTTCTAATTCTTCCTGAATTCCTCAAATCCTTTGAATTTTTTTTGCCGTGGCTCATTTTACCTACGTCCTTGAATCCGCATTCGTTCGCCAAATAAACGATGTTTTTAATGAGAGAGAGAGAGAGAGAGAGAGAGAGAGAGATGAGGAGAAGGAGCGAGATAACTGCTTTCTACAGTTGGAGAAAAATCGATATATTAGGGTTGGAACTCTGAAAATTGTCAAAACTGTTGACTCTAGCGAGTAAAACGACTGTTATAGTAGATCGAAACGAAGAACCGACGCACTGTTTCTGACGATTCGGATTGCACCATCAATAATACAACTGGTGGCGCTACTGAGCACACACTTAACGGTACACGCGTCCTTCTTATACAGAAACGAAACTTTTTTTCTGACGGGCGCGTTCATACTAGCACTAACGCATCGGATCCCATCAGAACTCCGCAGTTAAGCGTGCCTGGGCGAGAGTAGTACTAGGATGGGTGACCTCCTGGGAAGTCCTCGTGTTGCACCCCTTTCTCCCCCAAAACCTTTTAACCGACGATATGGAGCCCTTTCTTACCTTGAACGAACCTTCAACGAAGAATACGTGAATAGTTACGAGCAGTGCGGATAAATATTGTCGACCACAAAGCAAGTCTCACGCGAATCGTACTCGCGTATAGCTGGCGCAATCGCCGATTGGAGCGATCCTGTACACACCGGTTGAGGCTCCAAACTTTAAACCCTCGGAAGGTGGTGTAAACGATGGATTTTGTGGTCGAAGGCGCGGCGAACGGGGCCATGCCCAGTTCGCCATTGTAGTAATCGAGCGGGGCTTCGATCCGATATGCTATAATAGTCATTTCGTTGCCCGAGTAAGAAGTTATCGCCGTTTAAAGTTACCGCTCGGATCTATCGATTTTTCGGCAGCTACGAACGGCCGTAATCTCTCACTCTGAAGACCAAGCACGAATTGAACACAGAGAAGGTACGTCAAAGAAGAGGAGAAAATCCCTTGATCCATTTCCACGTAGCTCTGCGTTTTCTGTCGTGTATCGATTTCTTTTCTAATTCTTCCTGAATTCCTCAAATCCTTTGAATTTTTTTTGCCGTGGCTCATTTTACCTACGTCCTTGAATCCGCATTCGTTCGCCAAATAAACGATGTTTTTAATGAGAGAGAGAGAGAGAGAGAGAGAGAGAGAGAGAGATGAGGAGAAGGAGCGAGATAACTGCTTCCTACAGTTGGAGAAAAATCGATATATTAGGGTTGGAACTCTGAAAATTGTCAAAACTGTTGACTCTAGCGAGTAAAACGACTGTTACAGTAGATCGAAACGAAGAACCGACGCACTGTTTCTGACGATTCGGATTGCACCATCAATAATACAACTGGTGGCGCTACTGAGCACACACTTAACGGTACACGCGTCCTTCTTATACAGAAACGAAACTTTTTTCTGACGGGCGCGTTCATACCAGCACTAACGCATCGGATCCCATCAGAACTCCGCAGTGAAGCGTGCTTGGGCGAGAGTAGTACTAGGATGGGTGACCTCCTGGGAAGTCCTCGTGTTGCACCCCTTTCTCCCCCAAAAACTTTTAACCGACGATATGGAGCCCTTTCTTACCTTGAACGAACCTTCAACGAAGAATACGTGAATAGTTACGAGCAGTGCTGATAAATATTGTCGACCTCAAAGCAAGTCTCACGCGAATCGTGCTCGCGTATAGCTGGCGCAATCGCCGATGGGAGCGATCCACCGGTTGAGGCTCCAAACTTTAAACCCTCGGAAGGTGGTGTAAACGACGGATTTTGGGGTCGAAGGCGCGGCGAACGGGGCCATGCCCAGTTCGCCATTGTAGTAATCGAGCGGGGCTTCGATCCGATATGCTATAATAGTCATTTCGTTGCCCGAGTAAGAAATTATCGCCGTTTAAAGATACCGCTCGGATCTATCGATTTTTCGGCAGCTACGAACGGCCGTAATCTCTCACTCTGAAGACCAAGCACGAATTGAACACAGAGAAGGTACGTCAAAGAAGAGGAGAAAATCCCTTGATCCATTTCCACGTAGCTCTGCGTTTTCTGTCGTGTATCGATTTCTTTTCTAATTCTTCCTGAATTCCTCAAATCCTTTGAATTTTTTTTGCCGTGGCTCATTTTACCTACGTCCTTGAATCCGCATTCGTTCGCCAAATAAACGATGTTTTTAATGAGAGAGAGAGAGAGAGAGAGAGAGAGAGAGAGAGAGAGATGAGGAGAAGGAGCGAGATAACTGCTTCCTACAGTTGGAGAAAAATCGATATATTAGGGTTGGCACTCTGAAAATTGTCAAAACTTTTTACTCTGGCGAGTAAAACGACTGTTATAGTAGATCGAAACGACGAACCGAAGCACTGTTTCTGACGATTCGGATTACACCATCAATAATACAACTGGTGGCGCTGCTGAGCACACACTTAACGGTACACGCGTCCTTCTAATACAGAAACAGAACCTTTTCTGACGGGTGCGATCATACCAGCACTAACGCACCGGATCCCATCAGAACTCCGCAGCTAAGCGTGCTTGGGCGAGAGTAGTACTAGGATGGGTGACCTCCTGGGAAGTCCTCGTGTTGCACCCCTTTCTCCCCCAAAAACTTTTAACCGACGATATGGAGCCCTTTCTTACCTTGAACGAACCTTCAACGAAGAATACGTGAATAGTTACGATAAATATTGTCGACCTCAAAGCAAGTCTCACGCGAATCGTGCTCGCGTATAGCTGGCGCAATCGCCGATGGGAGCGATCCACCGGTTGAGGCTCCAAACTTTAAACCCTCGGAAGGTGGTGTAAACGACGGATTTTGGGGTCGAAGGCGCGGCGAACGGGGCCATGCCCAGTTCGCCATTGTAGTAATCGAGCGGGGCTTCGATCCGATATGCTATAATAGTCATTTCGTTGCCCGAGTAAGAAGTTATCGCCGTTTAAAGTTACCGCTCGGATCTATCGATTTTTCGGCAGCTACGAACGGCCGTAATCTCTCACTCTGAAGACCAAGCACGAATTGAACACAGAGAAGGTACGTCAAAGAAGAGGAGAAAATCCCTTGATCCATTTCCACGTAGCTCTGCGTTTTCTGTCTGTCGTGTATCGATTTCTTTTCTAATTCTTCCTGAATTCCTCAAATCCTTTGAATTTTTTTTGCCGTGGCTCATTTTACCTACGTCCTTGAATCCGCATTCGTTCGCCAAATAAACGATGTTTTTAATGAAAGAGAGAGAGAGAGAGAGAGAGAGAGAGATAGAGAGAGATGAGGAGAAGGAGCGAGATAACTGTTTTCTACAGTTGGAGAAAAATCGATATATTAGGGTTGGAACTCTGAAAATTGTCAAAACTTTTTACTCTGGCGAGTAAAACGACTGTTATAGTAGATCGAAACGACGAACCGAAGCACTGTTTCTGACGATTCGGATTACACCATCAATAATACAACTGGTGGCGCTGCTGAGCACACACTTAACGGTACACGCGTCCTTCTAATACAGAAACAGAACCTTTTCTGACGGGTGCGATCATACCAGCACTAACGCACCGGATCCCATCAGAACTCCGCAGCTAAGCGTGCTTGGGCGAGAGTAGTACTAGGATGGGTGACCTCCTGGGAAGTCCTCGTGTTGCACCCCTTTCTCCCCCAAAAACTTTTAACCGACGATATGGAGCCCTTTCTTACCTTGAACGAACCTTCAACGAAGAATACGTGAATAGTTACGATAAATATTGTCGACCTCAAAGCAAGTCTCACGCGAATCGTGCTCGCGTATAGCTGGCGCAATCGCCGATGGGAGCGATCCACCGGTTGAGGCTCCAAACTTTAAACCCTCGGAAGGTGGTGTAAACGACGGATTTTGGGGTCGAAGGCGCGGTGAACGGGGCCATGCCCAGTTCGCCATTGTAGTAATCGAGCGGGGCTTCGATCCGATATGCTATAATAGTCATTTCGTTGCCCGAGTAAGAAGTTATCGCCGTTTAAAGTTACCGCTCGGATCTATCGATTTTTCGGCAGCTGCGAACGGCCGTAATCCCTCACTCTGAAGACCAAGCACGAATTGAACACAGAGAAGGTACGTCAAAGAAGAGGAGAAAATCTCTTGATCCATTTCCACGTAGCTCTGCGTTTTCTGTCTGTCGTGTATCGATTTCTTTTCTAATTCTTCCTGAATTCCTCAAATCCTTTGAATTTTTTTTGCCGTGGCTCATTTTACCTACGTCCTTGAATCCGCATTCGTTCGCCAAATAAACGATGTTTTTAATGAAAGAGAGAGAGAGAGAGAGAGAGAGAGAGAGATAGAGAGAGATGAGGAGAAGGAGCGAGATAACTGTTTTCTACAGTTGGAGAAAAATCGATATATTAGGGTTGGCACTCTGAAAATTGTCAAAACTTTTTACTCTGGCGAGTAAAACGACTGTTATAGTAGATCGAAACGACGAACCGAAGCACTGTTTCTGACGATTCGGATTACACCATCAATAATACAACTGGTGGCGCTGCTGAGCACACACTTAACGGTACACGCGTCCTTCTAATACAGAAACAGAACCTTTTCTGACGGGTGCGATCATACCAGCACTAACGCACCGGATCCCATCAGAACTCCGCAGGTAAGCGTGCTTGGGCGAGAGTAGTACTAGGATGGGTGACCTCCTGGGAAGTCCTCGTGTTGCACCCCTTTCTCCCCCAAAAACTTTTAACCGACGATATGGAGCCCTTTCTTACCTTGAACGAACCTTCAACGAAGAATACGTGAATAGTTACGATAAATATTGTCGACCTCAAAGCAAGTCTCACGCGAATCGTGCTCGCGTATAGCTGGCGCAATCGCCGATGGGAGCGATCCACCGGTTGAGGCTCCAAACTTTAAACCCTCGAAAGGTGGTGTAAACGACGGATTTTGGGGTCGAAGGCGCGGCGAACGGGGCCATGCCCAGTTCGCCATTGTAGTAATCGAGCGGGGCTTCGATCCGATATGCTATAATAGTCATTTCGTTGCCCGAGTAAGAAGTTATCGCCGTTTAAAGTTACCGCTCGGATCTATCGATTTTTCGGCAGCTACGAACGGCCGTAATCTCTCACTCTGAAGACCAAGCACGAATTGAACACAGAGAAGGTACGTCAAAGAAGAGGAGAAAATCCCTTGATCCATTTCCACGTAGCTCTGCGTTTTCTGTCTGTCGTGTATCGATTTCTTTTCTAATTCTTCCTGAATTCCTCAAATCCTTTGAATTTTTTTTGCCGTGGCTCATTTTACCTACGTCCTTGAATCCGCATTCGTTCGCCAAATAAACGATGTTTTTAATGAAAGAGAGAGAGAGAGAGAGAGAGAGAGAGAGATAGAGAGAGATGAGGAGAAGGAGCGAGATAACTGTTTTCTACAGTTGGAGAAAAATCGATATATTAGGGTTGGCACTCTGAAAATTGTCAAAACTTTTTACTCTGGCGAGTAAAACGACTGTTATAGTAGATCGAAACGACGAACCGAAGCACTGTTTCTGACGATTCGGATTACACCATCAATAATACAACTGGTGGCGCTGCTGAGCACACACTTAACGGTACACGCGTCCTTCTAATACAGAAACAGAACCTTTTCTGACGGGTGCGATCATACCAGCACTAACGCACCGGATCCCATCAGAACTCCGCAGTTAAGCGTGCTTGGGCGAGAGTAGTACTAGGATGGGTGACCTCCTGGGAAGTCCTCGTGTTGCACCCCTTTCTCCCCCAAAAACTTTTAACCGACGATATGGAGCCCTTTCTTACCTTGAACGAACCTTCAACGAAGAATACGTGAATAGTTACGATAAATATTGTCGACCTCAAAGCAAGTCTCACGCGAATCGTGCTCGCGTATAGCTGGCGCAATCGCCGATGGGAGCGATCCACCGGTTGAGGCTCCAAACTTTAAACCCTCGGAAGGTGGTGTAAACGACGGATTTTGGGGTCGAAGGCGCGGTGAACGGGGCCATGCCCAGTTCGCCATTGTAGTAATCGAGCGGGGCTTCGATCCGATATGCTATAATAGTCATTTCGTTGCCCGAGTAAGAAGTTATCGCCGTTTAAAGTTACCGCTCGGATCTATCGATTTTTCGGCAGCTACGAACGGCCGTAATCTCTCACTCTGAAGACCAAGCACGAATTGAACACAGAGAAGGTACGTCAAAGAAGAGGAGAAAATCCCTTGATCCATTTCCACGTAGCTCTGCGTTTTCTGTCTGTCGTGTATCGATTTCTTTTCTAATTCTTCCTGAATTCCTCAAATCCTTTGAATTTTTTTTGCCGTGGCTCATTTTACCTACGTCCTTGAATCCGCATTCGTTCGCCAAATAAACGATGTTTTTAATGAAAGAGAGAGAGAGAGAGAGAGAGAGAGAGAGATAGAGAGAGAGATGAGGAGAAGGAGCGAGATAACTGTTTTCTACAGTTGGAGAAAAATCGATATATTAGGGTTGGCACTCTGAAAATTGTCAAAACTTTTTACTCTGGCGAGTAAAACGACTGTTATAGTAGATCGAAACGACGAACCGAAGCACTGTTTCTGACGATTCGGATTACACCATCAATAATACAACTGGTGGCGCTGCTGAGCACACACTTAACGGTACACGCGTCCTTCTAATACAGAAACAGAACCTTTTCTGACGGGTGCGATCATACCAGCACTAACGCACCGGATCCCATCAGAACTCCACAGTTAAGCGTGCTTGGGCGAGAGTAGTACTAGGATGGGTGACCTCCTGGGAAGTCCTCGTGTTGCACCCCTTTCTCCCCCAAAAACTTTTAACCGACGATATGGAGCCCTTTCTTACCTTGAACGAACCTTCAACGAAGAATACGTGAATAGTTACGATAAATATTGTCGACCTCAAAGCAAGTCTCACGCGAATCGTGCTCGCGTATAGCTGGCGCAATCGCCGATGGGAGCGATCCACCGGTTGAGGCTCCAAACTTTAAACCCTCGGAAGGTGGTGTAAACGATGGATTTTGGGGTCGAAGGCGCGGCGAACGGGGCCTTGCCCAGTTCGCCATTGTAGTAATCCAGCGGGGCTTCGATCCGATATGCTATAATAGTTATTTCGTTGCCCGAGTAAGAAGTTATCGTCGTTTAAAGTTACCGCTCGTATCTATCGATTTTTCGGCAGCTGCGAACGGCCGTAATCCCTCACTCTGAAGACCAAGCACGAATTGAACACAGAGAAGGTACGTCAAAGAAGAGGAGAAAATCCCTTGATCCATTTCCACGTAGCTCTGCGTTTTCTGTCGTGTATCGATTTCTTTTCTAATTCTTCCTGAATTCCTCAAATCCTTTGAATTTTTTTTGCCGTGGCTCATTTTACCTACGTCCTTGAATCCGCATTCGTTCGCCAAATAAACGATGTTTTTAATGAGAGAGAGAGAGAGAGAGAGAGAGAGAGAGATGAGGAGAAGGAGCGAGATAACTGCTTTCTACAGTTGGAGAAAAATCGATATATTAGGGTTGGAACTCTGAAAATTGTCAAAACTGTTGACTCTAGCGAGTAAAACGACTGTTATAGTAGATCGAAACGAAGAACCGACGCACTGTTTCTGACGATTCGGATTGCACCATCAATAATACAACTGGTGGCGCTACTGAGCACACACTTAACGGTACACGCGTCCTTCTTATACAGAAACGAAACTTTTTTTCTGACGGGCGCGTTCATACTAGCACTAACGCATCGGATCCCATCAGAACTCCGCAGTTAAGCGTGCCTGGGCGAGAGTAGTACTAGGATGGGTGACCTCCTGGGAAGTCCTCGTGTTGCACCCCTTTCTCCCCCAAAACCTTTTAACCGACGATATGGAGCCCTTTCTTACCTTGAACGAACCTTCAACGAAGAATACGTGAATAGTTACGAGCAGTGCGGATAAATATTGTCGACCACAAAGCAAGTCTCACGCGAATCGTACTCGCGTATAGCTGGCGCAATCGCCGATTGGAGCGATCCTGTACACACCGGTTGAGGCTCCAAACTTTAAACCCTCGGAAGGTGGTGTAAACGATGGATTTTGGGGTCGAAGGCGCGGCGAACGGGGCCATGCCCAGTTCGCCATTGTAGTAATCGAGCGGGGCTTCGATCCGATATGCTATAATAGTCATTTCGTTGCCCGAGTAAGAAGTTATCGCCGTTTAAAGTTACCGCTCGGATCTATCGATTTTTCGGCAGCTACGAACGGCCGTAATCTCTCACTCTGAAGACCAAGCACGAATTGAACACAGAGAAGGTACGTCAAAGAAGAGGAGAAAATCCCTTGATCCATTTCCACGTAGCTCTGCGTTTTCTGTCGTGTATCGATTTCTTTTCTAATTCTTCCTGAATTCCTCAAATCCTTTGAATTTTTTTTGCCGTGGCTCATTTTACCTACGTCCTTGAATCCGCATTCGTTCGCCAAATAAACGATGTTTTTAATGAGAGAGAGAGAGAGAGAGAGAGAGAGAGAGAGAGATGAGGAGAAGGAGCGAGATAACTGCTTCCTACAGTTGGAGAAAAATCGATATATTAGGGTTGGAACTCTGAAAATTGTCAAAACTGTTGACTCTAGCGAGTAAAACGACTGTTACAGTAGATCGAAACGAAGAACCGACGCACTGTTTCTGACGATTCGGATTGCACCATCAATAATACAACTGGTGGCGCTACTGAGCACACACTTAACGGTACACGCGTCCTTCTTATACAGAAACGAAACTTTTTTCTGACGGGCGCGTTCATACCAGCACTAACGCATCGGATCCCATCAGAACTCCGCAGTTAAGCGTGCTTGGGCGAGAGTAGTACTAGGATGGGTGACCTCCTGGGAAGTCCTCGTGTTGCACCCCTTTCTCCCCCAAAAACTTTTAACCGACGATATGGAGCCCTTTCTTACCTTGAACGAACCTTCAACGAAGAATACGTGAATAGTTACGAGCAGTGCTGATAAATATTGTCGACCTCAAAGCAAGTCTCACGCGAATCGTGCTCGCGTATAGCTGGCGCAATCGCCGATGGGAGCGATCCACCGGTTGAGGCTCCAAACTTTAAACCCTCGGAAGGTGGTGTAAACGACGGATTTTGGGGTCGAAGGCGCGGCGAACGGGGCCATGCCCAGTTCGCCATTGTAGTAATCGAGCGGGGCTTCGATCCGATATGCTATAATAGTCATTTCGTTGCCCGAGTAAGAAATTATCGCCGTTTAAAGATACCGCTCGGATCTATCGATTTTTCGGCAGCTACGAACGGCCGTAATCTCTCACTCTGAAGACCAAGCACGAATTGAACACAGAGAAGGTACGTCAAAGAAGAGGAGAAAATCCCTTGATCCATTTCCACGTAGCTCTGCGTTTTCTGTCGTGTATCGATTTCTTTTCTAATTCTTCCTGAATTCCTCAAATCCTTTGAATTTTTTTTGCCGTGGCTCATTTTACCTACGTCCTTGAATCCGCATTCGTTCGCCAAATAAACGATGTTTTTAATGAGAGAGAGAGAGAGAGAGAGAGAGAGAGAGAGAGAGAGATGAGGAGAAGGAGCGAGATAACTGCTTCCTACAGTTGGAGAAAAATCGATATATTAGGGTTGGAACTCTGAAAATTGTCAAAACTGTTGACTCTAGCGAGTAAAACGACTGTTACAGTAGATCGAAACGAAGAACCGACGCACTGTTTCTGACGATTCGGATTGCACCATCAATAATACAACTGGTGGCGCTACTGAGCACACACTTAACGGTACACGCGTCCTTCTTATACAGAAACGAAACTTTTTTCTGACGGGCGCGTTCATACCAGCACTAACGCATCGGATCCCATCAGAACTCCGCAGTTAAGCGTGCTTGGGCGAGAGTAGTACTAGGATGGGTGACCTCCTGGGAAGTCCTCGTGTTGCACCCCTTTCTCCCCCAAAAACTTTTAACCGACGATATGGAGCCCTTTCTTACCTTGAACGAACCTTCAACGAAGAATACGTGAATAGTTACGATAAATATTGTCGACCTCAAAGCAAGTCTCACGCGAATCGTGCTCGCGTATAGCTGGCGCAATCGCCGATGGGAGCGATCCACCGGTTGAGGCTCCAAACTTTAAACCCTCGGAAGGTGGTGTAAACGACGGATTTTGGGGTCGAAGGCGCGGTGAACGGGGCCATGCCCAGTTCGCCATTGTAGTAATCGAGCGGGGCTTCGATCCGATATGCTATAATAGTCATTTCGTTGCCCGAGTAAGAAGTTATCGCCGTTTAAAGTTACCGCTCGGATCTATCGATTTTTCGGCAGCTACGAACGGCCGTAATCTCTCACTCTGAAGACCAAGCACGAATTGAACACAGAGAAGGTACGTCAAAGAAGAGGAGAAAATCTCTTGATCCATTTCCACGTAGCTCTGCGTTTTCTGTCTGTCGTGTATCGATTTCTTTTCTAATTCTTCCTGAATTCCTCAAATCCTTTGAATTTTTTTTGCCGTGGCTCATTTTACCTACGTCCTTGAATCCGCATTCGTTCGCCAAATAAACGATGTTTTTAATGAAAGAGAGAGAGAGAGAGAGAGAGAGAGAGAGATAGAGAGAGATGAGGAGAAGGAGCGAGATAACTGTTTTCTACAGTTGGAGAAAAATCGATATATTAGGGTTGGCACTCTGAAAATTGTCAAAACTTTTTACTCTGGCGAGTAAAACGACTGTTATAGTAGATCGAAACGACGAACCGAAGCACTGTTTCTGACGATTCGGATTACACCATCAATAATACAACTGGTGGCGCTGCTGAGCACACACTTAACGGTACACGCGTCCTTCTAATACAGAAACAGAACCTTTTCTGACGGGTGCGATCATACCAGCACTAACGCACCGGATCCCATCAGAACTCCGCAGGTAAGCGTGCTTGGGCGAGAGTAGTACTAGGATGGGTGACCTCCTGGGAAGTCCTCGTGTTGCACCCCTTTCTCCCCCAAAAACTTTTAACCGACGATATGGAGCCCTTTCTTACCTTGAACGAACCTTCAACGAAGAATACGTGAATAGTTACGATAAATATTGTCGACCTCAAAGCAAGTCTCACGCGAATCGTGCTCGCGTATAGCTGGCGCAATCGCCGATGGGAGCGATCCACCGGTTGAGGCTCCAAACTTTAAACCCTCGAAAGGTGGTGTAAACGACGGATTTTGGGGTCGAAGGCGCGGCGAACGGGGCCATGCCCAGTTCGCCATTGTAGTAATCGAGCGGGGCTTCGATCCGATATGCTATAATAGTCATTTCGTTGCCCGAGTAAGAAGTTATCGCCGTTTAAAGTTACCGCTCGGATCTATCGATTTTTCGGCAGCTACGAACGGCCGTAATCTCTCACTCTGAAGACCAAGCACGAATTGAACACAGAGAAGGTACGTCAAAGAAGAGGAGAAAATCCCTTGATCCATTTCCACGTAGCTCTGCGTTTTCTGTCTGTCGTGTATCGATTTCTTTTCTAATTCTTCCTGAATTCCTCAAATCCTTTGAATTTTTTTTGCCGTGGCTCATTTTACCTACGTCCTTGAATCCGCATTCGTTCGCCAAATAAACGATGTTTTTAATGAAAGAGAGAGAGAGAGAGAGAGAGAGAGAGAGATAGAGAGAGATGAGGAGAAGGAGCGAGATAACTGTTTTCTACAGTTGGAGAAAAATCGATATATTAGGGTTGGCACTCTGAAAATTGTCAAAACTTTTTACTCTGGCGAGTAAAACGACTGTTATAGTAGATCGAAACGACGAACCGAAGCACTGTTTCTGACGATTCGGATTACACCATCAATAATACAACTGGTGGCGCTGCTGAGCACACACTTAACGGTACACGCGTCCTTCTAATACAGAAACAGAACCTTTTCTGACAGGTGCGATCATACCAGCACTAACGCACCGGATCCCATCAGAACTCCGCAGTTAAGCGTGCTTGGGCGAGAGTAGTACTAGGATGGGTGACCTCCTGGGAAGTCCTCGTGTTGCACCCCTTTCTCCCCCAAAAACTTTTAACCGACGATATGGAGCCCTTTCTTACCTTGAACGAACCTTCAACGAAGAATACGTGAATAGTTACGATAAATATTGTCGACCTCAAAGCAAGTCTCACGCGAATCGTGCTCGCGTATAGCTGGCGCAATCGCCGATGGGAGCGATCCACCGGTTGAGGCTCCAAACTTTAAACCCTCGGAAGGTGGTGTAAACGACGGATTTTGGGGTCGAAGGCGCGGTGAACGGGGCCATGCCCAGTTCGCCATTGTAGTAATCGAGCGGGGCTTCGATCCGATATGCTATAATAGTCATTTCGTTGCCCGAGTAAGAAGTTATCGCCGTTTAAAGTTACCGCTCGGATCTATCGATTTTTCGGCAGCTACGAACGGCCGTAATCTCTCACTCTGAAGACCAAGCACGAATTGAACACAGAGAAGGTACGTCAAAGAAGAGGAGAAAATCCCTTGATCCATTTCCACGTAGCTCTGCGTTTTCTGTCTGTCGTGTATCGATTTCTTTTCTAATTCTTCCTGAATTCCTCAAATCCTTTGAATTTTTTTTGCCGTGGCTCATTTTACCTACGTCCTTGAATCCGCATTCGTTCGCCAAATAAACGATGTTTTTAATGAAAGAGAGAGAGAGAGAGAGAGAGAGAGAGAGATAGAGAGAGAGATGAGGAGAAGGAGCGAGATAACTGTTTTCTACAGTTGGAGAAAAATCGATATATTAGGGTTGGCACTCTGAAAATTGTCAAAACTTTTTACTCTGGCGAGTAAAACGACTGTTATAGTAGATCGAAACGACGAACCGAAGCACTGTTTCTGACGATTCGGATTACACCATCAATAATACAACTGGTGGCGCTGCTGAGCACACACTTAACGGTACACGCGTCCTTCTAATACAGAAACAGAACCTTTTCTGACGGGTGCGATCATACCAGCACTAACGCACCGGATCCCATCAGAACTCCGCAGTTAAGCGTGCTTGGGCGAGAGTAGTACTAGGATGGGTGACCTCCTGGGAAGTCCTCGTGTTGCACCCCTTTCTCCCCCAAAAACTTTTAACCGACGATATGGAGCCCTTTCTTACCTTGAACGAACCTTCAACGAAGAATACGTGAATAGTTACGATAAATATTGTCGACCTCAAAGCAAGTCTCACGCGAATCGTGCTCGCGTATAGCTGGCGCAATCGCCGATGGGAGCGATCCACCGGTTGAGGCTCCAAACTTTAAACCCTCGGAAGGTGGTGTAAACGATGGATTTTGGGGTCGAAGGCGCGGCGAACGGGGCCTTGCCCAGTTCGCCATTGTAGTAATCCAGCGGGGCTTCGATCCGATATGCTATAATAGTTATTTCGTTGCCCGAGTAAGAAGTTATCGTCGTTTAAAGTTACCGCTCGTATCTATCGATTTTTCGGCAGCTGCGAACGGCCGTAATCCCTCACTCTGAAGACCAAGCACGAATTGAACACAGAGAAGGTACGTCAAAGAAGAGGAGAAAATCCCTTGATCCATTTCCACGTAGCTCTGCGTTTTCTGTCGTGTATCGATTTCTTTTCTAATTCTTCCTGAATTCCTCAAATCCTTTGAATTTTTTTTGCCGTGGCTCATTTTACCTACGTCCTTGAATCCGCATTCGTTCGCCAAATAAACGATGTTTTTAATGAGAGAGAGAGAGAGAGAGAGAGAGAGAGAGATGAGGAGAAGGAGCGAGATAACTGCTTTCTACAGTTGGAGAAAAATCGATATATTAGGGTTGGAACTCTGAAAATTGTCAAAACTGTTGACTCTAGCGAGTAAAACGACTGTTATAGTAGATCGAAACGAAGAACCGACGCACTGTTTCTGACGATTCGGATTGCACCATCAATAATACAACTGGTGGCGCTACTGAGCACACACTTAACGGTACACGCGTCCTTCTTATACAGAAACGAAACTTTTTTTCTGACGGGCGCGTTCATACTAGCACTAACGCATCGGATCCCATCAGAACTCCGCAGTTAAGCGTGCCTGGGCGAGAGTAGTACTAGGATGGGTGACCTCCTGGGAAGTCCTCGTGTTGCACCCCTTTCTCCCCCAAAACCTTTTAACCGACGATATGGAGCCCTTTCTTACCTTGAACGAACCTTCAACGAAGAATACGTGAATAGTTACGAGCAGTGCGGATAAATATTGTCGACCACAAAGCAAGTCTCACGCGAATCGTACTCGCGTATAGCTGGCGCAATCGCCGATTGGAGCGATCCTGTACACACCGGTTGAGGCTCCAAACTTTAAACCCTCGGAAGGTGGTGTAAACGATGGATTTTGGGGTCGAAGGCGCGGCGAACGGGGCCATGCCCAGTTCGCCATTGTAGTAATCGAGCGGGGCTTCGATCCGATATGCTATAATAGTCATTTCGTTGCCCGAGTAAGAAGTTATCGCCGTTTAAAGTTACCGCTCGGATCTATCGATTTTTCGGCAGCTACGAACGGCCGTAATCTCTCACTCTGAAGACCAAGCACGAATTGAACACAGAGAAGGTACGTCAAAGAAGAGGAGAAAATCCCTTGATCCATTTCCACGTAGCTCTGCGTTTTCTGTCGTGTATCGATTTCTTTTCTAATTCTTCCTGAATTCCTCAAATCCTTTGAATTTTTTTTGCCGTGGCTCATTTTACCTACGTCCTTGAATCCGCATTCGTTCGCCAAATAAACGATGTTTTTAATGAGAGAGAGAGAGAGAGAGAGAGAGAGAGAGAGAGATGAGGAGAAGGAGCGAGATAACTGCTTCCTACAGTTGGAGAAAAATCGATATATTAGGGTTGGAACTCTGAAAATTGTCAAAACTGTTGACTCTAGCGAGTAAAACGACTGTTACAGTAGATCGAAACGAAGAACCGACGCACTGTTTCTGACGATTCGGATTGCACCATCAATAATACAACTGGTGGCGCTACTGAGCACACACTTAACGGTACACGCGTCCTTCTTATACAGAAACGAAACTTTTTTCTGACGGGCGCGTTCATACCAGCACTAACGCATCGGATCCCATCAGAACTCCGCAGTTAAGCGTGCTTGGGCGAGAGTAGTACTAGGATGGGTGACCTCCTGGGAAGTCCTCGTGTTGCACCCCTTTCTCCCCCAAAAACTTTTAACCGACGATATGGAGCCCTTTCTTACCTTGAACGAACCTTCAACGAAGAATACGTGAATAGTTACGAGCAGTGCTGATAAATATTGTCGACCTCAAAGCAAGTCTCACGCGAATCGTGCTCGCGTATAGCTGGCGCAATCGCCGATGGGAGCGATCCACCGGTTGAGGCTCCAAACTTTAAACCCTCGGAAGGTGGTGTAAACGACGGATTTTGGGGTCGAAGGCGCGGCGAACGGGGCCATGCCCAGTTCGCCATTGTAGTAATCGAGCGGGGCTTCGATCCGATATGCTATAATAGTCATTTCGTTGCCCGAGTAAGAAGTTATCGCCGTTTAAAGTTACCGCTCGGATCTATCGATTTTTCGGCAGCTACGAACGGCCGTAATCTCTCACTCTGAAGACCAAGCACGAATTGAACACAGAGAAGGTACGTCAAAGAAGAGGAGAAAATCCCTTGATCCATTTCCACGTAGCTCTGCGTTTTCTGTCGTGTATCGATTTCTTTTCTAATTCTTCCTGAATTCCTCAAATCCTTTGAATTTTTTTTGCCGTGGCTCATTTTACCTACGTCCTTGAATCCGCATTCGTTCGCCAAATAAACGATGTTTTTAATGAGAGAGAGAGAGAGAGAGAGAGAGAGAGAGAGATGAGGAGAAGGAGCGAGATAACTGCTTCCTACAGTTGGAGAAAAATCGATATATTAGGGTTGGAACTCTGAAAATTGTCAAAACTTTTTACTCTGGCGAGTAAAACGACTGTTACAGTAGATCGAAACGAAGAACCGACGCACTGTTTCTGACGATTCGGATTGCACCATCAATAATACAACTGGTGGCGCTACTGAGCACACACTTAACGGTACACGCGTCCTTCTTATACAGAAACGAAACTTTTTTCTGACGGGCGCGTTCATACCAGCACTAACGCATCGGATCCCATCAGAACTCCGCAGTTAAGCGTGCTTGGGCGAGAGTAGTACTAGGATGGGTGACCTCCTGGGAAGTCCTCGTGTTGCACCCCTTTCTCCCCCAAAAACTTTTAACCGACGATATGGAGCCCTTTCTTACCTTGAACGAACCTTCAACGAAGAATACGTGAATAGTTACGAGCAGTGCTGATAAATATTGTCGACCTCAAAGCAAGTCTCACGCGAATCGTGCTCGCGTATAGCTGGCGCAATCGCCGATGGGAGCGATCCACCGGTTGAGGCTCCAAACTTTAAACCCTCGGAAGGTGGTGTAAACGACGGATTTTGGGGTCGAAGGCGCGGCGAACGGGGCCATGCCCAGTTCGCCATTGTAGTAATCGAGCGGGGCTTCGATCCGATATGCTATAATAGTCATTTCGTTGCCCGAGTAAGAAGTTATCGCCGTTTAAAGTTACCGCTCGGATCTATCGATTTTTCGGCAGCTACGAACGGCCGTAATCTCTCACTCTGAAGACCAAGCACGAATTGAACACAGAGAAGGTACGTCAAAGAAGAGGAGAAAATCCCTTGATCCATTTCCACGTAGCTCTGCGTTTTCTGTCTGTCGTGTATCGATTTCTTTTCTAATTCTTCCTGAATTCCTCAAATCCTTTGAATTTTTTTTGCCGTGGCTCATTTTACCTACGTCCTTGAATCCGCATTCGTTCGCCAAATAAACGATGTTTTTAATGAAAGAGAGAGAGAGAGAGAGAGAGAGAGAGAGATAGAGAGAGAGATGAGGAGAAGGAGCGAGATAACTGCTTCCTACAGTTGGAGAAAAATCGATATATTAGGGTTGGCACTCTGAAAATTGTCAAAACTGTTGACTCTGGCGAGTAAAACGACTGTTATAGTAGATCGAAACGACGAACCGAAGCACTGTTTCTGACGATTCGGATTGCACCATCAATAATACAACTGGTGGCGCTGCTGAGCACACACTTAACGGTACACGCGTCCTTCTAATACAGAAACGAAACTTTTTTCTGACGGGCGCGTTCATACCAGCACTAACGCATCGGATCCCATCAGAACTCCGCAGTTAAGCGTGCTTGGGCGAGAGTAGTACTAGGATGGGTGACCTCCTGGGAAGTCCTCGTGTTGCACCCCTTTCTCCCCCAAAAACTTTTAACCGACGATATGGAGCCCTTTCTTACCTTGAACGAACCTTCAACGAAGAATACGTGAATAGTTACGAGCAGTGCTGATAAATATTGTCGACCTCAAAGCAAGTCTCACGCGAATCGTGCTCGCGTATAGCTGGCGCAATCGCCGATGGGAGCGATCCACCGGTTGAGGCTCCAAACTTTAAACCCTCGGAAGGTGGTGTAAACGACGGATTTTGGGGTCGAAGGCGCGGCGAACGGGGCCATGCCCAGTTCGCCATTGTAGTAATCGAGCGGGGCTTCGATCCGATATGCTATAATAGTCATTTCGTTGCCCGAGTAAGAAGTTATCGCCGTTTAAAGTTACCGCTCGGATCTATCGATTTTTCGGCAGCTACGAACGGCCGTAATCTCTCACTCTGAAGACCAAGCACGAATTGAACACAGAGAAGGTACGTCAAAGAAGAGGAGAAAATCCCTTGATCCATTTCCACGTAGCTCTGCGTTTTCTGTCGTGTATCGATTTCTTTTCTAATTCTTCCTGAATTCCTCAAATCCTTTGAATTTTTTTTGCCGTGGCTCATTTTACCTACGTCCTTGAATCCGCATTCGTTCGCCAAATAAACGATGTTTTTAATGAGAGAGAGAGAGAGAGAGAGAGAGAGAGAGAGAGATGAGGAGAAGGAGCGAGATAACTGCTTCCTACAGTTGGAGAAAAATCGATATATTAGGGTTGGAACTCTGAAAATTGTCAAAACTGTTGACTCTAGCGAGTAAAACGACTGTTACAGTAGATCGAAACGAAGAACCGACGCACTGTTTCTGACGATTCGGATTGCACCATCAATAATACAACTGGTGGCGCTACTGAGCACACACTTAACGGTACACGCGTCTTTCTTATACAGAAACGAAACTTTTTTCTGACGGGCGCGTTCATACCAGCACTAACGCATCGGATCCCATCAGAACTCCGCAGTTAAGCGTGCTTGGGCGAGAGTAGTACTAGGATGGGTGACCTCCTGGGAAGTCCTCGTGTTGCACCCCTTTCTCCCCCAAAAACTTTTAACCGACGATATGGAGCCCTTTCTTACCTTGAACGAACCTTCAACGAAGAATACGTGAATAGTTACGAGCAGTGCTGATAAATATTGTCGACCTCAAAGCAAGTCTCACGCGAATCGTGCTCGCGTATAGCTGGCGCAATCGCCGATGGGAGCGATCCACCGGTTGAGGCTCCAAACTTTAAACCCTCGGAAGGTGGTGTAAACGACGGATTTTGGGGTCGAAGGCGCGGCGAACGGGGCCATGCCCAGTTCGCCATTGTAGTAATCGAGCGGGGCTTCGATCCGATATGCTATAATAGTCATTTCGTTGCCCGAGTAAGAAGTTATCGCCGTTTAAAGTTACCGCTCGGATCTATCGATTTTTCGGCAGCTACGAACGGCCGTAATCTCTCACTCTGAAGACCAAGCACGAATTGAACACAGAGAAGGTACGTCAAAGAAGAGGAGAAAATCCCTTGATCCATTTCCACGTAGCTCTGCGTTTTCTGTCGTGTATCGATTTCTTTTCTAATTCTTCCTGAATTCCTCAAATCCTTTGAATTTTTTTTGCCGTGGCTCATTTTACCTACGTCCTTGAATCCGCATTCGTTCGCCAAATAAACGATGTTTTTAATGAGAGAGAGAGAGAGAGAGAGAGAGAGAGAGATGAGGAGAAGGAGCGAGATAACTGCTTCCTACAGTTGGAGAAAAATCGATATATTAGGGTTGGAACTCTGAAAATTGTCAAAACTTTTTACTCTGGCGAGTAAAACGACTGTTACAGTAGATCGAAACGAAGAACCGACGCACTGTTTCTGACGATTCGGATTGCACCATCAATAATACAACTGGTGGCGCTGCTGAGCACACACTTAACGGTACACGCGTCCTTCTTATACAGAAACGAAACTTTTTTCTGACGGGCGCGTTCATACCAGCACTAACGCATCGGATCCCATCAGAACTCCGCAGTTAAGCGTGCTTGGGCGAGAGTAGTACTAGGATGGGTGACCTCCTGGGAAGTCCTCGTGTTGCACCCCTTTCTCCCCCAAAAACTTTTAACCGACGATATGGAGCCCTTTCTTACCTTGAACGAACCTTCAACGAAGAATACGTGAATAGTTACGAGCAGTGCTGATAAATATTGTCGACCTCAAAGCAAGTCTCACGCGAATCGTGCTCGCGTATAGCTGGCGCAATCGCCGATGGGAGCGATCCACCGGTTGAGGCTCCAAACTTTAAACCCTCGGAAGGTGGTGTAAACGACGGATTTTGGGGTCGAAGGCGCGGCGAACGGGGCCATGCCCAGTTCGCCATTGTAGTAATCGAGCGGGGCTTCGATCCGATATGCTATAATAGTCATTTCGTTGCCCGAGTAAGAAGTTATCGCCGTTTAAAGTTACCGCTCGGATCTATCGATTTTTCGGCAGCTACGAACGGCCGTAATCTCTCACTCTGAAGACCAAGCACGAATTGAACACAGAGAAGGTACGTCAAAGAAGAGGAGAAAATCCCTTGATCCATTTCCACGTAGCTCTGCGTTTTCTGTCGTGTATCGATTTCTTTTCTAATTCTTCCTGAATTCCTCAAATCCTTTGAATTTTTTTTGCCGTGGCTCATTTTACCTACGTCCTTGAATCCGCATTCGTTCGCCAAATAAACGATGTTTTTAATGAGAGAGAGAGAGAGAGAGAGAGAGAGAGAGAGAGATGAGGAGAAGGAGCGAGATAACTGCTTCCTACAGTTGGAGAAAAATCGATATATTAGGGTTGGAACTCTGAAAATTGTCAAAACTGTTGACTCTAGCGAGTAAAACGACTGTTACAGTAGATCGAAACGAAGAACCGACGCACTGTTTCTGACGATTCGGATTGCACCATCAATAATACAACTGGTGGCGCTACTGAGCACACACTTAACGGTACACGCGTCCTTCTAATACAGAAACGAAACTTTTTTCTGACGGGCGCGTTCATACCAGCACTAACGCATCGGATCCCATCAGAACTCCGCAGTTAAGCGTGCTTGGGCGAGAGTAGTACTAGGATGGGTGACCTCCTGGGAAGTCCTCGTGTTGCACCCCTTTCTCCCCCAAAAACTTTTAACCGACGATATGGAGCCCTTTCTTACCTTGAACGAACCTTCAACGAAGAATACGTGAATAGTTACGAGCAGTGCTGATAAATATTGTCGACCTCAAAGCAAGTCTCACGCGAATCGTGCTCGCGTATAGCTGGCGCAATCGCCGATGGGAGCGATCCACCGGTTGAGGCTCCAAACTTTAAACCCTCGGAAGGTGGTGTAAACGACGGATTTTGGGGTCGAAGGCGCGGCGAACGGGGCCATGCCCAGTTCGCCATTGTAGTAATCGAGCGGGGCTTCGATCCGATATGCTATAATAGTCATTTCGTTGCCCGAGTAAGAAGTTATCGCCGTTTAAAGTTACCGCTCGGATCTATCGATTTTTCGGCAGCTACGAACGGCCGTAATCTCTCACTCTGAAGACCAAGCACGAATTGAACACAGAGAAGGTACGTCAAAGAAGAGGAGAAAATCCCTTGATCCATTTCCACGTAGCTCTGCGTTTTCTGTCGTGTATCGATTTCTTTTCTAATTCTTCCTGAATTCCTCAAATCCTTTGAATTTTTTTTGCCGTGGCTCATTTTACCTACGTCCTTGAATCCGCATTCGTTCGCCAAATAAACGATGTTTTTAATGAGAGAGAGAGAGAGAGAGAGAGAGAGAGAGAGAGATGAGGAGAAGGAGCGAGATAACTGCTTCCTACAGTTGGAGAAAAATCGATATATTAGGGTTGGAACTCTGAAAATTGTCAAAACTTTTTACTCTGGCGAGTAAAACGACTGTTACAGTAGATCGAAACGAAGAACCGACGCACTGTTTCTGACGATTCGGATTGCACCATCAATAATACAACTGGTGGCGCTACTGAGCACACACTTAACGGTACACGCGTCCTTCTTATACAGAAACGAAACTTTTTTCTGACGGGCGCGTTCATACCAGCACTAACGCATCGGATCCCATCAGAACTCCGCAGTTAAGCGTGCTTGGGCGAGAGTAGTACTAGGATGGGTGACCTCCTGGGAAGTCCTCGTGTTGCACCCCTTTCTCCCCCAAAAACTTTTAACCGACGATATGGAGCCCTTTCTTACCTTGAACGAACCTTCAACGAAGAATACGTGAATAGTTACGAGCAGTGCTGATAAATATTGTCGACCTCAAAGCAAGTCTCACGCGAATCGTGCTCGCGTATAGCTGGCGCAATCGCCGATGGGAGCGATCCACCGGTTGAGGCTCCAAACTTTAAACCCTCGGAAGGTGGTGTAAACGACGGATTTTGGGGTCGAAGGCGCGGCGAACGGGGCCATGCCCAGTTCGCCATTGTAGTAATCGAGCGGGGCTTCGATCCGATATGCTATAATAGTCATTTCGTTGCCCGAGTAAGAAGTTATCGCCGTTTAAAGTTACCGCTCGGATCTATCGATTTTTCGGCAGCTACGAACGGCCGTAATCTCTCACTCTGAAGACCAAGCACGAATTGAACACAGAGAAGGTACGTCAAAGAAGAGGAGAAAATCCCTTGATCCATTTCCACGTAGCTCTGCGTTTTCTGTCTGTCGTGTATCGATTTCTTTTCTAATTCTTCCTGAATTCCTCAAATCCTTTGAATTTTTTTTGCCGTGGCTCATTTTACCTACGTCCTTGAATCCGCATTCGTTCGCCAAATAAACGATGTTTTTAATGAAAGAGAGAGAGAGAGAGAGAGAGAGAGAGAGATAGAGAGAGAGATGAGGAGAAGGAGCGAGATAACTGCTTCCTACAGTTGGAGAAAAATCGATATATTAGGGTTGGCACTCTGAAAATTGTCAAAACTGTTGACTCTGGCGAGTAAAACGACTGTTATAGTAGATCGAAACGACGAACCGAAGCACTGTTTCTGACGATTCGGATTGCACCATCAATAATACAACTGGTGGCGCTGCTGAGCACACACTTAACGGTACACGCGTCCTTCTAATACAGAAACGAAACTTTTTTCTGACGGGCGCGTTCATACCAGCACTAACGCATCGGATCCCATCAGAACTCCGCAGTTAAGCGTGCTTGGGCGAGAGTAGTACTAGGATGGGTGACCTCCTGGGAAGTCCTCGTGTTGCACCCCTTTCTCCCCCAAAAACTTTTAACCGACGATATGGAGCCCTTTCTTACCTTGAACGAACCTTCAACGAAGAATACGTGAATAGTTACGAGCAGTGCTGATAAATATTGTCGACCTCAAAGCAAGTCTCACGCGAATCGTGCTCGCGTATAGCTGGCGCAATCGCCGATGGGAGCGATCCACCGGTTGAGGCTCCAAACTTTAAACCCTCGGAAGGTGGTGTAAACGACGGATTTTGGGGTCGAAGGCGCGGCGAACGGGGCCATGCCCAGTTCGCCATTGTAGTAATCGAGCGGGGCTTCGATCCGATATGCTATAATAGTCATTTCGTTGCCCGAGTAAGAAGTTATCGCCGTTTAAAGTTACCGCTCGGATCTATCGATTTTTCGGCAGCTACGAACGGCCGTAATCTCTCACTCTGAAGACCAAGCACGAATTGAACACAGAGAAGGTACGTCAAAGAAGAGGAGAAAATCCCTTGATCCATTTCCACGTAGCTCTGCGTTTTCTGTCGTGTATCGATTTCTTTTCTAATTCTTCCTGAATTCCTCAAATCCTTTGAATTTTTTTTGCCGTGGCTCATTTTACCTACGTCCTTGAATCCGCATTCGTTCGCCAAATAAACGATGTTTTTAATGAGAGAGAGAGAGAGAGAGAGAGAGAGAGAGAGAGATGAGGAGAAGGAGCGAGATAACTGCTTCCTACAGTTGGAGAAAAATCGATATATTAGGGTTGGAACTCTGAAAATTGTCAAAACTGTTGACTCTAGCGAGTAAAACGACTGTTACAGTAGATCGAAACGAAGAACCGACGCACTGTTTCTGACGATTCGGATTGCACCATCAATAATACAACTGGTGGCGCTACTGAGCACACACTTAACGGTACACGCGTCCTTCTTATACAGAAACGAAACTTTTTTCTGACGGGCGCGTTCATACCAGCACTAACGCATCGGATCCCATCAGAACTCCGCAGTTAAGCGTGCTTGGGCGAGAGTAGTACTAGGATGGGTGACCTCCTGGGAAGTCCTCGTGTTGCACCCCTTTCTCCCCCAAAAACTTTTAACCGACGATATGGAGCCCTTTCTTACCTTGAACGAACCTTCAACGAAGAATACGTGAATAGTTACGAGCAGTGCTGATAAATATTGTCGACCTCAAAGCAAGTCTCACGCGAATCGTGCTCGCGTATAGCTGGCGCAATCGCCGATGGGAGCGATCCACCGGTTGAGGCTCCAAACTTTAAACCCTCGGAAGGTGGTGTAAACGACGGATTTTGGGGTCGAAGGCGCGGCGAACGGGGCCATGCCCAGTTCGCCATTGTAGTAATCGAGCGGGGCTTCGATCCGATATGCTATAATAGTCATTTCGTTGCCCGAGTAAGAAGTTATCGCCGTTTAAAGTTACCGCTCGGATCTATCGATTTTTCGGCAGCTACGAACGGCCGTAATCTCTCACTCTGAAGACCAAGCACGAATTGAACACAGAGAAGGTACGTCAAAGAAGAGGAGAAAATCCCTTGATCCATTTCCACGTAGCTCTGCGTTTTCTGTCTGTCGTGTATCGATTTCTTTTCTAATTCTTCCTGAATTCCTCAAATCCTTTGAATTTTTTTTGCCGTGGCTCATTTTACCTACGTCCTTGAATCCGCATTCGTTCGCCAAATAAACGATGTTTTTAATGAAAGAGAGAGAGAGAGAGAGAGAGAGAGAGAGATAGAGAGAGAGATGAGGAGAAGGAGCGAGATAACTGCTTCCTACAGTTGGAGAAAAATCGATATATTAGGGTTGGCACTCTGAAAATTGTCAAAACTGTTGACTCTGGCGAGTAAAACGACTGTTATAG
Organism: Hippophae tibetana; assembly: GCA_037013495.1. Lineage (NCBI taxonomy): Eukaryota > Viridiplantae > Streptophyta > Magnoliopsida > Rosales > Elaeagnaceae > Hippophae > Hippophae tibetana. The sequence goes on along the minus strand of CM072804.1, from coordinate 51,161,766 downwards.
TAGATCGAAACGACGAACCGAAGCACTGTTTCTGACGATTCGGATTGCACCATCAATAATACAACTGGTGGCGCTGCTGAGCACACACTTAACGGTACACGCGTCCTTCTAATACAGAAACGAAACTTTTTTCTGACGGGCGCGTTCATACCAGCACTAACGCATCGGATCCCATCAGAACTCCGCAGTTAAGCGTGCTTGGGCGAGAGTAGTACTAGGATGGGTGACCTCCTGGGAAGTCCTCGTGTTGCACCCCTTTCTCCCCCAAAAACTTTTAACCGACGATATGGAGCCCTTTCTTACCTTGAACGAACCTTCAACGAAGAATACGTGAATAGTTACGAGCAGTGCTGATAAATATTGTCGACCTCAAAGCAAGTCTCACGCGAATCGTGCTCGCGTATAGCTGGCGCAATCGCCGATGGGAGCGATCCACCGGTTGAGGCTCCAAACTTTAAACCCTCGGAAGGTGGTGTAAACGACGGATTTTGGGGTCGAAGGCGCGGCGAACGGGGCCATGCCCAGTTCGCCATTGTAGTAATCGAGCGGGGCTTCGATCCGATATGCTATAATAGTCATTTCGTTGCCCGAGTAAGAAGTTATCGCCGTTTAAAGTTACCGCTCGGATCTATCGATTTTTCGGCAGCTACGAACGGCCGTAATCTCTCACTCTGAAGACCAAGCACGAATTGAACACAGAGAAGGTACGTCAAAGAAGAGGAGAAAATCCCTTGATCCATTTCCACGTAGCTCTGCGTTTTCTGTCGTGTATCGATTTCTTTTCTAATTCTTCCTGAATTCCTCAAATCCTTTGAATTTTTTTTGCCGTGGCTCATTTTACCTACGTCCTTGAATCCGCATTCGTTCGCCAAATAAACGATGTTTTTAATGAGAGAGAGAGAGAGAGAGAGAGAGAGAGAGAGAGATGAGGAGAAGGAGCGAGATAACTGCTTCCTACAGTTGGAGAAAAATCGATATATTAGGGTTGGAACTCTGAAAATTGTCAAAACTGTTGACTCTAGCGAGTAAAACGACTGTTACAGTAGATCGAAACGAAGAACCGACGCACTGTTTCTGACGATTCGGATTGCACCATCAATAATACAACTGGTGGCGCTACTGAGCACACACTTAACGGTACACGCGTCCTTCTTATACAGAAACGAAACTTTTTTCTGACGGGCGCGTTCATACCAGCACTAACGCATCGGATCCCATCAGAACTCCGCAGTTAAGCGTGCTTGGGCGAGAGTAGTACTAGGATGGGTGACCTCCTGGGAAGTCCTCGTGTTGCACCCCTTTCTCCCCCAAAAACTTTTAACCGACGATATGGAGCCCTTTCTTACCTTGAACGAACCTTCAACGAAGAATACGTGAATAGTTACGAGCAGTGCTGATAAATATTGTCGACCTCAAAGCAAGTCTCACGCGAATCGTGCTCGCGTATAGCTGGCGCAATCGCCGATGGGAGCGATCCACCGGTTGAGGCTCCAAACTTTAAACCCTCGGAAGGTGGTGTAAACGACGGATTTTGGGGTCGAAGGCGCGGCGAACGGGGCCATGCCCAGTTCGCCATTGTAGTAATCGAGCGGGGCTTCGATCCGATATGCTATAATAGTCATTTCGTTGCCCGAGTAAGAAGTTATCGCCGTTTAAAGTTACCGCTCGGATCTATCGATTTTTCGGCAGCTACGAACGGCCGTAATCTCTCACTCTGAAGACCAAGCACGAATTGAACACAGAGAAGGTACGTCAAAGAAGAGGAGAAAATCCCTTGATCCATTTCCACGTAGCTCTGCGTTTTCTGTCTGTCGTGTATCGATTTCTTTTCTAATTCTTCCTGAATTCCTCAAATCCTTTGAATTTTTTTTGCCGTGGCTCATTTTACCTACGTCCTTGAATCCGCATTCGTTCGCCAAATAAACGATGTTTTTAATGAAAGAGAGAGAGAGAGAGAGAGAGAGAGAGAGATAGAGAGAGAGATGAGGAGAAGGAGCGAGATAACTGCTTCCTACAGTTGGAGAAAAATCGATATATTAGGGTTGGCACTCTGAAAATTGTCAAAACTGTTGACTCTGGCGAGTAAAACGACTGTTATAGTAGATCGAAACGACGAACCGAAGCACTGTTTCTGACGATTCGGATTGCACCATCAATAATACAACTGGTGGCGCTGCTGAGCACACACTTAACGGTACACGCGTCCTTCTAATACAGAAACGAAACTTTTTTCTGACGGGCGCGTTCATACCAGCACTAACGCATCGGATCCCATCAGAACTCCGCAGTTAAGCGTGCTTGGGCGAGAGTAGTACTAGGATGGGTGACCTCCTGGGAAGTCCTCGTGTTGCACCCCTTTCTCCCCCAAAAACTTTTAACCGACGATATGGAGCCCTTTCTTACCTTGAACGAACCTTCAACGAAGAATACGTGAATAGTTACGAGCAGTGCTGATAAATATTGTCGACCTCAAAGCAAGTCTCACGCGAATCGTGCTCGCGTATAGCTGGCGCAATCGCCGATGGGAGCGATCCACCGGTTGAGGCTCCAAACTTTAAACCCTCGGAAGGTGGTGTAAACGACGGATTTTGGGGTCGAAGGCGCGGCGAACGGGGCCATGCCCAGTTCGCCATTGTAGTAATCGAGCGGGGCTTCGATCCGATATGCTATAATAGTCATTTCGTTGCCCGAGTAAGAAGTTATCGCCGTTTAAAGTTACCGCTCGGATCTATCGATTTTTCGGCAGCTACGAACGGCCGTAATCTCTCACTCTGAAGACCAAGCACGAATTGAACACAGAGAAGGTACGTCAAAGAAGAGGAGAAAATCCCTTGATCCATTTCCACGTAGCTCTGCGTTTTCTGTCGTGTATCGATTTCTTTTCTAATTCTTCCTGAATTCCTCAAATCCTTTGAATTTTTTTTGCCGTGGCTCATTTTACCTACGTCCTTGAATCCGCATTCGTTCGCCAAATAAACGATGTTTTTAATGAGAGAGAGAGAGAGAGAGAGAGAGAGAGAGAGAGATGAGGAGAAGGAGCGAGATAACTGCTTCCTACAGTTGGAGAAAAATCGATATATTAGGGTTGGAACTCTGAAAATTGTCAAAACTGTTGACTCTAGCGAGTAAAACGACTGTTACAGTAGATCGAAACGAAGAACCGACGCACTGTTTCTGACGATTCGGATTGCACCATCAATAATACAACTGGTGGCGCTACTGAGCACACACTTAACGGTACACGCGTCCTTCTTATACAGAAACGAAACTTTTTTCTGACGGGCGCGTTCATACCAGCACTAACGCATCGGATCCCATCAGAACTCCGCAGTTAAGCGTGCTTGGGCGAGAGTAGTACTAGGATGGGTGACCTCCTGGGAAGTCCTCGTGTTGCACCCCTTTCTCCCCCAAAAACTTTTAACCGACGATATGGAGCCCTTTCTTACCTTGAACGAACCTTCAACGAAGAATACGTGAATAGTTACGAGCAGTGCTGATAAATATTGTCGACCTCAAAGCAAGTCTCACGCGAATCGTGCTCGCGTATAGCTGGCGCAATCGCCGATGGGAGCGATCCACCGGTTGAGGCTCCAAACTTTAAACCCTCGGAAGGTGGTGTAAACGACGGATTTTGGGGTCGAAGGCGCGGCGAACGGGGCCATGCCCAGTTCGCCATTGTAGTAATCGAGCGGGGCTTCGATCCGATATGCTATAATAGTCATTTCGTTGCCCGAGTAAGAAGTTATCGCCGTTTAAAGTTACCGCTCGGATCTATCGATTTTTCGGCAGCTACGAACGGCCGTAATCTCTCACTCTGAAGACCAAGCACGAATTGAACACAGAGAAGGTACGTCAAAGAAGAGGAGAAAATCCCTTGATCCATTTCCACGTAGCTCTGCGTTTTCTGTCGTGTATCGATTTCTTTTCTAATTCTTCCTGAATTCCTCAAATCCTTTGAATTTTTTTTGCCGTGGCTCATTTTACCTACGTCCTTGAATCCGCATTCGTTCGCCAAATAAACGATGTTTTTAATGAGAGAGAGAGAGAGAGAGAGAGAGAGAGAGAGAGATGAGGAGAAGGAGCGAGATAACTGCTTCCTACAGTTGGAGAAAAATCGATATATTAGGGTTGGAACTCTGAAAATTGTCAAAACTTTTTACTCTGGCGAGTAAAACGACTGTTACAGTAGATCGAAACGAAGAACCGACGCACTGTTTCTGACGATTCGGATTGCACCATCAATAATACAACTGGTGGCGCTACTGAGCACACACTTAACGGTACACGCGTCCTTCTTATACAGAAACGAAACTTTTTTCTGACGGGCGCGTTCATACCAGCACTAACGCATCGGATCCCATCAGAACTCCGCAGTTAAGCGTGCTTGGGCGAGAGTAGTACTAGGATGGGTGACCTCCTGGGAAGTCCTCGTGTTGCACCCCTTTCTCCCCCAAAAACTTTTAACCGACGATATGGAGCCCTTTCTTACCTTGAACGAACCTTCAACGAAGAATACGTGAATAGTTACGAGCAGTGCTGATAAATATTGTCGACCTCAAAGCAAGTCTCACGCGAATCGTGCTCGCGTATAGCTGGCGCAATCGCCGATGGGAGCGATCCACCGGTTGAGGCTCCAAACTTTAAACCCTCGGAAGGTGGTGTAAACGACGGATTTTGGGGTCGAAGGCGCGGCGAACGGGGCCATGCCCAGTTCGCCATTGTAGTAATCGAGCGGGGCTTCGATCCGATATGCTATAATAGTCATTTCGTTGCCCGAGTAAGAAGTTATCGCCGTTTAAAGTTACCGCTCGGATCTATCGATTTTTCGGCAGCTACGAACGGCCGTAATCTCTCACTCTGAAGACCAAGCACGAATTGAACACAGAGAAGGTACGTCAAAGAAGAGGAGAAAATCCCTTGATCCATTTCCACGTAGCTCTGCGTTTTCTGTCTGTCGTGTATCGATTTCTTTTCTAATTCTTCCTGAATTCCTCAAATCCTTTGAATTTTTTTTGCCGTGGCTCATTTTACCTACGTCCTTGAATCCGCATTCGTTCGCCAAATAAACGATGTTTTTAATGAAAGAGAGAGAGAGAGAGAGAGAGAGAGAGAGATAGAGAGAGAGATGAGGAGAAGGAGCGAGATAACTGCTTCCTACAGTTGGAGAAAAATCGATATATTAGGGTTGGCACTCTGAAAATTGTCAAAACTGTTGACTCTGGCGAGTAAAACGACTGTTATAGTAGATCGAAACGACGAACCGAAGCACTGTTTCTGACGATTCGGATTGCACCATCAATAATACAACTGGTGGCGCTGCTGAGCACACACTTAACGGTACACGCGTCCTTCTAATACAGAAACGAAACTTTTTTCTGACGGGCGCGTTCATACCAGCACTAACGCATCGGATCCCATCAGAACTCCGCAGTTAAGCGTGCTTGGGCGAGAGTAGTACTAGGATGGGTGACCTCCTGGGAAGTCCTCGTGTTGCACCCCTTTCTCCCCCAAAAACTTTTAACCGACGATATGGAGCCCTTTCTTACCTTGAACGAACCTTCAACGAAGAATACGTGAATAGTTACGAGCAGTGCTGATAAATATTGTCGACCTCAAAGCAAGTCTCACGCGAATCGTGCTCGCGTATAGCTGGCGCAATCGCCGATGGGAGCGATCCACCGGTTGAGGCTCCAAACTTTAAACCCTCGGAAGGTGGTGTAAACGACGGATTTTGGGGTCGAAGGCGCGGCGAACGGGGCCATGCCCAGTTCGCCATTGTAGTAATCGAGCGGGGCTTCGATCCGATATGCTATAATAGTCATTTCGTTGCCCGAGTAAGAAGTTATCGCCGTTTAAAGTTACCGCTCGGATCTATCGATTTTTCGGCAGCTACGAACGGCCGTAATCTCTCACTCTGAAGACCAAGCACGAATTGAACACAGAGAAGGTACGTCAAAGAAGAGGAGAAAATCCCTTGATCCATTTCCACGTAGCTCTGCGTTTTCTGTCTGTCGTGTATCGATTTCTTTTCTAATTCTTCCTGAATTCCTCAAATCCTTTGAATTTTTTTTGCCGTGGCTCATTTTACCTACGTCCTTGAATCCGCATTCGTTCGCCAAATAAACGATGTTTTTAATGAAAGAGAGAGAGAGAGAGAGAGAGAGAGAGAGATAGAGAGAGAGATGAGGAGAAGGAGCGAGATAACTGCTTCCTACAGTTGGAGAAAAATCGATATATTAGGGTTGGCACTCTGAAAATTGTCAAAACTGTTGACTCTGGCGAGTAAAACGACTGTTATAGTAGATCGAAACGACGAACCGAAGCACTGTTTCTGACGATTCGGATTGCACCATCAATAATACAACTGGTGGCGCTGCTGAGCACACACTTAACGGTACACGCGTCCTTCTAATACAGAAACGAAACTTTTTTCTGACGGGCGCGTTCATACCAGCACTAACGCATCGGATCCCATCAGAACTCCGCAGTTAAGCGTGCTTGGGCGAGAGTAGTACTAGGATGGGTGACCTCCTGGGAAGTCCTCGTGTTGCACCCCTTTCTCCCCCAAAAACTTTTAACCGACGATATGGAGCCCTTTCTTACCTTGAACGAACCTTCAACGAAGAATACGTGAATAGTTACGAGCAGTGCTGATAAATATTGTCGACCTCAAAGCAAGTCTCACGCGAATCGTGCTCGCGTATAGCTGGCGCAATCGCCGATCGGAGCGATCCACCGGTTGAGGCTCCAAACTTTAAACCCTCGGAAGGTGGTGTAAACGACGGATTTTGGGGTCGAAGGCGCGGCGAACGGGGCCATGCCCAGTTCGCCATTGTAGTAATCGAGCGGGGCTTCGATCCGATATGCTATAATAGTCATTTCGTTGCCCGAGTAAGAAGTTATCGCCGTTTAAAGTTACCGCTCGGATCTATCGATTTTTCGGCAGCTACGAACGGCCGTAATCTCTCACTCTGAAGACCAAGCACGAATTGAACACAGAGAAGGTACGTCAAAGAAGAGGAGAAAATCCCTTGATCCATTTCCACGTAGCTCTGCGTTTTCTGTCGTGTATCGATTTCTTTTCTAATTCTTCCTGAATTCCTCAAATCCTTTGAATTTTTTTTGCCGTGGCTCATTTTACCTACGTCCTTGAATCCGCATTCGTTCGCCAAATAAACGATGTTTTTAATGAGAGAGAGAGAGAGAGAGAGAGAGAGAGAGAGAGAGAGATGAGGAGAAGGAGCGAGATAACTGCTTCCTACAGTTGGAGAAAAATCGATATATTAGGGTTGGAACTCTGAAAATTGTCAAAACTGTTGACTCTAGCGAGTAAAACGACTGTTACAGTAGATCGAAACGAAGAACCGACGCACTGTTTCTGACGATTCGGATTGCACCATCAATAATACAACTGGTGGCGCTACTGAGCACACACTTAACGGTACACGCGTCCTTCTTATACAGAAACGAAACTTTTTTCTGACGGGCGCGTTCATACCAGCACTAACGCATCGGATCCCATCAGAACTCCGCAGTTAAGCGTGCTTGGGCGAGAGTAGTACTAGGATGGGTGACCTCCTGGGAAGTCCTCGTGTTGCACCCCTTTCTCCCCCAAAAACTTTTAACCGACGATATGGAGCTCTTTCTTACCTTGAACGAACCTTCAACGAAGAATACGTGAATAGTTACGATAAATATTGTCGACCTCAAAGCAAGTCTCACGCGAATCGTGCTCGCGTATAGCTGGCGCAATCGCCGATGGGAGCGATCCACCGGTTGAGGCTCCAAACTTTAAACCCTCGGAAGGTGGTGTAAACGACGGATTTTGGGGTCGAAGGCGCGGCGAACGGGGCCATGCCCAGTTCGCCATTGTAGTAATCGAGCGGGGCTTCGATCCGATATGCTATAATAGTCATTTCGTTGCCCGAGTAAGAAGTTATCGCCGTTTAAAGTTACCGCTCGGATCTATCGATTTTTCGGCAGCTACGAACGGCCGTAATCTCTCACTCTGAAGACCAAGCACGAATTGAACACAGAGAAGGTACGTCAAAGAAGAGGAGAAAATCCCTTGATCCATTTCCACGTAGCTCTGCGTTTTCTGTCGTGTATCGATTTCTTTTCTAATTCTTCCTGAATTCCTCAAATCCTTTGAATTTTTTTTGCCGTGGCTCATTTTACCTACGTCCTTGAATCCGCATTCGTTCGCCAAATAAACGATGTTTTTAATGAGAGAGAGAGAGAGAGAGAGAGAGAGAGAGAGAGATGAGGAGAAGGAGCGAGATAACTGCTTCCTACAGTTGGAGAAAAATCGATATATTAGGGTTGGAACTCTGAAAATTGTCAAAACTTTTTACTCTGGCGAGTAAAACGACTGTTACAGTAGATCGAAACGAAGAACCGACGCACTGTTTCTGACGATTCGGATTGCACCATCAATAATACAACTGGTGGCGCTACTGAGCACACACTTAACGGTACACGCGTCCTTCTTATACAGAAACGAAACTTTTTTCTGACGGGCGCGTTCATACCAGCACTAACGCATCGGATCCCATCAGAACTCCGCAGTTAAGCGTGCTTGGGCGAGAGTAGTACTAGGATGGGTGACCTCCTGGGAAGTCCTCGTGTTGCACCCCTTTCTCCCCCAAAAACTTTTAACCGACGATATGGAGCCCTTTCTTACCTTGAACGAACCTTCAACGAAGAATACGTGAATAGTTACGAGCAGTGCTGATAAATATTGTCGACCTCAAAGCAAGTCTCACGCGAATCGTGCTCGCGTATAGCTGGCGCAATCGCCGATGGGAGCGATCCACCGGTTGAGGCTCCAAACTTTAAACCCTCGGAAGGTGGTGTAAACGACGGATTTTGGGGTCGAAGGCGCGGCGAACGGGGCCATGCCCAGTTCGCCATTGTAGTAATCGAGCGGGGCTTCGATCCGATATGCTATAATAGTCATTTCGTTGCCCGAGTAAGAAGTTATCGCCGTTTAAAGTTACCGCTCGGATCTATCGATTTTTCGGCAGCTACGAACGGCCGTAATCTCTCACTCTGAAGACCAAGCACGAATTGAACACAGAGAAGGTACGTCAAAGAAGAGGAGAAAATCCCTTGATCCATTTCCACGTAGCTCTGCGTTTTCTGTCTGTCGTGTATCGATTTCTTTTCTAATTCTTCCTGAATTCCTCAAATCCTTTGAATTTTTTTTGCCGTGGCTCATTTTACCTACGTCCTTGAATCCGCATTCGTTCGCCAAATAAACGATGTTTTTAATGAAAGAGAGAGAGAGAGAGAGAGAGAGAGAGAGATAGAGAGAGAGATGAGGAGAAGGAGCGAGATAACTGCTTCCTACAGTTGGAGAAAAATCGATATATTAGGGTTGGCACTCTGAAAATTGTCAAAACTGTTGACTCTGGCGAGTAAAACGACTGTTATAGTAGATCGAAACGACGAACCGAAGCACTGTTTCTGACGATTCGGATTGCACCATCAATAATACAACTGGTGGCGCTGCTGAGCACACACTTAACGGTACACGCGTCCTTCTAATACAGAAACGAAACTTTTTTCTGACGGGCGCGTTCATACCAGCACTAACGCATCGGATCCCATCAGAACTCCGCAGTTAAGCGTGCTTGGGCGAGAGTAGTACTAGGATGGGTGACCTCCTGGGAAGTCCTCGTGTTGCACCCCTTTCTCCCCCAAAAACTTTTAACCGACGATATGGAGCCCTTTCTTACCTTGAACGAACCTTCAACGAAGAATACGTGAATAGTTACGAGCAGTGCTGATAAATATTGTCGACCTCAAAGCAAGTCTCACGCGAATCGTGCTCGCGTATAGCTGGCGCAATCGCCGATGGGAGCGATCCACCGGTTGAGGCTCCAAACTTTAAACCCTCGGAAGGTGGTGTAAACGACGGATTTTGGGGTCGAAGGCGCGGCGAACGGGGCCATGCCCAGTTCGCCATTGTAGTAATCGAGCGGGGCTTCGATCCGATATGCTATAATAGTCATTTCGTTGCCCGAGTAAGAAGTTATCGCCGTTTAAAGTTACCGCTCGGATCTATCGATTTTTCGGCAGCTACGAACGGCCGTAATCTCTCACTCTGAAGACCAAGCACGAATTGAACACAGAGAAGGTACGTCAAAGAAGAGGAGAAAATCCCTTGATCCATTTCCACGTAGCTCTGCGTTTTCTGTCTGTCGTGTATCGATTTCTTTTCTAATTCTTCCTGAATTCCTCAAATCCTTTGAATTTTTTTTGCCGTGGCTCATTTTACCTACGTCCTTGAATCCGCATTCGTTCGCCAAATAAACGATGTTTTTAATGAAAGAGAGAGAGAGAGAGAGAGAGAGAGAGAGATAGAGAGAGAGATGAGGAGAAGGAGCGAGATAACTGCTTCCTACAGTTGGAGAAAAATCGATATATTAGGGTTGGCACTCTGAAAATTGTCAAAACTGTTGACTCTGGCGAGTAAAACGACTGTTATAGTAGATCGAAACGACGAACCGAAGCACTGTTTCTGACGATTCGGATTGCACCATCAATAATACAACTGGTGGCGCTGCTGAGCACACACTTAACGGTACACGCGTCCTTCTAATACAGAAACGAAACTTTTTTCTGACGGGCGCGTTCATACCAGCACTAACGCATCGGATCCCATCAGAACTCCGCAGTTAAGCGTGCTTGGGCGAGAGTAGTACTAGGATGGGTGACCTCCTGGGAAGTCCTCGTGTTGCACCCCTTTCTCCCCCAAAAACTTTTAACCGACGATATGGAGCCCTTTCTTACCTTGAACGAACCTTCAACGAAGAATACGTGAATAGTTACGAGCAGTGCTGATAAATATTGTCGACCTCAAAGCAAGTCTCACGCGAATCGTGCTCGCGTATAGCTGGCGCAATCGCCGATCGGAGCGATCCACCGGTTGAGGCTCCAAACTTTAAACCCTCGGAAGGTGGTGTAAACGACGGATTTTGGGGTCGAAGGCGCGGCGAACGGGGCCATGCCCAGTTCGCCATTGTAGTAATCGAGCGGGGCTTCGATCCGATATGCTATAATAGTCATTTCGTTGCCCGAGTAAGAAGTTATCGCCGTTTAAAGTTACCGCTCGGATCTATCGATTTTTCGGCAGCTACGAACGGCCGTAATCTCTCACTCTGAAGACCAAGCACGAATTGAACACAGAGAAGGTACGTCAAAGAAGAGGAGAAAATCCCTTGATCCATTTCCACGTAGCTCTGCGTTTTCTGTCGTGTATCGATTTCTTTTCTAATTCTTCCTGAATTCCTCAAATCCTTTGAATTTTTTTTGCCGTGGCTCATTTTACCTACGTCCTTGAATCCGCATTCGTTCGCCAAATAAACGATGTTTTTAATGAGAGAGAGAGAGAGAGAGAGAGAGAGAGAGAGAGAGAGATGAGGAGAAGGAGCGAGATAACTGCTTCCTACAGTTGGAGAAAAATCGATATATTAGGGTTGGAACTCTGAAAATTGTCAAAACTGTTGACTCTAGCGAGTAAAACGACTGTTACAGTAGATCGAAACGAAGAACCGACGCACTGTTTCTGACGATTCGGATTGCACCATCAATAATACAACTGGTGGCGCTACTGAGCACACACTTAACGGTACACGCGTCCTTCTTATACAGAAACGAAACTTTTTTCTGACGGGCGCGTTCATACCAGCACTAACGCATCGGATCCCATCAGAACTCCGCAGTTAAGCGTGCTTGGGCGAGAGTAGTACTAGGATGGGTGACCTCCTGGGAAGTCCTCGTGTTGCACCCCTTTCTCCCCCAAAAACTTTTAACCGACGATATGGAGCTCTTTCTTACCTTGAACGAACCTTCAACGAAGAATACGTGAATAGTTACGATAAATATTGTCGACCTCAAAGCAAGTCTCACGCGAATCGTGCTCGCGTATAGCTGGCGCAATCGCCGATGGGAGCGATCCACCGGTTGAGGCTCCAAACTTTAAACCCTCGGAAGGTGGTGTAAACGACGGATTTTGGGGTCGAAGGCGCGGCGAACGGGGCCATGCCCAGTTCGCCATTGTAGTAATCGAGCGGGGCTTCGATCCGATATGCTATAATAGTCATTTCGTTGCCCGAGTAAGAAGTTATCGCCGTTTAAAGTTACCGCTCGGATCTATCGATTTTTCGGCAGCTACGAACGGCCGTAATCTCTCACTCTGAAGACCAAGCACGAATTGAACACAGAGAAGGTACGTCAAAGAAGAGGAGAAAATCCCTTGATCCATTTCCACGTAGCTCTGCGTTTTCTGTCTGTCGTGTATCGATTTCTTTTCTAATTCTTCCTGAATTCCTCAAATCCTTTGAATTTTTTTTGCCGTGGCTCATTTTACCTACGTCCTTGAATCCGCATTCGTTCGCCAAATAAACGATGTTTTTAATGAAAGAGAGAGAGAGAGAGAGAGAGAGAGAGAGATAGAGAGAGAGATGAGGAGAAGGAGCGAGATAACTGCTTCCTACAGTTGGAGAAAAATCGATATATTAGGGTTGGCACTCTGAAAATTGTCAAAACTGTTGACTCTGGCGAGTAAAACGACTGTTATAGTAGATCGAAACGACGAACCGAAGCACTGTTTCTGACGATTCGGATTGCACCATCAATAATACAACTGGTGGCGCTGCTGAGCACACACTTAACGGTACACGCGTCCTTCTAATACAGAAACGAAACTTTTTTCTGACGGGCGCGTTCATACCAGCACTAACGCATCGGATCCCATCAGAACTCCGCAGTTAAGCGTGCTTGGGCGAGAGTAGTACTAGGATGGGTGACCTCCTGGGAAGTCCTCGTGTTGCACCCCTTTCTCCCCCAAAAACTTTTAACCGACGATATGGAGCCCTTTCTTACCTTGAACGAACCTTCAACGAAGAATACGTGAATAGTTACGAGCAGTGCTGATAAATATTGTCGACCTCAAAGCAAGTCTCACGCGAATCGTGCTCGCGTATAGCTGGCGCAATCGCCGATGGGAGCGATCCACCGGTTGAGGCTCCAAACTTTAAACCCTCGGAAGGTGGTGTAAACGACGGATTTTGGGGTCGAAGGCGCGGCGAACGGGGCCATGCCCAGTTCGCCATTGTAGTAATCGAGCGGGGCTTCGATCCGATATGCTATAATAGTCATTTCGTTGCCCGAGTAAGAAGTTATCGCCGTTTAAAGTTACCGCTCGGATCTATCGATTTTTCGGCAGCTACGAACGGCCGTAATCTCTCACTCTGAAGACCAAGCACGAATTGAACACAGAGAAGGTACGTCAAAGAAGAGGAGAAAATCCCTTGATCCATTTCCACGTAGCTCTGCGTTTTCTGTCGTGTATCGATTTCTTTTCTAATTCTTCCTGAATTCCTCAAATCCTTTGAATTTTTTTTGCCGTGGCTCATTTTACCTACGTCCTTGAATCCGCATTCGTTCGCCAAATAAACGATGTTTTTAATGAGAGAGAGAGAGAGAGAGAGAGAGAGAGAGAGAGAGAGATGAGGAGAAGGAGCGAGATAACTGCTTCCTACAGTTGGAGAAAAATCGATATATTAGGGTTGGAACTCTGAAAATTGTCAAAACTGTTGACTCTAGCGAGTAAAACGACTGTTACAGTAGATCGAAACGAAGAACCGACGCACTGTTTCTGACGATTCGGATTGCACCATCAATAATACAACTGGTGGCGCTACTGAGCACACACTTAACGGTACACGCGTCCTTCTTATACAGAAACGAAACTTTTTTCTGACGGGCGCGTTCATACCAGCACTAACGCATCGGATCCCATCAGAACTCCGCAGTTAAGCGTGCTTGGGCGAGAGTAGTACTAGGATGGGTGACCTCCTGGGAAGTCCTCGTGTTGCACCCCTTTCTCCCCCAAAAACTTTTAACCGACGATATGGAGCCCTTTCTTACCTTGAACGAACCTTCAACGAAGAATACGTGAATAGTTACGAGCAGTGCTGATAAATATTGTCGACCTCAAAGCAAGTCTCACGCGAATCGTGCTCGCGTATAGCTGGCGCAATCGCCGATGGGAGCGATCCACCGGTTGAGGCTCCAAACTTTAAACCCTCGGAAGGTGGTGTAAACGACGGATTTTGGGGTCGAAGGCGCGGCGAACGGGGCCATGCCCAGTTCGCCATTGTAGTAATCGAGCGGGGCTTCGATCCGATATGCTATAATAGTCATTTCGTTGCCCGAGTAAGAAGTTATCGCCGTTTAAAGTTACCGCTCGGATCTATCGATTTTTCGGCAGCTACGAACGGCCGTAATCTCTCACTCTGAAGACCAAGCACGAATTGAACACAGAGAAGGTACGTCAAAGAAGAGGAGAAAATCCCTTGATCCATTTCCACGTAGCTCTGCGTTTTCTGTCTGTCGTGTATCGATTTCTTTTCTAATTCTTCCTGAATTCCTCAAATCCTTTGAATTTTTTTTGCCGTGGCTCATTTTACCTACGTCCTTGAATCCGCATTCGTTCGCCAAATAAACGATGTTTTTAATGAAAGAGAGAGAGAGAGAGAGAGAGAGAGAGAGATAGAGAGAGAGATGAGGAGAAGGAGCGAGATAACTGTTTTCTACAGTTGGAGAAAAATCGATATATTAGGGTTGGCACTCTGAAAATTGTCAAAACTTTTTACTCTGGCGAGTAAAACGACTGTTATAGTAGATCGAAACGACGAACCGAAGCACTGTTTCTGACGATTCGGATTACACCATCAATAATACAACTGGTGGCGCTGCTGAGCACACACTTAACGGTACACGCGTCCTTCTAATACAGAAACAGAACCTTTTCTGACGGGTGCGATCATACCAGCACTAACGCACCGGATCCCATCAGAACTCCGCAGGTAAGCGTGCTTGGGCGAGAGTAGTACTAGGATGGGTGACCTCCTGGGAAGTCCTCGTGTTGCACCCCTTTCTCCCCCAAAAACTTTTAACCGACGATATGGAGCCCTTTCTTACCTTGAACGAACCTTCAACGAAGAATACGTGAATAGTTACGATAAATATTGTCGACCTCAAAGCAAGTCTCACGCGAATCGTGCTCGCGTATAGCTGGCGCAATCGCCGATGGGAGCGATCCACCGGTTGAGGCTCCAAACTTTAAACCCTCGGAAGGTGGTGTAAACGACGGATTTTGGGGTCGAAGGCGCGGCGAACGGGGCCATGCCCAGTTCGCCATTGTAGTAATCGAGCGGGGCTTCGATCCGATATGCTATAATAGTCATTTCGTTGCCCGAGTAAGAAGTTATCGCCGTTTAAAGTTACCGCTCGGATCTATCGATTTTTCGGCAGCTACGAACGGCCGTAATCTCTCACTCTGAAGACCAAGCACGAATTGAACACAGAGAAGGTACGTCAAAGAAGAGGAGAAAATCCCTTGATCCATTTCCACGTAGCTCTGCGTTTTCTGTCTGTCGTGTATCGATTTCTTTTCTAATTCTTCCTGAATTCCTCAAATCCTTTGAATTTTTTTTGCCGTGGCTCATTTTACCTACGTCCTTGAATCCGCATTCGTTCGCCAAATAAACGATGTTTTTAATGAAAGAGAGAGAGAGAGAGAGAGAGAGAGAGAGATAGAGAGAGATGAGGAGAAGGAGCGAGATAACTGTTTTCTACAGTTGGAGAAAAATCGATATATTAGGGTTGGCACTCTGAAAATTGTCAAAACTTTTTACTCTGGCGAGTAAAACGACTGTTATAGTAGATCGAAACGACGAACCGAAGCACTGTTTCTGACGATTCGGATTACACCATCAATAATACAACTGGTGGCGCTGCTGAGCACACACTTAACGGTACACGCGTCCTTCTAATACAGAAACAGAACCTTTTCTGACGGGTGCGATCATACCAGCACTAACGCACCGGATCCCATCAGAACTCCGCAGGTAAGCGTGCTTGGGCGAGAGTAGTACTAGGATGGGTGACCTCCTGGGAAGTCCTCGTGTTGCACCCCTTTCTCCCCCAAAAACTTTTAACCGACGATATGGAGCCCTTTCTTACCTTGAACGAACCTTCAACGAAGAATACGTGAATAGTTACGATAAATATTGTCGACCTCAAAGCAAGTCTCACGCGAATCGTGCTCGCGTATAGCTGGCGCAATCGCCGATGGGAGCGATCCACCGGTTGAGGCTCCAAACTTTAAACCCTCGGAAGGTGGTGTAAACGACGGATTTTGGGGTCGAAGGCGCGGCGAACGGGGCCATGCCC
This sequence comes from Hippophae tibetana, assembly GCA_037013495.1. Classification (NCBI taxonomy): domain Eukaryota; kingdom Viridiplantae; phylum Streptophyta; class Magnoliopsida; order Rosales; family Elaeagnaceae; genus Hippophae; species Hippophae tibetana. The sequence goes on along the minus strand of CM072804.1, from coordinate 51,145,518 downwards.
AGTTCGCCATTGTAGTAATCGAGCGGGGCTTCGATCCGATATGCTATAATAGTCATTTCGTTGCCCGAGTAAGAAGTTATCGCCGTTTAAAGTTACCGCTCGGATCTATCGATTTTTCGGCAGCTACGAACGGCCGTAATCTCTCACTCTGAAGACCAAGCACGAATTGAACACAGAGAAGGTACGTCAAAGAAGAGGAGAAAATCCCTTGATCCATTTCCACGTAGCTCTGCGTTTTCTGTCTGTCGTGTATCGATTTCTTTTCTAATTCTTCCTGAATTCCTCAAATCCTTTGAATTTTTTTTGCCGTGGCTCATTTTACCTACGTCCTTGAATCCGCATTCGTTCGCCAAATAAACGATGTTTTTAATGAAAGAGAGAGAGAGAGAGAGAGAGAGAGAGAGATAGAGAGAGATGAGGAGAAGGAGCGAGATAACTGTTTTCTACAGTTGGAGAAAAATCGATATATTAGGGTTGGCACTCTGAAAATTGTCAAAACTTTTTACTCTGGCGAGTAAAACGACTGTTATAGTAGATCGAAACGACGAACCGAAGCACTGTTTCTGACGATTCGGATTACACCATCAATAATACAACTGGTGGCGCTGCTGAGCACACACTTAACGGTACACGCGTCCTTCTAATACAGAAACAGAACCTTTTCTGACGGGTGCGATCATACCAGCACTAACGCACCGGATCCCATCAGAACTCCGCAGTTAAGCGTGCTTGGGCGAGAGTAGTACTAGGATGGGTGACCTCCTGGGAAGTCCTCGTGTTGCACCCCTTTCTCCCCCAAAAACTTTTAACCGACGATATGGAGCCCTTTCTTACCTTGAACGAACCTTCAACGAAGAATACGTGAATAGTTACGATAAATATTGTCGACCTCAAAGCAAGTCTCACGCGAATCGTGCTCGCGTATAGCTGGCGCAATCGCCGATGGGAGCGATCCACCGGTTGAGGCTCCAAACTTTAAACCCTCGGAAGGTGGTGTAAACGACGGATTTTGGGGTCGAAGGCGCGGCGAACGGGGCCATGCCCAGTTCGCCATTGTAGTAATCGAGCGGGGCTTCGATCCGATATGCTATAATAGTCATTTCGTTGCCCGAGTAAGAAGTTATCGCCGTTTAAAGTTACCGCTCGGATCTATCGATTTTTCGGCAGCTACGAACGGCCGTAATCTCTCACTCTGAAGACCAAGCACGAATTGAACACAGAGAAGGTACGTCAAAGAAGAGGAGAAAATCCCTTGATCCATTTCCACGTAGCTCTGCGTTTTCTGTCTGTCGTGTATCGATTTCTTTTCTAATTCTTCCTGAATTCCTCAAATCCTTTGAATTTTTTTTGCCGTGGCTCATTTTACCTACGTCCTTGAATCCGCATTCGTTCGCCAAATAAACGATGTTTTTAATGAAAGAGAGAGAGAGAGAGAGAGAGAGAGAGAGATAGAGAGAGATGAGGAGAAGGAGCGAGATAACTGTTTTCTACAGTTGGAGAAAAATCGATATATTAGGGTTGGCACTCTGAAAATTGTCAAAACTTTTTACTCTGGCGAGTAAAACGACTGTTATAGTAGATCGAAACGACGAACCGAAGCACTGTTTCTGACGATTCGGATTACACCATCAATAATACAACTGGTGGCGCTGCTGAGCACACACTTAACGGTACACGCGTCCTTCTAATACAGAAACAGAACCTTTTCTGACGGGTGCGATCATACCAGCACTAACGCACCGGATCCCATCAGAACTCCGCAGGTAAGCGTGCTTGGGCGAGAGTAGTACTAGGATGGGTGACCTCCTGGGAAGTCCTCGTGTTGCACCCCTTTCTCCCCCAAAAACTTTTAACCGACGATATGGAGCCCTTTCTTACCTTGAACGAACCTTCAACGAAGAATACGTGAATAGTTACGATAAATATTGTCGACCTCAAAGCAAGTCTCACGCGAATCGTGCTCGCGTATAGCTGGCGCAATCGCCGATGGGAGCGATCCACCGGTTGAGGCTCCAAACTTTAAACCCTCGGAAGGTGGTGTAAACGACGGATTTTGGGGTCGAAGGCGCGGCGAACGGGGCCATGCCCAGTTCGCCATTGTAGTAATCGAGCGGGGCTTCGATCCGATATGCTATAATAGTCATTTCGTTGCCCGAGTAAGAAGTTATCGCCGTTTAAAGTTACCGCTCGGATCTATCGATTTTTCGGCAGCTACGAACGGCCGTAATCTCTCACTCTGAAGACCAAGCACGAATTGAACACAGAGAAGGTACGTCAAAGAAGAGGAGAAAATCCCTTGATCCATTTCCACGTAGCTCTGCGTTTTCTGTCTGTCGTGTATCGATTTCTTTTCTAATTCTTCCTGAATTCCTCAAATCCTTTGAATTTTTTTTGCCGTGGCTCATTTTACCTACGTCCTTGAATCCGCATTCGTTCGCCAAATAAACGATGTTTTTAATGAAAGAGAGAGAGAGAGAGAGAGAGAGAGAGAGATAGAGAGAGATGAGGAGAAGGAGCGAGATAACTGTTTTCTACAGTTGGAGAAAAATCGATATATTAGGGTTGGCACTCTGAAAATTGTCAAAACTTTTTACTCTGGCGAGTAAAACGACTGTTATAGTAGATCGAAACGACGAACCGAAGCACTGTTTCTGACGATTCGGATTACACCATCAATAATACAACTGGTGGCGCTGCTGAGCACACACTTAACGGTACACGCGTCCTTCTAATACAGAAACAGAACCTTTTCTGACGGGTGCGATCATACCAGCACTAACGCACCGGATCCCATCAGAACTCCGCAGTTAAGCGTGCTTGGGCGAGAGTAGTACTAGGATGGGTGACCTCCTGGGAAGTCCTCGTGTTGCACCCCTTTCTCCCCCAAAAACTTTTAACCGACGATATGGAGCCCTTTCTTACCTTGAACGAACCTTCAACGAAGAATACGTGAATAGTTACGATAAATATTGTCGACCTCAAAGCAAGTCTCACGCGAATCGTGCTCGCGTATAGCTGGCGCAATCGCCGATGGGAGCGATCCACCGGTTGAGGCTCCAAACTTTAAACCCTCGGAAGGTGGTGTAAACGACGGATTTTGGGGTCGAAGGCGCGGCGAACGGGGCCATGCCCAGTTCGCCATTGTAGTAATCGAGCGGGGCTTCGATCCGATATGCTATAATAGTCATTTCGTTGCCCGAGTAAGAAGTTATCGCCGTTTAAAGTTACCGCTCGGATCTATCGATTTTTCGGCAGCTACGAACGGCCGTAATCTCTCACTCTGAAGACCAAGCACGAATTGAACACAGAGAAGGTACGTCAAAGAAGAGGAGAAAATCCCTTGATCCATTTCCACGTAGCTCTGCGTTTTCTGTCTGTCGTGTATCGATTTCTTTTCTAATTCTTCCTGAATTCCTCAAATCCTTTGAATTTTTTTTGCCGTGGCTCATTTTACCTACGTCCTTGAATCCGCATTCGTTCGCCAAATAAACGATGTTTTTAATGAAAGAGAGAGAGAGAGAGAGAGAGAGAGAGAGATAGAGAGAGATGAGGAGAAGGAGCGAGATAACTGTTTTCTACAGTTGGAGAAAAATCGATATATTAGGGTTGGCACTCTGAAAATTGTCAAAACTTTTTACTCTGGCGAGTAAAACGACTGTTATAGTAGATCGAAACGACGAACCGAAGCACTGTTTCTGACGATTCGGATTACACCATCAATAATACAACTGGTGGCGCTGCTGAGCACACACTTAACGGTACACGCGTCCTTCTAATACAGAAACAGAACCTTTTCTGACGGGTGCGATCATACCAGCACTAACGCACCGGATCCCATCAGAACTCCGCAGGTAAGCGTGCTTGGGCGAGAGTAGTACTAGGATGGGTGACCTCCTGGGAAGTCCTCGTGTTGCACCCCTTTCTCCCCCAAAAACTTTTAACCGACGATATGGAGCCCTTTCTTACCTTGAACGAACCTTCAACGAAGAATACGTGAATAGTTACGATAAATATTGTCGACCTCAAAGCAAGTCTCACGCGAATCGTGCTCGCGTATAGCTGGCGCAATCGCCGATGGGAGCGATCCACCGGTTGAGGCTCCAAACTTTAAACCCTCGGAAGGTGGTGTAAACGACGGATTTTGGGGTCGAAGGCGCGGCGAACGGGGCCATGCCCAGTTCGCCATTGTAGTAATCGAGCGGGGCTTCGATCCGATATGCTATAATAGTCATTTCGTTGCCCGAGTAAGAAGTTATCGCCGTTTAAAGTTACCGCTCGGATCTATCGATTTTTCGGCAGCTACGAACGGCCGTAATCTCTCACTCTGAAGACCAAGCACGAATTGAACACAGAGAAGGTACGTCAAAGAAGAGGAGAAAATCCCTTGATCCATTTCCACGTAGCTCTGCGTTTTCTGTCTGTCGTGTATCGATTTCTTTTCTAATTCTTCCTGAATTCCTCAAATCCTTTGAATTTTTTTTGCCGTGGCTCATTTTACCTACGTCCTTGAATCCGCATTCGTTCGCCAAATAAACGATGTTTTTAATGAAAGAGAGAGAGAGAGAGAGAGAGAGAGAGAGATAGAGAGAGATGAGGAGAAGGAGCGAGATAACTGTTTTCTACAGTTGGAGAAAAATCGATATATTAGGGTTGGCACTCTGAAAATTGTCAAAACTTTTTACTCTGGCGAGTAAAACGACTGTTATAGTAGATCGAAACGACGAACCGAAGCACTGTTTCTGACGATTCGGATTACACCATCAATAATACAACTGGTGGCGCTGCTGAGCACACACTTAACGGTACACGCGTCCTTCTAATACAGAAACAGAACCTTTTCTGACGGGTGCGATCATACCAGCACTAACGCACCGGATCCCATCAGAACTCCGCAGGTAAGCGTGCTTGGGCGAGAGTAGTACTAGGATGGGTGACCTCCTGGGAAGTCCTCGTGTTGCACCCCTTTCTCCCCCAAAAACTTTTAACCGACGATATGGAGCCCTTTCTTACCTTGAACGAACCTTCAACGAAGAATACGTGAATAGTTACGATAAATATTGTCGACCTCAAAGCAAGTCTCACGCGAATCGTGCTCGCGTATAGCTGGCGCAATCGCCGATGGGAGCGATCCACCGGTTGAGGCTCCAAACTTTAAACCCTCGGAAGGTGGTGTAAACGACGGATTTTGGGGTCGAAGGCGCGGCGAACGGGGCCATGCCCAGTTCGCCATTGTAGTAATCGAGCGGGGCTTCGATCCGATATGCTATAATAGTCATTTCGTTGCCCGAGTAAGAAGTTATCGCCGTTTAAAGTTACCGCTCGGATCTATCGATTTTTCGGCAGCTACGAACGGCCGTAATCTCTCACTCTGAAGACCAAGCACGAATTGAACACAGAGAAGGTACGTCAAAGAAGAGGAGAAAATCCCTTGATCCATTTCCACGTAGCTCTGCGTTTTCTGTCTGTCGTGTATCGATTTCTTTTCTAATTCTTCCTGAATTCCTCAAATCCTTTGAATTTTTTTTGCCGTGGCTCATTTTACCTACGTCCTTGAATCCGCATTCGTTCGCCAAATAAACGATGTTTTTAATGAAAGAGAGAGAGAGAGAGAGAGAGAGAGAGAGATAGAGAGAGATGAGGAGAAGGAGCGAGATAACTGTTTTCTACAGTTGGAGAAAAATCGATATATTAGGGTTGGCACTCTGAAAATTGTCAAAACTTTTTACTCTGGCGAGTAAAACGACTGTTATAGTAGATCGAAACGACGAACCGAAGCACTGTTTCTGACGATTCGGATTACACCATCAATAATACAACTGGTGGCGCTGCTGAGCACACACTTAACGGTACACGCGTCCTTCTAATACAGAAACAGAACCTTTTCTGACGGGTGCGATCATACCAGCACTAACGCACCGGATCCCATCAGAACTCCGCAGGTAAGCGTGCTTGGGCGAGAGTAGTACTAGGATGGGTGACCTCCTGGGAAGTCCTCGTGTTGCACCCCTTTCTCCCCCAAAAACTTTTAACCGACGATATGGAGCCCTTTCTTACCTTGAACGAACCTTCAACGAAGAATACGTGAATAGTTACGATAAATATTGTCGACCTCAAAGCAAGTCTCACGCGAATCGTGCTCGCGTATAGCTGGCGCAATCGCCGATGGGAGCGATCCACCGGTTGAGGCTCCAAACTTTAAACCCTCGGAAGGTGGTGTAAACGACGGATTTTGGGGTCGAAGGCGCGGCGAACGGGGCCATGCCCAGTTCGCCATTGTAGTAATCGAGCGGGGCTTCGATCCGATATGCTATAATAGTCATTTCGTTGCCCGAGTAAGAAGTTATCGCCGTTTAAAGTTACCGCTCGGATCTATCGATTTTTCGGCAGCTACGAACGGCCGTAATCTCTCACTCTGAAGACCAAGCACGAATTGAACACAGAGAAGGTACGTCAAAGAAGAGGAGAAAATCCCTTGATCCATTTCCACGTAGCTCTGCGTTTTCTGTCTGTCGTGTATCGATTTCTTTTCTAATTCTTCCTGAATTCCTCAAATCCTTTGAATTTTTTTTGCCGTGGCTCATTTTACCTACGTCCTTGAATCCGCATTCGTTCGCCAAATAAACGATGTTTTTAATGAAAGAGAGAGAGAGAGAGAGAGAGAGAGAGAGATAGAGAGAGATGAGGAGAAGGAGCGAGATAACTGTTTTCTACAGTTGGAGAAAAATCGATATATTAGGGTTGGCACTCTGAAAATTGTCAAAACTTTTTACTCTGGCGAGTAAAACGACTGTTATAGTAGATCGAAACGACGAACCGAAGCACTGTTTCTGACGATTCGGATTACACCATCAATAATACAACTGGTGGCGCTGCTGAGCACACACTTAACGGTACACGCGTCCTTCTAATACAGAAACAGAACCTTTTCTGACGGGTGCGATCATACCAGCACTAACGCACCGGATCCCATCAGAACTCCGCAGTTAAGCGTGCTTGGGCGAGAGTAGTACTAGGATGGGTGACCTCCTGGGAAGTCCTCGTGTTGCACCCCTTTCTCCCCCAAAAACTTTTAACCGACGATATGGAGCCCTTTCTTACCTTGAACGAACCTTCAACGAAGAATACGTGAATAGTTACGATAAATATTGTCGACCTCAAAGCAAGTCTCACGCGAATCGTGCTCGCGTATAGCTGGCGCAATCGCCGATGGGAGCGATCCACCGGTTGAGGCTCCAAACTTTAAACCCTCGGAAGGTGGTGTAAACGACGGATTTTGGGGTCGAAGGCGCGGCGAACGGGGCCATGCCCAGTTCGCCATTGTAGTAATCGAGCGGGGCTTCGATCCGATATGCTATAATAGTCATTTCGTTGCCCGAGTAAGAAGTTATCGCCGTTTAAAGTTACCGCTCGGATCTATCGATTTTTCGGCAGCTACGAACGGCCGTAATCTCTCACTCTGAAGACCAAGCACGAATTGAACACAGAGAAGGTACGTCAAAGAAGAGGAGAAAATCCCTTGATCCATTTCCACGTAGCTCTGCGTTTTCTGTCTGTCGTGTATCGATTTCTTTTCTAATTCTTCCTGAATTCCTCAAATCCTTTGAATTTTTTTTGCCGTGGCTCATTTTACCTACGTCCTTGAATCCGCATTCGTTCGCCAAATAAACGATGTTTTTAATGAAAGAGAGAGAGAGAGAGAGAGAGAGAGAGAGATAGAGAGAGATGAGGAGAAGGAGCGAGATAACTGTTTTCTACAGTTGGAGAAAAATCGATATATTAGGGTTGGCACTCTGAAAATTGTCAAAACTTTTTACTCTGGCGAGTAAAACGACTGTTATAGTAGATCGAAACGACGAACCGAAGCACTGTTTCTGACGATTCGGATTACACCATCAATAATACAACTGGTGGCGCTGCTGAGCACACACTTAACGGTACACGCGTCCTTCTAATACAGAAACAGAACCTTTTCTGACGGGTGCGATCATACCAGCACTAACGCACCGGATCCCATCAGAACTCCGCAGGTAAGCGTGCTTGGGCGAGAGTAGTACTAGGATGGGTGACCTCCTGGGAAGTCCTCGTGTTGCACCCCTTTCTCCCCCAAAAACTTTTAACCGACGATATGGAGCCCTTTCTTACCTTGAACGAACCTTCAACGAAGAATACGTGAATAGTTACGATAAATATTGTCGACCTCAAAGCAAGTCTCACGCGAATCGTGCTCGCGTATAGCTGGCGCAATCGCCGATGGGAGCGATCCACCGGTTGAGGCTCCAAACTTTAAACCCTCGGAAGGTGGTGTAAACGACGGATTTTGGGGTCGAAGGCGCGGCGAACGGGGCCATGCCCAGTTCGCCATTGTAGTAATCGAGCGGGGCTTCGATCCGATATGCTATAATAGTCATTTCGTTGCCCGAGTAAGAAGTTATCGCCGTTTAAAGTTACCGCTCGGATCTATCGATTTTTCGGCAGCTACGAACGGCCGTAATCTCTCACTCTGAAGACCAAGCACGAATTGAACACAGAGAAGGTACGTCAAAGAAGAGGAGAAAATCCCTTGATCCATTTCCACGTAGCTCTGCGTTTTCTGTCTGTCGTGTATCGATTTCTTTTCTAATTCTTCCTGAATTCCTCAAATCCTTTGAATTTTTTTTGCCGTGGCTCATTTTACCTACGTCCTTGAATCCGCATTCGTTCGCCAAATAAACGATGTTTTTAATGAAAGAGAGAGAGAGAGAGAGAGAGAGAGAGAGATAGAGAGAGATGAGGAGAAGGAGCGAGATAACTGTTTTCTACAGTTGGAGAAAAATCGATATATTAGGGTTGGCACTCTGAAAATTGTCAAAACTTTTTACTCTGGCGAGTAAAACGACTGTTATAGTAGATCGAAACGACGAACCGAAGCACTGTTTCTGACGATTCGGATTACACCATCAATAATACAACTGGTGGCGCTGCTGAGCACACACTTAACGGTACACGCGTCCTTCTAATACAGAAACAGAACCTTTTCTGACGGGTGCGATCATACCAGCACTAACGCACCGGATCCCATCAGAACTCCGCAGTTAAGCGTGCTTGGGCGAGAGTAGTACTAGGATGGGTGACCTCCTGGGAAGTCCTCGTGTTGCACCCCTTTCTCCCCCAAAAACTTTTAACCGACGATATGGAGCCCTTTCTTACCTTGAACGAACCTTCAACGAAGAATACGTGAATAGTTACGATAAATATTGTCGACCTCAAAGCAAGTCTCACGCGAATCGTGCTCGCGTATAGCTGGCGCAATCGCCGATGGGAGCGATCCACCGGTTGAGGCTCCAAACTTTAAACCCTCGGAAGGTGGTGTAAACGACGGATTTTGGGGTCGAAGGCGCGGTGAACGGGGCCATGCCCAGTTCGCCATTGTAGTAATCGAGCGGGGCTTCGATCCGATATGCTATAATAGTCATTTCGTTGCCCGAGTAAGAAGTTATCGCCGTTTAAAGTTACCGCTCGGATCTATCGATTTTTCGGCAGCTACGAACGGCCGTAATCTCTCACTCTGAAGACCAAGCACGAATTGAACACAGAGAAGGTACGTCAAAGAAGAGGAGAAAATCCCTTGATCCATTTCCACGTAGCTCTGCGTTTTCTGTCTGTCGTGTATCGATTTCTTTTCTAATTCTTCCTGAATTCCTCAAATCCTTTGAATTTTTTTTGCCGTGGCTCATTTTACCTACGTCCTTGAATCCGCATTCGTTCGCCAAATAAACGATGTTTTTAATGAAAGAGAGAGAGAGAGAGAGAGAGAGAGAGAGATAGAGAGAGATGAGGAGAAGGAGCGAGATAACTGTTTTCTACAGTTGGAGAAAAATCGATATATTAGGGTTGGCACTCTGAAAATTGTCAAAACTTTTTACTCTGGCGAGTAAAACGACTGTTATAGTAGATCGAAACGACGAACCGAAGCACTGTTTCTGACGATTCGGATTACACCATCAATAATACAACTGGTGGCGCTGCTGAGCACACACTTAACGGTACACGCGTCCTTCTAATACAGAAACAGAACCTTTTCTGACGGGTGCGATCATACCAGCACTAACGCACCGGATCCCATCAGAACTCCGCAGTTAAGCGTGCTCGGGCGAGAGTAGTACTAGGATGGGTGACCTCCTGGGAAGTCCTCGTGTTGCACCCCTTTCTCCCCCAAAAACTTTTAACCGACGATATGGAGCCCTTTCTTACCTTGAACGAACCTTCAACGAAGAATACGTGAATAGTTACGATAAATATTGTCGACCTCAAAGCAAGTCTCACGCGAATCGTGCTCGCGTATAGCTGGCGCAATCGCCGATGGGAGCGATCCACCGGTTGAGGCTCCAAACTTTAAACCCTCGGAAGGTGGTGTAAACGACGGATTTTGGGGTCGAAGGCGCGGTGAACGGGGCCATGCCCAGTTCGCCATTGTAGTAATCGAGCGGGGCTTCGATCCGATATGCTATAATAGTCATTTCGTTGCCCGAGTAAGAAGTTATCGCCGTTTAAAGTTACCGCTCGGATCTATCGATTTTTCGGCAGCTACGAACGGCCGTAATCTCTCACTCTGAAGACCAAGCACGAATTGAACACAGAGAAGGTACGTCAAAGAAGAGGAGAAAATCCCTTGATCCATTTCCACGTAGCTCTGCGTTTTCTGTCTGTCGTGTATCGATTTCTTTTCTAATTCTTCCTGAATTCCTCAAATCCTTTGAATTTTTTTTGCCGTGGCTCATTTTACCTACGTCCTTGAATCCGCATTCGTTCGCCAAATAAACGATGTTTTTAATGAAAGAGAGAGAGAGAGAGAGAGAGAGAGAGAGATAGAGAGAGAGATGAGGAGAAGGAGCGAGATAACTGTTTTCTACAGTTGGAGAAAAATCGATATATTAGGGTTGGCACTCTGAAAATTGTCAAAACTTTTTACTCTGGCGAGTAAAACGACTGTTATAGTAGATCGAAACGACGAACCGAAGCACTGTTTCTGACGATTCGGATTACACCATCAATAATACAACTGGTGGCGCTGCTGAGCACACACTTAACGGTACACGCGTCCTTCTAATACAGAAACAGAACCTTTTCTGACGGGTGCGATCATACCAGCACTAACGCACCGGATCCCATCAGAACTCCGCAGTTAAGCGTGCTTGGGCGAGAGTAGTACTAGGATGGGTGACCTCCTGGGAAGTCCTCGTGTTGCACCCCTTTCTCCCCCAAAAACTTTTAACCGACGATATGGAGCCCTTTCTTACCTTGAACGAACCTTCAACGAAGAATACGTGAATAGTTACGATAAATATTGTCGACCTCAAAGCAAGTCTCACGCGAATCGTGCTCGCGTATAGCTGGCGCAATCGCCGATGGGAGCGATCCACCGGTTGAGGCTCCAAACTTTAAACCCTCGGAAGGTGGTGTAAACGACGGATTTTGGGGTCGAAGGCGCGGTGAACGGGGCCATGCCCAGTTCGCCATTGTAGTAATCGAGCGGGGCTTCGATCCGATATGCTATAATAGTCATTTCGTTGCCCGAGTAAGAAGTTATCGCCGTTTAAAGTTACCGCTCGGATCTATCGATTTTTCGGCAGCTACGAACGGCCGTAATCTCTCACTCTGAAGACCAAGCACGAATTGAACACAGAGAAGGTACGTCAAAGAAGAGGAGAAAATCCCTTGATCCATTTCCACGTAGCTCTGCGTTTTCTGTCTGTCGTGTATCGATTTCTTTTCTAATTCTTCCTGAATTCCTCAAATCCTTTGAATTTTTTTTGCCGTGGCTCATTTTACCTACGTCCTTGAATCCGCATTCGTTCGCCAAATAAACGATGTTTTTAATGAAAGAGAGAGAGAGAGAGAGAGAGAGAGAGAGATAGAGAGAGATGAGGAGAAGGAGCGAGATAACTGTTTTCTACAGTTGGAGAAAAATCGATATATTAGGGTTGGCACTCTGAAAATTGTCAAAACTTTTTACTCTGGCGAGTAAAACGACTGTTATAGTAGATCGAAACGACGAACCGAAGCACTGTTTCTGACGATTCGGATTACACCATCAATAATACAACTGGTGGCGCTGCTGAGCACACACTTAACGGTACACGCGTCCTTCTAATACAGAAACAGAACCTTTTCTGACGGGTGCGATCATACCAGCACTAACGCACCGGATCCCATCAGAACTCCGCAGTTAAGCGTGCTCGGGCGAGAGTAGTACTAGGATGGGTGACCTCCTGGGAAGTCCTCGTGTTGCACCCCTTTCTCCCCCAAAAACTTTTAACCGACGATATGGAGCCCTTTCTTACCTTGAACGAACCTTCAACGAAGAATACGTGAATAGTTACGATAAATATTGTCGACCTCAAAGCAAGTCTCACGCGAATCGTGCTCGCGTATAGCTGGCGCAATCGCCGATGGGAGCGATCCACCGGTTGAGGCTCCAAACTTTAAACCCTCGGAAGGTGGTGTAAACGACGGATTTTGGGGTCGAAGGCGCGGTGAACGGGGCCATGCCCAGTTCGCCATTGTAGTAATCGAGCGGGGCTTCGATCCGATATGCTATAATAGTCATTTCGTTGCCCGAGTAAGAAGTTATCGCCGTTTAAAGTTACCGCTCGGATCTATCGATTTTTCGGCAGCTACGAACGGCCGTAATCTCTCACTCTGAAGACCAAGCACGAATTGAACACAGAGAAGGTACGTCAAAGAAGAGGAGAAAATCCCTTGATCCATTTCCACGTAGCTCTGCGTTTTCTGTCTGTCGTGTATCGATTTCTTTTCTAATTCTTCCTGAATTCCTCAAATCCTTTGAATTTTTTTTGCCGTGGCTCATTTTACCTACGTCCTTGAATCCGCATTCGTTCGCCAAATAAACGATGTTTTTAATGAAAGAGAGAGAGAGAGAGAGAGAGAGAGAGAGATAGAGAGAGAGATGAGGAGAAGGAGCGAGATAACTGTTTTCTACAGTTGGAGAAAAATCGATATATTAGGGTTGGCACTCTGAAAATTGTCAAAACTTTTTACTCTGGCGAGTAAAACGACTGTTATAGTAGATCGAAACGACGAACCGAAGCACTGTTTCTGACGATTCGGATTACACCATCAATAATACAACTGGTGGCGCTGCTGAGCACACACTTAACGGTACACGCGTCCTTCTAATACAGAAACAGAACCTTTTCTGACGGGTGCGATCATACCAGCACTAACGCACCGGATCCCATCAGAACTCCGCAGTTAAGCGTGCTTGGGCGAGAGTAGTACTAGGATGGGTGACCTCCTGGGAAGTCCTCGTGTTGCACCCCTTTCTCCCCCAAAAACTTTTAACCGACGATATGGAGCCCTTTCTTACCTTGAACGAACCTTCAACGAAGAATACGTGAATAGTTACGATAAATATTGTCGACCTCAAAGCAAGTCTCACGCGAATCGTGCTCGCGTATAGCTGGCGCAATCGCCGATGGGAGCGATCCACCGGTTGAGGCTCCAAACTTTAAACCCTCGGAAGGTGGTGTAAACGACGGATTTTGGGGTCGAAGGCGCGGCGAACGGGGCCATGCCTAGTTCGCCATTGTAGTAATCGAGCGGGGCTTCGATCCGATATGCTATAATAGTCATTTCGTTGCCCGAGTAAGAAGTTATCGCCGTTTAAAGTTACCGCTCGGATCTATCGATTTTTCGGCAGCTACGAACGGCCGTAATCTCTCACTCTGAAGACCAAGCACGAATTGAACACAGAGAAGGTACGTCAAAGAAGAGGAGAAAATCCCTTGATCCATTTCCACGTAGCTCTGCGTTTTCTGTCGTGTATCGATTTCTTTTCTAATTCTTCCTGAATTCCTCAAATCCTTTGAATTTTTTTTGCCGTGGCTCATTTTACCTACGTCCTTGAATCCGCATTCGTTCGCCAAATAAACGATGTTTTTAATGAGAGAGAGAGAGAGAGAGAGAGAGAGAGAGAGAGATGAGGAGAAGGAGCGAGATAACTGCTTCCTACAGTTGGAGAAAAATCGATATATTAGGGTTGGAACTCTGAAAATTGTCAAAACTTTTTACTCTGGCGAGTAAAACGACTGTTACAGTAGATCGAAACGAAGAACCGACGCACTGTTTCTGACGATTCGGATTGCACCATCAATAATACAACTGGTGGCGCTACTGAGCACACACTTAACGGTACACGCGTCCTTCTTATACAGAAACGAAACTTTTTTCTGACGGGCGCGTTCATACCAGCACTAACGCATCGGATCCCATCAGAACTCCGCAGTTAAGCGTGCTTGGGCGAGAGTAGTACTAGGATGGGTGACCTCCTGGGAAGTCCTCGTGTTGCACCCCTTTCTCCCCCAAAAACTTTTAACCGACGATATGGAGCCCTTTCTTACCTTGAACGAACCTTCAACGAAGAATACGTGAATAGTTACGAGCAGTGCTGATAAATATTGTCGACCTCAAAGCAAGTCTCACGCGAATCGTGCTCGCGTATAGCTGGCGCAATCGCCGATGGGAGCGATCCACCGGTTGAGGCTCCAAACTTTAAACCCTCGGAAGGTGGTGTAAACGACGGATTTTGGGGTCGAAGGCGCGGCGAACGGGGCCATGCCCAGTTCGCCATTGTAGTAATCGAGCGGGGCTTCGATCCGATATGCTATAATAGTCATTTCGTTGCCCGAGTAAGAAGTTATCGCCGTTTAAAGTTACCGCTCGGATCTATCGATTTTTCGGCAGCTACGAACGGCCGTAATCTCTCACTCTGAAGACCAAGCACGAATTGAACACAGAGAAGGTACGTCAAAGAAGAGGAGAAAATCCCTTGATCCATTTCCACGTAGCTCTGCGTTTTCTGTCTGTCGTGTATCGATTTCTTTTCTAATTCTTCCTGAATTCCTCAAATCCTTTGAATTTTTTTTGCCGTGGCTCATTTTACCTACGTCCTTGAATCCGCATTCGTTCGCCAAATAAACGATGTTTTTAATGAAAGAGAGAGAGAGAGAGAGAGAGAGAGAGAGATAGAGAGAGAGATGAGGAGAAGGAGCGAGATAACTGCTTCCTACAGTTGGAGAAAAATCGATATATTAGGGTTGGCACTCTGAAAATTGTCAAAACTGTTGACTCTGGCGAGTAAAACGACTGTTATAGTAGATCGAAACGACGAACCGAAGCACTGTTTCTGACGATTCGGATTGCACCATCAATAATACAACTGGTGGCGCTGCTGAGCACACACTTAACGGTACACGCGTCCTTCTAATACAGAAACGAAACTTTTTTCTGACGGGCGCGTTCATACCAGCACTAACGCATCGGATCCCATCAGAACTCCGCAGTTAAGCGTGCTTGGGCGAGAGTAGTACTAGGATGGGTGACCTCCTGGGAAGTCCTCGTGTTGCACCCCTTTCTCCCCCAAAAACTTTTAACCGACGATATGGAGCCCTTTCTTACCTTGAACGAACCTTCAACGAAGAATACGTGAATAGTTACGAGCAGTGCTGATAAATATTGTCGACCTCAAAGCAAGTCTCACGCGAATCGTGCTCGCGTATAGCTGGCGCAATCGCCGATGGGAGCGATCCACCGGTTGAGGCTCCAAACTTTAAACCCTCGGAAGGTGGTGTAAACGACGGATTTTGGGGTCGAAGGCGCGGCGAACGGGGCCATGCCCAGTTCGCCATTGTAGTAATCGAGCGGGGCTTCGATCCGATATGCTATAATAGTCATTTCGTTGCCCGAGTAAGAAGTTATCGCCGTTTAAAGTTACCGCTCGGATCTATCGATTTTTCGGCAGCTACGAACGGCCGTAATCTCTCACTCTGAAGACCAAGCACGAATTGAACACAGAGAAGGTACGTCAAAGAAGAGGAGAAAATCCCTTGATCCATTTCCACGTAGCTCTGCGTTTTCTGTCTGTCGTGTATCGATTTCTTTTCTAATTCTTCCTGAATTCCTCAAATCCTTTGAATTTTTTTTGCCGTGGCTCATTTTACCTACGTCCTTGAATCCGCATTCGTTCGCCAAATAAACGATGTTTTTAATGAAAGAGAGAGAGAGAGAGAAGGAGAGAGAGAGATAGAGAGAGAGATGAGGAGAAGGAGCGAGATAACTGCTTCCTACAGTTGGAGAAAAATCGATATATTAGGGTTGGCACTCTGAAAATTGTCAAAACTGTTGACTCTGGCGAGTAAAACGACTGTTATAGTAGATCGAAACGACGAACCGAAGCACTGTTTCTGACGATTCGGATTGCACCATCAATAATACAACTGGTGGCGCTGCTGAGCACACACTTAACGGTACACGCGTCCTTCTAATACAGAAACGAAACTTTTTTCTGACGGGCGCGTTCATACCAGCACTAACGCATCGGATCCCATCAGAACTCCGCAGTTAAGCGTGCTTGGGCGAGAGTAGTACTAGGATGGGTGACCTCCTGGGAAGTCCTCGTGTTGCACCCCTTTCTCCCCCAAAAACTTTTAACCGACGATATGGAGCCCTTTCTTACCTTGAACGAACCTTCAACGAAGAATACGTGAATAGTTACGAGCAGTGCTGATAAATATTGTCGACCTCAAAGCAAGTCTCACGCGAATCGTGCTCGCGTATAGCTGGCGCAATCGCCGATGGGAGCGATCCACCGGTTGAGGCTCCAAACTTTAAACCCTCGGAAGGTGGTGTAAACGACGGATTTTGGGGTCGAAGGCGCGGCGAACGGGGCCATGCCCAGTTCGCCATTGTAGTAATCGAGCGGGGCTTCGATCCGATATGCTATAATAGTCATTTCGTTGCCCGAGTAAGAAGTTATCGCCGTTTAAAGTTACCGCTCGGATCTATCGATTTTTCGGCAGCTACGAACGGCCGTAATCTCTCACTCTGAAGACCAAGCACGAATTGAACACAGAGAAGGTACGTCAAAGAAGAGGAGAAAATCCCTTGATCCATTTCCACGTAGCTCTGCGTTTTCTGTCTGTCGTGTATCGATTTCTTTTCTAATTCTTCCTGAATTCCTCAAATCCTTTGAATTTTTTTTGCCGTGGCTCATTTTACCTACGTCCTTGAATCCGCATTCGTTCGCCAAATAAACGATGTTTTTAATGAAAGAGAGAGAGAGAGAGAGAGAGAGAGAGAGATAGAGAGAGAGATGAGGAGAAGGAGCGAGATAACTGCTTCCTACAGTTGGAGAAAAATCGATATATTAGGGTTGGCACTCTGAAAATTGTCAAAACTGTTGACTCTGGCGAGTAAAACGACTGTTATAGTAGATCGAAACGACGAACCGAAGCACTGTTTCTGACGATTCGGATTGCACCATCAATAATACAACTGGTGGCGCTGCTGAGCACACACTTAACGGTACACGCGTCCTTCTAATACAGAAACGAAACTTTTTTCTGACGGGCGCGTTCATACCAGCACTAACGCATCGGATCCCATCAGAACTCCGCAGTTAAGCGTGCTTGGGCGAGAGTAGTACTAGGATGGGTGACCTCCTGGGAAGTCCTCGTGTTGCACCCCTTTCTCCCCCAAAAACTTTTAACCGACGATATGGAGCCCTTTCTTACCTTGAACGAACCTTCAACGAAGAATACGTGAATAGTTACGAGCAGTGCTGATAAATATTGTCGACCTCAAAGCAAGTCTCACGCGAATCGTGCTCGCGTATAGCTGGCGCAATCGCCGATGGGAGCGATCCACCGGTTGAGGCTCCAAACTTTAAACCCTCGGAAGGTGGTGTAAACGACGGATTTTGGGGTCGAAGGCGCGGCGAACGGGGCCATGCCCAGTTCGCCATTGTAGTAATCGAGCGGGGCTTCGATCCGATATGCTATAATAGTCATTTCGTTGCCCGAGTAAGAAGTTATCGCCGTTTAAAGTTACCGCTCGGATCTATCGATTTTTCGGCAGCTACGAACGGCCGTAATCTCTCACTCTGAAGACCAAGCACGAATTGAACACAGAGAAGGTACGTCAAAGAAGAGGAGAAAATCCCTTGATCCATTTCCACGTAGCTCTGCGTTTTCTGTCGTGTATCGATTTCTTTTCTAATTCTTCCTGAATTCCTCAAATCCTTTGAATTTTTTTTGCCGTGGCTCATTTTACCTACGTCCTTGAATCCGCATTCGTTCGCCAAATAAACGATGTTTTTAATGAGAGAGAGAGAGAGAGAGAGAGAGAGAGAGAGAGAGAGAGAGATGAGGAGAAGGAGCGAGATAACTGCTTCCTACAGTTGGAGAAAAATCGATATATTAGGGTTGGAACTCTGAAAATTGTCAAAACTGTTGACTCTAGCGAGTAAAACGACTGTTACAGTAGATCGAAACGAAGAACCGACGCACTGTTTCTGACGATTCGGATTGCACCATCAATAATACAACTGGTGGCGCTACTGAGCACACACTTAACGGTACACGCGTCCTTCTTATACAGAAACGAAACTTTTTTCTGACGGGCGCGTTCATACCAGCACTAACGCATCGGATCCCATCAGAACTCCGCAGTTAAGCGTGCTTGGGCGAGAGTAGTACTAGGATGGGTGACCTCCTGGGAAGTCCTCGTGTTGCACCCCTTTCTCCCCCAAAAACTTTTAACCGACGATATGGAGCTCTTTCTTACCTTGAACGAACCTTCAACGAAGAATACGTGAATAGTTACGATAAATATTGTCGACCTCAAAGCAAGTCTCACGCGAATCGTGCTCGCGTATAGCTGGCGCAATCGCCGATGGGAGCGATCCACCGGTTGAGGCTCCAAACTTTAAACCCTCGGAAGGTGGTGTAAACGACGGATTTTGGGGTCGAAGGCGCGGCGAACGGGGCCATGCCCAGTTCGCCATTGTAGTAATCGAGCGGGGCTTCGATCCGATATGCTATAATAGTCATTTCGTTGCCCGAGTAAGAAGTTATCGCCGTTTAAAGTTACCGCTCGGATCTATCGATTTTTCGGCAGCTACGAACGGCCGTAATCTCTCACTCTGAAGACCAAGCACGAATTGAACACAGAGAAGGTACGTCAAAGAAGAGGAGAAAATCCCTTGATCCATTTCCACGTAGCTCTGCGTTTTCTGTCGTGTATCGATTTCTTTTCTAATTCTTCCTGAATTCCTCAAATCCTTTGAATTTTTTTTGCCGTGGCTCATTTTACCTACGTCCTTGAATCCGCATTCGTTCGCCAAATAAACGATGTTTTTAATGAGAGAGAGAGAGAGAGAGAGAGAGAGAGAGAGAGAGAGATGAGGAGAAGGAGCGAGATAACTGCTTCCTACAGTTGGAGAAAAATCGATATATTAGGGTTGGAACTCTGAAAATTGTCAAAACTGTTGACTCTAGCGAGTAAAACGACTGTTACAGTAGATCGAAACGAAGAACCGACGCACTGTTTCTGACGATTCGGATTGCACCATCAATAATACAACTGGTGGCGCTACTGAGCACACACTTAACGGTACACGCGTCCTTCTTATACAGAAACGAAACTTTTTTCTGACGGGCGCGTTCATACCAGCACTAACGCATCGGATCCCATCAGAACTCCGCAGTTAAGCGTGCTTGGGCGAGAGTAGTACTAGGATGGGTGACCTCCTGGGAAGTCCTCGTGTTGCACCCCTTTCTCCCCCAAAAACTTTTAACCGACGATATGGAGCTCTTTCTTACCTTGAACGAACCTTCAACGAAGAATACGTGAATAGTTACGATAAATATTGTCGACCTCAAAGCAAGTCTCACGCGAATCGTGCTCGCGTATAGCTGGCGCAATCGCCGATGGGAGCGATCCACCGGTTGAGGCTCCAAACTTTAAACCCTCGGAAGGTGGTGTAAACGACGGATTTTGGGGTCGAAGGCGCGGCGAACGGGGCCATGCCCAGTTCGCCATTGTAGTAATCGAGCGGGGCTTCGATCCGATATGCTATAATAGTCATTTCGTTGCCCGAGTAAGAAGTTATCGCCGTTTAAAGTTACCGCTCGGATCTATCGATTTTTCGGCAGCTACGAACGGCCGTAATCTCTCACTCTGAAGACCAAGCACGAATTGAACACAGAGAAGGTACGTCAAAGAAGAGGAGAAAATCCCTTGATCCATTTCCACGTAGCTCTGCGTTTTCTGTCTGTCGTGTATCGATTTCTTTTCTAATTCTTCCTGAATTCCTCAAATCCTTTGAATTTTTTTTGCCGTGGCTCATTTTACCTACGTCCTTGAATCCGCATTCGTTCGCCAAATAAACGATGTTTTTAATGAAAGAGAGAGAGAGAGAGAGAGAGAGAGAGAGATAGAGAGAGAGATGAGGAGAAGGAGCGAGATAACTGTTTTCTACAGTTGGAGAAAAATCGATATATTAGGGTTGGCACTCTGAAAATTGTCAAAACTTTTTACTCTGGCGAGTAAAACGACTGTTATAGTAGATCGAAACGACGAACCGAAGCACTGTTTCTGACGATTCGGATTACACCATCAATAATACAACTGGTGGCGCTGCTGAGCACACACTTAACGGTACACGCGTCCTTCTAATACAGAAACAGAACCTTTTCTGACGGGTGCGATCATACCAGCACTAACGCACCGGATCCCATCAGAACTCCGCAGGTAAGCGTGCTTGGGCGAGAGTAGTACTAGGATGGGTGACCTCCTGGGAAGTCCTCGTGTTGCACCCCTTTCTCCCCCAAAAACTTTTAACCGACGATATGGAGCCCTTTCTTACCTTGAACGAACCTTCAACGAAGAATACGTGAATAGTTACGATAAATATTGTCGACCTCAAAGCAAGTCTCACGCGAATCGTGCTCGCGTATAGCTGGCGCAATCGCCGATGGGAGCGATCCACCGGTTGAGGCTCCAAACTTTAAACCCTCGGAAGGTGGTGTAAACGACGGATTTTGGGGTCGAAGGCGCGGCGAACGGGGCCATGCCCAGTTCGCCATTGTAGTAATCGAGCGGGGCTTCGATCCGATATGCTATAATAGTCATTTCGTTGCCCGAGTAAGAAGTTATCGCCGTTTAAAGTTACCGCTCGGATCTATCGATTTTTCGGCAGCTACGAACGGCCGTAATCTCTCACTCTGAAGACCAAGCACGAATTGAACACAGAGAAGGTACGTCAAAGAAGAGGAGAAAATCCCTTGATCCATTTCCACGTAGCTCTGCGTTTTCTGTCTGTCGTGTATCGATTTCTTTTCTAATTCTTCCTGAATTCCTCAAATCCTTTGAATTTTTTTTGCCGTGGCTCATTTTACCTACGTCCTTGAATCCGCATTCGTTCGCCAAATAAACGATGTTTTTAATGAAAGAGAGAGAGAGAGAGAGAGAGAGAGAGAGATAGAGAGAGAGATGAGGAGAAGGAGCGAGATAACTGCTTCCTACAGTTGGAGAAAAATCGATATATTAGGGTTGGCACTCTGAAAATTGTCAAAACTGTTGACTCTGGCGAGTAAAACGACTGTTATAGTAGATCGAAACGACGAACCGAAGCACTGTTTCTGACGATTCGGATTGCACCATCAATAATACAACTGGTGGCGCTGCTGAGCACACACTTAACGGTACACGCGTCCTTCTAATACAGAAACGAAACTTTTTTCTGACGGGCGCGTTC
Organism: Hippophae tibetana; assembly: GCA_037013495.1. NCBI lineage: Eukaryota > Viridiplantae > Streptophyta > Magnoliopsida > Rosales > Elaeagnaceae > Hippophae > Hippophae tibetana. Next base: position 51,123,923 of record CM072804.1, on the reverse strand, counting down.
ATACCAGCACTAACGCATCGGATCCCATCAGAACTCCGCAGTTAAGCGTGCTTGGGCGAGAGTAGTACTAGGATGGGTGACCTCCTGGGAAGTCCTCGTGTTGCACCCCTTTCTCCCCCAAAAACTTTTAACCGACGATATGGAGCCCTTTCTTACCTTGAACGAACCTTCAACGAAGAATACGTGAATAGTTACGAGCAGTGCTGATAAATATTGTCGACCTCAAAGCAAGTCTCACGCGAATCGTGCTCGCGTATAGCTGGCGCAATCGCCGATGGGAGCGATCCACCGGTTGAGGCTCCAAACTTTAAACCCTCGGAAGGTGGTGTAAACGACGGATTTTGGGGTCGAAGGCGCGGCGAACGGGGCCATGCCCAGTTCGCCATTGTAGTAATCGAGCGGGGCTTCGATCCGATATGCTATAATAGTCATTTCGTTGCCCGAGTAAGAAGTTATCGCCGTTTAAAGTTACCGCTCGGATCTATCGATTTTTCGGCAGCTACGAACGGCCGTAATCTCTCACTCTGAAGACCAAGCACGAATTGAACACAGAGAAGGTACGTCAAAGAAGAGGAGAAAATCCCTTGATCCATTTCCACGTAGCTCTGCGTTTTCTGTCGTGTATCGATTTCTTTTCTAATTCTTCCTGAATTCCTCAAATCCTTTGAATTTTTTTTGCCGTGGCTCATTTTACCTACGTCCTTGAATCCGCATTCGTTCGCCAAATAAACGATGTTTTTAATGAGAGAGAGAGAGAGAGAGAGAGAGAGAGAGAGAGAGAGATGAGGAGAAGGAGCGAGATAACTGCTTCCTACAGTTGGAGAAAAATCGATATATTAGGGTTGGAACTCTGAAAATTGTCAAAACTGTTGACTCTAGCGAGTAAAACGACTGTTACAGTAGATCGAAACGAAGAACCGACGCACTGTTTCTGACGATTCGGATTGCACCATCAATAATACAACTGGTGGCGCTACTGAGCACACACTTAACGGTACACGCGTCCTTCTTATACAGAAACGAAACTTTTTTCTGACGGGCGCGTTCATACCAGCACTAACGCATCGGATCCCATCAGAACTCCGCAGTTAAGCGTGCTTGGGCGAGAGTAGTACTAGGATGGGTGACCTCCTGGGAAGTCCTCGTGTTGCACCCCTTTCTCCCCCAAAAACTTTTAACCGACGATATGGAGCTCTTTCTTACCTTGAACGAACCTTCAACGAAGAATACGTGAATAGTTACGATAAATATTGTCGACCTCAAAGCAAGTCTCACGCGAATCGTGCTCGCGTATAGCTGGCGCAATCGCCGATGGGAGCGATCCACCGGTTGAGGCTCCAAACTTTAAACCCTCGGAAGGTGGTGTAAACGACGGATTTTGGGGTCGAAGGCGCGGCGAACGGGGCCATGCCCAGTTCGCCATTGTAGTAATCGAGCGGGGCTTCGATCCGATATGCTATAATAGTCATTTCGTTGCCCGAGTAAGAAGTTATCGCCGTTTAAAGTTACCGCTCGGATCTATCGATTTTTCGGCAGCTACGAACGGCCGTAATCTCTCACTCTGAAGACCAAGCACGAATTGAACACAGAGAAGGTACGTCAAAGAAGAGGAGAAAATCCCTTGATCCATTTCCACGTAGCTCTGCGTTTTCTGTCGTGTATCGATTTCTTTTCTAATTCTTCCTGAATTCCTCAAATCCTTTGAATTTTTTTTGCCGTGGCTCATTTTACCTACGTCCTTGAATCCGCATTCGTTCGCCAAATAAACGATGTTTTTAATGAGAGAGAGAGAGAGAGAGAGAGAGAGAGAGAGAGAGAGATGAGGAGAAGGAGCGAGATAACTGCTTCCTACAGTTGGAGAAAAATCGATATATTAGGGTTGGAACTCTGAAAATTGTCAAAACTGTTGACTCTAGCGAGTAAAACGACTGTTACAGTAGATCGAAACGAAGAACCGACGCACTGTTTCTGACGATTCGGATTGCACCATCAATAATACAACTGGTGGCGCTACTGAGCACACACTTAACGGTACACGCGTCCTTCTTATACAGAAACGAAACTTTTTTCTGACGGGCGCGTTCATACCAGCACTAACGCATCGGATCCCATCAGAACTCCGCAGTTAAGCGTGCTTGGGCGAGAGTAGTACTAGGATGGGTGACCTCCTGGGAAGTCCTCGTGTTGCACCCCTTTCTCCCCCAAAAACTTTTAACCGACGATATGGAGCTCTTTCTTACCTTGAACGAACCTTCAACGAAGAATACGTGAATAGTTACGATAAATATTGTCGACCTCAAAGCAAGTCTCACGCGAATCGTGCTCGCGTATAGCTGGCGCAATCGCCGATGGGAGCGATCCACCGGTTGAGGCTCCAAACTTTAAACCCTCGGAAGGTGGTGTAAACGACGGATTTTGGGGTCGAAGGCGCGGCGAACGGGGCCATGCCCAGTTCGCCATTGTAGTAATCGAGCGGGGCTTCGATCCGATATGCTATAATAGTCATTTCGTTGCCCGAGTAAGAAGTTATCGCCGTTTAAAGTTACCGCTCGGATCTATCGATTTTTCGGCAGCTACGAACGGCCGTAATCTCTCACTCTGAAGACCAAGCACGAATTGAACACAGAGAAGGTACGTCAAAGAAGAGGAGAAAATCCCTTGATCCATTTCCACGTAGCTCTGCGTTTTCTGTCTGTCGTGTATCGATTTCTTTTCTAATTCTTCCTGAATTCCTCAAATCCTTTGAATTTTTTTTGCCGTGGCTCATTTTACCTACGTCCTTGAATCCGCATTCGTTCGCCAAATAAACGATGTTTTTAATGAAAGAGAGAGAGAGAGAGAGAGAGAGAGAGAGATAGAGAGAGAGATGAGGAGAAGGAGCGAGATAACTGTTTTCTACAGTTGGAGAAAAATCGATATATTAGGGTTGGCACTCTGAAAATTGTCAAAACTTTTTACTCTGGCGAGTAAAACGACTGTTATAGTAGATCGAAACGACGAACCGAAGCACTGTTTCTGACGATTCGGATTACACCATCAATAATACAACTGGTGGCGCTGCTGAGCACACACTTAACGGTACACGCGTCCTTCTAATACAGAAACAGAACCTTTTCTGACGGGTGCGATCATACCAGCACTAACGCACCGGATCCCATCAGAACTCCGCAGGTAAGCGTGCTTGGGCGAGAGTAGTACTAGGATGGGTGACCTCCTGGGAAGTCCTCGTGTTGCACCCCTTTCTCCCCCAAAAACTTTTAACCGACGATATGGAGCCCTTTCTTACCTTGAACGAACCTTCAACGAAGAATACGTGAATAGTTACGATAAATATTGTCGACCTCAAAGCAAGTCTCACGCGAATCGTGCTCGCGTATAGCTGGCGCAATCGCCGATGGGAGCGATCCACCGGTTGAGGCTCCAAACTTTAAACCCTCGGAAGGTGGTGTAAACGACGGATTTTGGGGTCGAAGGCGCGGCGAACGGGGCCATGCCCAGTTCGCCATTGTAGTAATCGAGCGGGGCTTCGATCCGATATGCTATAATAGTCATTTCGTTGCCCGAGTAAGAAGTTATCGCCGTTTAAAGTTACCGCTCGGATCTATCGATTTTTCGGCAGCTACGAACGGCCGTAATCTCTCACTCTGAAGACCAAGCACGAATTGAACACAGAGAAGGTACGTCAAAGAAGAGGAGAAAATCCCTTGATCCATTTCCACGTAGCTCTGCGTTTTCTGTCTGTCGTGTATCGATTTCTTTTCTAATTCTTCCTGAATTCCTCAAATCCTTTGAATTTTTTTTGCCGTGGCTCATTTTACCTACGTCCTTGAATCCGCATTCGTTCGCCAAATAAACGATGTTTTTAATGAAAGAGAGAGAGAGAGAGAGAGAGAGAGAGAGAGATGAGGAGAAGGAGCGAGATAACTGCTTCCTACAGTTGGAGAAAAATCGATATATTAGGGTTGGAACTCTGAAAATTGTCAAAACTTTTTACTCTGGCGAGTAAAACGACTGTTACAGTAGATCGAAACGAAGAACCGACGCACTGTTTCTGACGATTCGGATTGCACCATCAATAATACAACTGGTGGCGCTGCTGAGCACACACTTAACGGTACACGCGTCCTTCTAATACAGAAACGAAACTTTTTTCTGACGGGCGCGTTCATACCAGCACTAACGCATCGGATCCCATCAGAACTCCGCAGTTAAGCGTGCTTGGGCGAGAGTAGTACTAGGATGGGTGACCTCCTGGGAAGTCCTCGTGTTGCACCCCTTTCTCCCCCAAAAACTTTTAACCGACGATATGGAGCCCTTTCTTACCTTGAACGAACCTTCAACGAAGAATACGTGAATAGTTACGAGCAGTGCGGATAAATATTGTCGACCACAAAGCAAGTCTCACGCGAATCGTACTCGCGTATAGCTGGCGCAATCGCCGATTGGAGCGATCCTGTACACACCGGTTGAGGCTCCAAACTTTAAACCCTCGGAAGGTGGTGTAAACGATGGATTTTGGGGTCGAAGGCGCGGCGAACGGGGCCATGCCCAGTTCGCCATTGTAGTAATCGAGCGGGGCTTCGATCCGATATGCTATAATAGTCATTTCGTTGCCCGAGTAAGAAGTTATCGCCGTTTAAAGTTACCGCTCGGATCTATCGATTTTTCGGCAGCTACGAACGGCCGTAATCTCTCACTCTGAAGACCAAGCACGAATTGAACACAGAGAAGGTACGTCAAAGAAGAGGAGAAAATCCCTTGATCCATTTCCACGTAGCTCTGCGTTTTCTGTCGTGTATCGATTTCTTTTCTAATTCTTCCTGAATTCCTCAAATCCTTTGAATTTTTTTTGCCGTGGCTCATTTTACCTACGTCCTTGAATCCGCATTCGTTCGCCAAATAAACGATGTTTTTAATGAGAGAGAGAGAGAGAGAGAGAGAGAGAGAGAGAGATGAGGAGAAGGAGCGAGATAACTGCTTCCTACAGTTGGAGAAAAATCGATATATTAGGGTTGGAACTCTGAAAATTGTCAAAACTTTTTACTCTGGCGAGTAAAACGACTGTTACAGTAGATCGAAACGAAGAACCGACGCACTGTTTCTGACGATTCGGATTGCACCATCAATAATACAACTGGTGGCGCTACTGAGCACACACTTAACGGTACACGCGTCCTTCTTATACAGAAACGAAACTTTTTTCTGACGGGCGCGTTCATACCAGCACTAACGCATCGGATCCCATCAGAACTCCGCAGTTAAGCGTGCTTGGGCGAGAGTAGTACTAGGATGGGTGACCTCCTGGGAAGTCCTCGTGTTGCACCCCTTTCTCCCCCAAAAACTTTTAACCGACGATATGGAGCCCTTTCTTACCTTGAACGAACCTTCAACGAAGAATACGTGAATAGTTACGAGCAGTGCTGATAAATATTGTCGACCTCAAAGCAAGTCTCACGCGAATCGTGCTCGCGTATAGCTGGCGCAATCGCCGATGGGAGCGATCCACCGGTTGAGGCTCCAAACTTTAAACCCTCGGAAGGTGGTGTAAACGACGGATTTTGGGGTCGAAGGCGCGGCGAACGGGGCCATGCCCAGTTCGCCATTGTAGTAATCGAGCGGGGCTTCGATCCGATATGCTATAATAGTCATTTCGTTGCCCGAGTAAGAAGTTATCGCCGTTTAAAGTTACCGCTCGGATCTATCGATTTTTCGGCAGCTACGAACGGCCGTAATCTCTCACTCTGAAGACCAAGCACGAATTGAACACAGAGAAGGTACGTCAAAGAAGAGGAGAAAATCCCTTGATCCATTTCCACGTAGCTCTGCGTTTTCTGTCTGTCGTGTATCGATTTCTTTTCTAATTCTTCCTGAATTCCTCAAATCCTTTGAATTTTTTTTGCCGTGGCTCATTTTACCTACGTCCTTGAATCCGCATTCGTTCGCCAAATAAACGATGTTTTTAATGAAAGAGAGAGAGAGAGAGAGAGAGAGAGAGAGATAGAGAGAGAGATGAGGAGAAGGAGCGAGATAACTGCTTCCTACAGTTGGAGAAAAATCGATATATTAGGGTTGGCACTCTGAAAATTGTCAAAACTGTTGACTCTGGCGAGTAAAACGACTGTTATAGTAGATCGAAACGACGAACCGAAGCACTGTTTCTGACGATTCGGATTGCACCATCAATAATACAACTGGTGGCGCTGCTGAGCACACACTTAACGGTACACGCGTCCTTCTAATACAGAAACGAAACTTTTTTCTGACGGGCGCGTTCATACCAGCACTAACGCATCGGATCCCATCAGAACTCCGCAGTTAAGCGTGCTTGGGCGAGAGTAGTACTAGGATGGGTGACCTCCTGGGAAGTCCTCGTGTTGCACCCCTTTCTCCCCCAAAAACTTTTAACCGACGATATGGAGCCCTTTCTTACCTTGAACGAACCTTCAACGAAGAATACGTGAATAGTTACGAGCAGTGCTGATAAATATTGTCGACCTCAAAGCAAGTCTCACGCGAATCGTGCTCGCGTATAGCTGGCGCAATCGCCGATGGGAGCGATCCACCGGTTGAGGCTCCAAACTTTAAACCCTCGGAAGGTGGTGTAAACGACGGATTTTGGGGTCGAAGGCGCGGCGAACGGGGCCATGCCCAGTTCGCCATTGTAGTAATCGAGCGGGGCTTCGATCCGATATGCTATAATAGTCATTTCGTTGCCCGAGTAAGAAGTTATCGCCGTTTAAAGTTACCGCTCGGATCTATCGATTTTTCGGCAGCTACGAACGGCCGTAATCTCTCACTCTGAAGACCAAGCACGAATTGAACACAGAGAAGGTACGTCAAAGAAGAGGAGAAAATCCCTTGATCCATTTCCACGTAGCTCTGCGTTTTCTGTCTGTCGTGTATCGATTTCTTTTCTAATTCTTCCTGAATTCCTCAAATCCTTTGAATTTTTTTTGCCGTGGCTCATTTTACCTACGTCCTTGAATCCGCATTCGTTCGCCAAATAAACGATGTTTTTAATGAAAGAGAGAGAGAGAGAGAGAGAGAGAGAGAGATAGAGAGAGAGATGAGGAGAAGGAGCGAGATAACTGCTTCCTACAGTTGGAGAAAAATCGATATATTAGGGTTGGCACTCTGAAAATTGTCAAAACTGTTGACTCTGGCGAGTAAAACGACTGTTATAGTAGATCGAAACGACGAACCGAAGCACTGTTTCTGACGATTCGGATTGCACCATCAATAATACAACTGGTGGCGCTGCTGAGCACACACTTAACGGTACACGCGTCCTTCTAATACAGAAACGAAACTTTTTTCTGACGGGCGCGTTCATACCAGCACTAACGCATCGGATCCCATCAGAACTCCGCAGTTAAGCGTGCTTGGGCGAGAGTAGTACTAGGATGGGTGACCTCCTGGGAAGTCCTCGTGTTGCACCCCTTTCTCCCCCAAAAACTTTTAACCGACGATATGGAGCCCTTTCTTACCTTGAACGAACCTTCAACGAAGAATACGTGAATAGTTACGAGCAGTGCTGATAAATATTGTCGACCTCAAAGCAAGTCTCACGCGAATCGTGCTCGCGTATAGCTGGCGCAATCGCCGATGGGAGCGATCCACCGGTTGAGGCTCCAAACTTTAAACCCTCGGAAGGTGGTGTAAACGACGGATTTTGGGGTCGAAGGCGCGGCGAACGGGGCCATGCCCAGTTCGCCATTGTAGTAATCGAGCGGGGCTTCGATCCGATATGCTATAATAGTCATTTCGTTGCCCGAGTAAGAAGTTATCGCCGTTTAAAGTTACCGCTCGGATCTATCGATTTTTCGGCAGCTACGAACGGCCGTAATCTCTCACTCTGAAGACCAAGCACGAATTGAACACAGAGAAGGTACGTCAAAGAAGAGGAGAAAATCCCTTGATCCATTTCCACGTAGCTCTGCGTTTTCTGTCGTGTATCGATTTCTTTTCTAATTCTTCCTGAATTCCTCAAATCCTTTGAATTTTTTTTGCCGTGGCTCATTTTACCTACGTCCTTGAATCCGCATTCGTTCGCCAAATAAACGATGTTTTTAATGAGAGAGAGAGAGAGAGAGAGAGAGAGAGAGAGAGAGATGAGGAGAAGGAGCGAGATAACTGCTTCCTACAGTTGGAGAAAAATCGATATATTAGGGTTGGAACTCTGAAAATTGTCAAAACTGTTGACTCTAGCGAGTAAAACGACTGTTACAGTAGATCGAAACGAAGAACCGACGCACTGTTTCTGACGATTCGGATTGCACCATCAATAATACAACTGGTGGCGCTACTGAGCACACACTTAACGGTACACGCGTCCTTCTTATACAGAAACGAAACTTTTTTCTGACGGGCGCGTTCATACCAGCACTAACGCATCGGATCCCATCAGAACTCCGCAGTTAAGCGTGCTTGGGCGAGAGTAGTACTAGGATGGGTGACCTCCTGGGAAGTCCTCGTGTTGCACCCCTTTCTCCCCCAAAAACTTTTAACCGACGATATGGAGCTCTTTCTTACCTTGAACGAACCTTCAACGAAGAATACGTGAATAGTTACGATAAATATTGTCGACCTCAAAGCAAGTCTCACGCGAATCGTGCTCGCGTATAGCTGGCGCAATCGCCGATGGGAGCGATCCACCGGTTGAGGCTCCAAACTTTAAACCCTCGGAAGGTGGTGTAAACGACGGATTTTGGGGTCGAAGGCGCGGTGAACGGGGCCATGCCCAGTTCGCCATTGTAGTAATCGAGCGGGGCTTCGATCCGATATGCTATAATAGTCATTTCGTTGCCCGAGTAAGAAGTTATCGCCGTTTAAAGTTACCGCTCGGATCTATCGATTTTTCGGCAGCTACGAACGGCCGTAATCTCTCACTCTGAAGACCAAGCACGAATTGAACACAGAGAAGGTACGTCAAAGAAGAGGAGAAAATCCCTTGATCCATTTCCACGTAGCTCTGCGTTTTCTGTCTGTCGTGTATCGATTTCTTTTCTAATTCTTCCTGAATTCCTCAAATCCTTTGAATTTTTTTTGCCGTGGCTCATTTTACCTACGTCCTTGAATCCGCATTCGTTCGCCAAATAAACGATGTTTTTAATGAAAGAGAGAGAGAGAGAGAGAGAGAGAGAGAGATAGAGAGAGAGATGAGGAGAAGGAGCGAGATAACTGCTTCCTACAGTTGGAGAAAAATCGATATATTAGGGTTGGCACTCTGAAAATTGTCAAAACTGTTGACTCTGGCGAGTAAAACGACTGTTATAGTAGATCGAAACGACGAACCGAAGCACTGTTTCTGACGATTCGGATTGCACCATCAATAATACAACTGGTGGCGCTGCTGAGCACACACTTAACGGTACACGCGTCCTTCTAATACAGAAACGAAACTTTTTTCTGACGGGCGCGTTCATACCAGCACTAACGCATCGGATCCCATCAGAACTCCGCAGTTAAGCGTGCTTGGGCGAGAGTAGTACTAGGATGGGTGACCTCCTGGGAAGTCCTCGTGTTGCACCCCTTTCTCCCCCAAAAACTTTTAACCGACGATATGGAGCCCTTTCTTACCTTGAACGAACCTTCAACGAAGAATACGTGAATAGTTACGAGCAGTGCTGATAAATATTGTCGACCTCAAAGCAAGTCTCACGCGAATCGTGCTCGCGTATAGCTGGCGCAATCGCCGATGGGAGCGATCCACCGGTTGAGGCTCCAAACTTTAAACCCTCGGAAGGTGGTGTAAACGACGGATTTTGGGGTCGAAGGCGCGGCGAACGGGGCCATGCCCAGTTCGCCATTGTAGTAATCGAGCGGGGCTTCGATCCGATATGCTATAATAGTCATTTCGTTGCCCGAGTAAGAAGTTATCGCCGTTTAAAGTTACCGCTCGGATCTATCGATTTTTCGGCAGCTACGAACGGCCGTAATCTCTCACTCTGAAGACCAAGCACGAATTGAACACAGAGAAGGTACGTCAAAGAAGAGGAGAAAATCCCTTGATCCATTTCCACGTAGCTCTGCGTTTTCTGTCTGTCGTGTATCGATTTCTTTTCTAATTCTTCCTGAATTCCTCAAATCCTTTGAATTTTTTTTGCCGTGGCTCATTTTACCTACGTCCTTGAATCCGCATTCGTTCGCCAAATAAACGATGTTTTTAATGAAAGAGAGAGAGAGAGAGAGAGAGAGAGAGAGATAGAGAGAGAGATGAGGAGAAGGAGCGAGATAACTGCTTCCTACAGTTGGAGAAAAATCGATATATTAGGGTTGGCACTCTGAAAATTGTCAAAACTGTTGACTCTGGCGAGTAAAACGACTGTTATAGTAGATCGAAACGACGAACCGAAGCACTGTTTCTGACGATTCGGATTGCACCATCAATAATACAACTGGTGGCGCTGCTGAGCACACACTTAACGGTACACGCGTCCTTCTAATACAGAAACGAAACTTTTTTCTGACGGGCGCGTTCATACCAGCACTAACGCATCGGATCCCATCAGAACTCCGCAGTTAAGCGTGCTTGGGCGAGAGTAGTACTAGGATGGGTGACCTCCTGGGAAGTCCTCGTGTTGCACCCCTTTCTCCCCCAAAAACTTTTAACCGACGATATGGAGCCCTTTCTTACCTTGAACGAACCTTCAACGAAGAATACGTGAATAGTTACGAGCAGTGCTGATAAATATTGTCGACCTCAAAGCAAGTCTCACGCGAATCGTGCTCGCGTATAGCTGGCGCAATCGCCGATGGGAGCGATCCACCGGTTGAGGCTCCAAACTTTAAACCCTCGGAAGGTGGTGTAAACGACGGATTTTGGGGTCGAAGGCGCGGCGAACGGGGCCATGCCCAGTTCGCCATTGTAGTAATCGAGCGGGGCTTCGATCCGATATGCTATAATAGTCATTTCGTTGCCCGAGTAAGAAGTTATCGCCGTTTAAAGTTACCGCTCGGATCTATCGATTTTTCGGCAGCTACGAACGGCCGTAATCTCTCACTCTGAAGACCAAGCACGAATTGAACACAGAGAAGGTACGTCAAAGAAGAGGAGAAAATCCCTTGATCCATTTCCACGTAGCTCTGCGTTTTCTGTCGTGTATCGATTTCTTTTCTAATTCTTCCTGAATTCCTCAAATCCTTTGAATTTTTTTTGCCGTGGCTCATTTTACCTACGTCCTTGAATCCGCATTCGTTCGCCAAATAAACGATGTTTTTAATGAGAGAGAGAGAGAGAGAGAGAGAGAGAGAGAGAGAGAGATGAGGAGAAGGAGCGAGATAACTGCTTCCTACAGTTGGAGAAAAATCGATATATTAGGGTTGGAACTCTGAAAATTGTCAAAACTGTTGACTCTAGCGAGTAAAACGACTGTTACAGTAGATCGAAACGAAGAACCGACGCACTGTTTCTGACGATTCGGATTGCACCATCAATAATACAACTGGTGGCGCTACTGAGCACACACTTAACGGTACACGCGTCCTTCTTATACAGAAACGAAACTTTTTTCTGACGGGCGCGTTCATACCAGCACTAACGCATCGGATCCCATCAGAACTCCGCAGTTAAGCGTGCTTGGGCGAGAGTAGTACTAGGATGGGTGACCTCCTGGGAAGTCCTCGTGTTGCACCCCTTTCTCCCCCAAAAACTTTTAACCGACGATATGGAGCTCTTTCTTACCTTGAACGAACCTTCAACGAAGAATACGTGAATAGTTACGATAAATATTGTCGACCTCAAAGCAAGTCTCACGCGAATCGTGCTCGCGTATAGCTGGCGCAATCGCCGATGGGAGCGATCCACCGGTTGAGGCTCCAAACTTTAAACCCTCGGAAGGTGGTGTAAACGACGGATTTTGGGGTCGAAGGCGCGGCGAACGGGGCCATGCCCAGTTCGCCATTGTAGTAATCGAGCGGGGCTTCGATCCGATATGCTATAATAGTCATTTCGTTGCCCGAGTAAGAAGTTATCGCCGTTTAAAGTTACCGCTCGGATCTATCGATTTTTCGGCAGCTACGAACGGCCGTAATCTCTCACTCTGAAGACCAAGCACGAATTGAACACAGAGAAGGTACGTCAAAGAAGAGGAGAAAATCCCTTGATCCATTTCCACGTAGCTCTGCGTTTTCTGTCGTGTATCGATTTCTTTTCTAATTCTTCCTGAATTCCTCAAATCCTTTGAATTTTTTTTGCCGTGGCTCATTTTACCTACGTCCTTGAATCCGCATTCGTTCGCCAAATAAACGATGTTTTTAATGAGAGAGAGAGAGAGAGAGAGAGAGAGAGAGAGAGAGAGATGAGGAGAAGGAGCGAGATAACTGCTTCCTACAGTTGGAGAAAAATCGATATATTAGGGTTGGAACTCTGAAAATTGTCAAAACTGTTGACTCTAGCGAGTAAAACGACTGTTACAGTAGATCGAAACGAAGAACCGACGCACTGTTTCTGACGATTCGGATTGCACCATCAATAATACAACTGGTGGCGCTACTGAGCACACACTTAACGGTACACGCGTCCTTCTTATACAGAAACGAAACTTTTTTCTGACGGGCGCGTTCATACCAGCACTAACGCATCGGATCCCATCAGAACTCCGCAGTTAAGCGTGCTTGGGCGAGAGTAGTACTAGGATGGGTGACCTCCTGGGAAGTCCTCGTGTTGCACCCCTTTCTCCCCCAAAAACTTTTAACCGACGATATGGAGCTCTTTCTTACCTTGAACGAACCTTCAACGAAGAATACGTGAATAGTTACGATAAATATTGTCGACCTCAAAGCAAGTCTCACGCGAATCGTGCTCGCGTATAGCTGGCGCAATCGCCGATGGGAGCGATCCACCGGTTGAGGCTCCAAACTTTAAACCCTCGGAAGGTGGTGTAAACGACGGATTTTGGGGTCGAAGGCGCGGCGAACGGGGCCATGCCCAGTTCGCCATTGTAGTAATCGAGCGGGGCTTCGATCCGATATGCTATAATAGTCATTTCGTTGCCCGAGTAAGAAGTTATCGCCGTTTAAAGTTACCGCTCGGATCTATCGATTTTTCGGCAGCTACGAACGGCCGTAATCTCTCACTCTGAAGACCAAGCACGAATTGAACACAGAGAAGGTACGTCAAAGAAGAGGAGAAAATCCCTTGATCCATTTCCACGTAGCTCTGCGTTTTCTGTCTGTCGTGTATCGATTTCTTTTCTAATTCTTCCTGAATTCCTCAAATCCTTTGAATTTTTTTTGCCGTGGCTCATTTTACCTACGTCCTTGAATCCGCATTCGTTCGCCAAATAAACGATGTTTTTAATGAAAGAGAGAGAGAGAGAGAGAGAGAGAGAGAGATAGAGAGAGAGATGAGGAGAAGGAGCGAGATAACTGTTTTCTACAGTTGGAGAAAAATCGATATATTAGGGTTGGCACTCTGAAAATTGTCAAAACTTTTTACTCTGGCGAGTAAAACGACTGTTATAGTAGATCGAAACGACGAACCGAAGCACTGTTTCTGACGATTCGGATTACACCATCAATAATACAACTGGTGGCGCTGCTGAGCACACACTTAACGGTACACGCGTCCTTCTAATACAGAAACAGAACCTTTTCTGACGGGTGCGATCATACCAGCACTAACGCACCGGATCCCATCAGAACTCCGCAGGTAAGCGTGCTTGGGCGAGAGTAGTACTAGGATGGGTGACCTCCTGGGAAGTCCTCGTGTTGCACCCCTTTCTCCCCCAAAAACTTTTAACCGACGATATGGAGCCCTTTCTTACCTTGAACGAACCTTCAACGAAGAATACGTGAATAGTTACGATAAATATTGTCGACCTCAAAGCAAGTCTCACGCGAATCGTGCTCGCGTATAGCTGGCGCAATCGCCGATGGGAGCGATCCACCGGTTGAGGCTCCAAACTTTAAACCCTCGGAAGGTGGTGTAAACGACGGATTTTGGGGTCGAAGGCGCGGCGAACGGGGCCATGCCCAGTTCGCCATTGTAGTAATCGAGCGGGGCTTCGATCCGATATGCTATAATAGTCATTTCGTTGCCCGAGTAAGAAGTTATCGCCGTTTAAAGTTACCGCTCGGATCTATCGATTTTTCGGCAGCTACGAACGGCCGTAATCTCTCACTCTGAAGACCAAGCACGAATTGAACACAGAGAAGGTACGTCAAAGAAGAGGAGAAAATCCCTTGATCCATTTCCACGTAGCTCTGCGTTTTCTGTCTGTCGTGTATCGATTTCTTTTCTAATTCTTCCTGAATTCCTCAAATCCTTTGAATTTTTTTTGCCGTGGCTCATTTTACCTACGTCCTTGAATCCGCATTCGTTCGCCAAATAAACGATGTTTTTAATGAAAGAGAGAGAGAGAGAGAGAGAGAGAGAGAGATAGAGAGAGAGATGAGGAGAAGGAGCGAGATAACTGTTTTCTACAGTTGGAGAAAAATCGATATATTAGGGTTGGCACTCTGAAAATTGTCAAAACTTTTTACTCTGGCGAGTAAAACGACTGTTATAGTAGATCGAAACGACGAACCGAAGCACTGTTTCTGACGATTCGGATTACACCATCAATAATACAACTGGTGGCGCTGCTGAGCACACACTTAACGGTACACGCGTCCTTCTAATACAGAAACAGAACCTTTTCTGACGGGTGCGATCATACCAGCACTAACGCACCGGATCCCATCAGAACTCCGCAGGTAAGCGTGCTTGGGCGAGAGTAGTACTAGGATGGGTGACCTCCTGGGAAGTCCTCGTGTTGCACCCCTTTCTCCCCCAAAAACTTTTAACCGACGATATGGAGCCCTTTCTTACCTTGAACGAACCTTCAACGAAGAATACGTGAATAGTTACGATAAATATTGTCGACCTCAAAGCAAGTCTCACGCGAATCGTGCTCGCGTATAGCTGGCGCAATCGCCGATGGGAGCGATCCACCGGTTGAGGCTCCAAACTTTAAACCCTCGGAAGGTGGTGTAAACGACGGATTTTGGGGTCGAAGGCGCGGCGAACGGGGCCATGCCCAGTTCGCCATTGTAGTAATCGAGCGGGGCTTCGATCCGATATGCTATAATAGTCATTTCGTTGCCCGAGTAAGAAGTTATCGCCGTTTAAAGTTACCGCTCGGATCTATCGATTTTTCGGCAGCTACGAACGGCCGTAATCTCTCACTCTGAAGACCAAGCACGAATTGAACACAGAGAAGGTACGTCAAAGAAGAGGAGAAAATCCCTTGATCCATTTCCACGTAGCTCTGCGTTTTCTGTCTGTCGTGTATCGATTTCTTTTCTAATTCTTCCTGAATTCCTCAAATCCTTTGAATTTTTTTTGCCGTGGCTCATTTTACCTACGTCCTTGAATCCGCATTCGTTCGCCAAATAAACGATGTTTTTAATGAAAGAGAGAGAGAGAGAGAGAGAGAGAGAGAGATAGAGAGAGAGATGAGGAGAAGGAGCGAGATAACTGTTTTCTACAGTTGGAGAAAAATCGATATATTAGGGTTGGCACTCTGAAAATTGTCAAAACTTTTTACTCTGGCGAGTAAAACGACTGTTATAGTAGATCGAAACGACGAACCGAAGCACTGTTTCTGACGATTCGGATTACACCATCAATAATACAACTGGTGGCGCTGCTGAGCACACACTTAACGGTACACGCGTCCTTCTAATACAGAAACAGAACCTTTTCTGACGGGTGCGATCATACCAGCACTAACGCACCGGATCCCATCAGAACTCCGCAGGTAAGCGTGCTTGGGCGAGAGTAGTACTAGGATGGGTGACCTCCTGGGAAGTCCTCGTGTTGCACCCCTTTCTCCCCCAAAAACTTTTAACCGACGATATGGAGCCCTTTCTTACCTTGAACGAACCTTCAACGAAGAATACGTGAATAGTTACGATAAATATTGTCGACCTCAAAGCAAGTCTCACGCGAATCGTGCTCGCGTATAGCTGGCGCAATCGCCGATGGGAGCGATCCACCGGTTGAGGCTCCAAACTTTAAACCCTCGGAAGGTGGTGTAAACGACGGATTTTGGGGTCGAAGGCGCGGCGAACGGGGCCATGCCCAGTTCGCCATTGTAGTAATCGAGCGGGGCTTCGATCCGATATGCTATAATAGTCATTTCGTTGCCCGAGTAAGAAGTTATCGCCGTTTAAAGTTACCGCTCGGATCTATCGATTTTTCGGCAGCTACGAACGGCCGTAATCTCTCACTCTGAAGACCAAGCACGAATTGAACACAGAGAAGGTACGTCAAAGAAGAGGAGAAAATCCCTTGATCCATTTCCACGTAGCTCTGCGTTTTCTGTCTGTCGTGTATCGATTTCTTTTCTAATTCTTCCTGAATTCCTCAAATCCTTTGAATTTTTTTTGCCGTGGCTCATTTTACCTACGT
The DNA here is from genome assembly GCA_037013495.1 of Hippophae tibetana. Lineage (NCBI taxonomy): Eukaryota > Viridiplantae > Streptophyta > Magnoliopsida > Rosales > Elaeagnaceae > Hippophae > Hippophae tibetana. Next base: position 51,107,527 of record CM072804.1, on the reverse strand, counting down.
CCTTGAATCCGCATTCGTTCGCCAAATAAACGATGTTTTTAATGAAAGAGAGAGAGAGAGAGAGAGAGAGAGAGAGATAGAGAGAGAGATGAGGAGAAGGAGCGAGATAACTGTTTTCTACAGTTGGAGAAAAATCGATATATTAGGGTTGGCACTCTGAAAATTGTCAAAACTTTTTACTCTGGCGAGTAAAACGACTGTTATAGTAGATCGAAACGACGAACCGAAGCACTGTTTCTGACGATTCGGATTACACCATCAATAATACAACTGGTGGCGCTGCTGAGCACACACTTAACGGTACACGCGTCCTTCTAATACAGAAACAGAACCTTTTCTGACGGGTGCGATCATACCAGCACTAACGCACCGGATCCCATCAGAACTCCGCAGGTAAGCGTGCTTGGGCGAGAGTAGTACTAGGATGGGTGACCTCCTGGGAAGTCCTCGTGTTGCACCCCTTTCTCCCCCAAAAACTTTTAACCGACGATATGGAGCCCTTTCTTACCTTGAACGAACCTTCAACGAAGAATACGTGAATAGTTACGATAAATATTGTCGACCTCAAAGCAAGTCTCACGCGAATCGTGCTCGCGTATAGCTGGCGCAATCGCCGATGGGAGCGATCCACCGGTTGAGGCTCCAAACTTTAAACCCTCGGAAGGTGGTGTAAACGACGGATTTTGGGGTCGAAGGCGCGGCGAACGGGGCCATGCCCAGTTCGCCATTGTAGTAATCGAGCGGGGCTTCGATCCGATATGCTATAATAGTCATTTCGTTGCCCGAGTAAGAAGTTATCGCCGTTTAAAGTTACCGCTCGGATCTATCGATTTTTCGGCAGCTACGAACGGCCGTAATCTCTCACTCTGAAGACCAAGCACGAATTGAACACAGAGAAGGTACGTCAAAGAAGAGGAGAAAATCCCTTGATCCATTTCCACGTAGCTCTGCGTTTTCTGTCTGTCGTGTATCGATTTCTTTTCTAATTCTTCCTGAATTCCTCAAATCCTTTGAATTTTTTTTGCCGTGGCTCATTTTACCTACGTCCTTGAATCCGCATTCGTTCGCCAAATAAACGATGTTTTTAATGAAAGAGAGAGAGAGAGAGAGAGAGAGAGAGAGATAGAGAGAGAGATGAGGAGAAGGAGCGAGATAACTGTTTTCTACAGTTGGAGAAAAATCGATATATTAGGGTTGGCACTCTGAAAATTGTCAAAACTTTTTACTCTGGCGAGTAAAACGACTGTTATAGTAGATCGAAACGACGAACCGAAGCACTGTTTCTGACGATTCGGATTACACCATCAATAATACAACTGGTGGCGCTGCTGAGCACACACTTAACGGTACACGCGTCCTTCTAATACAGAAACAGAACCTTTTCTGACGGGTGCGATCATACCAGCACTAACGCACCGGATCCCATCAGAACTCCGCAGGTAAGCGTGCTTGGGCGAGAGTAGTACTAGGATGGGTGACCTCCTGGGAAGTCCTCGTGTTGCACCCCTTTCTCCCCCAAAAACTTTTAACCGACGATATGGAGCCCTTTCTTACCTTGAACGAACCTTCAACGAAGAATACGTGAATAGTTACGATAAATATTGTCGACCTCAAAGCAAGTCTCACGCGAATCGTGCTCGCGTATAGCTGGCGCAATCGCCGATGGGAGCGATCCACCGGTTGAGGCTCCAAACTTTAAACCCTCGGAAGGTGGTGTAAACGACGGATTTTGGGGTCGAAGGCGCGGCGAACGGGGCCATGCCCAGTTCGCCATTGTAGTAATCGAGCGGGGCTTCGATCCGATATGCTATAATAGTCATTTCGTTGCCCGAGTAAGAAGTTATCGCCGTTTAAAGTTACCGCTCGGATCTATCGATTTTTCGGCAGCTACGAACGGCCGTAATCTCTCACTCTGAAGACCAAGCACGAATTGAACACAGAGAAGGTACGTCAAAGAAGAGGAGAAAATCCCTTGATCCATTTCCACGTAGCTCTGCGTTTTCTGTCGTGTATCGATTTCTTTTCTAATTCTTCCTGAATTCCTCAAATCCTTTGAATTTTTTTTGCCGTGGCTCATTTTACCTACGTCCTTGAATCCGCATTCGTTCGCCAAATAAACGATGTTTTTAATGAGAGAGAGAGAGAGAGAGAGAGAGAGAGAGAGAGAGAGATGAGGAGAAGGAGCGAGATAACTGCTTCCTACAGTTGGAGAAAAATCGATATATTAGGGTTGGAACTCTGAAAATTGTCAAAACTGTTGACTCTAGCGAGTAAAACGACTGTTACAGTAGATCGAAACGAAGAACCGACGCACTGTTTCTGACGATTCGGATTGCACCATCAATAATACAACTGGTGGCGCTACTGAGCACACACTTAACGGTACACGCGTCCTTCTTATACAGAAACGAAACTTTTTTCTGACGGGCGCGTTCATACCAGCACTAACGCATCGGATCCCATCAGAACTCCGCAGTTAAGCGTGCTTGGGCGAGAGTAGTACTAGGATGGGTGACCTCCTGGGAAGTCCTCGTGTTGCACCCCTTTCTCCCCCAAAAACTTTTAACCGACGATATGGAGCCCTTTCTTACCTTGAACGAACCTTCAACGAAGAATACGTGAATAGTTACGAGCAGTGCTGATAAATATTGTCGACCTCAAAGCAAGTCTCACGCGAATCGTGCTCGCGTATAGCTGGCGCAATCGCCGATGGGAGCGATCCACCGGTTGAGGCTCCAAACTTTAAACCCTCGGAAGGTGGTGTAAACGACGGATTTTGGGGTCGAAGGCGCGGCGAACGGGGCCATGCCCAGTTCGCCATTGTAGTAATCGAGCGGGGCTTCGATCCGATATGCTATAATAGTCATTTCGTTGCCCGAGTAAGAAGTTATCGCCGTTTAAAGTTACCGCTCGGATCTATCGATTTTTCGGCAGCTACGAACGGCCGTAATCTCTCACTCTGAAGACCAAGCACGAATTGAACACAGAGAAGGTACGTCAAAGAAGAGGAGAAAATCCCTTGATCCATTTCCACGTAGCTCTGCGTTTTCTGTCTGTCGTGTATCGATTTCTTTTCTAATTCTTCCTGAATTCCTCAAATCCTTTGAATTTTTTTTGCCGTGGCTCATTTTACCTACGTCCTTGAATCCGCATTCGTTCGCCAAATAAACGATGTTTTTAATGAAAGAGAGAGAGAGAGAGAGAGAGAGAGAGAGATAGAGAGAGAGATGAGGAGAAGGAGCGAGATAACTGTTTTCTACAGTTGGAGAAAAATCGATATATTAGGGTTGGCACTCTGAAAATTGTCAAAACTTTTTCGAGTAAAACGACTGTTATAGTAGATCGAAACGACGAACCGAAGCACTGTTTCTGACGATTCGGATTACACCATCAATAATACAACTGGTGGCGCTGCTGAGCACACACTTAACGGTACACGCGTCCTTCTAATACAGAAACAGAACCTTTTCTGACGGGTGCGATCATACCAGCACTAACGCACCGGATCCCATCAGAACTCCGCAGTTAAGCGTGCTTGGGCGAGAGTAGTACTAGGATGGGTGACCTCCTGGGAAGTCCTCGTGTTGCACCCCTTTCTCCCCCAAAAACTTTTAACCGACGATATGGAGCCCTTTCTTACCTTGAACGAACCTTCAACGAAGAATACGTGAATAGTTACGAGCAGTGCTGATAAATATTGTCGACCTCAAAGCAAGTCTCACGGGAATCGTGCTCGCGTATAGATGGCGCAATCGCCGATGGGAGCGATCCACCGGTTGAGGCTCCAAACTTTAAACCCTCGGAAGGTGGTGTAAACGACGGATTTTGGGGTCGAAGGCGCGGCGAACGGGGCCTTGCCCAGTTCGCCATTGTAGTAATCGAGCGGGGCTTCGATCCGATATGCTATAATAGTCATTTCGTTGCCCGAGTAAGAAGTTATCGCCGTTTAAAGTTACCGCTCGGATCTATCGATTTTTCGGCAGCTACGAACGGCCGTAATCTCTCACTCTGAAGACCAAGCACGAATTGAACACAGAGAAGGTACGTCAAAGAAGAGGAGAAAATCCCTTGATCCATTTTCACGTAGCTCTGCGTTTTCTGTCGTGTATCGATTTCTTTTCTAATTCTTCCTGAATTTCTCAAATCCTTTGAATTTTTTTTGCCGTAGCTCATTTTACCTACGTCGTTGAATCCGCATTCGTTCGCCAAATAAACGATGTTTTTAATGAGAGAGAGAGAGAGAGAGAGAGAGAGAGAGAGAGAGAGAGAGATGAGGAGAAGGAGCGAGATAACTGTTTTCTACAGTTGGAGAAAAATCGATATATTAGGGTTGGCACTCTGAAAATTGTCAAAACTTTTGAGTCTGGCGAGTAAAACGACTGTTATAGTAGATCGAAACGACGAACCGAAGCACTGTTTCTGACGATTCGGATTACACCATCAATAATACAACTGGTGGCGCTGCTGAGCACACACTTAACGGTACACGCGTCCTTCTAATACAGAAACAGAACCTTTTCTGACGGGTGCGATCATACCAGCACTAACGCACCGGATCCCATCAGAACTCCGCAGTTAAGCGTGCTTGGGCGAGAGTAGTACTAGGATGGGTGACCTCCTGGGAAGTCCTCGTGTTGCACCCCTTTCTCCCCCAAAAACTTTTAACCGACGATATGGAGCCCTTTCTTACCTTGAACGAACCTTCAACGAAGAATACGTGAATAGTTACGAGCAGTGCTGATAAATATTGTCGACCTCAAAGCAAGTCTCACGGGAATCGTGCTCGCGTATAGATGGCGCAATCGCCGATGGGAGCGATCCACCGGTTGAGGCTCCAAACTTTAAACCCTCGGAAGGTGGTGTAAACGACGGATTTTGGGGTCGAAGGCGCGGCGAACGGGGCCTTGCCCAGTTCGCCATTGTAGTAATCGAGCGGGGCTTCGATCCGATATGCTATAATAGTCATTTCGTTGCCCGAGTAAGAAGTTATCGCCGTTTAAAGTTACCGCTCGGATCTATCGATTTTTCGGCAGCTACGAACGGCCGTAATCTCTCACTCTGAAGACCAAGCACGAATTGAACACAGAGAAGGTACGTCAAAGAAGAGGAGAAAATCCCTTGATCCATTTTCACGTAGCTCTGCGTTTTCTGTCGTGTATCGATTTCTTTTCTAATTCTTCCTGAATTTCTCAAATCCTTTGAATTTTTTTTGCCGTAGCTCATTTTACCTACGTCGTTGAATCCGCATTCGTTCGCCAAATAAACGATGTTTTTAATGAGAGAGAGAGAGAGAGAGAGAGAGAGAGAGAGAGAGAGAGATGAGGAGAAGGAGCGAGATAACTGTTTTCTACAGTTGGAGAAAAATCGATATATTAGGGTTGGCACTCTGAAAATTGTCAAAACTTTTGACTCTGGCGAGTAAAACGACTGTTATAGTAGATCGAAACGACGAACCGAAGCACTGTTTCTGACGATTCGGATTACACCATCAATAATACAACTGGTGGCGCTGCTGAGCACACACTTAACGGTACACGCGTCCTTCTAATACAGAAACAGAACCTTTACTGACGGGTGCGATCATACCAGCACTAACGCACCGGATCCCATCAGAACTCCGCAGTTAAGCGTGCTTGGGCGAGAGTAGTACTAGGATGGGTGACCTCCTGGGAAGTCCTCGTGTTGCACCCCTTTCTCCCCCAAAAACTTTTAACCGACGATATTGAGCCCTTTCTTACCTTGAACGAACCTTCAACGAAGAATACGTGAATAGTTACGAGCAGTGCTGATAAATATTGTCGACCTCAAAGCAAGTCTCACGGGAATCGTGCTCGCGTATAGATGGCGCAATCGCCGATGGGAGCGATCCACCGGTTGAGGCTCCAAACTTTAAACCCTCGGAAGGTGGTGTAAACGACGGATTTTGGGGTCGAAGGCGCGGCGAACGGGGCCTTGCCCAGTTCGCCATTGTAGTAATCGAGCGGGGCTTCGATCCGATATGCTATAATAGTCATTTCGTTGCCCGAGTAAGAAGTTATCGCCGTTTAAAGTTACCGCTCGGATCTATCGATTTTTCGGCAGCTACGAACGGCCGTAATCTCTCACTCTGAAGACCAAGCACGAATTGAACACAGAGAAGGTACGTCAAAGAAGAGGAGAAAATCCCTTGATCCATTTTCACGTAGCTCTGCGTTTTCTGTCGTGTATCGATTTCTTTTCTAATTCTTCCTGAATTTCTCAAATCCTTTGAATTTTTTTTGCCGTAGCTCATTTTACCTACGTCGTTGAATCCGCATTCGTTCGCCAAATAAACGATGTTTTTAATGAGAGAGAGAGAGAGAGAGAGAGAGAGAGAGAGAGAGATGAGGAGAAGGAGCGAGATAACTGTTTTCTACAGTTGGAGAAAAATCGATATATTAGGGTTGGCACTCTGAAAATTGTCAAAACTTTTGAGTCTGGCGAGTAAAACGACTGTTATAGTAGATCGAAACGACGAACCGAAGCACTGTTTCTGACGATTCGGATTACACCATCAATAATACAACTGGTGGCGCTGCTGAGCACACACTTAACGGTACACGCGTCCTTCTAATACAGAAACAGAACCTTTTCTGACGGGTGCGATCATACCAGCACTAACGCACCGGATCCCATCAGAACTCCGCAGTTAAGCGTGCTTGGGCGAGAGTAGTACTAGGATGGGTGACCTCCTGGGAAGTCCTCGTGTTGCACCCCTTTCTCCCCCAAAAACTTTTAACCGACGATATGGAGCCCTTTCTTACCTTGAACGAACCTTCAACGAAGAATACGTGAATAGTTACGAGCAGTGCTGATAAATATTGTCGACCTCAAAGCAAGTCTCACGGGAATCGTGCTCGCGTATAGATGGCGCAATCGCCGATGGGAGCGATCCACCGGTTGAGGCTCCAAACTTTAAACCCTCGGAAGGTGGTGTAAACGACGGATTTTGGGGTCGAAGGCGCGGCGAACGGGGCCTTGCCCAGTTCGCCATTGTAGTAATCGAGCGGGGCTTCGATCCGATATGCTATAATAGTCATTTCGTTGCCCGAGTAAGAAGTTATCGCCGTTTAAAGTTACCGCTCGGATCTATCGATTTTTCGGCAGCTACGAACGGCCGTAATCTCTCACTCTGAAGACCAAGCACGAATTGAACACAGAGAAGGTACGTCAAAGAAGAGGAGAAAATCCCTTGATCCATTTTCACGTAGCTCTGCGTTTTCTGTCGTGTATCGATTTCTTTTCTAATTCTTCCTGAATTTCTCAAATCCTTTGAATTTTTTTTGCCGTAGCTCATTTTACCTACGTCGTTGAATCCGCATTCGTTCGCCAAATAAACGATGTTTTTAATGAGAGAGAGAGAGAGAGAGAGATGAGGAGAAGGAGCGAGATAACTGTTTTCTACAGTTGGAGAAAAATCGATATATTAGGGTTGGCACTCTGAAAATTGTCAAAACTTTTGACTCTGGCGAGTAAAACGACTGTTATAGTAGATCGAAACGACGAACCGAAGCACTGTTTCTGACGATTCGGATTACACCATCAATAATACAACTGGTGGCGCTGCTGAGCACACACTTAACGGTACACGCGTCCTTCTAATACAGAAACAGAACCTTTTCTGACGGGTGCGATCATACCAGCACTAACGCACCGGATCCCATCAGAACTCCGCAGTTAAGCGTGCTTGGGCGAGAGTAGTACTAGGATGGGTGACCTCCTGGGAAGTCCTCGTGTTGCACCCCTTTCTCCCCCAAAAACTTTTAACCGACGATATTGAGCCCTTTCTTACCTTGAACGAACCTTCAACGAAGAATACGTGAATAGTTACGAGCAGTGCTGATAAATATTGTCGACCTCAAAGCAAGTCTCACGGGAATCGTGCTCGCGTATAGATGGCGCAATCGCCGATGGGAGCGATCCACCGGTTGAGGCTCCAAACTTTAAACCCTCGGAAGGTGGTGTAAACGACGGATTTTGGGGTCGAAGGCGCGGCGAACGGGGCCTTGCCCAGTTCGCCATTGTAGTAATCGAGCGGGGCTTCGATCCGATATGCTATAATAGTCATTTCGTTGCCCGAGTAAGAAGTTATCGCCGTTTAAAGTTACCGCTCGGATCTATCGATTTTTCGGCAGCTACGAACGGCCGTAATCTCTCACTCTGAAGACCAAGCACGAATTGAACACAGAGAAGGTACGTCAAAGAAGAGGAGAAAATCCCTTGATCCATTTTCACGTAGCTCTGCGTTTTCTGTCGTGTATCGATTTCTTTTCTAATTCTTCCTGAATTTCTCAAATCCTTTGAATTTTTTTTGCCGTAGCTCATTTTACCTACGTCGTTGAATCCGCATTCGTTCGCCAAATAAACGATGTTTTTAATGAGAGAGAGAGAGAGAGAGAGAGATGAGGAGAAGGAGCGAGATAACTGTTTTCTACAGTTGGAGAAAAATCGATATATTAGGGTTGGCACTCTGAAAATTGTCAAAACTTTTGACTCTGGCGAGTAAAACGACTGTTATAGTAGATCGAAACGACGAACCGAAGCACTGTTTCTGACGATTCGGATTACACCATCAATAATACAACTGGTGGCGCTGCTGAGCACACACTTAACGGTACACGCGTCCTTCTAATACAGAAACAGAACCTTTTCTGACGGGTGCGATCATACCAGCACTAACGCACCGGATCCCATCAGAACTCCGCAGTTAAGCGTGCTTGGGCGAGAGTAGTACTAGGATGGGTGACCTCCTGGGAAGTCCTCGTGTTGCACCCCTTTCTCCCCCAAAAACTTTTAACCGACGATATGGAGCCCTTTCTTACCTTGAACGAACCTTCAACGAAGAATACGTGAATAGTTACGAGCAGTGCTGATAAATATTGTCGACCTCAAAGCAAGTCTCACGGGAATCGTGCTCGCGTATAGATGGCGCAATCGCCGATGGGAGCGATCCACCGGTTGAGGCTCCAAACTTTAAACCCTCGGAAGGTGGTGTAAACGACGGATTTTGGGGTCGAAGGCGCGGCGAACGGGGCCTTGCCCAGTTCGCCATTGTAGTAATCGAGCGGGGCTTCGATCCGATATGCTATAATAGTCATTTCGTTGCCCGAGTAAGAAGTTATCGCCGTTTAAAGTTACCGCTCGGATCTATCGATTTTTCGGCAGCTACGAACGGCCGTAATCTCTCACTCTGAAGACCAAGCACGAATTGAACACAGAGAAGGTACGTCAAAGAAGAGGAGAAAATCCCTTGATCCATTTTCACGTAGCTCTGCGTTTTCTGTCGTGTATCGATTTCTTTTCTAATTCTTCCTGAATTTCTCAAATCCTTTGAATTTTTTTTGCCGTAGCTCATTTTACCTACGTCGTTGAATCCGCATTCGTTCGCCAAATAAACGATGTTTTTAATGAGAGAGAGAGAGAGAGAGAGAGAGAGAGAGAGAGAGAGAGAGATGAGGAGAAGGAGCGAGATAACTGTTTTCTACAGTTGGAGAAAAATCGATATATTAGGGTTGGCACTCTGAAAATTGTCAAAACTTTTGAGTCTGGCGAGTAAAACGACTGTTATAGTAGATCGAAACGACGAACCGAAGCACTGTTTCTGACGATTCGGATTACACCATCAATAATACAACTGGTGGCGCTGCTGAGCACACACTTAACGGTACACGCGTCCTTCTAATACAGAAACAGAACCTTTTCTGACGGGTGCGATCATACCAGCACTAACGCACCGGATCCCATCAGAACTCCGCAGTTAAGCGTGCTTGGGCGAGAGTAGTACTAGGATGGGTGACCTCCTGGGAAGTCCTCGTGTTGCACCCCTTTCTCCCCCAAAAACTTTTAACCGACGATATGGAGCCCTTTCTTACCTTGAACGAACCTTCAACGAAGAATACGTGAATAGTTACGAGCAGTGCTGATAAATATTGTCGACCTCAAAGCAAGTCTCACGGGAATCGTGCTCGCGTATAGATGGCGCAATCGCCGATGGGAGCGATCCACCGGTTGAGGCTCCAAACTTTAAACCCTCGGAAGGTGGTGTAAACGACGGATTTTGGGGTCGAAGGCGCGGCGAACGGGGCCTTGCCCAGTTCGCCATTGTAGTAATCGAGCGGGGCTTCGATCCGATATGCTATAATAGTCATTTCGTTGCCCGAGTAAGAAGTTATCGCCGTTTAAAGTTACCGCTCGGATCTATCGATTTTTCGGCAGCTACGAACGGCCGTAATCTCTCACTCTGAAGACCAAGCACGAATTGAACACAGAGAAGGTACGTCAAAGAAGAGGAGAAAATCCCTTGATCCATTTTCACGTAGCTCTGCGTTTTCTGTCGTGTATCGATTTCTTTTCTAATTCTTCCTGAATTTCTCAAATCCTTTGAATTTTTTTTGCCGTAGCTCATTTTACCTACGTCGTTGAATCCGCATTCGTTCGCCAAATAAACGATGTTTTTAATGAGAGAGAGAGAGAGAGAGAGAGAGAGAGAGAGAGAGAGAGATGAGGAGAAGGAGCGAGATAACTGTTTTCTACAGTTGGAGAAAAATCGATATATTAGGGTTGGCACTCTGAAAATTGTCAAAACTTTTGACTCTGGCGAGTAAAACGACTGTTATAGTAGATCGAAACGACGAACCGAAGCACTGTTTCTGACGATTCGGATTACACCATCAATAATACAACTGGTGGCGCTGCTGAGCACACACTTAACGGTACACGCGTCCTTCTAATACAGAAACAGAACCTTTACTGACGGGTGCGATCATACCAGCACTAACGCACCGGATCCCATCAGAACTCCGCAGTTAAGCGTGCTTGGGCGAGAGTAGTACTAGGATGGGTGACCTCCTGGGAAGTCCTCGTGTTGCACCCCTTTCTCCCCCAAAAACTTTTAACCGACGATATTGAGCCCTTTCTTACCTTGAACGAACCTTCAACGAAGAATACGTGAATAGTTACGAGCAGTGCTGATAAATATTGTCGACCTCAAAGCAAGTCTCACGGGAATCGTGCTCGCGTATAGATGGCGCAATCGCCGATGGGAGCGATCCACCGGTTGAGGCTCCAAACTTTAAACCCTCGGAAGGTGGTGTAAACGACGGATTTTGGGGTCGAAGGCGCGGCGAACGGGGCCTTGCCCAGTTCGCCATTGTAGTAATCGAGCGGGGCTTCGATCCGATATGCTATAATAGTCATTTCGTTGCCCGAGTAAGAAGTTATCGCCGTTTAAAGTTACCGCTCGGATCTATCGATTTTTCGGCAGCTACGAACGGCCGTAATCTCTCACTCTGAAGACCAAGCACGAATTGAACACAGAGAAGGTACGTCAAAGAAGAGGAGAAAATCCCTTGATCCATTTTCACGTAGCTCTGCGTTTTCTGTCGTGTATCGATTTCTTTTCTAATTCTTCCTGAATTTCTCAAATCCTTTGAATTTTTTTTGCCGTAGCTCATTTTACCTACGTCGTTGAATCCGCATTCGTTCGCCAAATAAACGATGTTTTTAATGAGAGAGAGAGAGAGAGAGAGAGATGAGGAGAAGGAGCGAGATAACTGTTTTCTACAGTTGGAGAAAAATCGATATATTAGGGTTGGCACTCTGAAAATTGTCAAAACTTTTGACTCTGGCGAGTAAAACGACTGTTATAGTAGATCGAAACGACGAACCGAAGCACTGTTTCTGACGATTCGGATTACACCATCAATAATACAACTGGTGGCGCTGCTGAGCACACACTTAACGGTACACGCGTCCTTCTAATACAGAAACAGAACCTTTTCTGACGGGTGCGATCATACCAGCACTAACGCACCGGATCCCATCAGAACTCCGCAGTTAAGCGTGCTTGGGCGAGAGTAGTACTAGGATGGGTGACCTCCTGGGAAGTCCTCGTGTTGCACCCCTTTCTCCCCCAAAAACTTTTAACCGACGATATTGAGCCCTTTCTTACCTTGAACGAACCTTCAACGAAGAATACGTGAATAGTTACGAGCAGTGCTGATAAATATTGTCGACCTCAAAGCAAGTCTCACGGGAATCGTGCTCGCGTATAGATGGCGCAATCGCCGATGGGAGCGATCCACCGGTTGAGGCTCCAAACTTTAAACCCTCGGAAGGTGGTGTAAACGACGGATTTTGGGGTCGAAGGCGCGGCGAACGGGGCCTTGCCCAGTTCGCCATTGTAGTAATCGAGCGGGGCTTCGATCCGATATGCTATAATAGTCATTTCGTTGCCCGAGTAAGAAGTTATCGCCGTTTAAAGTTACCGCTCGGATCTATCGATTTTTCGGCAGCTACGAACGGCCGTAATCTCTCACTCTGAAGACCAAGCACGAATTGAACACAGAGAAGGTACGTCAAAGAAGAGGAGAAAATCCCTTGATCCATTTTCACGTAGCTCTGCGTTTTCTGTCGTGTATCGATTTCTTTTCTAATTCTTCCTGAATTTCTCAAATCCTTTGAATTTTTTTTGCCGTAGCTCATTTTACCTACGTCGTTGAATCCGCATTCGTTCGCCAAATAAACGATGTTTTTAATGAGAGAGAGAGAGAGAGAGAGAGATGAGGAGAAGGAGCGAGATAACTGTTTTCTACAGTTGGAGAAAAATCGATATATTAGGGTTGGCACTCTGAAAATTGTCAAAACTTTTGACTCTGGCGAGTAAAACGACTGTTATAGTAGATCGAAACGACGAACCGAAGCACTGTTTCTGACGATTCGGATTACACCATCAATAATACAACTGGTGGCGCTGCTGAGCACACACTTAACGGTACACGCGTCCTTCTAATACAGAAACAGAACCTTTTCTGACGGGTGCGATCATACCAGCACTAACGCACCGGATCCCATCAGAACTCCGCAGTTAAGCGTGCTTGGGCGAGAGTAGTACTAGGATGGGTGACCTCCTGGGAAGTCCTCGTGTTGCACCCCTTTCTCCCCCAAAAACTTTTAACCGACGATATTGAGCCCTTTCTTACCTTGAACGAACCTTCAACGAAGAATACGTGAATAGTTACGAGCAGTGCTGATAAATATTGTCGACCTCAAAGCAAGTCTCACGGGAATCGTGCTCGCGTATAGATGGCGCAATCGCCGATGGGAGCGATCCACCGGTTGAGGCTCCAAACTTTAAACCCTCGGAAGGTGGTGTAAACGACGGATTTTGGGGTCGAAGGCGCGGCGAACGGGGCCTTGCCCAGTTCGCCATTGTAGTAATCGAGCGGGGCTTCGATCCGATATGCTATAATAGTCATTTCGTTGCCCGAGTAAGAAGTTATCGCCGTTTAAAGTTACCGCTCGGATCTATCGATTTTTCGGCAGCTACGAACGGCCGTAATCTCTCACTCTGAAGACCAAGCACGAATTGAACACAGAGAAGGTACGTCAAAGAAGAGGAGAAAATCCCTTGATCCATTTTCACGTAGCTCTGCGTTTTCTGTCGTGTATCGATTTCTTTTCTAATTCTTCCTGAATTTCTCAAATCCTTTGAATTTTTTTTGCCGTAGCTCATTTTACCTACGTCGTTGAATCCGCATTCGTTCGCCAAATAAACGATGTTTTTAATGAGAGAGAGAGAGAGAGAGAGAGAGATGAGGAGAAGGAGCGAGATAACTGTTTTCTACAGTTGGAGAAAAATCGATATATTAGGGTTGGCACTCTGAAAATTGTCAAAACTTTTGACTCTGGCGAGTAAAACGACTGTTATAGTAGATCGAAACGACGAACCGAAGCACTGTTTCTGACGATTCGGATTACACCATCAATAATACAACTGGTGGCGCTGCTGAGCACACACTTAACGGTACACGCGTCCTTCTAATACAGAAACAGAACCTTTTCTGACGGGTGCGATCATACCAGCACTAACGCACCGGATCCCATCAGAACTCCGCAGTTAAGCGTGCTTGGGCGAGAGTAGTACTAGGATGGGTGACCTCCTGGGAAGTCCTCGTGTTGCACCCCTTTCTCCCCCAAAAACTTTTAACCGACGATATGGAGCCCTTTCTTACCTTGAACGAACCTTCAACGAAGAATACGTGAATAGTTACGAGCAGTGCTGATAAATATTGTCGACCTCAAAGCAAGTCTCACGGGAATCGTGCTCGCGTATAGATGGCGCAATCGCCGATGGGAGCGATCCACCGGTTGAGGCTCCAAACTTTAAACCCTCGGAAGGTGGTGTAAACGACGGATTTTGGGGTCGAAGGCGCGGCGAACGGGGCCTTGCCCAGTTCGCCATTGTAGTAATCGAGCGGGGCTTCGATCCGATATGCTATAATAGTCATTTCGTTGCCCGAGTAAGAAGTTATCGCCGTTTAAAGTTACCGCTCGGATCTATCGATTTTTCGGCAGCTACGAACGGCCGTAATCTCTCACTCTGAAGACCAAGCACGAATTGAACACAGAGAAGGTACGTCAAAGAAGAGGAGAAAATCCCTTGATCCATTTTCACGTAGCTCTGCGTTTTCTGTCGTGTATCGATTTCTTTTCTAATTCTTCCTGAATTTCTCAAATCCTTTGAATTTTTTTTGCCGTAGCTCATTTTACCTACGTCGTTGAATCCGCATTCGTTCGCCAAATAAACGATGTTTTTAATGAGAGAGAGAGAGAGAGAGAGAGAGAGAGAGATGAGGAGAAGGAGCGAGATAACTGTTTTCTACAGTTGGAGAAAAATCGATATATTAGGGTTGGCACTCTGAAAATTGTCAAAACTTTTGACTCTGGCGAGTAAAACGACTGTTATAGTAGATCGAAACGACGAACCGAAGCACTGTTTCTGACGATTCGGATTACACCATCAATAATACAACTGGTGGCGCTGCTGAGCACACACTTAACGGTACACGCGTCCTTCTAATACAGAAACAGAACCTTTTCTGACGGGTGCGATCATACCAGCACTAACGCACCGGATCCCATCAGAACTCCGCAGTTAAGCGTGCTTGGGCGAGAGTAGTACTAGGATGGGTGACCTCCTGGGAAGTCCTCGTGTTGCACCCCTTTCTCCCCCAAAAACTTTTAACCGACGATATTGAGCCCTTTCTTACCTTGAACGAACCTTCAACGAAGAATACGTGAATAGTTACGAGCAGTGCTGATAAATATTGTCGACCTCAAAGCAAGTCTCACGGGAATCGTGCTCGCGTATAGATGGCGCAATCGCCGATGGGAGCGATCCACCGGTTGAGGCTCCAAACTTTAAACCCTCGGAAGGTGGTGTAAACGACGGATTTTGGGGTCGAAGGCGCGGCGAACGGGGCCTTGCCCAGTTCGCCATTGTAGTAATCGAGCGGGGCTTCGATCCGATATGCTATAATAGTCATTTCGTTGCCCGAGTAAGAAGTTATCGCCGTTTAAAGTTACCGCTCGGATCTATCGATTTTTCGGCAGCTACGAACGGCCGTAATCTCTCACTCTGAAGACCAAGCACGAATTGAACACAGAGAAGGTACGTCAAAGAAGAGGAGAAAATCCCTTGATCCATTTTCACGTAGCTCTGCGTTTTCTGTCGTGTATCGATTTCTTTTCTAATTCTTCCTGAATTTCTCAAATCCTTTGAATTTTTTTTGCCGTAGCTCATTTTACCTACGTCGTTGAATCCGCATTCGTTCGCCAAATAAACGATGTTTTTAATGAGAGAGAGAGAGAGAGAGAGAGATGAGGAGAAGGAGCGAGATAACTGTTTTCTACAGTTGGAGAAAAATCGATATATTAGGGTTGGCACTCTGAAAATTGTCAAAACTTTTGACTCTGGCGAGTAAAACGACTGTTATAGTAGATCGAAACGACGAACCGAAGCACTGTTTCTGACGATTCGGATTACACCATCAATAATACAACTGGTGGCGCTGCTGAGCACACACTTAACGGTACACGCGTCCTTCTAATACAGAAACAGAACCTTTTCTGACGGGTGCGATCATACCAGCACTAACGCACCGGATCCCATCAGAACTCCGCAGTTAAGCGTGCTTGGGCGAGAGTAGTACTAGGATGGGTGACCTCCTGGGAAGTCCTCGTGTTGCACCCCTTTCTCCCCCAAAAACTTTTAACCGACGATATGGAGCCCTTTCTTACCTTGAACGAACCTTCAACGAAGAATACGTGAATAGTTACGAGCAGTGCTGATAAATATTGTCGACCTCAAAGCAAGTCTCACGGGAATCGTGCTCGCGTATAGATGGCGCAATCGCCGATGGGAGCGATCCACCGGTTGAGGCTCCAAACTTTAAACCCTCGGAAGGTGGTGTAAACGACGGATTTTGGGGTCGAAGGCGCGGCGAACGGGGCCTTGCCCAGTTCGCCATTGTAGTAATCGAGCGGGGCTTCGATCCGATATGCTATAATAGTCATTTCGTTGCCCGAGTAAGAAGTTATCGCCGTTTAAAGTTACCGCTCGGATCTATCGATTTTTCGGCAGCTACGAACGGCCGTAATCTCTCACTCTGAAGACCAAGCACGAATTGAACACAGAGAAGGTACGTCAAAGAAGAGGAGAAAATCCCTTGATCCATTTTCACGTAGCTCTGCGTTTTCTGTCGTGTATCGATTTCTTTTCTAATTCTTCCTGAATTTCTCAAATCCTTTGAATTTTTTTTGCCGTAGCTCATTTTACCTACGTCGTTGAATCCGCATTCGTTCGCCAAATAAACGATGTTTTTAATGAGAGAGAGAGAGAGAGAGAGAGAGAGAGAGAGAGAGAGAGAGATGAGGAGAAGGAGCGAGATAACTGTTTTCTACAGTTGGAGAAAAATCGATATATTAGGGTTGGCACTCTGAAAATTGTCAAAACTTTTGACTCTGGCGAGTAAAACGACTGTTATAGTAGATCGAAACGACGAACCGAAGCACTGTTTCTGACGATTCGGATTACACCATCAATAATACAACTGGTGGCGCTGCTGAGCACACACTTAACGGTACACGCGTCCTTCTAATACAGAAACAGAACCTTTTCTGACGGGTGCGATCATACCAGCACTAACGCACCGGATCCCATCAGAACTCCGCAGTTAAGCGTGCTTGGGCGAGAGTAGTACTAGGATGGGTGACCTCCTGGGAAGTCCTCGTGTTGCACCCCTTTCTCCCCCAAAAACTTTTAACCGACGATATGGAGCCCTTTCTTACCTTGAACGAACCTTCAACGAAGAATACGTGAATAGTTACGAGCAGTGCTGATAAATATTGTCGACCTCAAAGCAAGTCTCACGGGAATCGTGCTCGCGTATAGATGGCGCAATCGCCGATGGGAGCGATCCACCGGTTGAGGCTCCAAACTTTAAACCCTCGGAAGGTGGTGTAAACGACGGATTTTGGGGTCGAAGGCGCGGCGAACGGGGCCTTGCCCAGTTCGCCATTGTAGTAATCGAGCGGGGCTTCGATCCGATATGCTATAATAGTCATTTCGTTGCCCGAGTAAGAAGTTATCGCCGTTTAAAGTTACCGCTCGGATCTATCGATTTTTCGGCAGCTACGAACGGCCGTAATCTCTCACTCTGAAGACCAAGCACGAATTGAACACAGAGAAGGTACGTCAAAGAAGAGGAGAAAATCCCTTGATCCATTTTCACGTAGCTCTGCGTTTTCTGTCGTGTATCGATTTCTTTTCTAATTCTTCCTGAATTTCTCAAATCCTTTGAATTTTTTTTGCCGTAGCTCATTTTACCTACGTCGTTGAATCCGCATTCGTTCGCCAAATAAACGATGTTTTTAATGAGAGAGAGAGAGAGAGAGAGAGAGAGAGAGAGAGAGAGAGATGAGGAGAAGGAGCGAGATAACTGTTTTCTACAGTTGGAGAAAAATCGATATATTAGGGTTGGCACTCTGAAAATTGTCAAAACTTTTGACTCTGGCGAGTAAAACGACTGTTATAGTAGATCGAAACGACGAACCGAAGCACTGTTTCTGACGATTCGGATTACACCATCAATAATACAACTGGTGGCGCTGCTGAGCACACACTTAACGGTACACGCGTCCTTCTAATACAGAAACAGAACCTTTTCTGACGGGTGCGATCATACCAGCACTAACGCACCGGATCCCATCAGAACTCCGCAGTTAAGCGTGCTTGGGCGAGAGTAGTACTAGGATGGGTGACCTCCTGGGAAGTCCTCGTGTTGCACCCCTTTCTCCCCCAAAAACTTTTAACCGACGATATTGAGCCCTTTCTTACCTTGAACGAACCTTCAACGAAGAATACGTGAATAGTTACGAGCAGTGCTGATAAATATTGTCGACCTCAAAGCAAGTCTCACGGGAATCGTGCTCGCGTATAGATGGCGCAATCGCCGATGGGAGCGATCCACCGGTTGAGGCTCCAAACTTTAAACCCTCGGAAGGTGGTGTAAACGACGGATTTTGGGGTCGAAGGCGCGGCGAACGGGGCCTTGCCCAGTTCGCCATTGTAGTAATCGAGCGGGGCTTCGATCCGATATGCTATAATAGTCATTTCGTTGCCCGAGTAAGAAGTTATCGCCGTTTAAAGTTACCGCTCGGATCTATCGATTTTTCGGCAGCTACGAACGGCCGTAATCTCTCACTCTGAAGACCAAGCACGAATTGAACACAGAGAAGGTACGTCAAAGAAGAGGAGAAAATCCCTTGATCCATTTTCACGTAGCTCTGCGTTTTCTGTCGTGTATCGATTTCTTTTCTAATTCTTCCTGAATTTCTCAAATCCTTTGAATTTTTTTTGCCGTAGCTCATTTTACCTACGTCGTTGAATCCGCATTCGTTCGCCAAATAAACGATGTTTTTAATGAGAGAGAGAGAGAGAGAGAGAGATGAGGAGAAGGAGCGAGATAACTGTTTTCTACAGTTGGAGAAAAATCGATATATTAGGGTTGGCACTCTGAAAATTGTCAAAACTTTTGACTCTGGCGAGTAAAACGACTGTTATAGTAGATCGAAACGACGAACCGAAGCACTGTTTCTGACGATTCGGATTACACCATCAATAATACAACTGGTGGCGCTGCTGAGCACACACTTAACGGTACACGCGTCCTTCTAATACAGAAACAGAACCTTTTCTGACGGGTGCGATCATACCAGCACTAACGCACCGGATCCCATCAGAACTCCGCAGTTAAGCGTGCTTGGGCGAGAGTAGTACTAGGATGGGTGACCTCCTGGGAAGTCCTCGTGTTGCACCCCTTTCTCCCCCAAAAACTTTTAACCGACGATATTGAGCCCTTTCTTACCTTGAACGAACCTTCAACGAAGAATACGTGAATAGTTACGAGCAGTGCTGATAAATATTGTCGACCTCAAAGCAAGTCTCACGGGAATCGTGCTCGCGTATAGATGGCGCAATCGCCGATGGGAGCGATCCACCGGTTGAGGCTCCAAACTTTAAACCCTCGGAAGGTGGTGTAAACGACGGATTTTGGGGTCGAAGGCGCGGCGAACGGGGCCTTGCCCAGTTCGCCATTGTAGTAATCGAGCGGGGCTTCGATCCGATATGCTATAATAGTCATTTCGTTGCCCGAGTAAGAAGTTATCGCCGTTTAAAGTTACCGCTCGGATCTATCGATTTTTCGGCAGCTACGAACGGCCGTAATCTCTCACTCTGAAGACCAAGCACGAATTGAACACAGAGAAGGTACGTCAAAGAAGAGGAGAAAATCCCTTGATCCATTTTCACGTAGCTCTGCGTTTTCTGTCGTGTATCGATTTCTTTTCTAATTCTTCCTGAATTTCTCAAATCCTTTGAATTTTTTTTGCCGTAGCTCATTTTACCTACGTCGTTGAATCCGCATTCGTTCGCCAAATAAACGATGTTTTTAATGAGAGAGAGAGAGAGAGAGAGAGAGAGAGAGATGAGGAGAAGGAGCGAGATAACTGTTTTCTACAGTTGGAGAAAAATCGATATATTAGGGTTGGCACTCTGAAAATTGTCAAAACTTTTGACTCTGGCGAGTAAAACGACTGTTATAGTAGATCGAAACGACGAACCGAAGCACTGTTTCTGACGATTCGGATTACACCATCAATAATACAACTGGTGGCGCTGCTGAGCACACACTTAACGGTACACGCGTCCTTCTAATACAGAAACAGAACCTTTTCTGACGGGTGCGATCATACCAGCACTAACGCACCGGATCCCATCAGAACTCCGCAGTTAAGCGTGCTTGGGCGAGAGTAGTACTAGGATGGGTGACCTCCTGGGAAGTCCTCGTGTTGCACCCCTTTCTCCCCCAAAAACTTTTAACCGACGATATTGAGCCCTTTCTTACCTTGAACGAACCTTCAACGAAGAATACGTGAATAGTTACGAGCAGTGCTGATAAATATTGTCGACCTCAAAGCAAGTCTCACGGGAATCGTGCTCGCGTATAGATGGCGCAATCGCCGATGGGAGCGATCCACCGGTTGAGGCTCCAAACTTTAAACCCTCGGAAGGTGGTGTAAACGACGGATTTTGGGGTCGAAGGCGCGGCGAACGGGGCCTTGCCCAGTTCGCCATTGTAGTAATCGAGCGGGGCTTCGATCCGATATGCTATAATAGTCATTTCGTTGCCCGAGTAAGAAGTTATCGCCGTTTAAAGTTACCGCTCGGATCTATCGATTTTTCGGCAGCTACGAACGGCCGTAATCTCTCACTCTGAAGACCAAGCACGAATTGAACACAGAGAAGGTACGTCAAAGAAGAGGAGAAAATCCCTTGATCCATTTTCACGTAGCTCTGCGTTTTCTGTCGTGTATCGATTTCTTTTCTAATTCTTCCTGAATTTCTCAAATCCTTTGAATTTTTTTTGCCGTAGCTCATTTTACCTACGTCGTTGAATCCGCATTCGTTCGCCAAATAAACGATGTTTTTAATGAGAGAGAGAGAGAGAGAGAGAGATGAGGAGAAGGAGCGAGATAACTGTTTTCTACAGTTGGAGAAAAATCGATATATTAGGGTTGGCACTCTGAAAATTGTCAAAACTTTTGACTCTGGCGAGTAAAACGACTGTTATAGTAGATCGAAACGACGAACCGAAGCACTGTTTCTGACGATTCGGATTACACCATCAATAATACAACTGGTGGCGCTGCTGAGCACACACTTAACGGTACACGCGTCCTTCTAATACAGAAACAGAACCTTTTCTGACGGGTGCGATCATACCAGCACTAACGCACCGGATCCCATCAGAACTCCGCAGTTAAGCGTGCTTGGGCGAGAGTAGTACTAGGATGGGTGACCTCCTGGGAAGTCCTCGTGTTGCACCCCTTTCTCCCCCAAAAACTTTTAACCGACGATATTGAGCCCTTTCTTACCTTGAACGAACCTTCAACGAAGAATACGTGAATAGTTACGAGCAGTGCTGATAAATATTGTCGACCTCAAAGCAAGTCTCACGGGAATCGTGCTCGCGTATAGATGGCGCAATCGCCGATGGGAGCGATCCACCGGTTGAGGCTCCAAACTTTAAACCCTCGGAAGGTGGTGTAAACGACGGATTTTGGGGTCGAAGGCGCGGCGAACGGGGCCTTGCCCAGTTCGCCATTGTAGTAATCGAGCGGGGCTTCGATCCGATATGCTATAATAGTCATTTCGTTGCCCGAGTAAGAAGTTATCGCCGTTTAAAGTTACCGCTCGGATCTATCGATTTTTCGGCAGCTACGAACGGCCGTAATCTCTCACTCTGAAGACCAAGCACGAATTGAACACAGAGAAGGTACGTCAAAGAAGAGGAGAAAATCCCTTGATCCATTTTCACGTAGCTCTGCGTTTTCTGTCGTGTATCGATTTCTTTTCTAATTCTTCCTGAATTTCTCAAATCCTTTGAATTTTTTTTGCCGTAGCTCATTTTACCTACGTCGTTGAATCCGCATTCGTTCGCCAAATAAACGATGTTTTTAATGAGAGAGAGAGAGAGAGAGAGAGATGAGGAGAAGGAGCGAGATAACTGTTTTCTACAGTTGGAGAAAAATCGATATATTAGGGTTGGCACTCTGAAAATTGTCAAAACTTTTGACTCTGGCGAGTAAAACGACTGTTATAGTAGATCGAAACGACGAACCGAAGCACTGTTTCTGACGATTCGGATTACACCATCAATAATACAACTGGTGGCGCTGCTGAGCACACACTTAACGGTACACGCGTCCTTCTAATACAGAAACAGAACCTTTTCTGACGGGTGCGATCATACCAGCACTAACGCACCGGATCCCATCAGAACTCCGCAGTTAAGCGTGCTTGGGCGAGAGTAGTACTAGGATGGGTGACCTCCTGGGAAGTCCTCGTGTTGCACCCCTTTCTCCCCCAAAAACTTTTAACCGACGATATTGAGCCCTTTCTTACCTTGAACGAACCTTCAACGAAGAATACGTGAATAGTTACGAGCAGTGCTGATAAATATTGTCGACCTCAAAGCAAGTCTCACGGGAATCGTGCTCGCGTATAGATGGCGCAATCGCCGATGGGAGCGATCCACCGGTTGAGGCTCCAAACTTTAAACCCTCGGAAGGTGGTGTAAACGACGGATTTTGGGGTCGAAGGCGCGGCGAACGGGGCCTTGCCCAGTTCGCCATTGTAGTAATCGAGCGGGGCTTCGATCCGATATGCTATAATAGTCATTTCGTTGCCCGAGTAAGAAGTTATCGCCGTTTAAAGTTACCGCTCGGATCTATCGATTTTTCGGCAGCTACGAACGGCCGTAATCTCTCACTCTGAAGACCAAGCACGAATTGAACACAGAGAAGGTACGTCAAAGAAGAGGAGAAAATCCCTTGATCCATTTTCACGTAGCTCTGCGTTTTCTGTCGTGTATCGATTTCTTTTCTAATTCTTCCTGAATTTCTCAAATCCTTTGAATTTTTTTTGCCGTAGCTCATTTTACCTACGTCGTTGAATCCGCATTCGTTCGCCAAATAAACGATGTTTTTAATGAGAGAGAGAGAGAGAGAGAGAGATGAGGAGAAGGAGCGAGATAACTGTTTTCTACAGTTGGAGAAAAATCGATATATTAGGGTTGGCACTCTGAAAATTGTCAAAACTTTTGACTCTGGCGAGTAAAACGACTGTTATAGTAGATCGAAACGACGAACCGAAGCACTGTTTCTGACGATTCGGATTACACCATCAATAATACAACTGGTGGCGCTGCTGAGCACACACTTAACGGTACACGCGTCCTTCTAATACAGAAACAGAACCTTTTCTGACGGGTGCGATCATACCAGCACTAACGCACCGGATCCCATCAGAACTCCGCAGTTAAGCGTGCTTGGGCGAGAGTAGTACTAGGATGGGTGACCTCCTGGGAAGTCCTCGTGTTGCACCCCTTTCTCCCCCAAAAACTTTTAACCGACGATATTGAGCCCTTTCTTACCTTGAACGAACCTTCAACGAAGAATACGTGAATAGTTACGAGCAGTGCTGATAAATATTGTCGACCTCAAAGCAAGTCTCACGGGAATCGTGCTCGCGTATAGATGGCGCAATCGCCGATGGGAGCGATCCACCGGTTGAGGCTCCAAACTTTAAACCCTCGGAAGGTGGTGTAAACGACGGATTTTGGGGTCGAAGGCGCGGCGAACGGGGCCTTGCCCAGTTCGCCATTGTAGTAATCGAGCGGGGCTTCGATCCGATATGCTATAATAGTCATTTCGTTGCCCGAGTAAGAAGTTATCGCCGTTTAAAGTTACCGCTCGGATCTATCGATTTTTCGGCAGCTACGAACGGCCGTAATCTCTCACTCTGAAGACCAAGCACGAATTGAACACAGAGAAGGTACGTCAAAGAAGAGGAGAAAATCCCTTGATCCATTTTCACGTAGCTCTGCGTTTTCTGTCGTGTATCGATTTCTTTTCTAATTCTTCCTGAATTTCTCAAATCCTTTGAATTTTTTTTGCCGTAGCTCATTTTACCTACGTCGTTGAATCCGCATTCGTTCGCCAAATAAACGATGTTTTTAATGAGAGAGAGAGAGAGAGAGAGAGATGAGGAGAAGGAGCGAGATAACTGTTTTCTACAGTTGGAGAAAAATCGATATATTAGGGTTGGCACTCTGAAAATTGTCAAAACTTTTGACTCTGGCGAGTAAAACGACTGTTATAGTAGATCGAAACGACGAACCGAAGCACTGTTTCTGACGATTCGGATTACACCATCAATAATACAACTGGTGGCGCTGCTGAGCACACACTTAACGGTACACGCGTCCTTCTAATACAGAAACAGAACCTTTTCTGACGGGTGCGATCATACCAGCACTAACGCACCGGATCCCATCAGAACTCCGCAGTTAAGCGTGCTTGGGCGAGAGTAGTACTAGGATGGGTGACTTCCTGGGAAGTCCTCGTGTTGCACCCCTTTCTCCCCCAAAAACTTTTAACCGACGATATGGAGCCCTTTCTTACCTTGAACGAACCTTCAACGAAGAATACGTGAATAGTTACGAGCAGTGCTGATAAATATTGTCGACCTCAAAGCAAGTCTCACGGGAATCGTGCTCGCGTATAGATGGCGCAATCGCCGATGGGAGCGATCCACCGGTTGAGGCTCCAAACTTTAAACCCTCGGAAGGTGGTGTAAACGACGGATTTTGGGGTCGAAGGCGCGGCGAACGGGGCCTTGCCCAGTTCGCCATTGTAGTAATCGAGCGGGGCTTCGATCCGATATGCTATAATAGTCATTTCGTTGCCCGAGTAAGAAGTTATCGCCGTTTAAAGTTACCGCTCGGATCTATCGATTTTTCGGCAGCTACGAACGGCCGTAATCTCTCACTCTGAAGACCAAGCACGAATTGAACACAGAGAAGGTACGTCAAAGAAGAGGAGAAAATCCCTTGATCCATTTTCACGTAGCTCTGCGTTTTCTGTCGTGTATCGATTTCTTTTCTAATTCTTCCTGAATTTCTCAAATCCTTTGAATTTTTTTTGCCGTAGCTCATTTTACCTACGTCGTTGAATCCGCATTCGTTCGCCAAATAAACGATGTTTTTAATGAGAGAGAGAGAGAGAGAGAGAGAGAGAGAGAGAGAGATGAGGAGAAGGAGCGAGATAACTGTTTTCTACAGTTGGAGAAAAATCGATATATTAGGGTTGGCACTCTGAAAATTGTCAAAACTTTTGACTCTGGCGAGTAAAACGACTGTTATAGTAGATCGAAACGACGAACCGAAGCACTGTTTCTGACGATTCGGATTACACCATCAATAATACAACTGGTGGCGCTGCTGAGCACACACTTAACGGTACACGCGTCCTTCTAATACAGAAACAGAACCTTTTCTGACGGGTGCGATCATACCAGCACTAACGCACCGGATCCCATCAGAACTCCGCAGTTAAGCGTGCTTGGGCGAGAGTAGTACTAGGATGGGTGACCTCCTGGGAAGTCCTCGTGTTGCACCCCTTTCTCCCCCAAAAACTTTTAACCGACGATATTGAGCCCTTTCTTACCTTGAACGAACCTTCAACGAAGAATACGTGAATAGTTACGAGCAGTGCTGATAAATATTGTCGACCTCAAAGCAAGTCTCACGGGAATCGTGCTCGCGTATAGATGGCGCAATCGCCGATGGGAGCGATCCACCGGTTGAGGCTCCAAACTTTAAACCCTCGGAAGGTGGTGTAAACGACGGATTTTGGGGTCGAAGGCGCGGCGAACGGGGCCTTGCCCAGTTCGCCATTGTAGTAATCGAGCGGGGCTTCGATCCGATATGCTATAATAGTCATTTCGTTGCCCGAGTAAGAAGTTATCGCCGTTTAAAGTTACCGCTCGGATCTATCGATTTTTCGGCAGCTACGAACGGCCGTAATCTCTCACTCTGAAGACCAAGCACGAATTGAACACAGAGAAGGTACGTCAAAGAAGAGGAGAAAATCCCTTGATCCATTTTCACGTAGCTCTGCGTTTTCTGTCGTGTATCGATTTCTTTTCTAATTCTTCCTGAATTTCTCAAATCCTTTGAATTTTTTTTGCCGTAGCTCATTTTACCTACGTCGTTGAATCCGCATTCGTTCGCCAAATAAACGATGTTTTTAATGAGAGAGAGAGAGAGAGAGAGAGAGAGAGAGAGAGATGAGGAGAAGGAGCGAGATAACTGTTTTCTACAGTTGGAGAAAAATCGATATATTAGGGTTGGCACTCTGAAAATTGTCAAAACTTTTGACTCTGGCGAGTAAAACGACTGTTATAGTAGATCGAAACGACGAACCGAAGCACTGTTTCTGACGATTCGGATTACACCATCAATAATACAACTGGTGGCGCTGCTGAGCACACACTTAACGGTACACGCGTCCTTCTAATACAGAAACAGAACCTTTTCTGACGGGTGCGATCATACCAGCACTAACGCACCGGATCCCATCAGAACTCCGCAGTTAAGCGTGCTTGGGCGAGAGTAGTACTAGGATGGGTGACCTCCTGGGAAGTCCTCGTGTTGCACCCCTTTCTCCCCCAAAAACTTTTAACCGACGATATTGAGCCCTTTCTTACCTTGAACGAACCTTCAACGAAGAATACGTGAATAGTTACGAGCAGTGCTGATAAATATTGTCGACCTCAAAGCAAGTCTCACGGGAATCGTGCTCGCGTATAGATGGCGCAATCGCCGATGGGAGCGATCCACCGGTTGAGGCTCCAAACTTTAAACCCTCGGAAGGTGGTGTAAACGACGGATTTTGGGGTCGAAGGCGCGGCGAACGGGGCCTTGCCCAGTTCGCCATTGTAGTAATCGAGCGGGGCTTCGATCCGATATGCTATAATAGTCATTTCGTTGCCCGAGTAAGAAGTTATCGCCGTTTAAAGTTACCGCTCGGATCTATCGATTTTTCGGCAGCTACGAACGGCCGTAATCTCTCACTCTGAAGACCAAGCACGAATTGAACACAGAGAAGGTACGTCAAAGAAGAGGAGAAAATCCCTTGATCCATTTTCACGTAGCTCTGCGTTTTCTGTCGTGTATCGATTTCTTTTCTAATTCTTCCTGAATTTCTCAAATCCTTTGAATTTTTTTTGCCGTAGCTCATTTTACCTACGTCGTTGAATCCGCATTCGTTCGCCAAATAAACGATGTTTTTAATGAGAGAGAGAGAGAGAGAGAGAGAGAGAGAGAGAGAGAGAGATGAGGAGAAGGAGCGAGATAACTGTTTTCTACAGTTGGAGAAAAATCGATATATTAGGGTTGGCACTCTGAAAATTGTCAAAACTTTTGACTCTGGCGAGTAAAACGACTGTTATAGTAGATCGAAACGACGAACCGAAGCACTGTTTCTGACGATTCGGATTACACCATCAATAATACAACTGGTGGCGCTGCTGAGCACACACTTAACGGTACACGCGTCCTTCTAATACAGAAACAGAACCTTTTCTGACGGGTGCGATCATACCAGCACTAACGCACCGGATCCCATCAGAACTCCGCAGTTAAGCGTGCTTGGGCGAGAGTAGTACTAGGATGGGTGACCTCCTGGGAAGTCCTCGTGTTGCACCCCTTTCTCCCCCAAAAACTTTTAACCGACGATATTGAGCCCTTTCTTACCTTGAACGAACCTTCAACGAAGAATACGTGAATAGTTACGAGCAGTGCTGATAAATATTGTCGACCTCAAAGCAAGTCTCACGGGAATCGTGCTCGCGTATAGATGGCGCAATCGCCGATGGGAGCGATCCACCGGTTGAGGCTCCAAACTTTAAACCCTCGGAAGGTGGTGTAAACGACGGATTTTGGGGTCGAAGGCGCGGCGAACGGGGCCTTGCCCAGTTCGCCATTGTAGTAATCGAGCGGGGCTTCGATCCGATATGCTATAATAGTCATTTCGTTGCCCGAGTAAGAAGTTATCGCCGTTTAAAGTTACCGCTCGGATCTATCGATTTTT
Source organism: Hippophae tibetana (assembly GCA_037013495.1). NCBI lineage: Eukaryota > Viridiplantae > Streptophyta > Magnoliopsida > Rosales > Elaeagnaceae > Hippophae > Hippophae tibetana. Next base: position 51,079,672 of record CM072804.1, on the reverse strand, counting down.
CGGCAGCTACGAACGGCCGTAATCTCTCACTCTGAAGACCAAGCACGAATTGAACACAGAGAAGGTACGTCAAAGAAGAGGAGAAAATCCCTTGATCCATTTTCACGTAGCTCTGCGTTTTCTGTCGTGTATCGATTTCTTTTCTAATTCTTCCTGAATTTCTCAAATCCTTTGAATTTTTTTTGCCGTAGCTCATTTTACCTACGTCGTTGAATCCGCATTCGTTCGCCAAATAAACGATGTTTTTAATGAGAGAGAGAGAGAGAGAGAGAGATGAGGAGAAGGAGCGAGATAACTGTTTTCTACAGTTGGAGAAAAATCGATATATTAGGGTTGGCACTCTGAAAATTGTCAAAACTTTTGACTCTGGCGAGTAAAACGACTGTTATAGTAGATCGAAACGACGAACCGAAGCACTGTTTCTGACGATTCGGATTACACCATCAATAATACAACTGGTGGCGCTGCTGAGCACACACTTAACGGTACACGCGTCCTTCTAATACAGAAACAGAACCTTTTCTGACGGGTGCGATCATACCAGCACTAACGCACCGGATCCCATCAGAACTCCGCAGTTAAGCGTGCTTGGGCGAGAGTAGTACTAGGATGGGTGACCTCCTGGGAAGTCCTCGTGTTGCACCCCTTTCTCCCCCAAAAACTTTTAACCGACGATATTGAGCCCTTTCTTACCTTGAACGAACCTTCAACGAAGAATACGTGAATAGTTACGAGCAGTGCTGATAAATATTGTCGACCTCAAAGCAAGTCTCACGGGAATCGTGCTCGCGTATAGATGGCGCAATCGCCGATGGGAGCGATCCACCGGTTGAGGCTCCAAACTTTAAACCCTCGGAAGGTGGTGTAAACGACGGATTTTGGGGTCGAAGGCGCGGCGAACGGGGCCTTGCCCAGTTCGCCATTGTAGTAATCGAGCGGGGCTTCGATCCGATATGCTATAATAGTCATTTCGTTGCCCGAGTAAGAAGTTATCGCCGTTTAAAGTTACCGCTCGGATCTATCGATTTTTCGGCAGCTACGAACGGCCGTAATCTCTCACTCTGAAGACCAAGCACGAATTGAACACAGAGAAGGTACGTCAAAGAAGAGGAGAAAATCCCTTGATCCATTTTCACGTAGCTCTGCGTTTTCTGTCGTGTATCGATTTCTTTTCTAATTCTTCCTGAATTTCTCAAATCCTTTGAATTTTTTTTGCCGTAGCTCATTTTACCTACGTCGTTGAATCCGCATTCGTTCGCCAAATAAACGATGTTTTTAATGAGAGAGAGAGAGAGAGAGAGAGATGAGGAGAAGGAGCGAGATAACTGTTTTCTACAGTTGGAGAAAAATCGATATATTAGGGTTGGCACTCTGAAAATTGTCAAAACTTTTGACTCTGGCGAGTAAAACGACTGTTATAGTAGATCGAAACGACGAACCGAAGCACTGTTTCTGACGATTCGGATTACACCATCAATAATACAACTGGTGGCGCTGCTGAGCACACACTTAACGGTACACGCGTCCTTCTAATACAGAAACAGAACCTTTTCTGACGGGTGCGATCATACCAGCACTAACGCACCGGATCCCATCAGAACTCCGCAGTTAAGCGTGCTTGGGCGAGAGTAGTACTAGGATGGGTGACCTCCTGGGAAGTCCTCGTGTTGCACCCCTTTCTCCCCCAAAAACTTTTAACCGACGATATTGAGCCCTTTCTTACCTTGAACGAACCTTCAACGAAGAATACGTGAATAGTTACGAGCAGTGCTGATAAATATTGTCGACCTCAAAGCAAGTCTCACGGGAATCGTGCTCGCGTATAGATGGCGCAATCGCCGATGGGAGCGATCCACCGGTTGAGGCTCCAAACTTTAAACCCTCGGAAGGTGGTGTAAACGACGGATTTTGGGGTCGAAGGCGCGGCGAACGGGGCCTTGCCCAGTTCGCCATTGTAGTAATCGAGCGGGGCTTCGATCCGATATGCTATAATAGTCATTTCGTTGCCCGAGTAAGAAGTTATCGCCGTTTAAAGTTACCGCTCGGATCTATCGATTTTTCGGCAGCTACGAACGGCCGTAATCTCTCACTCTGAAGACCAAGCACGAATTGAACACAGAGAAGGTACGTCAAAGAAGAGGAGAAAATCCCTTGATCCATTTTCACGTAGCTCTGCGTTTTCTGTCGTGTATCGATTTCTTTTCTAATTCTTCCTGAATTTCTCAAATCCTTTGAATTTTTTTTGCCGTAGCTCATTTTACCTACGTCGTTGAATCCGCATTCGTTCGCCAAATAAACGATGTTTTTAATGAGAGAGAGAGAGAGAGAGAGAGAGAGAGAGAGAGAGAGATGAGGAGAAGGAGCGAGATAACTGTTTTCTACAGTTGGAGAAAAATCGATATATTAGGGTTGGCACTCTGAAAATTGTCAAAACTTTTGACTCTGGCGAGTAAAACGACTGTTATAGTAGATCGAAACGACGAACCGAAGCACTGTTTCTGACGATTCGGATTACACCATCAATAATACAACTGGTGGCGCTGCTGAGCACACACTTAACGGTACACGCGTCCTTCTAATACAGAAACAGAACCTTTTCTGACGGGTGCGATCATACCAGCACTAACGCACCGGATCCCATCAGAACTCCGCAGTTAAGCGTGCTTGGGCGAGAGTAGTACTAGGATGGGTGACCTCCTGGGAAGTCCTCGTGTTGCACCCCTTTCTCCCCCAAAAACTTTTAACCGACGATATGGAGCCCTTTCTTACCTTGAACGAACCTTCAACGAAGAATACGTGAATAGTTACGAGCAGTGCTGATAAATATTGTCGACCTCAAAGCAAGTCTCACGGGAATCGTGCTCGCGTATAGATGGCGCAATCGCCGATGGGAGCGATCCACCGGTTGAGGCTCCAAACTTTAAACCCTCGGAAGGTGGTGTAAACGACGGATTTTGGGGTCGAAGGCGCGGCGAACGGGGCCTTGCCCAGTTCGCCATTGTAGTAATCGAGCGGGGCTTCGATCCGATATGCTATAATAGTCATTTCGTTGCCCGAGTAAGAAGTTATCGCCGTTTAAAGTTACCGCTCGGATCTATCGATTTTTCGGCAGCTACGAACGGCCGTAATCTCTCACTCTGAAGACCAAGCACGAATTGAACACAGAGAAGGTACGTCAAAGAAGAGGAGAAAATCCCTTGATCCATTTTCACGTAGCTCTGCGTTTTCTGTCGTGTATCGATTTCTTTTCTAATTCTTCCTGAATTTCTCAAATCCTTTGAATTTTTTTTGCCGTAGCTCATTTTACCTACGTCGTTGAATCCGCATTCGTTCGCCAAATAAACGATGTTTTTAATGAGAGAGAGAGAGAGAGAGAGAGAGAGAGAGAGAGAGATGAGGAGAAGGAGCGAGATAACTGTTTTCTACAGTTGGAGAAAAATCGATATATTAGGGTTGGCACTCTGAAAATTGTCAAAACTTTTGACTCTGGCGAGTAAAACGACTGTTATAGTAGATCGAAACGACGAACCGAAGCACTGTTTCTGACGATTCGGATTACACCATCAATAATACAACTGGTGGCGCTGCTGAGCACACACTTAACGGTACACGCGTCCTTCTAATACAGAAACAGAACCTTTTCTGACGGGTGCGATCATACCAGCACTAACGCACCGGATCCCATCAGAACTCCGCAGTTAAGCGTGCTTGGGCGAGAGTAGTACTAGGATGGGTGACCTCCTGGGAAGTCCTCGTGTTGCACCCCTTTCTCCCCCAAAAACTTTTAACCGACGATATTGAGCCCTTTCTTACCTTGAACGAACCTTCAACGAAGAATACGTGAATAGTTACGAGCAGTGCTGATAAATATTGTCGACCTCAAAGCAAGTCTCACGGGAATCGTGCTCGCGTATAGATGGCGCAATCGCCGATGGGAGCGATCCACCGGTTGAGGCTCCAAACTTTAAACCCTCGGAAGGTGGTGTAAACGACGGATTTTGGGGTCGAAGGCGCGGCGAACGGGGCCTTGCCCAGTTCGCCATTGTAGTAATCGAGCGGGGCTTCGATCCGATATGCTATAATAGTCATTTCGTTGCCCGAGTAAGAAGTTATCGCCGTTTAAAGTTACCGCTCGGATCTATCGATTTTTCGGCAGCTACGAACGGCCGTAATCTCTCACTCTGAAGACCAAGCACGAATTGAACACAGAGAAGGTACGTCAAAGAAGAGGAGAAAATCCCTTGATCCATTTTCACGTAGCTCTGCGTTTTCTGTCGTGTATCGATTTCTTTTCTAATTCTTCCTGAATTTCTCAAATCCTTTGAATTTTTTTTGCCGTAGCTCATTTTACCTACGTCGTTGAATCCGCATTCGTTCGCCAAATAAACGATGTTTTTAATGAGAGAGAGAGAGAGAGAGAGAGAGAGAGAGAGAGAGATGAGGAGAAGGAGCGAGATAACTGTTTTCTACAGTTGGAGAAAAATCGATATATTAGGGTTGGCACTCTGAAAATTGTCAAAACTTTTGACTCTGGCGAGTAAAACGACTGTTATAGTAGATCGAAACGACGAACCGAAGCACTGTTTCTGACGATTCGGATTACACCATCAATAATACAACTGGTGGCGCTGCTGAGCACACACTTAACGGTACACGCGTCCTTCTAATACAGAAACAGAACCTTTTCTGACGGGTGCGATCATACCAGCACTAACGCACCGGATCCCATCAGAACTCCGCAGTTAAGCGTGCTTGGGCGAGAGTAGTACTAGGATGGGTGACCTCCTGGGAAGTCCTCGTGTTGCACCCCTTTCTCCCCCAAAAACTTTTAACCGACGATATTGAGCCCTTTCTTACCTTGAACGAACCTTCAACGAAGAATACGTGAATAGTTACGAGCAGTGCTGATAAATATTGTCGACCTCAAAGCAAGTCTCACGGGAATCGTGCTCGCGTATAGATGGCGCAATCGCCGATGGGAGCGATCCACCGGTTGAGGCTCCAAACTTTAAACCCTCGGAAGGTGGTGTAAACGACGGATTTTGGGGTCGAAGGCGCGGCGAACGGGGCCTTGCCCAGTTCGCCATTGTAGTAATCGAGCGGGGCTTCGATCCGATATGCTATAATAGTCATTTCGTTGCCCGAGTAAGAAGTTATCGCCGTTTAAAGTTACCGCTCGGATCTATCGATTTTTCGGCAGCTACGAACGGCCGTAATCTCTCACTCTGAAGACCAAGCACGAATTGAACACAGAGAAGGTACGTCAAAGAAGAGGAGAAAATCCCTTGATCCATTTTCACGTAGCTCTGCGTTTTCTGTCGTGTATCGATTTCTTTTCTAATTCTTCCTGAATTTCTCAAATCCTTTGAATTTTTTTTGCCGTAGCTCATTTTACCTACGTCGTTGAATCCGCATTCGTTCGCCAAATAAACGATGTTTTTAATGAGAGAGAGAGAGAGAGAGAGAGATGAGGAGAAGGAGCGAGATAACTGTTTTCTACAGTTGGAGAAAAATCGATATATTAGGGTTGGCACTCTGAAAATTGTCAAAACTTTTGACTCTGGCGAGTAAAACGACTGTTATAGTAGATCGAAACGACGAACCGAAGCACTGTTTCTGACGATTCGGATTACACCATCAATAATACAACTGGTGGCGCTGCTGAGCACACACTTAACGGTACACGCGTCCTTCTAATACAGAAACAGAACCTTTTCTGACGGGTGCGATCATACCAGCACTAACGCACCGGATCCCATCAGAACTCCGCAGTTAAGCGTGCTTGGGCGAGAGTAGTACTAGGATGGGTGACCTCCTGGGAAGTCCTCGTGTTGCACCCCTTTCTCCCCCAAAAACTTTTAACCGACGATATTGAGCCCTTTCTTACCTTGAACGAACCTTCAACGAAGAATACGTGAATAGTTACGAGCAGTGCTGATAAATATTGTCGACCTCAAAGCAAGTCTCACGGGAATCGTGCTCGCGTATAGATGGCGCAATCGCCGATGGGAGCGATCCACCGGTTGAGGCTCCAAACTTTAAACCCTCGGAAGGTGGTGTAAACGACGGATTTTGGGGTCGAAGGCGCGGCGAACGGGGCCTTGCCCAGTTCGCCATTGTAGTAATCGAGCGGGGCTTCGATCCGATATGCTATAATAGTCATTTCGTTGCCCGAGTAAGAAGTTATCGCCGTTTAAAGTTACCGCTCGGATCTATCGATTTTTCGGCAGCTACGAACGGCCGTAATCTCTCACTCTGAAGACCAAGCACGAATTGAACACAGAGAAGGTACGTCAAAGAAGAGGAGAAAATCCCTTGATCCATTTTCACGTAGCTCTGCGTTTTCTGTCGTGTATCGATTTCTTTTCTAATTCTTCCTGAATTTCTCAAATCCTTTGAATTTTTTTTGCCGTAGCTCATTTTACCTACGTCGTTGAATCCGCATTCGTTCGCCAAATAAACGATGTTTTTAATGAGAGAGAGAGAGAGAGAGAGAGAGAGAGAGAGAGAGATGAGGAGAAGGAGCGAGATAACTGTTTTCTACAGTTGGAGAAAAATCGATATATTAGGGTTGGCACTCTGAAAATTGTCAAAACTTTTGACTCTGGCGAGTAAAACGACTGTTATAGTAGATCGAAACGACGAACCGAAGCACTGTTTCTGACGATTCGGATTACACCATCAATAATACAACTGGTGGCGCTGCTGAGCACACACTTAACGGTACACGCGTCCTTCTAATACAGAAACAGAACCTTTTCTGACGGGTGCGATCATACCAGCACTAACGCACCGGATCCCATCAGAACTCCGCAGTTAAGCGTGCTTGGGCGAGAGTAGTACTAGGATGGGTGACCTCCTGGGAAGTCCTCGTGTTGCACCCCTTTCTCCCCCAAAAACTTTTAACCGACGATATTGAGCCCTTTCTTACCTTGAACGAACCTTCAACGAAGAATACGTGAATAGTTACGAGCAGTGCTGATAAATATTGTCGACCTCAAAGCAAGTCTCACGGGAATCGTGCTCGCGTATAGATGGCGCAATCGCCGATGGGAGCGATCCACCGGTTGAGGCTCCAAACTTTAAACCCTCGGAAGGTGGTGTAAACGACGGATTTTGGGGTCGAAGGCGCGGCGAACGGGGCCTTGCCCAGTTCGCCATTGTAGTAATCGAGCGGGGCTTCGATCCGATATGCTATAATAGTCATTTCGTTGCCCGAGTAAGAAGTTATCGCCGTTTAAAGTTACCGCTCGGATCTATCGATTTTTCGGCAGCTACGAACGGCCGTAATCTCTCACTCTGAAGACCAAGCACGAATTGAACACAGAGAAGGTACGTCAAAGAAGAGGAGAAAATCCCTTGATCCATTTTCACGTAGCTCTGCGTTTTCTGTCGTGTATCGATTTCTTTTCTAATTCTTCCTGAATTTCTCAAATCCTTTGAATTTTTTTTGCCGTAGCTCATTTTACCTACGTCGTTGAATCCGCATTCGTTCGCCAAATAAACGATGTTTTTAATGAGAGAGAGAGAGAGAGAGAGAGATGAGGAGAAGGAGCGAGATAACTGTTTTCTACAGTTGGAGAAAAATCGATATATTAGGGTTGGCACTCTGAAAATTGTCAAAACTTTTGACTCTGGCGAGTAAAACGACTGTTATAGTAGATCGAAACGACGAACCGAAGCACTGTTTCTGACGATTCGGATTACACCATCAATAATACAACTGGTGGCGCTGCTGAGCACACACTTAACGGTACACGCGTCCTTCTAATACAGAAACAGAACCTTTTCTGACGGGTGCGATCATACCAGCACTAACGCACCGGATCCCATCAGAACTCCGCAGTTAAGCGTGCTTGGGCGAGAGTAGTACTAGGATGGGTGACCTCCTGGGAAGTCCTCGTGTTGCACCCCTTTCTCCCCCAAAAACTTTTAACCGACGATATTGAGCCCTTTCTTACCTTGAACGAACCTTCAACGAAGAATACGTGAATAGTTACGAGCAGTGCTGATAAATATTGTCGACCTCAAAGCAAGTCTCACGGGAATCGTGCTCGCGTATAGATGGCGCAATCGCCGATGGGAGCGATCCACCGGTTGAGGCTCCAAACTTTAAACCCTCGGAAGGTGGTGTAAACGACGGATTTTGGGGTCGAAGGCGCGGCGAACGGGGCCTTGCCCAGTTCGCCATTGTAGTAATCGAGCGGGGCTTCGATCCGATATGCTATAATAGTCATTTCGTTGCCCGAGTAAGAAGTTATCGCCGTTTAAAGTTACCGCTCGGATCTATCGATTTTTCGGCAGCTACGAACGGCCGTAATCTCTCACTCTGAAGACCAAGCACGAATTGAACACAGAGAAGGTACGTCAAAGAAGAGGAGAAAATCCCTTGATCCATTTTCACGTAGCTCTGCGTTTTCTGTCGTGTATCGATTTCTTTTCTAATTCTTCCTGAATTTCTCAAATCCTTTGAATTTTTTTTGCCGTAGCTCATTTTACCTACGTCGTTGAATCCGCATTCGTTCGCCAAATAAACGATGTTTTTAATGAGAGAGAGAGAGAGAGAGAGAGATGAGGAGAAGGAGCGAGATAACTGTTTTCTACAGTTGGAGAAAAATCGATATATTAGGGTTGGCACTCTGAAAATTGTCAAAACTTTTGACTCTGGCGAGTAAAACGACTGTTATAGTAGATCGAAACGACGAACCGAAGCACTGTTTCTGACGATTCGGATTACACCATCAATAATACAACTGGTGGCGCTGCTGAGCACACACTTAACGGTACACGCGTCCTTCTAATACAGAAACAGAACCTTTTCTGACGGGTGCGATCATACCAGCACTAACGCACCGGATCCCATCAGAACTCCGCAGTTAAGCGTGCTTGGGCGAGAGTAGTACTAGGATGGGTGACCTCCTGGGAAGTCCTCGTGTTGCACCCCTTTCTCCCCCAAAAACTTTTAACCGACGATATTGAGCCCTTTCTTACCTTGAACGAACCTTCAACGAAGAATACGTGAATAGTTACGAGCAGTGCTGATAAATATTGTCGACCTCAAAGCAAGTCTCACGGGAATCGTGCTCGCGTATAGATGGCGCAATCGCCGATGGGAGCGATCCACCGGTTGAGGCTCCAAACTTTAAACCCTCGGAAGGTGGTGTAAACGACGGATTTTGGGGTCGAAGGCGCGGCGAACGGGGCCTTGCCCAGTTCGCCATTGTAGTAATCGAGCGGGGCTTCGATCCGATATGCTATAATAGTCATTTCGTTGCCCGAGTAAGAAGTTATCGCCGTTTAAAGTTACCGCTCGGATCTATCGATTTTTCGGCAGCTACGAACGGCCGTAATCTCTCACTCTGAAGACCAAGCACGAATTGAACACAGAGAAGGTACGTCAAAGAAGAGGAGAAAATCCCTTGATCCATTTTCACGTAGCTCTGCGTTTTCTGTCGTGTATCGATTTCTTTTCTAATTCTTCCTGAATTTCTCAAATCCTTTGAATTTTTTTTGCCGTAGCTCATTTTACCTACGTCGTTGAATCCGCATTCGTTCGCCAAATAAACGATGTTTTTAATGAGAGAGAGAGAGAGAGAGAGAGAGAGAGAGAGAGAGAGATGAGGAGAAGGAGCGAGATAACTGTTTTCTACAGTTGGAGAAAAATCGATATATTAGGGTTGGCACTCTGAAAATTGTCAAAACTTTTGACTCTGGCGAGTAAAACGACTGTTATAGTAGATCGAAACGACGAACCGAAGCACTGTTTCTGACGATTCGGATTACACCATCAATAATACAACTGGTGGCGCTGCTGAGCACACACTTAACGGTACACGCGTCCTTCTAATACAGAAACAGAACCTTTTCTGACGGGTGCGATCATACCAGCACTAACGCACCGGATCCCATCAGAACTCCGCAGTTAAGCGTGCTTGGGCGAGAGTAGTACTAGGATGGGTGACCTCCTGGGAAGTCCTCGTGTTGCACCCCTTTCTCCCCCAAAAACTTTTAACCGACGATATGGAGCCCTTTCTTACCTTGAACGAACCTTCAACGAAGAATACGTGAATAGTTACGAGCAGTGCTGATAAATATTGTCGACCTCAAAGCAAGTCTCACGGGAATCGTGCTCGCGTATAGATGGCGCAATCGCCGATGGGAGCGATCCACCGGTTGAGGCTCCAAACTTTAAACCCTCGGAAGGTGGTGTAAACGACGGATTTTGGGGTCGAAGGCGCGGCGAACGGGGCCTTGCCCAGTTCGCCATTGTAGTAATCGAGCGGGGCTTCGATCCGATATGCTATAATAGTCATTTCGTTGCCCGAGTAAGAAGTTATCGCCGTTTAAAGTTACCGCTCGGATCTATCGATTTTTCGGCAGCTACGAACGGCCGTAATCTCTCACTCTGAAGACCAAGCACGAATTGAACACAGAGAAGGTACGTCAAAGAAGAGGAGAAAATCCCTTGATCCATTTTCACGTAGCTCTGCGTTTTCTGTCGTGTATCGATTTCTTTTCTAATTCTTCCTGAATTTCTCAAATCCTTTGAATTTTTTTTGCCGTAGCTCATTTTACCTACGTCGTTGAATCCGCATTCGTTCGCCAAATAAACGATGTTTTTAATGAGAGAGAGAGAGAGAGAGAGAGAGAGAGAGAGAGAGATGAGGAGAAGGAGCGAGATAACTGTTTTCTACAGTTGGAGAAAAATCGATATATTAGGGTTGGCACTCTGAAAATTGTCAAAACTTTTGACTCTGGCGAGTAAAACGACTGTTATAGTAGATCGAAACGACGAACCGAAGCACTGTTTCTGACGATTCGGATTACACCATCAATAATACAACTGGTGGCGCTGCTGAGCACACACTTAACGGTACACGCGTCCTTCTAATACAGAAACAGAACCTTTTCTGACGGGTGCGATCATACCAGCACTAACGCACCGGATCCCATCAGAACTCCGCAGTTAAGCGTGCTTGGGCGAGAGTAGTACTAGGATGGGTGACCTCCTGGGAAGTCCTCGTGTTGCACCCCTTTCTCCCCCAAAAACTTTTAACCGACGATATTGAGCCCTTTCTTACCTTGAACGAACCTTCAACGAAGAATACGTGAATAGTTACGAGCAGTGCTGATAAATATTGTCGACCTCAAAGCAAGTCTCACGGGAATCGTGCTCGCGTATAGATGGCGCAATCGCCGATGGGAGCGATCCACCGGTTGAGGCTCCAAACTTTAAACCCTCGGAAGGTGGTGTAAACGACGGATTTTGGGGTCGAAGGCGCGGCGAACGGGGCCTTGCCCAGTTCGCCATTGTAGTAATCGAGCGGGGCTTCGATCCGATATGCTATAATAGTCATTTCGTTGCCCGAGTAAGAAGTTATCGCCGTTTAAAGTTACCGCTCGGATCTATCGATTTTTCGGCAGCTACGAACGGCCGTAATCTCTCACTCTGAAGACCAAGCACGAATTGAACACAGAGAAGGTACGTCAAAGAAGAGGAGAAAATCCCTTGATCCATTTTCACGTAGCTCTGCGTTTTCTGTCGTGTATCGATTTCTTTTCTAATTCTTCCTGAATTTCTCAAATCCTTTGAATTTTTTTTGCCGTAGCTCATTTTACCTACGTCGTTGAATCCGCATTCGTTCGCCAAATAAACGATGTTTTTAATGAGAGAGAGAGAGAGAGAGAGAGATGAGGAGAAGGAGCGAGATAACTGTTTTCTACAGTTGGAGAAAAATCGATATATTAGGGTTGGCACTCTGAAAATTGTCAAAACTTTTGACTCTGGCGAGTAAAACGACTGTTATAGTAGATCGAAACGACGAACCGAAGCACTGTTTCTGACGATTCGGATTACACCATCAATAATACAACTGGTGGCGCTGCTGAGCACACACTTAACGGTACACGCGTCCTTCTAATACAGAAACAGAACCTTTTCTGACGGGTGCGATCATACCAGCACTAACGCACCGGATCCCATCAGAACTCCGCAGTTAAGCGTGCTTGGGCGAGAGTAGTACTAGGATGGGTGACCTCCTGGGAAGTCCTCGTGTTGCACCCCTTTCTCCCCCAAAAACTTTTAACCGACGATATTGAGCCCTTTCTTACCTTGAACGAACCTTCAACGAAGAATACGTGAATAGTTACGAGCAGTGCTGATAAATATTGTCGACCTCAAAGCAAGTCTCACGGGAATCGTGCTCGCGTATAGATGGCGCAATCGCCGATGGGAGCGATCCACCGGTTGAGGCTCCAAACTTTAAACCCTCGGAAGGTGGTGTAAACGACGGATTTTGGGGTCGAAGGCGCGGCGAACGGGGCCTTGCCCAGTTCGCCATTGTAGTAATCGAGCGGGGCTTCGATCCGATATGCTATAATAGTCATTTCGTTGCCCGAGTAAGAAGTTATCGCCGTTTAAAGTTACCGCTCGGATCTATCGATTTTTCGGCAGCTACGAACGGCCGTAATCTCTCACTCTGAAGACCAAGCACGAATTGAACACAGAGAAGGTACGTCAAAGAAGAGGAGAAAATCCCTTGATCCATTTTCACGTAGCTCTGCGTTTTCTGTCGTGTATCGATTTCTTTTCTAATTCTTCCTGAATTTCTCAAATCCTTTGAATTTTTTTTGCCGTAGCTCATTTTACCTACGTCGTTGAATCCGCATTCGTTCGCCAAATAAACGATGTTTTTAATGAGAGAGAGAGAGAGAGAGAGAGATGAGGAGAAGGAGCGAGATAACTGTTTTCTACAGTTGGAGAAAAATCGATATATTAGGGTTGGCACTCTGAAAATTGTCAAAACTTTTGACTCTGGCGAGTAAAACGACTGTTATAGTAGATCGAAACGACGAACCGAAGCACTGTTTCTGACGATTCGGATTACACCATCAATAATACAACTGGTGGCGCTGCTGAGCACACACTTAACGGTACACGCGTCCTTCTAATACAGAAACAGAACCTTTTCTGACGGGTGCGATCATACCAGCACTAACGCACCGGATCCCATCAGAACTCCGCAGTTAAGCGTGCTTGGGCGAGAGTAGTACTAGGATGGGTGACCTCCTGGGAAGTCCTCGTGTTGCACCCCTTTCTCCCCCAAAAACTTTTAACCGACGATATTGAGCCCTTTCTTACCTTGAACGAACCTTCAACGAAGAATACGTGAATAGTTACGAGCAGTGCTGATAAATATTGTCGACCTCAAAGCAAGTCTCACGGGAATCGTGCTCGCGTATAGATGGCGCAATCGCCGATGGGAGCGATCCACCGGTTGAGGCTCCAAACTTTAAACCCTCGGAAGGTGGTGTAAACGACGGATTTTGGGGTCGAAGGCGCGGCGAACGGGGCCTTGCCCAGTTCGCCATTGTAGTAATCGAGCGGGGCTTCGATCCGATATGCTATAATAGTCATTTCGTTGCCCGAGTAAGAAGTTATCGCCGTTTAAAGTTACCGCTCGGATCTATCGATTTTTCGGCAGCTACGAACGGCCGTAATCTCTCACTCTGAAGACCAAGCACGAATTGAACACAGAGAAGGTACGTCAAAGAAGAGGAGAAAATCCCTTGATCCATTTTCACGTAGCTCTGCGTTTTCTGTCGTGTATCGATTTCTTTTCTAATTCTTCCTGAATTTCTCAAATCCTTTGAATTTTTTTTGCCGTAGCTCATTTTACCTACGTCGTTGAATCCGCATTCGTTCGCCAAATAAACGATGTTTTTAATGAGAGAGAGAGAGAGAGAGAGAGAGAGAGAGAGAGAGATGAGGAGAAGGAGCGAGATAACTGTTTTCTACAGTTGGAGAAAAATCGATATATTAGGGTTGGCACTCTGAAAATTGTCAAAACTTTTGACTCTGGCGAGTAAAACGACTGTTATAGTAGATCGAAACGACGAACCGAAGCACTGTTTCTGACGATTCGGATTACACCATCAATAATACAACTGGTGGCGCTGCTGAGCACACACTTAACGGTACACGCGTCCTTCTAATACAGAAACAGAACCTTTTCTGACGGGTGCGATCATACCAGCACTAACGCACCGGATCCCATCAGAACTCCGCAGTTAAGCGTGCTTGGGCGAGAGTAGTACTAGGATGGGTGACCTCCTGGGAAGTCCTCGTGTTGCACCCCTTTCTCCCCCAAAAACTTTTAACCGACGATATTGAGCCCTTTCTTACCTTGAACGAACCTTCAACGAAGAATACGTGAATAGTTACGAGCAGTGCTGATAAATATTGTCGACCTCAAAGCAAGTCTCACGGGAATCGTGCTCGCGTATAGATGGCGCAATCGCCGATGGGAGCGATCCACCGGTTGAGGCTCCAAACTTTAAACCCTCGGAAGGTGGTGTAAACGACGGATTTTGGGGTCGAAGGCGCGGCGAACGGGGCCTTGCCCAGTTCGCCATTGTAGTAATCGAGCGGGGCTTCGATCCGATATGCTATAATAGTCATTTCGTTGCCCGAGTAAGAAGTTATCGCCGTTTAAAGTTACCGCTCGGATCTATCGATTTTTCGGCAGCTACGAACGGCCGTAATCTCTCACTCTGAAGACCAAGCACGAATTGAACACAGAGAAGGTACGTCAAAGAAGAGGAGAAAATCCCTTGATCCATTTTCACGTAGCTCTGCGTTTTCTGTCGTGTATCGATTTCTTTTCTAATTCTTCCTGAATTTCTCAAATCCTTTGAATTTTTTTTGCCGTAGCTCATTTTACCTACGTCGTTGAATCCGCATTCGTTCGCCAAATAAACGATGTTTTTAATGAGAGAGAGAGAGAGAGAGAGAGATGAGGAGAAGGAGCGAGATAACTGTTTTCTACAGTTGGAGAAAAATCGATATATTAGGGTTGGCACTCTGAAAATTGTCAAAACTTTTGACTCTGGCGAGTAAAACGACTGTTATAGTAGATCGAAACGACGAACCGAAGCACTGTTTCTGACGATTCGGATTACACCATCAATAATACAACTGGTGGCGCTGCTGAGCACACACTTAACGGTACACGCGTCCTTCTAATACAGAAACAGAACCTTTTCTGACGGGTGCGATCATACCAGCACTAACGCATCGGATCCCATCAGAACTCCGCAGTTAAGCGTGCTTGGGCGAGAGTAGTACTAGGATGGGTGACCTCCTGGGAAGTCCTCGTGTTGCACCCCTTTCTCCCCCAAAAACTTTTAACCGACGATATTGAGCCCTTTCTTACCTTGAACGAACCTTCAACGAAGAATACGTGAATAGTTACGAGCAGTGCTGATAAATATTGTCGACCTCAAAGCAAGTCTCACGGGAATCGTGCTCGCGTATAGATGGCGCAATCGCCGATGGGAGCGATCCACCGGTTGAGGCTCCAAACTTTAAACCCTCGGAAGGTGGTGTAAACGACGGATTTTGGGGTCGAAGGCGCGGCGAACGGGGCCTTGCCCAGTTCGCCATTGTAGTAATCGAGCGGGGCTTCGATCCGATATGCTATAATAGTCATTTCGTTGCCCGAGTAAGAAGTTATCGCCGTTTAAAGTTACCGCTCGGATCTATCGATTTTTCGGCAGCTACGAACGGCCGTAATCTCTCACTCTGAAGACCAAGCACGAATTGAACACAGAGAAGGTACGTCAAAGAAGAGGAGAAAATCCCTTGATCCATTTTCACGTAGCTCTGCGTTTTCTGTCGTGTATCGATTTCTTTTCTAATTCTTCCTGAATTTCTCAAATCCTTTGAATTTTTTTTGCCGTAGCTCATTTTACCTACGTCGTTGAATCCGCATTCGTTCGCCAAATAAACGATGTTTTTAATGAGAGAGAGAGAGAGAGAGAGAGATGAGGAGAAGGAGCGAGATAACTGTTTTCTACAGTTGGAGAAAAATCGATATATTAGGGTTGGCACTCTGAAAATTGTCAAAACTTTTGACTCTGGCGAGTAAAACGACTGTTATAGTAGATCGAAACGACGAACCGAAGCACTGTTTCTGACGATTCGGATTACACCATCAATAATACAACTGGTGGCGCTGCTGAGCACACACTTAACGGTACACGCGTCCTTCTAATACAGAAACAGAACCTTTTCTGACGGGTGCGATCATACCAGCACTAACGCACCGGATCCCATCAGAACTCCGCAGTTAAGCGTGCTTGGGCGAGAGTAGTACTAGGATGGGTGACCTCCTGGGAAGTCCTCGTGTTGCACCCCTTTCTCCCCCAAAAACTTTTAACCGACGATATTGAGCCCTTTCTTACCTTGAACGAACCTTCAACGAAGAATACGTGAATAGTTACGAGCAGTGCTGATAAATATTGTCGACCTCAAAGCAAGTCTCACGGGAATCGTGCTCGCGTATAGATGGCGCAATCGCCGATGGGAGCGATCCACCGGTTGAGGCTCCAAACTTTAAACCCTCGGAAGGTGGTGTAAACGACGGATTTTGGGGTCGAAGGCGCGGCGAACGGGGCCTTGCCCAGTTCGCCATTGTAGTAATCGAGCGGGGCTTCGATCCGATATGCTATAATAGTCATTTCGTTGCCCGAGTAAGAAGTTATCGCCGTTTAAAGTTACCGCTCGGATCTATCGATTTTTCGGCAGCTACGAACGGCCGTAATCTCTCACTCTGAAGACCAAGCACGAATTGAACACAGAGAAGGTACGTCAAAGAAGAGGAGAAAATCCCTTGATCCATTTTCACGTAGCTCTGCGTTTTCTGTCGTGTATCGATTTCTTTTCTAATTCTTCCTGAATTTCTCAAATCCTTTGAATTTTTTTTGCCGTAGCTCATTTTACCTACGTCGTTGAATCCGCATTCGTTCGCCAAATAAACGATGTTTTTAATGAGAGAGAGAGAGAGAGAGAGAGAGAGAGAGAGAGAGAGAGATGAGGAGAAGGAGCGAGATAACTGTTTTCTACAGTTGGAGAAAAATCGATATATTAGGGTTGGCACTCTGAAAATTGTCAAAACTTTTGACTCTGGCGAGTAAAACGACTGTTATAGTAGATCGAAACGACGAACCGAAGCACTGTTTCTGACGATTCGGATTACACCATCAATAATACAACTGGTGGCGCTGCTGAGCACACACTTAACGGTACACGCGTCCTTCTAATACAGAAACAGAACCTTTTCTGACGGGTGCGATCATACCAGCACTAACGCACCGGATCCCATCAGAACTCCGCAGGTAAGCGTGCTTGGGCGAGAGTAGTACTAGGATGGGTGACCTCCTGGGAAGTCCTCGTGTTGCACCCCTTTCTCCCCCAAAAACTTTTAACCGACGATATTGAGCCCTTTCTTACCTTGAACGAACCTTCAACGAAGAATACGTGAATAGTTACGAGCAGTGCTGATAAATATTGTCGACCTCAAAGCAAGTCTCACGGGAATCGTGCTCGCGTATAGATGGCGCAATCGCCGATGGGAGCGATCCACCGGTTGAGGCTCCAAACTTTAAACCCTCGGAAGGTGGTGTAAACGACGGATTTTGGGGTCGAAGGCGCGGCGAACGGGGCCTTGCCCAGTTCGCCATTGTAGTAATCGAGCGGGGCTTCGATCCGATATGCTATAATAGTCATTTCGTTGCCCGAGTAAGAAGTTATCGCCGTTTAAAGTTACCGCTCGGATCTATCGATTTTTCGGCAGCTACGAACGGCCGTAATCTCTCACTCTGAAGACCAAGCACGAATTGAACACAGAGAAGGTACGTCAAAGAAGAGGAGAAAATCCCTTGATCCATTTTCACGTAGCTCTGCGTTTTCTGTCGTGTATCGATTTCTTTTCTAATTCTTCCTGAATTTCTCAAATCCTTTGAATTTTTTTTGCCGTAGCTCATTTTACCTACGTCGTTGAATCCGCATTCGTTCGCCAAATAAACGATGTTTTTAATGAGAGAGAGAGAGAGAGAGAGAGAGAGAGAGAGAGAGAGAGATGAGGAGAAGGAGCGAGATAACTGTTTTCTACAGTTGGAGAAAAATCGATATATTAGGGTTGGCACTCTGAAAATTGTCAAAACTTTTGACTCTGGCGAGTAAAACGACTGTTATAGTAGATCGAAACGACGAACCGAAGCACTGTTTCTGACGATTCGGATTACACCATCAATAATACAACTGGTGGCGCTGCTGAGCACACACTTAACGGTACACGCGTCCTTCAAATACAGAAACAGAACCTTTTCTGACGGGTGCGATCATACCAGCACTAACGCACCGGATCCCATCAGAACTCCGCAGTTAAGCGTGCTTGGGCGAGAGTAGTACTAGGATGGGTGACCTCCTGGGAAGTCCTCGTGTTGCACCCCTTTCTCCCCCAAAAACTTTTAACCGACGATATGGAGCCCTTTCTTACCTTGAACGAACCTTCAACGAAGAATACGTGAATAGTTACGAGCAGTGCTGATAAATATTGTCGACCTCAAAGCAAGTCTCACGGGAATCGTGCTCGCGTATAGATGGCGCAATCGCCGATGGGAGCGATCCACCGGTTGAGGCTCCAAACTTTAAACCCTCGGAAGGTGGTGTAAACGACGGATTTTGGGGTCGAAGGCGCGGCGAACGGGGCCTTGCCCAGTTCGCCATTGTAGTAATCGAGCGGGGCTTCGATCCGATATGCTATAATAGTCATTTCGTTGCCCGAGTAAGAAGTTATCGCCGTTTAAAGTTACCGCTCGGATCTATCGATTTTTCGGCAGCTACGAACGGCCGTAATCTCTCACTCTGAAGACCAAGCACGAATTGAACACAGAGAAGGTACGTCAAAGAAGAGGAGAAAATCCCTTGATCCATTTTCACGTAGCTCTGCGTTTTCTGTCGTGTATCGATTTCTTTTCTAATTCTTCCTGAATTTCTCAAATCCTTTGAATTTTTTTTGCCGTAGCTCATTTTACCTACGTCGTTGAATCCGCATTCGTTCGCCAAATAAACGATGTTTTTAATGAGAGAGAGAGAGAGAGAGAGAGAGAGAGAGAGAGAGAGATGAGGAGAAGGAGCGAGATAACTGTTTTCTACAGTTGGAGAAAAATCGATATATTAGGGTTGGCACTCTGAAAATTGTCAAAACTTTTGACTCTGGCGAGTAAAACGACTGTTATAGTAGATCGAAACGACGAACCGAAGCACTGTTTCTGACGATTCGGATTACACCATCAATAATACAACTGGTGGCGCTGCTGAGCACACACTTAACGGTACACGCGTCCTTCTAATACAGAAACAGAACCTTTTCTGACGGGTGCGATCATACCAGCACTAACGCACCGGATCCCATCAGAACTCCGCGGTTAAGCGTGCTTGGGCGAGAGTAGTACTAGGATGGGTGACCTCCTGGGAAGTCCTCGTGTTGCACCCCTTTCTCCCCCAAAAACTTTTAACCGACGATATTGAGCCCTTTCTTACCTTGAACGAACCTTCAACGAAGAATACGTGAATAGTTACGAGCAGTGCTGATAAATATTGTCGACCTCAAAGCAAGTCTCACGGGAATCGTGCTCGCGTATAGATGGCGCAATCGCCGATGGGAGCGATCCACCGGTTGAGGCTCCAAACTTTAAACCCTCGGAAGGTGGTGTAAACGACGGATTTTGGGGTCGAAGGCGCGGCGAACGGGGCCTTGCCCAGTTCGCCATTGTAGTAATCGAGCGGGGCTTCGATCCGATATGCTATAATAGTCATTTCGTTGCCCGAGTAAGAAGTTATCGCCGTTTAAAGTTACCGCTCGGATCTATCGATTTTTCGGCAGCTACGAACGGCCGTAATCTCTCACTCTGAAGACCAAGCACGAATTGAACACAGAGAAGGTACGTCAAAGAAGAGGAGAAAATCCCTTGATCCATTTTCACGTAGCTCTGCGTTTTCTGTCGTGTATCGATTTCTTTTCTAATTCTTCCTGAATTTCTCAAATCCTTTGAATTTTTTTTGCCGTAGCTCATTTTACCTACGTCGTTGAATCCGCATTCGTTCGCCAAATAAACGATGTTTTTAATGAGAGAGAGAGAGAGAGAGAGAGATGAGGAGAAGGAGCGAGATAACTGTTTTCTACAGTTGGAGAAAAATCGATATATTAGGGTTGGCACTCTGAAAATTGTCAAAACTTTTGACTCTGGCGAGTAAAACGACTGTTATAGTAGATCGAAACGACGAACCGAAGCACTGTTTCTGACGATTCGGATTACACCATCAATAATACAACTGGTGGCGCTGCTGAGCACACACTTAACGGTACACGCGTCCTTCTAATACAGAAACAGAACCTTTTCTGACGGGTGCGATCATACCAGCACTAACGCACCGGATCCCATCAGAACTCCGCAGTTAAGCGTGCTTGGGCGAGAGTAGTACTAGGATGGGTGACCTCCTGGGAAGTCCTCGTGTTGCACCCCTTTCTCCCCCAAAAACTTTTAACCGACGATATTGAGCCCTTTCTTACCTTGAACGAACCTTCAACGAAGAATACGTGAATAGTTACGAGCAGTGCTGATAAATATTGTCGACCTCAAAGCAAGTCTCACGGGAATCGTGCTCGCGTATAGATGGCGCAATCGCCGATGGGAGCGATCCACCGGTTGAGGCTCCAAACTTTAAACCCTCGGAAGGTGGTGTAAACGACGGATTTTGGGGTCGAAGGCGCGGCGAACGGGGCCTTGCCCAGTTCGCCATTGTAGTAATCGAGCGGGGCTTCGATCCGATATGCTATAATAGTCATTTCGTTGCCCGAGTAAGAAGTTATCGCCGTTTAAAGTTACCGCTCGGATCTATCGATTTTTCGGCAGCTACGAACGGCCGTAATCTCTCACTCTGAAGACCAAGCACGAATTGAACACAGAGAAGGTACGTCAAAGAAGAGGAGAAAATCCCTTGATCCATTTTCACGTAGCTCTGCGTTTTCTGTCGTGTATCGATTTCTTTTCTAATTCTTCCTGAATTTCTCAAATCCTTTGAATTTTTTTTGCCGTAGCTCATTTTACCTACGTCGTTGAATCCGCATTCGTTCGCCAAATAAACGATGTTTTTAATGAGAGAGAGAGAGAGAGAGAGAGATGAGGAGAAGGAGCGAGATAACTGTTTTCTACAGTTGGAGAAAAATCGATATATTAGGGTTGGCACTCTGAAAATTGTCAAAACTTTTGACTCTGGCGAGTAAAACGACTGTTATAGTAGATCGAAACGACGAACCGAAGCACTGTTTCTGACGATTCGGATTACACCATCAATAATACAACTGGTGGCGCTGCTGAGCACACACTTAACGGTACACGCGTCCTTCTAATACAGAAACAGAACCTTTTCTGACGGGTGCGATCATACCAGCACTAACGCACCGGATCCCATCAGAACTCCGCAGTTAAGCGTGCTTGGGCGAGAGTAGTACTAGGATGGGTGACCTCCTGGGAAGTCCTCGTGTTGCACCCCTTTCTCCCCCAAAAACTTTTAACCGACGATATGGAGCCCTTTCTTACCTTGAACGAACCTTCAACGAAGAATACGTGAATAGTTACGAGCAGTGCTGATAAATATTGTCGACCTCAAAGCAAGTCTCACGGGAATCGTGCTCGCGTATAGATGGCGCAATCGCCGATGGGAGCGATCCACCGGTTGAGGCTCCAAACTTTAAACCCTCGGAAGGTGGTGTAAACGACGGATTTTGGGGTCGAAGGCGCGGCGAACGGGGCCTTGCCTAGTTCGCCATTGTAGTAATCGAGCGGGGCTTCGATCCGATATGCTATAATAGTCATTTCGTTGCCCGAGTAAGAAGTTATCGCCGTTTAAAGTTACCGCTCGGATCTATCGATTTTTCGGCAGCTACGAACGGCCGTAATCTCTCACTCTGAAGACCAAGCACGAATTGAACACAGAGAAGGTACGTCAAAGAAGAGGAGAAAATCCCTTGATCCATTTTCACGTAGCTCTGCGTTTTCTGTCGTGTATCGATTTCTTTTCTAATTCTTCCTGAATTTCTCAAATCCTTTGAATTTTTTTTGCCGTAGCTCATTTTACCTACGTCGTTGAATCCGCATTCGTTCGCCAAATAAACGATGTTTTTAATGAGAGAGAGAGAGAGAGAGAGAGAGAGAGAGAGAGAGAGAGAGATGAGGAGAAGGAGCGAGATAACTGTTTTCTACAGTTGGAGAAAAATCGATATATTAGGGTTGGCACTCTGAAAATTGTCAAAACTTTTGACTCTGGCGAGTAAAACGACTGTTATAGTAGATCGAAACGACGAACCGAAGCACTGTTTCTGACGATTCGGATTACACCATCAATAATACAACTGGTGGCGCTGCTGAGCACACACTTAACGGTACACGCGTCCTTCAAATACAGAAACAGAACCTTTTCTGACGGGTGCGATCATACCAGCACTAACGCACCGGATCCCATCAGAACTCCGCAGTTAAGCGTGCTTGGGCGAGAGTAGTACTAGGATGGGTGACCTCCTGGGAAGTCCTCGTGTTGCACCCCTTTCTCCCCCAAAAACTTTTAACCGACGATATGGAGCCCTTTCTTACCTTGAACGAACCTTCAACGAAGAATACGTGAATAGTTACGAGCAGTGCTGATAAATATTGTCGACCTCAAAGCAAGTCTCACGGGAATCGTGCTCGCGTATAGATGGCGCAATCGCCGATGGGAGCGATCCACCGGTTGAGGCTCCAAACTTTAAACCCTCGGAAGGTGGTGTAAACGACGGATTTTGGGGTCGAAGGCGCGGCGAACGGGGCCTTGCCCAGTTCGCCATTGTAGTAATCGAGCGGGGCTTCGATCCGATATGCTATAATAGTCATTTCGTTGCCCGAGTAAGAAGTTATCGCCGTTTAAAGTTACCGCTCGGATCTATCGATTTTTCGGCAGCTACGAACGGCCGTAATCTCTCACTCTGAAGACCAAGCACGAATTGAACACAGAGAAGGTACGTCAAAGAAGAGGAGAAAATCCCTTGATCCATTTTCACGTAGCTCTGCGTTTTCTGTCGTGTATCGATTTCTTTTCTAATTCTTCCTGAATTTCTCAAATCCTTTGAATTTTTTTTGCCGTAGCTCATTTTACCTACGTCGTTGAATCCGCATTCGTTCGCCAAATAAACGATGTTTTTAATGAGAGAGAGAGAGAGAGAGAGAGAGAGAGAGAGAGAGAGAGAGATGAGGAGAAGGAGCGAGATAACTGTTTTCTACAGTTGGAGAAAAATCGATATATTAGGGTTGGCACTCTGAAAATTGTCAAAACTTTTGACTCTGGCGAGTAAAACGACTGTTATAGTAGATCGAAACGACGAACCGAAGCACTGTTTCTGACGATTCGGATTACACCATCAATAATACAACTGGTGGCGCTGCTGAGCACACACTTAACGGTACACGCGTCCTTCTAATACAGAAACAGAACCTTTTCTGACGGGTGCGATCATACCAGCACTAACGCACCGGATCCCATCAGAACTCCGCAGTTAAGCGTGCTTGGGCGAGAGTAGTACTAGGATGGGTGACCTCCTGGGAAGTCCTCGTGTTGCACCCCTTTCTCCCCCAAAAACTTTTAACCGACGATATTGAGCCCTTTCTTACCTTGAACGAACCTTCAACGAAGAATACGTGAATAGTTACGAGCAGTGCTGATAAATATTGTCGACCTCAAAGCAAGTCTCACGGGAATCGTGCTCGCGTATAGATGGCGCAATCGCCGATGGGAGCGATCCACCGGTTGAGGCTCCAAACTTTAAACCCTCGGAAGGTGGTGTAAACGACGGATTTTGGGGTCGAAGGCGCGGCGAACGGGGCCTTGCCCAGTTCGCCATTGTAGTAATCGAGCGGGGCTTCGATCCAATATGCTATAATAGTCATTTCGTTGCCCGAGTAAGAAGTTATCGCCGTTTAAAGTTACCGCTCGGATCTATCGATTTTTCGGCAGCTACGAACGGCCGTAATCTCTCACTCTGAAGACCAAGCACGAATTGAACACAGAGAAGGTACGTCAAAGAAGAGGAGAAAATCCCTTGATCCATTTTCACGTAGCTCTGCGTTTTCTGTCGTGTATCGATTTCTTTTCTAATTCTTCCTGAATTTCTCAAATCCTTTGAATTTTTTTTGCCGTAGCTCATTTTACCTACGTCGTTGAATCCGCATTCGTTCGCCAAATAAACGATGTTTTTAATGAGAGAGAGAGAGAGAGAGAGATGAGGAGAAGGAGCGAGATAACTGTTTTCTACAGTTGGAGAAAAATCGATATATTAGGGTTGGCACTCTGAAAATTGTCAAAACTTTTGACTCTGGCGAGTAAAACGACTGTTATAGTAGATCGAAACGACGAACCGAAGCACTGTTTCTGACGATTCGGATTACACCATCAATAATACAACTGGTGGCGCTGCTGAGCACACACTTAACGGTACACGCGTCCTTCAAATACAGAAACAGAACCTTTTCTGACGGGTGCGATCATACCAGCACTAACGCACCGGATCCCATCAGAACTCCGCAGTTAAGCGTGCTTGGGCGAGAGTAGTACTAGGATGGGTGACCTCCTGGGAAGTCCTCGTGTTGCACCCCTTTCTCCCCCAAAAACTTTTAACCGACGATATGGAGCCCTTTCTTACCTTGAACGAACCTTCAACGAAGAATACGTGAATAGTTACGAGCAGTGCTGATAAATATTGTCGACCTCAAAGCAAGTCTCACGGGAATCGTGCTCGCGTATAGATGGCGCAATCGCCGATGGGAGCGATCCACCGGTTGAGGCTCCAAACTTTAAACCCTCGGAAGGTGGTGTAAACGACGGATTTTGGGGTCGAAGGCGCGGCGAACGGGGCCTTGCCCAGTTCGCCATTGTAGTAATCGAGCGGGGCTTCGATCCGATATGCTATAATAGTCATTTCGTTGCCCGAGTAAGAAGTTATCGCCGTTTAAAGTTACCGCTCGGATCTATCGATTTTTCGGCAGCTACGAACGGCCGTAATCTCTCACTCTGAAGACCAAGCACGAATTGAACACAGAGAAGGTACGTCAAAGAAGAGGAGAAAATCCCTTGATCCATTTTCACGTAGCTCTGCGTTTTCTGTCGTGTATCGATTTCTTTTCTAATTCTTCCTGAATTTCTCAAATCCTTTGAATTTTTTTTGCCGTAGCTCATTTTACCTACGTCGTTGAATCCGCATTCGTTCGCCAAATAAACGATGTTTTTAATGAGAGAGAGAGAGAGAGAGAGAGAGAGAGAGAGAGAGAGAGATGAGGAGAAGGAGCGAGATAACTGTTTTCTACAGTTGGAGAAAAATCGATATATTAGGGTTGGCACTCTGAAAATTGTCAAAACTTTTGACTCTGGCGAGTAAAACGACTGTTATAGTAGATCGAAACGACGAACCGAAGCACTGTTTCTGACGATTCGGATTACACCATCAATAATACAACTGGTGGCGCTGCTGAGCACACACTTAACGGTACACGCGTCCTTCTAATACAGAAACAGAACCTTTTCTGACGGGTGCGATCATACCAGCACTAACGCACCGGATCCCATCAGAACTCCGCAGTTAAGCGTGCTTGGGCGAGAGTAGTACTAGGATGGGTGACCTCCTGGGAAGTCCTCGTGTTGCACCCCTTTCTCCCCCAAAAACTTTTAACCGACGATATTGAGCCCTTTCTTACCTTGAACGAACCTTCAACGAAGAATACGTGAATAGTTACGAGCAGTGCTGATAAATATTGTCGACCTCAAAGCAAGTCTCACGGGAATCGTGCTCGCGTATAGATGGCGCAATCGCCGATGGGAGCGATCCACCGGTTGAGGCTCCAAACTTTAAACCCTCGGAAGGTGGTGTAAACGACGGATTTTGGGGTCGAAGGCGCGGCGAACGGGGCCTTGCCCAGTTCGCCATTGTAGTAATCGAGCGGGGCTTCGATCCGATATGCTATAATAGTCATTTCGTTGCCCGAGTAAGAAGTTATCGCCGTTTAAAGTTACCGCTCGGATCTATCGATTTTTCGGCAGCTACGAACGGCCGTAATCTCTCACTCTGAAGACCAAGCACGAATTGAACACAGAGAAGGTACGTCAAAGAAGAGGAGAAAATCCCTTGATCCATTTTCACGTAGCTCTGCGTTTTCTGTCGTGTATCGATTTCTTTTCTAATTCTTCCTGAATTTCTCAAATCCTTTGAATTTTTTTTGCCGTAGCTCATTTTACCTACGTCGTTGAATCCGCATTCGTTCGCCAAATAAACGATGTTTTTAATGAGAGAGAGAGAGAGAGAGAGAGAGAGAGAGAGAGAGAGAGATGAGGAGAAGGAGCGAGATAACTGTTTTCTACAGTTGGAGAAAAATCGATATATTAGGGTTGGCACTCTGAAAATTGTCAAAACTTTTGACTCTGGCGAGTAAAACGACTGTTATAGTAGATCGAAACGACGAACCGAAGCACTGTTTCTGACGATTCGGATTACACCATCAATAATACAACTGGTGGCGCTGCTGAGCACACACTTAACGGTACACGCGTCCTTCAAATACAGAAACAGAACCTTTTCTGACGGGTGCGATCATACCAGCACTAACGCACCGGATCCCATCAGAACTCCGCAGTTAAGCGTGCTTGGGCGAGAGTAGTACTAGGATGGGTGACCTCCTGGGAAGTCCTCGTGTTGCACCCCTTTCTCCCCCAAAAACTTTTAACCGACGATATGGAGCCCTTTCTTACCTTGAACGAACCTTCAACGAAGAATACGTGAATAGTTACGAGCAGTGCTGATAAATATTGTCGACCTCAAAGCAAGTCTCACGGGAATCGTGCTCGCGTATAGATGGCGCAATCGCCGATGGGAGCGATCCACCGGTTGAGGCTCCAAACTTTAAACCCTCGGAAGGTGGTGTAAACGACGGATTTTGGGGTCGAAGGCGCGGCGAACGGGGCCTTGCCCAGTTCGCCATTGTAGTAATCGAGCGGGGCTTCGATCCGATATGCTATAATAGTCATTTCGTTGCCCGAGTAAGAAGTTATCGCCGTTTAAAGTTACCGCTCGGATCTATCGATTTTTCGGCAGCTACGAACGGCCGTAATCTCTCACTCTGAAGACCAAGCACGAATTGAACACAGAGAAGGTACGTCAAAGAAGAGGAGAAAATCCCTTGATCCATTTTCACGTAGCTCTGCGTTTTCTGTCGTGTATCGATTTCTTTTCTAATTCTTCCTGAATTTCTCAAATCCTTTGAATTTTTTTTGCCGTAGCTCATTTTACCTACGTCGTTGAATCCGCATTCGTTCGCCAAATAAACGATGTTTTTAATGAGAGAGAGAGAGAGAGAGAGAGAGAGAGAGAGAGAGAGAGATGAGGAGAAGGAGCGAGATAACTGTTTTCTACAGTTGGAGAAAA
Organism: Hippophae tibetana; assembly: GCA_037013495.1. Lineage (NCBI taxonomy): Eukaryota > Viridiplantae > Streptophyta > Magnoliopsida > Rosales > Elaeagnaceae > Hippophae > Hippophae tibetana. The sequence goes on along the minus strand of CM072804.1, from coordinate 51,052,328 downwards.
ATCGATATATTAGGGTTGGCACTCTGAAAATTGTCAAAACTTTTGACTCTGGCGAGTAAAACGACTGTTATAGTAGATCGAAACGACGAACCGAAGCACTGTTTCTGACGATTCGGATTACACCATCAATAATACAACTGGTGGCGCTGCTGAGCACACACTTAACGGTACACGCGTCCTTCAAATACAGAAACAGAACCTTTTCTGACGGGTGCGATCATACCAGCACTAACGCACCGGATCCCATCAGAACTCCGCAGTTAAGCGTGCTTGGGCGAGAGTAGTACTAGGATGGGTGACCTCCTGGGAAGTCCTCGTGTTGCACCCCTTTCTCCCCCAAAAACTTTTAACCGACGATATGGAGCCCTTTCTTACCTTGAACGAACCTTCAACGAAGAATACGTGAATAGTTACGAGCAGTGCTGATAAATATTGTCGACCTCAAAGCAAGTCTCACGGGAATCGTGCTCGCGTATAGATGGCGCAATCGCCGATGGGAGCGATCCACCGGTTGAGGCTCCAAACTTTAAACCCTCGGAAGGTGGTGTAAACGACGGATTTTGGGGTCGAAGGCGCGGCGAACGGGGCCTTGCCCAGTTCGCCATTGTAGTAATCGAGCGGGGCTTCGATCCGATATGCTATAATAGTCATTTCGTTGCCCGAGTAAGAAGTTATCGCCGTTTAAAGTTACCGCTCGGATCTATCGATTTTTCGGCAGCTACGAACGGCCGTAATCTCTCACTCTGAAGACCAAGCACGAATTGAACACAGAGAAGGTACGTCAAAGAAGAGGAGAAAATCCCTTGATCCATTTTCACGTAGCTCTGCGTTTTCTGTCGTGTATCGATTTCTTTTCTAATTCTTCCTGAATTTCTCAAATCCTTTGAATTTTTTTTGCCGTAGCTCATTTTACCTACGTCGTTGAATCCGCATTCGTTCGCCAAATAAACGATGTTTTTAATGAGAGAGAGAGAGAGAGAGAGAGAGAGAGAGAGAGAGAGAGATGAGGAGAAGGAGCGAGATAACTGTTTTCTACAGTTGGAGAAAAATCGATATATTAGGGTTGGCACTCTGAAAATTGTCAAAACTTTTGACTCTGGCGAGTAAAACGACTGTTATAGTAGATCGAAACGACGAACCGAAGCACTGTTTCTGACGATTCGGATTACACCATCAATAATACAACTGGTGGCGCTGCTGAGCACACACTTAACGGTACACGCGTCCTTCTAATACAGAAACAGAACCTTTTCTGACGGGTGCGATCATACCAGCACTAACGCACCGGATCCCATCAGAACTCCGCAGTTAAGCGTGCTTGGGCGAGAGTAGTACTAGGATGGGTGACCTCCTGGGAAGTCCTCGTGTTGCACCCCTTTCTCCCCCAAAAACTTTTAACCGACGATATTGAGCCCTTTCTTACCTTGAACGAACCTTCAACGAAGAATACGTGAATAGTTACGAGCAGTGCTGATAAATATTGTCGACCTCAAAGCAAGTCTCACGGGAATCGTGCTCGCGTATAGATGGCGCAATCGCCGATGGGAGCGATCCACCGGTTGAGGCTCCAAACTTTAAACCCTCGGAAGGTGGTGTAAACGACGGATTTTGGGGTCGAAGGCGCGGCGAACGGGGCCTTGCCCAGTTCGCCATTGTAGTAATCGAGCGGGGCTTCGATCCAATATGCTATAATAGTCATTTCGTTGCCCGAGTAAGAAGTTATCGCCGTTTAAAGTTACCGCTCGGATCTATCGATTTTTCGGCAGCTACGAACGGCCGTAATCTCTCACTCTGAAGACCAAGCACGAATTGAACACAGAGAAGGTACGTCAAAGAAGAGGAGAAAATCCCTTGATCCATTTTCACGTAGCTCTGCGTTTTCTGTCGTGTATCGATTTCTTTTCTAATTCTTCCTGAATTTCTCAAATCCTTTGAATTTTTTTTGCCGTAGCTCATTTTACCTACGTCGTTGAATCCGCATTCGTTCGCCAAATAAACGATGTTTTTAATGAGAGAGAGAGAGAGAGAGAGATGAGGAGAAGGAGCGAGATAACTGTTTTCTACAGTTGGAGAAAAATCGATATATTAGGGTTGGCACTCTGAAAATTGTCAAAACTTTTGACTCTGGCGAGTAAAACGACTGTTATAGTAGATCGAAACGACGAACCGAAGCACTGTTTCTGACGATTCGGATTACACCATCAATAATACAACTGGTGGCGCTGCTGAGCACACACTTAACGGTACACGCGTCCTTCAAATACAGAAACAGAACCTTTTCTGACGGGTGCGATCATACCAGCACTAACGCACCGGATCCCATCAGAACTCCGCAGTTAAGCGTGCTTGGGCGAGAGTAGTACTAGGATGGGTGACCTCCTGGGAAGTCCTCGTGTTGCACCCCTTTCTCCCCCAAAAACTTTTAACCGACGATATGGAGCCCTTTCTTACCTTGAACGAACCTTCAACGAAGAATACGTGAATAGTTACGAGCAGTGCTGATAAATATTGTCGACCTCAAAGCAAGTCTCACGGGAATCGTGCTCGCGTATAGATGGCGCAATCGCCGATGGGAGCGATCCACCGGTTGAGGCTCCAAACTTTAAACCCTCGGAAGGTGGTGTAAACGACGGATTTTGGGGTCGAAGGCGCGGCGAACGGGGCCTTGCCCAGTTCGCCATTGTAGTAATCGAGCGGGGCTTCGATCCGATATGCTATAATAGTCATTTCGTTGCCCGAGTAAGAAGTTATCGCCGTTTAAAGTTACCGCTCGGATCTATCGATTTTTCGGCAGCTACGAACGGCCGTAATCTCTCACTCTGAAGACCAAGCACGAATTGAACACAGAGAAGGTACGTCAAAGAAGAGGAGAAAATCCCTTGATCCATTTTCACGTAGCTCTGCGTTTTCTGTCGTGTATCGATTTCTTTTCTAATTCTTCCTGAATTTCTCAAATCCTTTGAATTTTTTTTGCCGTAGCTCATTTTACCTACGTCGTTGAATCCGCATTCGTTCGCCAAATAAACGATGTTTTTAATGAGAGAGAGAGAGAGAGAGAGAGAGAGAGAGAGAGAGATGAGGAGAAGGAGCGAGATAACTGTTTTCTACAGTTGGAGAAAAATCGATATATTAGGGTTGGCACTCTGAAAATTGTCAAAACTTTTGACTCTGGCGAGTAAAACGACTGTTATAGTAGATCGAAACGACGAACCGAAGCACTGTTTCTGACGATTCGGATTACACCATCAATAATACAACTGGTGGCGCTGCTGAGCACACACTTAACGGTACACGCGTCCTTCTAATACAGAAACAGAACCTTTTCTGACGGGTGCGATCATACCAGCACTAACGCACCGGATCCCATCAGAACTCCGCAGTTAAGCGTGCTTGGGCGAGAGTAGTACTAGGATGGGTGACCTCCTGGGAAGTCCTCGTGTTGCACCCCTTTCTCCCCCAAAAACTTTTAACCGACGATATTGAGCCCTTTCTTACCTTGAACGAACCTTCAACGAAGAATACGTGAATAGTTACGAGCAGTGCTGATAAATATTGTCGACCTCAAAGCAAGTCTCACGGGAATCGTGCTCGCGTATAGATGGCGCAATCGCCGATGGGAGCGATCCACCGGTTGAGGCTCCAAACTTTAAACCCTCGGAAGGTGGTGTAAACGACGGATTTTGGGGTCGAAGGCGCGGCGAACGGGGCCTTGCCCAGTTCGCCATTGTAGTAATCGAGCGGGGCTTCGATCCGATATGCTATAATAGTCATTTCGTTGCCCGAGTAAGAAGTTATCGCCGTTTAAAGTTACCGCTCGGATCTATCGATTTTTCGGCAGCTACGAACGGCCGTAATCTCTCACTCTGAAGACCAAGCACGAATTGAACACAGAGAAGGTACGTCAAAGAAGAGGAGAAAATCCCTTGATCCATTTTCACGTAGCTCTGCGTTTTCTGTCGTGTATCGATTTCTTTTCTAATTCTTCCTGAATTTCTCAAATCCTTTGAATTTTTTTTGCCGTAGCTCATTTTACCTACGTCGTTGAATCCGCATTCGTTCGCCAAATAAACGATGTTTTTAATGAGAGAGAGAGAGAGAGAGAGATGAGGAGAAGGAGCGAGATAACTGTTTTCTACAGTTGGAGAAAAATCGATATATTAGGGTTGGCACTCTGAAAATTGTCAAAACTTTTGACTCTGGCGAGTAAAACGACTGTTATAGTAGATCGAAACGACGAACCGAAGCACTGTTTCTGACGATTCGGATTACACCATCAATAATACAACTGGTGGCGCTGCTGAGCACACACTTAACGGTACACGCGTCCTTCTAATACAGAAACAGAACCTTTTCTGACGGGTGCGATCATACCAGCACTAACGCACCGGATCCCATCAGAACTCCGCAGTTAAGCGTGCTTGGGCGAGAGTAGTACTAGGATGGGTGACCTCCTGGGAAGTCCTCGTGTTGCACCCCTTTCTCCCCCAAAAACTTTTAACCGACGATATGGAGCCCTTTCTTACCTTGAACGAACCTTCAACGAAGAATACGTGAATAGTTACGAGCAGTGCTGATAAATATTGTCGACCTCAAAGCAAGTCTCACGGGAATCGTGCTCGCGTATAGATGGCGCAATCGCCGATGGGAGCGATCCACCGGTTGAGGCTCCAAACTTTAAACCCTCGGAAGGTGGTGTAAACGACGGATTTTGGGGTCGAAGGCGCGGCGAACGGGGCCTTGCCCAGTTCGCCATTGTAGTAATCGAGCGGGGCTTCGATCCGATATGCTATAATAGTCATTTCGTTGCCCGAGTAAGAAGTTATCGCCGTTTAAAGTTACCGCTCGGATCTATCGATTTTTCGGCAGCTACGAACGGCCGTAATCTCTCACTCTGAAGACCAAGCACGAATTGAACACAGAGAAGGTACGTCAAAGAAGAGGAGAAAATCCCTTGATCCATTTTCACGTAGCTCTGCGTTTTCTGTCGTGTATCGATTTCTTTTCTAATTCTTCCTGAATTTCTCAAATCCTTTGAATTTTTTTTGCCGTAGCTCATTTTACCTACGTCGTTGAATCCGCATTCGTTCGCCAAATAAACGATGTTTTTAATGAGAGAGAGAGAGAGAGAGAGAGAGAGAGAGAGAGAGAGAGAGATGAGGAGAAGGAGCGAGATAACTGTTTTCTACAGTTGGAGAAAAATCGATATATTAGGGTTGGCACTCTGAAAATTGTCAAAACTTTTGACTCTGGCGAGTAAAACGACTGTTATAGTAGATCGAAACGACGAACCGAAGCACTGTTTCTGACGATTCGGATTACACCATCAATAATACAACTGGTGGCGCTGCTGAGCACACACTTAACGGTACACGCGTCCTTCTAATACAGAAACAGAACCTTTTCTGACGGGTGCGATCATACCAGCACTAACGCACCGGATCCCATCAGAACTCCGCAGTTAAGCGTGCTTGGGCGAGAGTAGTACTAGGATGGGTGACCTCCTGGGAAGTCCTCGTGTTGCACCCCTTTCTCCCCCAAAAACTTTTAACCGACGATATTGAGCCCTTTCTTACCTTGAACGAACCTTCAACGAAGAATACGTGAATAGTTACGAGCAGTGCTGATAAATATTGTCGACCTCAAAGCAAGTCTCACGGGAATCGTGCTCGCGTATAGATGGCGCAATCGCCGATGGGAGCGATCCACCGGTTGAGGCTCCAAACTTTAAACCCTCGGAAGGTGGTGTAAACGACGGATTTTGGGGTCGAAGGCGCGGCGAACGGGGCCTTGCCCAGTTCGCCATTGTAGTAATCGAGCGGGGCTTCGATCCGATATGCTATAATAGTCATTTCGTTGCCCGAGTAAGAAGTTATCGCCGTTTAAAGTTACCGCTCGGATCTATCGATTTTTCGGCAGCTACGAACGGCCGTAATCTCTCACTCTGAAGACCAAGCACGAATTGAACACAGAGAAGGTACGTCAAAGAAGAGGAGAAAATCCCTTGATCCATTTTCACGTAGCTCTGCGTTTTCTGTCGTGTATCGATTTCTTTTCTAATTCTTCCTGAATTTCTCAAATCCTTTGAATTTTTTTTGCCGTAGCTCATTTTACCTACGTCGTTGAATCCGCATTCGTTCGCCAAATAAACGATGTTTTTAATGAGAGAGAGAGAGAGAGAGAGATGAGGAGAAGGAGCGAGATAACTGTTTTCTACAGTTGGAGAAAAATCGATATATTAGGGTTGGCACTCTGAAAATTGTCAAAACTTTTGACTCTGGCGAGTAAAACGACTGTTATAGTAGATCGAAACGACGAACCGAAGCACTGTTTCTGACGATTCGGATTACACCATCAATAATACAACTGGTGGCGCTGCTGAGCACACACTTAACGGTACACGCGTCCTTCTAATACAGAAACAGAACCTTTTCTGACGGGTGCGATCATACCAGCACTAACGCACCGGATCCCATCAGAACTCCGCAGTTAAGCGTGCTTGGGCGAGAGTAGTACTAGGATGGGTGACCTCCTGGGAAGTCCTCGTGTTGCACCCCTTTCTCCCCCAAAAACTTTTAACCGACGATATGGAGCCCTTTCTTACCTTGAACGAACCTTCAACGAAGAATACGTGAATAGTTACGAGCAGTGCTGATAAATATTGTCGACCTCAAAGCAAGTCTCACGGGAATCGTGCTCGCGTATAGATGGCGCAATCGCCGATGGGAGCGATCCACCGGTTGAGGCTCCAAACTTTAAACCCTCGGAAGGTGGTGTAAACGACGGATTTTGGGGTCGAAGGCGCGGCGAACGGGGCCTTGCCCAGTTCGCCATTGTAGTAATCGAGCGGGGCTTCGATCCGATATGCTATAATAGTCATTTCGTTGCCCGAGTAAGAAGTTATCGCCGTTTAAAGTTACCGCTCGGATCTATCGATTTTTCGGCAGCTACGAACGGCCGTAATCTCTCACTCTGAAGACCAAGCACGAATTGAACACAGAGAAGGTACGTCAAAGAAGAGGAGAAAATCCCTTGATCCATTTTCACGTAGCTCTGCGTTTTCTGTCGTGTATCGATTTCTTTTCTAATTCTTCCTGAATTTCTCAAATCCTTTGAATTTTTTTTGCCGTAGCTCATTTTACCTACGTCGTTGAATCCGCATTCGTTCGCCAAATAAACGATGTTTTTAATGAGAGAGAGAGAGAGAGAGAGAGAGAGAGATGAGGAGAAGGAGCGAGATAACTGTTTTCTACAGTTGGAGAAAAATCGATATATTAGGGTTGGCACTCTGAAAATTGTCAAAACTTTTGACTCTGGCGAGTAAAACGACTGTTATAGTAGATCGAAACGACGAACCGAAGCACTGTTTCTGACGATTCGGATTACACCATCAATAATACAACTGGTGGCGCTGCTGAGCACACACTTAACGGTACACGCGTCCTTCTAATACAGAAACAGAACCTTTTCTGACGGGTGCGATCATACCAGCACTAACGCACCGGATCCCATCAGAACTCCGCAGTTAAGCGTGCTTGGGCGAGAGTAGTACTAGGATGGGTGACCTCCTGGGAAGTCCTCGTGTTGCACCCCTTTCTCCCCCAAAAACTTTTAACCGACGATATTGAGCCCTTTCTTACCTTGAACGAACCTTCAACGAAGAATACGTGAATAGTTACGAGCAGTGCTGATAAATATTGTCGACCTCAAAGCAAGTCTCACGGGAATCGTGCTCGCGTATAGATGGCGCAATCGCCGATGGGAGCGATCCACCGGTTGAGGCTCCAAACTTTAAACCCTCGGAAGGTGGTGTAAACGACGGATTTTGGGGTCGAAGGCGCGGCGAACGGGGCCTTGCCCAGTTCGCCATTGTAGTAATCGAGCGGGGCTTCGATCCGATATGCTATAATAGTCATTTCGTTGCCCGAGTAAGAAGTTATCGCCGTTTAAAGTTACCGCTCGGATCTATCGATTTTTCGGCAGCTACGAACGGCCGTAATCTCTCACTCTGAAGACCAAGCACGAATTGAACACAGAGAAGGTACGTCAAAGAAGAGGAGAAAATCCCTTGATCCATTTTCACGTAGCTCTGCGTTTTCTGTCGTGTATCGATTTCTTTTCTAATTCTTCCTGAATTTCTCAAATCCTTTGAATTTTTTTTGCCGTAGCTCATTTTACCTACGTCGTTGAATCCGCATTCGTTCGCCAAATAAACGATGTTTTTAATGAGAGAGAGAGAGAGAGAGAGATGAGGAGAAGGAGCGAGATAACTGTTTTCTACAGTTGGAGAAAAATCGATATATTAGGGTTGGCACTCTGAAAATTGTCAAAACTTTTGACTCTGGCGAGTAAAACGACTGTTATAGTAGATCGAAACGACGAACCGAAGCACTGTTTCTGACGATTCGGATTACACCATCAATAATACAACTGGTGGCGCTGCTGAGCACACACTTAACGGTACACGCGTCCTTCTAATACAGAAACAGAACCTTTTCTGACGGGTGCGATCATACCAGCACTAACGCACCGGATCCCATCAGAACTCCGCAGTTAAGCGTGCTTGGGCGAGAGTAGTACTAGGATGGGTGACCTCCTGGGAAGTCCTCGTGTTGCACCCCTTTCTCCCCCAAAAACTTTTAACCGACGATATGGAGCCCTTTCTTACCTTGAACGAACCTTCAACGAAGAATACGTGAATAGTTACGAGCAGTGCTGATAAATATTGTCGACCTCAAAGCAAGTCTCAAGGGAATCGTGCTCGCGTATAGATGGCGCAATCGCCGATGGGAGCGATCCACCGGTTGAGGCTCCAAACTTTAAACCCTCGGAAGGTGGTGTAAACGACGGATTTTGGGGTCGAAGGCGCGGCGAACGGGGCCTTGCCCAGTTCGCCATTGTAGTAATCGAGCGGGGCTTCGATCCGATATGCTATAATAGTCATTTCGTTGCCCGAGTAAGAAGTTATCGCCGTTTAAAGTTACCGCTCGGATCTATCGATTTTTCGGCAGCTACGAACGGCCGTAATCTCTCACTCTGAAGACCAAGCACGAATTGAACACAGAGAAGGTACGTCAAAGAAGAGGAGAAAATCCCTTGATCCATTTTCACGTAGCTCTGCGTTTTCTGTCGTGTATCGATTTCTTTTCTAATTCTTCCTGAATTTCTCAAATCCTTTGAATTTTTTTTGCCGTAGCTCATTTTACCTACGTCGTTGAATCCGCATTCGTTCGCCAAATAAACGATGTTTTTAATGAGAGAGAGAGAGAGAGAGAGAGAGAGAGAGAGAGAGAGAGAGATGAGGAGAAGGAGCGAGATAACTGTTTTCTACAGTTGGAGAAAAATCGATATATTAGGGTTGGCACTCTGAAAATTGTCAAAACTTTTGACTCTGGCGAGTAAAACGACTGTTATAGTAGATCGAAACGACGAACCGAAGCACTGTTTCTGACGATTCGGATTACACCATCAATAATACAACTGGTGGCGCTGCTGAGCACACACTTAACGGTACACGCGTCCTTCTAATACAGAAACAGAACCTTTTCTGACGGGTGCGATCATACCAGCACTAACGCACCGGATCCCATCAGAACTCCGCAGTTAAGCGTGCTTGGGCGAGAGTAGTACTAGGATGGGTGACCTCCTGGGAAGTCCTCGTGTTGCACCCCTTTCTCCCCCAAAAACTTTTAACCGACGATATTGAGCCCTTTCTTACCTTGAACGAACCTTCAACGAAGAATACGTGAATAGTTACGAGCAGTGCTGATAAATATTGTCGACCTCAAAGCAAGTCTCACGGGAATCGTGCTCGCGTATAGATGGCGCAATCGCCGATGGGAGCGATCCACCGGTTGAGGCTCCAAACTTTAAACCCTCGGAAGGTGGTGTAAACGACGGATTTTGGGGTCGAAGGCGCGGCGAACGGGGCCTTGCCCAGTTCGCCATTGTAGTAATCGAGCGGGGCTTCGATCCGATATGCTATAATAGTCATTTCGTTGCCCGAGTAAGAAGTTATCGCCGTTTAAAGTTACCGCTCGGATCTATCGATTTTTCGGCAGCTACGAACGGCCGTAATCTCTCACTCTGAAGACCAAGCACGAATTGAACACAGAGAAGGTACGTCAAAGAAGAGGAGAAAATCCCTTGATCCATTTTCACGTAGCTCTGCGTTTTCTGTCGTGTATCGATTTCTTTTCTAATTCTTCCTGAATTTCTCAAATCCTTTGAATTTTTTTTGCCGTAGCTCATTTTACCTACGTCGTTGAATCCGCATTCGTTCGCCAAATAAACGATGTTTTTAATGAGAGAGAGAGAGAGAGAGAGATGAGGAGAAGGAGCGAGATAACTGTTTTCTACAGTTGGAGAAAAATCGATATATTAGGGTTGGCACTCTGAAAATTGTCAAAACTTTTGACTCTGGCGAGTAAAACGACTGTTATAGTAGATCGAAACGACGAACCGAAGCACTGTTTCTGACGATTCGGATTACACCATCAATAATACAACTGGTGGCGCTGCTGAGCACACACTTAACGGTACACGCGTCCTTCTAATACAGAAACAGAACCTTTTCTGACGGGTGCGATCATACCAGCACTAACGCACCGGATCCCATCAGAACTCCGCAGTCAAGCGTGCTTGGGCGAGAGTAGTACTAGGATGGGTGACCTCCTGGGAAGTCCTCGTGTTGCACCCCTTTCTCCCCCAAAAACTTTTAACCGACGATATGGAGCCCTTTCTTACCTTGAACGAACCTTCAACGAAGAATACGTGAATAGTTACGAGCAGTGCTGATAAATATTGTCGACCTCAAAGCAAGTCTCACGGGAATCGTGCTCGCGTATAGATGGCGCAATCGCCGATGGGAGCGATCCACCGGTTGAGGCTCCAAACTTTAAACCCTCGGAAGGTGGTGTAAACGACGGATTTTGGGGTCGAAGGCGCGGCGAACGGGGCCTTGCCCAGTTCGCCATTGTAGTAATCGAGCGGGGCTTCGATCCGATATGCTATAATAGTCATTTCGTTGCCCGAGTAAGAAGTTATCGCCGTTTAAAGTTACCGCTCGGATCTATCGATTTTTCGGCAGCTACGAACGGCCGTAATCTCTCACTCTGAAGACCAAGCACGAATTGAACACAGAGAAGGTACGTCAAAGAAGAGGAGAAAATCCCTTGATCCATTTTCACGTAGCTCTGCGTTTTCTGTCGTGTATCGATTTCTTTTCTAATTCTTCCTGAATTTCTCAAATCCTTTGAATTTTTTTTGCCGTAGCTCATTTTACCTACGTCGTTGAATCCGCATTCGTTCGCCAAATAAACGATGTTTTTAATGAGAGAGAGAGAGAGAGAGAGAGAGAGAGATGAGGAGAAGGAGCGAGATAACTGTTTTCTACAGTTGGAGAAAAATCGATATATTAGGGTTGGCACTCTGAAAATTGTCAAAACTTTTGACTCTGGCGAGTAAAACGACTGTTATAGTAGATCGAAACGACGAACCGAAGCACTGTTTCTGACGATTCGGATTACACCATCAATAATACAACTGGTGGCGCTGCTGAGCACACACTTAACGGTACACGCGTCCTTCTAATACAGAAACAGAACCTTTTCTGACGGGTGCGATCATACCAGCACTAACGCACCGGATCCCATCAGAACTCCGCAGTTAAGCGTGCTTGGGCGAGAGTAGTACTAGGATGGGTGACCTCCTGGGAAGTCCTCGTGTTGCACCCCTTTCTCCCCCAAAAACTTTTAACCGACGATATTGAGCCCTTTCTTACCTTGAACGAACCTTCAACGAAGAATACGTGAATAGTTACGAGCAGTGCTGATAAATATTGTCGACCTCAAAGCAAGTCTCACGGGAATCGTGCTCGCGTATAGATGGCGCAATCGCCGATGGGAGCGATCCACCGGTTGAGGCTCCAAACTTTAAACCCTCGGAAGGTGGTGTAAACGACGGATTTTGGGGTCGAAGGCGCGGCGAACGGGGCCTTGCCCAGTTCGCCATTGTAGTAATCGAGCGGGGCTTCGATCCGATATGCTATAATAGTCATTTCGTTGCCCGAGTAAGAAGTTATCGCCGTTTAAAGTTACCGCTCGGATCTATCGATTTTTCGGCAGCTACGAACGGCCGTAATCTCTCACTCTGAAGACCAAGCACGAATTGAACACAGAGAAGGTACGTCAAAGAAGAGGAGAAAATCCCTTGATCCATTTTCACGTAGCTCTGCGTTTTCTGTCGTGTATCGATTTCTTTTCTAATTCTTCCTGAATTTCTCAAATCCTTTGAATTTTTTTTGCCGTAGCTCATTTTACCTACGTCGTTGAATCCGCATTCGTTCGCCAAATAAACGATGTTTTTAATGAGAGAGAGAGAGAGAGAGAGATGAGGAGAAGGAGCGAGATAACTGTTTTCTACAGTTGGAGAAAAATCGATATATTAGGGTTGGCACTCTGAAAATTGTCAAAACTTTTGACTCTGGCGAGTAAAACGACTGTTATAGTAGATCGAAACGACGAACCGAAGCACTGTTTCTGACGATTCGGATTACACCATCAATAATACAACTGGTGGCGCTGCTGAGCACACACTTAACGGTACACGCGTCCTTCTAATACAGAAACAGAACCTTTTCTGACGGGTGCGATCATACCAGCACTAACGCACCGGATCCCATCAGAACTCCGCAGTTAAGCGTGCTTGGGCGAGAGTAGTACTAGGATGGGTGACCTCCTGGGAAGTCCTCGTGTTGCACCCCTTTCTCCCCCAAAAACTTTTAACCGACGATATGGAGCCCTTTCTTACCTTGAACGAACCTTCAACGAAGAATACGTGAATAGTTACGAGCAGTGCTGATAAATATTGTCGACCTCAAAGCAAGTCTCACGGGAATCGTGCTCGCGTATAGATGGCGCAATCGCCGATGGGAGCGATCCACCGGTTGAGGCTCCAAACTTTAAACCCTCGGAAGGTGGTGTAAACGACGGATTTTGGGGTCGAAGGCGCGGCGAACGGGGCCTTGCCCAGTTCGCCATTGTAGTAATCGAGCGGGGCTTCGATCCGATATGCTATAATAGTCATTTCGTTGCCCGAGTAAGAAGTTATCGCCGTTTAAAGTTACCGCTCGGATCTATCGATTTTTCGGCAGCTACGAACGGCCGTAATCTCTCACTCTGAAGACCAAGCACGAATTGAACACAGAGAAGGTACGTCAAAGAAGAGGAGAAAATCCCTTGATCCATTTTCACGTAGCTCTGCGTTTTCTGTCGTGTATCGATTTCTTTTCTAATTCTTCCTGAATTTCTCAAATCCTTTGAATTTTTTTTGCCGTAGCTCATTTTACCTACGTCGTTGAATCCGCATTCGTTCGCCAAATAAACGATGTTTTTAATGAGAGAGAGAGAGAGAGAGAGAGAGAGAGAGAGAGAGAGAGAGATGAGGAGAAGGAGCGAGATAACTGTTTTCTACAGTTGGAGAAAAATCGATATATTAGGGTTGGCACTCTGAAAATTGTCAAAACTTTTGACTCTGGCGAGTAAAACGACTGTTATAGTAGATCGAAACGACGAACCGAAGCACTGTTTCTGACGATTCGGATTACACCATCAATAATACAACTGGTGGCGCTGCTGAGCACACACTTAACGGTACACGCGTCCTTCTAATACAGAAACAGAACCTTTTCTGACGGGTGCGATCATACCAGCACTAACGCACCGGATCCCATCAGAACTCCGCAGTTAAGCGTGCTTGGGCGAGAGTAGTACTAGGATGGGTGACCTCCTGGGAAGTCCTCGTGTTGCACCCCTTTCTCCCCCAAAAACTTTTAACCGACGATATTGAGCCCTTTCTTACCTTGAACGAACCTTCAACGAAGAATACGTGAATAGTTACGAGCAGTGCTGATAAATATTGTCGACCTCAAAGCAAGTCTCACGGGAATCGTGCTCGCGTATAGATGGCGCAATCGCCGATGGGAGCGATCCACCGGTTGAGGCTCCAAACTTTAAACCCTCGGAAGGTGGTGTAAACGACGGATTTTGGGGTCGAAGGCGCGGCGAACGGGGCCTTGCCCAGTTCGCCATTGTAGTAATCGAGCGGGGCTTCGATCCGATATGCTATAATAGTCATTTCGTTGCCCGAGTAAGAAGTTATCGCCGTTTAAAGTTACCGCTCGGATCTATCGATTTTTCGGCAGCTACGAACGGCCGTAATCTCTCACTCTGAAGACCAAGCACGAATTGAACACAGAGAAGGTACGTCAAAGAAGAGGAGAAAATCCCTTGATCCATTTTCACGTAGCTCTGCGTTTTCTGTCGTGTATCGATTTCTTTTCTAATTCTTCCTGAATTTCTCAAATCCTTTGAATTTTTTTTGCCGTAGCTCATTTTACCTACGTCGTTGAATCCGCATTCGTTCGCCAAATAAACGATGTTTTTAATGAGAGAGAGAGAGAGAGAGAGATGAGGAGAAGGAGCGAGATAACTGTTTTCTACAGTTGGAGAAAAATCGATATATTAGGGTTGGCACTCTGAAAATTGTCAAAACTTTTGACTCTGGCGAGTAAAACGACTGTTATAGTAGATCGAAACGACGAACCGAAGCACTGTTTCTGACGATTCGGATTACACCATCAATAATACAACTGGTGGCGCTGCTGAGCACACACTTAACGGTACACGCGTCCTTCTAATACAGAAACAGAACCTTTTCTGACGGGTGCGATCATACCAGCACTAACGCACCGGATCCCATCAGAACTCCGCAGTCAAGCGTGCTTGGGCGAGAGTAGTACTAGGATGGGTGACCTCCTGGGAAGTCCTCGTGTTGCACCCCTTTCTCCCCCAAAAACTTTTAACCGACGATATGGAGCCCTTTCTTACCTTGAACGAACCTTCAACGAAGAATACGTGAATAGTTACGAGCAGTGCTGATAAATATTGTCGACCTCAAAGCAAGTCTCACGGGAATCGTGCTCGCGTATAGATGGCGCAATCGCCGATGGGAGCGATCCACCGGTTGAGGCTCCAAACTTTAAACCCTCGGAAGGTGGTGTAAACGACGGATTTTGGGGTCGAAGGCGCGGCGAACGGGGCCTTGCCCAGTTCGCCATTGTAGTAATCGAGCGGGGCTTCGATCCGATATGCTATAATAGTCATTTCGTTGCCCGAGTAAGAAGTTATCGCCGTTTAAAGTTACCGCTCGGATCTATCGATTTTTCGGCAGCTACGAACGGCCGTAATCTCTCACTCTGAAGACCAAGCACGAATTGAACACAGAGAAGGTACGTCAAAGAAGAGGAGAAAATCCCTTGATCCATTTTCACGTAGCTCTGCGTTTTCTGTCGTGTATCGATTTCTTTTCTAATTCTTCCTGAATTTCTCAAATCCTTTGAATTTTTTTTGCCGTAGCTCATTTTACCTACGTCGTTGAATCCGCATTCGTTCGCCAAATAAACGATGTTTTTAATGAGAGAGAGAGAGAGAGAGAGAGAGAGAGAGAGAGAGAGAGAGATGAGGAGAAGGAGCGAGATAACTGTTTTCTACAGTTGGAGAAAAATCGATATATTAGGGTTGGCACTCTGAAAATTGTCAAAACTTTTGACTCTGGCGAGTAAAACGACTGTTATAGTAGATCGAAACGACGAACCGAAGCACTGTTTCTGACGATTCGGATTACACCATCAATAATACAACTGGTGGCGCTGCTGAGCACACACTTAACGGTACACGCGTCCTTCTAATACAGAAACAGAACCTTTTCTGACGGGTGCGATCATACCAGCACTAACGCACCGGATCCCATCAGAACTCCGCAGTTAAGCGTGCTTGGGCGAGAGTAGTACTAGGATGGGTGACCTCCTGGGAAGTCCTCGTGTTGCACCCCTTTCTCCCCCAAAAACTTTTAACCGACGATATTGAGCCCTTTCTTACCTTGAACGAACCTTCAACGAAGAATACGTGAATAGTTACGAGCAGTGCTGATAAATATTGTCGACCTCAAAGCAAGTCTCACGGGAATCGTGCTCGCGTATAGATGGCGCAATCGCCGATGGGAGCGATCCACCGGTTGAGGCTCCAAACTTTAAACCCTCGGAAGGTGGTGTAAACGACGGATTTTGGGGTCGAAGGCGCGGCGAACGGGGCCTTGCCCAGTTCGCCATTGTAGTAATCGAGCGGGGCTTCGATCCGATATGCTATAATAGTCATTTCGTTGCCCGAGTAAGAAGTTATCGCCGTTTAAAGTTACCGCTCGGATCTATCGATTTTTCGGCAGCTACGAACGGCCGTAATCTCTCACTCTGAAGACCAAGCACGAATTGAACACAGAGAAGGTACGTCAAAGAAGAGGAGAAAATCCCTTGATCCATTTTCACGTAGCTCTGCGTTTTCTGTCGTGTATCGATTTCTTTTCTAATTCTTCCTGAATTTCTCAAATCCTTTGAATTTTTTTTGCCGTAGCTCATTTTACCTACGTCGTTGAATCCGCATTCGTTCGCCAAATAAACGATGTTTTTAATGAGAGAGAGAGAGAGAGAGAGATGAGGAGAAGGAGCGAGATAACTGTTTTCTACAGTTGGAGAAAAATCGATATATTAGGGTTGGCACTCTGAAAATTGTCAAAACTTTTGACTCTGGCGAGTAAAACGACTGTTATAGTAGATCGAAACGACGAACCGAAGCACTGTTTCTGACGATTCGGATTACACCATCAATAATACAACTGGTGGCGCTGCTGAGCACACACTTAACGGTACACGCGTCCTTCTAATACAGAAACAGAACCTTTTCTGACGGGTGCGATCATACCAGCACTAACGCACCGGATCCCATCAGAACTCCGCAGTTAAGCGTGCTTGGGCGAGAGTAGTACTAGGATGGGTGACCTCCTGGGAAGTCCTCGTGTTGCACCCCTTTCTCCCCCAAAAACTTTTAACCGACGATATGGAGCCCTTTCTTACCTTGAACGAACCTTCAACGAAGAATACGTGAATAGTTACGAGCAGTGCTGATAAATATTGTCGACCTCAAAGCAAGTCTCACGGGAATCGTGCTCGCGTATAGATGGCGCAATCGCCGATGGGAGCGATCCACCGGTTGAGGCTCCAAACTTTAAACCCTCGGAAGGTGGTGTAAACGACGGATTTTGGGGTCGAAGGCGCGGCGAACGGGGCCTTGCCCAGTTCGCCATTGTAGTAATCGAGCGGGGCTTCGATCCGATATGCTATAATAGTCATTTCGTTGCCCGAGTAAGAAGTTATCGCCGTTTAAAGTTACCGCTCGGATCTATCGATTTTTCGGCAGCTACGAACGGCCGTAATCTCTCACTCTGAAGACCAAGCACGAATTGAACACAGAGAAGGTACGTCAAAGAAGAGGAGAAAATCCCTTGATCCATTTTCACGTAGCTCTGCGTTTTCTGTCGTGTATCGATTTCTTTTCTAATTCTTCCTGAATTTCTCAAATCCTTTGAATTTTTTTTGCCGTAGCTCATTTTACCTACGTCGTTGAATCCGCATTCGTTCGCCAAATAAACGATGTTTTTAATGAGAGAGAGAGAGAGAGAGAGAGAGAGAGATGAGGAGAAGGAGCGAGATAACTGTTTTCTACAGTTGGAGAAAAATCGATATATTAGGGTTGGCACTCTGAAAATTGTCAAAACTTTTGACTCTGGCGAGTAAAACGACTGTTATAGTAGATCGAAACGACGAACCGAAGCACTGTTTCTGACGATTCGGATTACACCATCAATAATACAACTGGTGGCGCTGCTGAGCACACACTTAACGGTACACGCGTCCTTCTAATACAGAAACAGAACCTTTTCTGACGGGTGCGATCATACCAGCACTAACGCACCGGATCCCATCAGAACTCCGCAGTTAAGCGTGCTTGGGCGAGAGTAGTACTAGGATGGGTGACCTCCTGGGAAGTCCTCGTGTTGCACCCCTTTCTCCCCCAAAAACTTTTAACCGACGATATGGAGCCCTTTCTTACCTTGAACGAACCTTCAACGAAGAATACGTGAATAGTTACGAGCAGTGCTGATAAATATTGTCGACCTCAAAGCAAGTCTCACGGGAATCGTGCTCGCGTATAGATGGCGCAATCGCCGATGGGAGCGATCCACCGGTTGAGGCTCCAAACTTTAAACCCTCGGAAGGTGGTGTAAACGACGGATTTTGGGGTCGAAGGCGCGGCGAACGGGGCCTTGCCCAGTTCGCCATTGTAGTAATCGAGCGGGGCTTCGATCCGATATGCTATAATAGTCATTTCGTTGCCCGAGTAAGAAGTTATCGCCGTTTAAAGTTACCGCTCGGATCTATCGATTTTTCGGCAGCTACGAACGGCCGTAATCTCTCACTCTGAAGACCAAGCACGAATTGAACACAGAGAAGGTACGTCAAAGAAGAGGAGAAAATCCCTTGATCCATTTTCACGTAGCTCTGCGTTTTCTGTCGTGTATCGATTTCTTTTCTAATTCTTCCTGAATTTCTCAAATCCTTTGAATTTTTTTTGCCGTAGCTCATTTTACCTACGTCGTTGAATCCGCATTCGTTCGCCAAATAAACGATGTTTTTAATGAGAGAGAGAGAGAGAGAGAGAGAGAGAGAGAGATGAGGAGAAGGAGCGAGATAACTGTTTTCTACAGTTGGAGAAAAATCGATATATTAGGGTTGGCACTCTGAAAATTGTCAAAACTTTTGACTCTGGCGAGTAAAACGACTGTTATAGTAGATCGAAACGACGAACCGAAGCACTGTTTCTGACGATTCGGATTACACCATCAATAATACAACTGGTGGCGCTGCTGAGCACACACTTAACGGTACACGCGTCCTTCTAATACAGAAACAGAACCTTTTCTGACGGGTGCGATCATACCAGCACTAACGCACCGGATCCCATCAGAACTCCGCAGTTAAGCGTGCTTGGGCGAGAGTAGTACTAGGATGGGTGACCTCCTGGGAAGTCCTCGTGTTGCACCCCTTTCTCCCCCAAAAACTTTTAACCGACGATATTGAGCCCTTTCTTACCTTGAACGAACCTTCAACGAAGAATACGTGAATAGTTACGAGCAGTGCTGATAAATATTGTCGACCTCAAAGCAAGTCTCACGGGAATCGTGCTCGCGTATAGATGGCGCAATCGCCGATGGGAGCGATCCACCGGTTGAGGCTCCAAACTTTAAACCCTCGGAAGGTGGTGTAAACGACGGATTTTGGGGTCGAAGGCGCGGCGAACGGGGCCTTGCCCAGTTCGCCATTGTAGTAATCGAGCGGGGCTTCGATCCGATATGCTATAATAGTCATTTCGTTGCCCGAGTAAGAAGTTATCGCCGTTTAAAGTTACCGCTCGGATCTATCGATTTTTCGGCAGCTACGAACGGCCGTAATCTCTCACTCTGAAGACCAAGCACGAATTGAACACAGAGAAGGTACGTCAAAGAAGAGGAGAAAATCCCTTGATCCATTTTCACGTAGCTCTGCGTTTTCTGTCGTGTATCGATTTCTTTTCTAATTCTTCCTGAATTTCTCAAATCCTTTGAATTTTTTTTGCCGTAGCTCATTTTACCTACGTCGTTGAATCCGCATTCGTTCGCCAAATAAACGATGTTTTTAATGAGAGAGAGAGAGAGAGAGAGATGAGGAGAAGGAGCGAGATAACTGTTTTCTACAGTTGGAGAAAAATCGATATATTAGGGTTGGCACTCTGAAAATTGTCAAAACTTTTGACTCTGGCGAGTAAAACGACTGTTATAGTAGATCGAAACGACGAACCGAAGCACTGTTTCTGACGATTCGGATTACACCATCAATAATACAACTGGTGGCGCTGCTGAGCACACACTTAACGGTACACGCGTCCTTCTAATACAGAAACAGAACCTTTTCTGACGGGTGCGATCATACCAGCACTAACGCACCGGATCCCATCAGAACTCCGCAGTTAAGCGTGCTTGGGCGAGAGTAGTACTAGGATGGGTGACCTCCTGGGAAGTCCTCGTGTTGCACCCCTTTCTCCCCCAAAAACTTTTAACCGACGATATGGAGCCCTTTCTTACCTTGAACGAACCTTCAACGAAGAATACGTGAATAGTTACGAGCAGTGCTGATAAATATTGTCGACCTCAAAGCAAGTCTCAAGGGAATCGTGCTCGCGTATAGATGGCGCAATCGCCGATGGGAGCGATCCACCGGTTGAGGCTCCAAACTTTAAACCCTCGGAAGGTGGTGTAAACGACGGATTTTGGGGTCGAAGGCGCGGCGAACGGGGCCTTGCCCAGTTCGCCATTGTAGTAATCGAGCGGGGCTTCGATCCGATATGCTATAATAGTCATTTCGTTGCCCGAGTAAGAAGTTATCGCCGTTTAAAGTTACCGCTCGGATCTATCGATTTTTCGGCAGCTACGAACGGCCGTAATCTCTCACTCTGAAGACCAAGCACGAATTGAACACAGAGAAGGTACGTCAAAGAAGAGGAGAAAATCCCTTGATCCATTTTCACGTAGCTCTGCGTTTTCTGTCGTGTATCGATTTCTTTTCTAATTCTTCCTGAATTTCTCAAATCCTTTGAATTTTTTTTGCCGTAGCTCATTTTACCTACGTCGTTGAATCCGCATTCGTTCGCCAAATAAACGATGTTTTTAATGAGAGAGAGAGAGAGAGAGAGAGAGAGAGAGAGAGAGAGAGAGATGAGGAGAAGGAGCGAGATAACTGTTTTCTACAGTTGGAGAAAAATCGATATATTAGGGTTGGCACTCTGAAAATTGTCAAAACTTTTGACTCTGGCGAGTAAAACGACTGTTATAGTAGATCGAAACGACGAACCGAAGCACTGTTTCTGACGATTCGGATTACACCATCAATAATACAACTGGTGGCGCTGCTGAGCACACACTTAACGGTACACGCGTCCTTCTAATACAGAAACAGAACCTTTTCTGACGGGTGCGATCATACCAGCACTAACGCACCGGATCCCATCAGAACTCCGCAGTTAAGCGTGCTTGGGCGAGAGTAGTACTAGGATGGGTGACCTCCTGGGAAGTCCTCGTGTTGCACCCCTTTCTCCCCCAAAAACTTTTAACCGACGATATTGAGCCCTTTCTTACCTTGAACGAACCTTCAACGAAGAATACGTGAATAGTTACGAGCAGTGCTGATAAATATTGTCGACCTCAAAGCAAGTCTCACGGGAATCGTGCTCGCGTATAGATGGCGCAATCGCCGATGGGAGCGATCCACCGGTTGAGGCTCCAAACTTTAAACCCTCGGAAGGTGGTGTAAACGACGGATTTTGGGGTCGAAGGCGCGGCGAACGGGGCCTTGCCCAGTTCGCCATTGTAGTAATCGAGCGGGGCTTCGATCCGATATGCTATAATAGTCATTTCGTTGCCCGAGTAAGAAGTTATCGCCGTTTAAAGTTACCGCTCGGATCTATCGATTTTTCGGCAGCTACGAACGGCCGTAATCTCTCACTCTGAAGACCAAGCACGAATTGAACACAGAGAAGGTACGTCAAAGAAGAGGAGAAAATCCCTTGATCCATTTTCACGTAGCTCTGCGTTTTCTGTCGTGTATCGATTTCTTTTCTAATTCTTCCTGAATTTCTCAAATCCTTTGAATTTTTTTTGCCGTAGCTCATTTTACCTACGTCGTTGAATCCGCATTCGTTCGCCAAATAAACGATGTTTTTAATGAGAGAGAGAGAGAGAGAGAGAGAGAGAGAGAGAGAGAGAGAGATGAGGAGAAGGAGCGAGATAACTGTTTTCTACAGTTGGAGAAAAATCGATATATTAGGGTTGGCACTCTGAAAATTGTCAAAACTTTTGACTCTGGCGAGTAAAACGACTGTTATAGTAGATCGAAACGACGAACCGAAGCACTGTTTCTGACGATTCGGATTACACCATCAATAATACAACTGGTGGCGCTGCTGAGCACACACTTAACGGTACACGCGTCCTTCTAATACAGAAACAGAACCTTTTCTGACGGGTGCGATCATACCAGCACTAACGCACCGGATCCCATCAGAACTCCGCAGTTAAGCGTGCTTGGGCGAGAGTAGTACTAGGATGGGTGACCTCCTGGGAAGTCCTCGTGTTGCACCCCTTTCTCCCCCAAAAACTTTTAACCGACGATATTGAGCCCTTTCTTACCTTGAACGAACCTTCAACGAAGAATACGTGAATAGTTACGAGCAGTGCTGATAAATATTGTCGACCTCAAAGCAAGTCTCACGGGAATCGTGCTCGCGTATAGATGGCGCAATCGCCGATGGGAGCGATCCACCGGTTGAGGCTCCAAACTTTAAACCCTCGGAAGGTGGTGTAAACGACGGATTTTGGGGTCGAAGGCGCGGCGAACGGGGCCTTGCCCAGTTCGCCATTGTAGTAATCGAGCGGGGCTTCGATCCGATATGCTATAATAGTCATTTCGTTGCCCGAGTAAGAAGTTATCGCCGTTTAAAGTTACCGCTCGGATCTATCGATTTTTCGGCAGCTACGAACGGCCGTAATCTCTCACTCTGAAGACCAAGCACGAATTGAACACAGAGAAGGTACGTCAAAGAAGAGGAGAAAATCCCTTGATCCATTTTCACGTAGCTCTGCGTTTTCTGTCGTGTATCGATTTCTTTTCTAATTCTTCCTGAATTTCTCAAATCCTTTGAATTTTTTTTGCCGTAGCTCATTTTACCTACGTCGTTGAATCCGCATTCGTTCGCCAAATAAACGATGTTTTTAATGAGAGAGAGAGAGAGAGAGAGATGAGGAGAAGGAGCGAGATAACTGTTTTCTACAGTTGGAGAAAAATCGATATATTAGGGTTGGCACTCTGAAAATTGTCAAAACTTTTGACTCTGGCGAGTAAAACGACTGTTATAGTAGATCGAAACGACGAACCGAAGCACTGTTTCTGACGATTCGGATTACACCATCAATAATACAACTGGTGGCGCTGCTGAGCACACACTTAACGGTACACGCGTCCTTCTAATACAGAAACAGAACCTTTTCTGACGGGTGCGATCATACCAGCACTAACGCACCGGATCCCATCAGAACTCCGCAGTCAAGCGTGCTTGGGCGAGAGTAGTACTAGGATGGGTGACCTCCTGGGAAGTCCTCGTGTTGCACCCCTTTCTCCCCCAAAAACTTTTAACCGACGATATGGAGCCCTTTCTTACCTTGAACGAACCTTCAACGAAGAATACGTGAATAGTTACGAGCAGTGCTGATAAATATTGTCGACCTCAAAGCAAGTCTCACGGGAATCGTGCTCGCGTATAGATGGCGCAATCGCCGATGGGAGCGATCCACCGGTTGAGGCTCCAAACTTTAAACCCTCGGAAGGTGGTGTAAACGACGGATTTTGGGGTCGAAGGCGCGGCGAACGGGGCCTTGCCCAGTTCGCCATTGTAGTAATCGAGCGGGGCTTCGATCCGATATGCTATAATAGTCATTTCGTTGCCCGAGTAAGAAGTTATCGCCGTTTAAAGTTACCGCTCGGATCTATCGATTTTTCGGCAGCTACGAACGGCCGTAATCTCTCACTCTGAAGACCAAGCACGAATTGAACACAGAGAAGGTACGTCAAAGAAGAGGAGAAAATCCCTTGATCCATTTTCACGTAGCTCTGCGTTTTCTGTCGTGTATCGATTTCTTTTCTAATTCTTCCTGAATTTCTCAAATCCTTTGAATTTTTTTTGCCGTAGCTCATTTTACCTACGTCGTTGAATCCGCATTCGTTCGCCAAATAAACGATGTTTTTAATGAGAGAGAGAGAGAGAGAGAGAGAGAGAGAGAGATGAGGAGAAGGAGCGAGATAACTGTTTTCTACAGTTGGAGAAAAATCGATATATTAGGGTTGGCACTCTGAAAATTGTCAAAACTTTTGACTCTGGCGAGTAAAACGACTGTTATAGTAGATCGAAACGACGAACCGAAGCACTGTTTCTGACGATTCGGATTACACCATCAATAATACAACTGGTGGCGCTGCTGAGCACACACTTAACGGTACACGCGTCCTTCTAATACAGAAACAGAACCTTTTCTGACGGGTGCGATCATACCAGCACTAACGCACCGGATCCCATCAGAACTCCGCAGTTAAGCGTGCTTGGGCGAGAGTAGTACTAGGATGGGTGACCTCCTGGGAAGTCCTCGTGTTGCACCCCTTTCTCCCCCAAAAACTTTTAACCGACGATATTGAGCCCTTTCTTACCTTGAACGAACCTTCAACGAAGAATACGTGAATAGTTACGAGCAGTGCTGATAAATATTGTCGACCTCAAAGCAAGTCTCACGGGAATCGTGCTCGCGTATAGATGGCGCAATCGCCGATGGGAGCGATCCACCGGTTGAGGCTCCAAACTTTAAACCCTCGGAAGGTGGTGTAAACGACGGATTTTGGGGTCGAAGGCGCGGCGAACGGGGCCTTGCCCAGTTCGCCATTGTAGTAATCGAGCGGGGCTTCGATCCGATATGCTATAATAGTCATTTCGTTGCCCGAGTAAGAAGTTATCGCCGTTTAAAGTTACCGCTCGGATCTATCGATTTTTCGGCAGCTACGAACGGCCGTAATCTCTCACTCTGAAGACCAAGCACGAATTGAACACAGAGAAGGTACGTCAAAGAAGAGGAGAAAATCCCTTGATCCATTTTCACGTAGCTCTGCGTTTTCTGTCGTGTATCGATTTCTTTTCTAATTCTTCCTGAATTTCTCAAATCCTTTGAATTTTTTTTGCCGTAGCTCATTTTACCTACGTCGTTGAATCCGCATTCGTTCGCCAAATAAACGATGTTTTTAATGAGAGAGAGAGAGAGAGAGAGATGAGGAGAAGGAGCGAGATAACTGTTTTCTACAGTTGGAGAAAAATCGATATATTAGGGTTGGCACTCTGAAAATTGTCAAAACTTTTGACTCTGGCGAGTAAAACGACTGTTATAGTAGATCGAAACGACGAACCGAAGCACTGTTTCTGACGATTCGGATTACACCATCAATAATACAACTGGTGGCGCTGCTGAGCACACACTTAACGGTACACGCGTCCTTCTAATACAGAAACAGAACCTTTTCTGACGGGTGCGATCATACCAGCACTAACGCACCGGATCCCATCAGAACTCCGCAGTTAAGCGTGCCTGGGCGAGAGTAGTACTAGGATGGGTGACCTCCTGGGAAGTCCTCGTGTTGCACCCCTTTCTCCCCCAAAAACTTTTAACCGACGATATTGAGCCCTTTCTTACCTTGAACGAACCTTCAACGAAGAATACGTGAATAGTTACGAGCAGTGCTGATAAATATTGTCGACCTCAAAGCAAGTCTCACGGGAATCGTGCTCGCGTATAGATGGCGCAATCGCCGATGGGAGCGATCCACCGGTTGAGGCTCCAAACTTTAAACCCTCGGAAGGTGGTGTAAACGACGGATTTTGGGGTCGAAGGCGCGGCGAACGGGGCCTTGCCCAGTTCGCCATTGTAGTAATCGAGCGGGGCTTCGATCCGATATGCTATAATAGTCATTTCGTTGCCCGAGTAAGAAGTTATCGCCGTTTAAAGTTACCGCTCGGATCTATCGATTTTTCGGCAGCTACGAACGGCCGTAATCTCTCACTCTGAAGACCAAGCACGAATTGAACACAGAGAAGGTACGTCAAAGAAGAGGAGAAAATCCCTTGATCCATTTTCACGTAGCTCTGCGTTTTCTGTCGTGTATCGATTTCTTTTCTAATTCTTCCTGAATTTCTCAAATCCTTTGAATTTTTTTTGCCGTAGCTCATTTTACCTACGTCGTTGAATCCGCATTCGTTCGCCAAATAAACGATGTTTTTAATGAGAGAGAGAGAGAGAGAGAGATGAGGAGAAGGAGCGAGATAACTGTTTTCTACAGTTGGAGAAAAATCGATATATTAGGGTTGGCACTCTGAAAATTGTCAAAACTTTTGACTCTGGCGAGTAAAACGACTGTTATAGTAGATCGAAACGACGAACCGAAGCACTGTTTCTGACGATTCGGATTACACCATCAATAATACAACTGGTGGCGCTGCTGAGCACACACTTAACGGTACACGCGTCCTTCTAATACAGAAACAGAACCTTTTCTGACGGGTGCGATCATACCAGCACTAACGCACCGGATCCCATCAGAACTCCGCAGTTAAGCGTGCCTGGGCGAGAGTAGTACTAGGATGGGTGACCTCCTGGGAAGTCCTCGTGTTGCACCCCTTTCTCCCCCAAAAACTTTTAACCGACGATATTGAGCCCTTTCTTACCTTGAACGAACCTTCAACGAAGAATACGTGAATAGTTACGAGCAGTGCTGATAAATATTGTCGACCTCAAAGCAAGTCTCACGGGAATCGTGCTCGCGTATAGATGGCGCAATCGCCGATGGGAGCGATCCACCGGTTGAGGCTCCAAACTTTAAACCCTCGGAAGGTGGTGTAAACGACGGATTTTGGGGTCGAAGGCGCGGCGAACGGGGCCTTGCCCAGTTCGCCATTGTAGTAATCGAGCGGGGCTTCGATCCGATATGCTATAATAGTCATTTCGTTGCCCGAGTAAGAAGTTATCGCCGTTTAAAGTTACCGCTCGGATCTATCGATTTTTCGGCAGCTACGAACGGCCGTAATCTCTCACTCTGAAGACCAAGCACGAATTGAACACAGAGAAGGTACGTCAAAGAAGAGGAGAAAATCCCTTGATCCATTTTCACGTAGCTCTGCGTTTTCTGTCGTGTATCGATTTCTTTTCTAATTCTTCCTGAATTTCTCAAATCCTTTGAATTTTTTTTGCCGTAGCTCATTTTACCTACGTCGTTGAATCCGCATTCGTTCGCCAAATAAACGATGTTTTTAATGAGAGAGAGAGAGAGAGAGAGATGAGGAGAAGGAGCGAGATAACTGTTTTCTACAGTTGGAGAAAAATCGATATATTAGGGTTGGCACTCTGAAAATTGTCAAAACTTTTGACTCTGGCGAGTAAAACGACTGTTATAGTAGATCGAAACGACGAACCGAAGCACTGTTTCTGACGATTCGGATTACACCATCAATAATACAACTGGTGGCGCTGCTGAGCACACACTTAACGGTACACGCGTCCTTCTAATACAGAAACAGAACCTTTTCTGACGGGTGCGATCATACCAGCACTAACGCACCGGATCCCATCAGAACTCCGCAGTTAAGCGTGCTTGGGCGAGAGTAGTACTAGGATGGGTGACCTCCTGGGAAGTCCTCGTGTTGCACCCCTTTCTCCCCCAAAAACTTTTAACCGACGATATGGAGCCCTTTCTTACCTTGAACGAACCTTCAACGAAGAATACGTGAATAGTTACGAGCAGTGCTGATAAATATTGTCGACCTCAAAGCAAGTCTCAAGGGAATCGTGCTCGCGTATAGATGGCGCAATCGCCGATGGGAGCGATCCACCGGTTGAGGCTCCAAACTTTAAACCCTCGGAAGGTGGTGTAAACGACGGATTTTGGGGTCGAAGGCGCGGCGAACGGGGCCTTGCCCAGTTCGCCATTGTAGTAATCGAGCGGGGCTTCGATCCGATATGCTATAATAGTCATTTCGTTGCCCGAGTAAGAAGTTATCGCCGTTTAAAGTTACCGCTCGGATCTATCGATTTTTCGGCAGCTACGAACGGCCGTAATCTCTCACTCTGAAGACCAAGCACGAATTGAACACAGAGAAGGTACGTCAAAGAAGAGGAGAAAATCCCTTGATCCATTTTCACGTAGCTCTGCGTTTTCTGTCGTGTATCGATTTCTTTTCTAATTCTTCCTGAATTTCTCAAATCCTTTGAATTTTTTTTGCCGTAGCTCATTTTACCTACGTCGTTGAATCCGCATTCGTTCGCCAAATAAACGATGTTTTTAATGAGAGAGAGAGAGAGAGAGAGAGAGAGAGAGAGAGAGATGAGGAGAAGGAGCGAGATAACTGTTTTCTACAGTTGGAGAAAAATCGATATATTAGGGTTGGCACTCTGAAAATTGTCAAAACTTTTGACTCTGGCGAGTAAAACGACTGTTATAGTAGATCGAAACGACGAACCGAAGCACTGTTTCTGACGATTCGGATTACACCATCAATAATACAACTGGTGGCGCTGCTGAGCACACACTTAACGGTACACGCGTCCTTCTAATACAGAAACAGAACCTTTTCTGACGGGTGCGATCATACCAGCACTAACGCACCGGATCCCATCAGAACTCCGCAGTTAAGCGTGCCTGGGCGAGAGTAGTACTAGGATGGGTGACCTCCTGGGAAGTCCTCGTGTTGCACCCCTTTCTCCCCCAAAAACTTTTAACCGACGATATTGAGCCCTTTCTTACCTTGAACGAACCTTCAACGAAGAATACGTGAATAGTTACGAGCAGTGCTGATAAATATTGTCGACCTCAAAGCAAGTCTCACGGGAATCGTGCTCGCGTATAGATGGCGCAATCGCCGATGGGAGCGATCCACCGGTTGAGGCTCCAAACTTTAAACCCTCGGAAGGTGGTGTAAACGACGGATTTTGGGGTCGAAGGCGCGGCGAACGGGGCCTTGCCCAGTTCGCCATTGTAGTAATCGAGCGGGGCTTCGATCCGATATGCTATAATAGTCATTTCGTTGCCCGAGTAAGAAGTTATCGCCGTTTAAAGTTACCGCTCGGATCTATCGATTTTTCGGCAGCTACGAACGGCCGTAATCTCTCACTCTGAAGACCAAGCACGAATTGAACACAGAGAAGGTACGTCAAAGAAGAGGAGAAAATCCCTTGATCCATTTTCACGTAGCTCTGCGTTTTCTGTCGTGTATCGATTTCTTTTCTAATTCTTCCTGAATTTCTCAAATCCTTTGAATTTTTTTTGCCGTAGCTCATTTTACCTACGTCGTTGAATCCGCATTCGTTCGCCAAATAAACGATGTTTTTAATGAGAGAGAGAGAGAGAGAGAGATGAGGAGAAGGAGCGAGATAACTGTTTTCTACAGTTGGAGAAAAATCGATATATTAGGGTTGGCACTCTGAAAATTGTCAAAACTTTTGACTCTGGCGAGTAAAACGACTGTTATAGTAGATCGAAACGACGAACCGAAGCACTGTTTCTGACGATTCGGATTACACCATCAATAATACAACTGGTGGCGCTGCTGAGCACACACTTAACGGTACACGCGTCCTTCTAATACAGAAACAGAACCTTTTCTGACGGGTGCGATCATACCAGCACTAACGCACCGGATCCCATCAGAACTCCGCAGTTAAGCGTGCTTGGGCGAGAGTAGTACTAGGATGGGTGACCTCCTGGGAAGTCCTCGTGTTGCACCCCTTTCTCCCCCAAAAACTTTTAACCGACGATATGGAGCCCTTTCTTACCTTGAACGAACCTTCAACGAAGAATACGTGAATAGTTACGAGCAGTGCTGATAAATATTGTCGACCTCAAAGCAAGTCTCAAGGGAATCGTGCTCGCGTATAGATGGCGCAATCGCCGATGGGAGCGATCCACCGGTTGAGGCTCCAAACTTTAAACCCTCGGAAGGTGGTGTAAACGACGGATTTTGGGGTCGAAGGCGCGGCGAACGGGGCCTTGCCCAGTTCGCCATTGTAGTAATCGAGCGGGGCTTCGATCCGATATGCTATAATAGTCATTTCGTTGCCCGAGTAAGAAGTTATCGCCGTTTAAAGTTACCGCTCGGATCTATCGATTTTTCGGCAGCTACGAACGGCCGTAATCTCTCACTCTGAAGACCAAGCACGAATTGAACACAGAGAAGGTACGTCAAAGAAGAGGAGAAAATCCCTTGATCCATTTTCACGTAGCTCTGCGTTTTCTGTCGTGTATCGATTTCTTTTCTAATTCTTCCTGAATTTCTCAAATCCTTTGAATTTTTTTTGCCGTAGCTCATTTTACCTACGTCGTTGAATCCGCATTCGTTCGCCAAATAAACGATGTTTTTAATGAGAGAGAGAGAGAGAGAGAGAGAGAGAGAGAGAGAGAGAGAGATGAGGAGAAGGAGCGAGATAACTGTTTTCTACAGTTGGAGAAAAATCGATATATTAGGGTTGGCACTCTGAAAATTGTCAAAACTTTTGACTCTGGCGAGTAAAACGACTGTTATAGTAGATCGAAACGACGAACCGAAGCACTGTTTCTGACGATTCGGATTACACCATCAATAATACAACTGGTGGCGCTGCTGAGCACACACTTAACGGTACACGCGTCCTTCTAATACAGAAACAGAACCTTTTCTGACGGGTGCGATCATACCAGCACTAACGCACCGGATCCCATCAGAACTCCGCAGTTAAGCGTGCTTGGGCGAGAGTAGTACTAGGATGGGTGACCTCCTGGGAAGTCCTCGTGTTGCACCCCTTTCTCCCCCAAAAACTTTTAACCGACGATATTGAGCCCTTTCTTACCTTGAACGAACCTTCAACGAAGAATACGTGAATAGTTACGAGCAGTGCTGATAAATATTGTCGACCTCAAAGCAAGTCTCACGGGAATCGTGCTCGCGTATAGATGGCGCAATCGCCGATGGGAGCGATCCACCGGTTGAGGCTCCAAACTTTAAACCCTCGGAAGGTGGTGTAAACGACGGATTTTGGGGTCGAAGGCGCGGCGAACGGGGCCTTGCCCAGTTCGCCATTGTAGTAATCGAGCGGGGCTTCGATCCGATATGCTATAATAGTCATTTCGTTGCCCGAGTAAGAAGTTATCGCCGTTTAAAGTTACCGCTCGGATCTATCGATTTTTCGGCAGCTACGAACGGCCGTAATCTCTCACTCTGAAGACCAAGCACGAATTGAACACAGAGAAGGTACGTCAAAGAAGAGGAGAAAATCCCTTGATCCATTTTCACGTAGCTCTGCGTTTTCTGTCGTGTATCGATTTCTTTTCTAATTCTTCCTGAATTTCTCAAATCCTTTGAATTTTTTTTGCCGTAGCTCATTTTACCTACGTCGTTGAATCCGCATTCGTTCGCCAAATAAACGATGTTTTTAATGAGAGAGAGAGAGAGAGAGAGATGAGGAGAAGGAGCGAGATAACTGTTTTCTACAGTTGGAGAAAAATCGATATATTAGGGTTGGCACTCTGAAAATTGTCAAAACTTTTGACTCTGGCGAGTAAAACGACTGTTATAGTAGATCGAAACGACGAACCGAAGCACTGTTTCTGACGATTCGGATTACACCATCAATAATACAACTGGTGGCGCTGCTGAGGACACACTTAACGGTACACGCGTCCTTCTAATACAGAAACAGAACCTTTTCTGACGGGTGCGATCATACCAGCACTAACGCACCGGATCCCATCAGAACTCCGCAGTTAAGCGTGCTTGGGCGAGAGTAGTACTAGGATGGGTGACCTCCTGGGAAGTCCTCGTGTTGCACCCCTTTCTCCCCCAAAAACTTTTAACCGACGATATGGAGCCCTTTCTTACCTTGAACGAACCTTCAACGAAGAATACGTGAATAGTTACGAGCAGTGCTGATAAATATTGTCGACCTCAAAGCAAGTCTCACGGGAATCGTGCTCGCGTATAGATGGCGCAATCGCCGATGGGAGCGATCCACCGGTTGAGGCTCCAAACTTTAAACCCTCGGAAGGTGGTGTAAACGACGGATTTTGGGGTCGAAGGCGCGGCGAACGGGGCCTTGCCCAGTTCGCCATTGTAGTAATCGAGCGGGGCTTCGATCCGATATGCTATAATAGTCATTTCGTTGCCCGAGTAAGAAGTTATCGCCGTTTAAAGTTACCGCTCGGATCTATCGATTTTTCGGCAGCTACGAACGGCCGTAATCTCTCACTCTGAAGACCAAGCACGAATTGAACACAGAGAAGGTACGTCAAAGAAGAGGAGAAAATCCCTTGATCCATTTTCACGTAGCTCTGCGTTTTCTGTCGTGTATCGATTTCTTTTCTAATTCTTCCTGAATTTCTCAAATCCTTTGAATTTTTTTTGCCGTAGCTCATTTTACCTACGTCGTTGAATCCGCATTCGTTCGCCAAATAAACGATGTTTTTAATGAGAGAGAGAGAGAGAGAGAGAGAGAGAGATGAGGAGAAGGAGCGAGATAACTGTTTTCTACAGTTGGAGAAAAATCGATATATTAGGGTTGGCACTCTGAAAATTGTCAAAACTTTTGACTCTGGCGAGTAAAACGACTGTTATAGTAGATCGAAACGACGAACCGAAGCACTGTTTCTGACGATTCGGATTACACCATCAATAATACAACTGGTGGCGCTGCTGAGCACACACTTAACGGTACACGCGTCCTTCTAATACAGAAACAGAACCTTTTCTGACGGGTGCGATCATACCAGCACTAACGCACCGGATCCCATCAGAACTCCGCAGTTAAGCGTGCTTGGGCGAGAGTAGTACTAGGATGGGTGACCTCCTGGGAAGTCCTCGTGTTGCACCCCTTTCTCCCCCAAAAACTTTTAACCGACGATATTGAGCCCTTTCTTACCTTGAACGAACCTTCAACGAAGAATACGTGAATAGTTACGAGCAGTGCTGATAAATATTGTCGACCTCAAAGCAAGTCTCACGGGAATCGTGCTCGCGTATAGATGGCGCAATCGCCGATGGGAGCGATCCACCGGTTGAGGCTCCAAACTTTAAACCCTCGGAAGGTGGTGTAAACGACGGATTTTGGGGTCGAAGGCGCGGCGAACGGGGCCTTGCCCAGTTCGCCATTGTAGTAATCGAGCGGGGCTTCGATCCGATATGCTATAATAGTCATTTCGTTGCCCGAGTAAGAAGTTATCGCCGTTTAAAGTTACCGCTCGGATCTATCGATTTTTCGGCAGCTACGAACGGCCGTAATCTCTCACTCTGAAGACCAAGCACGAATTGAACACAGAGAAGGTACGTCAAAGAAGAGGAGAAAATCCCTTGATCCATTTTCACGTAGCTCTGCGTTTTCTGTCGTGTATCGATTTCTTTTCTAATTCTTCCTGAATTTCTCAAATCCTTTGAATTTTTTTTGCCGTAGCTCATTTTACCTACGTCGTTGAATCCGCATTCGTTCGCCAAATAAACGATGTTTTTAATGAGAGAGAGAGAGAGAGAGAGAGAGAGATGAGGAGAAGGAGCGAGATAACTGTTTTCTACAGTTGGAGAAAAATCGATATATTAGGGTTGGCACTCTGAAAATTGTCAAAACTTTTGACTCTGGCGAGTAAAACGACTGTTATAGTAGATCGAAACGACGAACCGAAGCACTGTTTCTGACGATTCGGATTACACCATCAATAATACAACTGGTGGCGCTGCTGAGCACACACTTAACGGTACACGCGTCCTTCTAATACAGAAACAGAACCTTTTCTGACGGGTGCGATCATACCAGCACTAACGCACCGGATCCCATCAGAACTCCGCAGTTAAGCGTGCTTGGGCGAGAGTAGTACTAGGATGGGTGACCTCCTGGGAAGTCCTCGTGTTGCACCCCTTTCTCCCCCAAAAACTTTTAACCGACGATATGGAGCCCTTTCTTACCTTGAACGAACCTTCAACGAAGAATACGTGAATAGTTACGAGCAGTGCTGATAAATATTGTCGACCTCAAAGCAAGTCTCACGGGAATCGTGCTCGCGTATAGATGGCGCAATCGCCGATGGGAGCGATCCACCGGTTGAGGCTCCAAACTTTAAACCCTCGGAAGGTGGTGTAAACGACGGATTTTGGGGTCGAAGGCGCGGCGAACGGGGCCTTGCCCAGTTCGCCATTGTAGTAATCGAGCGGGGCTTCGATCCGATATGCTATAATAGTCATTTCGTTGCCCGAGTAAGAAGTTATCGCCGTTTAAAGTTACCGCTCGGATCTATCGATTTTTCGGCAGCTACGAACGGCCGTAATCTCTTACTCTGAAGACCAAGCACGAATTGAACACAGAGAAGGTACGTCAAAGAAGAGGAGAAAATCCCTTGATCCATTTTCACGTAGCTCTGCGTTTTCTGTCGTGTATCGATTTCTTTTCTAATTCTTCCTGAATTTCTCAAATCCTTTGAATTTTTTTTGCCGTAGCTCATTTTACCTACGTCGTTGAATCCGCATTCGTTCGCCAAATAAACGATGTTTTTAATGAGAGAGAGAGAGAGAGAGAGATGAGGAGAAGGAGCGAGATAACTGTTTTCTACAGTTGGAGAAAAATCGATATATTAGGGTTGGCACTCTGAAAATTGTCAAAACTTTTGACTCTGGCGAGTAAAACGACTGTTATAGTAGATCGAAACGACGAACCGAAGCACTGTTTCTGACGATTCGGATTACACCATCAATAATACAACTGGTGGCGCTGCTGAGCACACACTTAACGGTACACGCGTCCTTCTAATACAGAAACAGAACCTTTTCTGACGGGTGCGATCATACCAGCACTAACGCACCGGATCCCATCAGAACTCCGCAGTTAAGCGTGCTTGGGCGAGAGTAGTACTAGGATGGGTGACCTCCTGGGAAGTCCTCGTGTTGCACCCCTTTCTCCCCCAAAAACTTTTAACCGACGATATGGAGCCCTTTCTTACCTTGAACGAACCTTCAACGAAGAATACGTGAATAGTTACGAGCAGTGCTGATAAATATTGTCGACCTCAAAGCAAGTCTCACGGGAATCGTGCTCGCGTATAGATGGCGCAATCGCCGATGGGAGCGATCCACCGGTTGAGGCTCCAAACTTTAAACCCTCGGAAGGTGGTGTAAACGACGGATTTTGGGGTCGAAGGCGCGGCGAACGGGGCCTTGCCCAGTTCGCCATTGTAGTAATCGAGCGGGGCTTCGATCCGATATGCTATAATAGTCATTTCGTTGCCCGAGTAAGAAGTTATCGCCGTTTAAAGTTACCGCTCGGATCTATCGATTTTTCGGCAGCTACGAACGGCCGTAATCTCTCACTCTGAAGACCAAGCACGAATTGAACACAGAGAAGGTACGTCAAAGAAGAGGAGAAAATCCCTTGATCCATTTTCACGTAGCTCTGCGTTTTCTGTCGTGTATCGATTTCTTTTCTAATTCTTCCTGAATTTCTCAAATCCTTTGAATTTTTTTTGCCGTAGCTCATTTTACCTACGTCGTTGAATCCGCATTCGTTCGCCAAATAAACGATGTTTTTAAT
This sequence comes from Hippophae tibetana, assembly GCA_037013495.1. NCBI lineage: Eukaryota > Viridiplantae > Streptophyta > Magnoliopsida > Rosales > Elaeagnaceae > Hippophae > Hippophae tibetana. Next base: position 51,017,174 of record CM072804.1, on the reverse strand, counting down.
GAGAGAGAGAGAGAGAGAGAGAGAGAGAGAGAGAGAGAGAGAGATGAGGAGAAGGAGCGAGATAACTGTTTTCTACAGTTGGAGAAAAATCGATATATTAGGGTTGGCACTCTGAAAATTGTCAAAACTTTTGACTCTGGCGAGTAAAACGACTGTTATAGTAGATCGAAACGACGAACCGAAGCACTGTTTCTGACGATTCGGATTACACCATCAATAATACAACTGGTGGCGCTGCTGAGCACACACTTAACGGTACACGCGTCCTTCTAATACAGAAACAGAACCTTTTCTGACGGGTGCGATCATACCAGCACTAACGCACCGGATCCCATCAGAACTCCGCAGTTAAGCGTGCTTGGGCGAGAGTAGTACTAGGATGGGTGACCTCCTGGGAAGTCCTCGTGTTGCACCCCTTTCTCCCCCAAAAACTTTTAACCGACGATATTGAGCCCTTTCTTACCTTGAACGAACCTTCAACGAAGAATACGTGAATAGTTACGAGCAGTGCTGATAAATATTGTCGACCTCAAAGCAAGTCTCACGGGAATCGTGCTCGCGTATAGATGGCGCAATCGCCGATGGGAGCGATCCACCGGTTGAGGCTCCAAACTTTAAACCCTCGGAAGGTGGTGTAAACGACGGATTTTGGGGTCGAAGGCGCGGCGAACGGGGCCTTGCCCAGTTCGCCATTGTAGTAATCGAGCGGGGCTTCGATCCGATATGCTATAATAGTCATTTCGTTGCCCGAGTAAGAAGTTATCGCCGTTTAAAGTTACCGCTCGGATCTATCGATTTTTCGGCAGCTACGAACGGCCGTAATCTCTCACTCTGAAGACCAAGCACGAATTGAACACAGAGAAGGTACGTCAAAGAAGAGGAGAAAATCCCTTGATCCATTTTCACGTAGCTCTGCGTTTTCTGTCGTGTATCGATTTCTTTTCTAATTCTTCCTGAATTTCTCAAATCCTTTGAATTTTTTTTGCCGTAGCTCATTTTACCTACGTCGTTGAATCCGCATTCGTTCGCCAAATAAACGATGTTTTTAATGAGAGAGAGAGAGAGAGAGAGATGAGGAGAAGGAGCGAGATAACTGTTTTCTACAGTTGGAGAAAAATCGATATATTAGGGTTGGCACTCTGAAAATTGTCAAAACTTTTGACTCTGGCGAGTAAAACGACTGTTATAGTAGATCGAAACGACGAACCGAAGCACTGTTTCTGACGATTCGGATTACACCATCAATAATACAACTGGTGGCGCTGCTGAGCACACACTTAACGGTACACGCGTCCTTCTAATACAGAAACAGAACCTTTTCTGACGGGTGCGATCATACCAGCACTAACGCACCGGATCCCATCAGAACTCCGCAGTTAAGCGTGCTTGGGCGAGAGTAGTACTAGGATGGGTGACCTCCTGGGAAGTCCTCGTGTTGCACCCCTTTCTCCCCCAAAAACTTTTAACCGACGATATGGAGCCCTTTCTTACCTTGAACGAACCTTCAACGAAGAATACGTGAATAGTTACGAGCAGTGCTGATAAATATTGTCGACCTCAAAGCAAGTCTCACGGGAATCGTGCTCGCGTATAGATGGCGCAATCGCCGATGGGAGCGATCCACCGGTTGAGGCTCCAAACTTTAAACCCTCGGAAGGTGGTGTAAACGACGGATTTTGGGGTCGAAGGCGCGGCGAACGGGGCCTTGCCCAGTTCGCCATTGTAGTAATCGAGCGGGGCTTCGATCCGATATGCTATAATAGTCATTTCGTTGCCCGAGTAAGAAGTTATCGCCGTTTAAAGTTACCGCTCGGATCTATCGATTTTTCGGCAGCTACGAACGGCCGTAATCTCTCACTCTGAAGACCAAGCACGAATTGAACACAGAGAAGGTACGTCAAAGAAGAGGAGAAAATCCCTTGATCCATTTTCACGTAGCTCTGCGTTTTCTGTCGTGTATCGATTTCTTTTCTAATTCTTCCTGAATTTCTCAAATCCTTTGAATTTTTTTTGCCGTAGCTCATTTTACCTACGTCGTTGAATCCGCATTCGTTCGCCAAATAAACGATGTTTTTAATGAGAGAGAGAGAGAGAGAGAGAGAGAGAGAGATGAGGAGAAGGAGCGAGATAACTGTTTTCTACAGTTGGAGAAAAATCGATATATTAGGGTTGGCACTCTGAAAATTGTCAAAACTTTTGACTCTGGCGAGTAAAACGACTGTTATAGTAGATCGAAACGACGAACCGAAGCACTGTTTCTGACGATTCGGATTACACCATCAATAATACAACTGGTGGCGCTGCTGAGCACACACTTAACGGTACACGCGTCCTTCTAATACAGAAACAGAACCTTTTCTGACGGGTGCGATCATACCAGCACTAACGCACCGGATCCCATCAGAACTCCGCAGTTAAGCGTGCTTGGGCGAGAGTAGTACTAGGATGGGTGACCTCCTGGGAAGTCCTCGTGTTGCACCCCTTTCTCCCCCAAAAACTTTTAACCGACGATATTGAGCCCTTTCTTACCTTGAACGAACCTTCAACGAAGAATACGTGAATAGTTACGAGCAGTGCTGATAAATATTGTCGACCTCAAAGCAAGTCTCACGGGAATCGTGCTCGCGTATAGATGGCGCAATCGCCGATGGGAGCGATCCACCGGTTGAGGCTCCAAACTTTAAACCCTCGGAAGGTGGTGTAAACGACGGATTTTGGGGTCGAAGGCGCGGCGAACGGGGCCTTGCCCAGTTCGCCATTGTAGTAATCGAGCGGGGCTTCGATCCGATATGCTATAATAGTCATTTCGTTGCCCGAGTAAGAAGTTATCGCCGTTTAAAGTTACCGCTCGGATCTATCGATTTTTCGGCAGCTACGAACGGCCGTAATCTCTCACTCTGAAGACCAAGCACGAATTGAACACAGAGAAGGTACGTCAAAGAAGAGGAGAAAATCCCTTGATCCATTTTCACGTAGCTCTGCGTTTTCTGTCGTGTATCGATTTCTTTTCTAATTCTTCCTGAATTTCTCAAATCCTTTGAATTTTTTTTGCCGTAGCTCATTTTACCTACGTCGTTGAATCCGCATTCGTTCGCCAAATAAACGATGTTTTTAATGAGAGAGAGAGAGAGAGAGAGATGAGGAGAAGGAGCGAGATAACTGTTTTCTACAGTTGGAGAAAAATCGATATATTAGGGTTGGCACTCTGAAAATTGTCAAAACTTTTGACTCTGGCGAGTAAAACGACTGTTATAGTAGATCGAAACGACGAACCGAAGCACTGTTTCTGACGATTCGGATTACACCATCAATAATACAACTGGTGGCGCTGCTGAGCACACACTTAACGGTACACGCGTCCTTCTAATACAGAAACAGAACCTTTTCTGACGGGTGCGATCATACCAGCACTAACGCACCGGATCCCATCAGAACTCCGCAGTTAAGCGTGCTTGGGCGAGAGTAGTACTAGGATGGGTGACCTCCTGGGAAGTCCTCGTGTTGCACCCCTTTCTCCCCCAAAAACTTTTAACCGACGATATGGAGCCCTTTCTTACCTTGAACGAACCTTCAACGAAGAATACGTGAATAGTTACGAGCAGTGCTGATAAATATTGTCGACCTCAAAGCAAGTCTCAAGGGAATCGTGCTCGCGTATAGATGGCGCAATCGCCGATGGGAGCGATCCACCGGTTGAGGCTCCAAACTTTAAACCCTCGGAAGGTGGTGTAAACGACGGATTTTGGGGTCGAAGGCGCGGCGAACGGGGCCTTGCCCAGTTCGCCATTGTAGTAATCGAGCGGGGCTTCGATCCGATATGCTATAATAGTCATTTCGTTGCCCGAGTAAGAAGTTATCGCCGTTTAAAGTTACCGCTCGGATCTATCGATTTTTCGGCAGCTACGAACGGCCGTAATCTCTCACTCTGAAGACCAAGCACGAATTGAACACAGAGAAGGTACGTCAAAGAAGAGGAGAAAATCCCTTGATCCATTTTCACGTAGCTCTGCGTTTTCTGTCGTGTATCGATTTCTTTTCTAATTCTTCCTGAATTTCTCAAATCCTTTGAATTTTTTTTGCCGTAGCTCATTTTACCTACGTCGTTGAATCCGCATTCGTTCGCCAAATAAACGATGTTTTTAATGAGAGAGAGAGAGAGAGAGAGAGAGAGAGAGAGAGAGAGAGATGAGGAGAAGGAGCGAGATAACTGTTTTCTACAGTTGGAGAAAAATCGATATATTAGGGTTGGCACTCTGAAAATTGTCAAAACTTTTGACTCTGGCGAGTAAAACGACTGTTATAGTAGATCGAAACGACGAACCGAAGCACTGTTTCTGACGATTCGGATTACACCATCAATAATACAACTGGTGGCGCTGCTGAGCACACACTTAACGGTACACGCGTCCTTCTAATACAGAAACAGAACCTTTTCTGACGGGTGCGATCATACCAGCACTAACGCACCGGATCCCATCAGAACTCCGCAGTTAAGCGTGCTTGGGCGAGAGTAGTACTAGGATGGGTGACCTCCTGGGAAGTCCTCGTGTTGCACCCCTTTCTCCCCCAAAAACTTTTAACCGACGATATTGAGCCCTTTCTTACCTTGAACGAACCTTCAACGAAGAATACGTGAATAGTTACGAGCAGTGCTGATAAATATTGTCGACCTCAAAGCAAGTCTCACGGGAATCGTGCTCGCGTATAGATGGCGCAATCGCCGATGGGAGCGATCCACCGGTTGAGGCTCCAAACTTTAAACCCTCGGAAGGTGGTGTAAACGACGGATTTTGGGGTCGAAGGCGCGGCGAACGGGGCCTTGCCCAGTTCGCCATTGTAGTAATCGAGCGGGGCTTCGATCCGATATGCTATAATAGTCATTTCGTTGCCCGAGTAAGAAGTTATCGCCGTTTAAAGTTACCGCTCGGATCTATCGATTTTTCGGCAGCTACGAACGGCCGTAATCTCTCACTCTGAAGACCAAGCACGAATTGAACACAGAGAAGGTACGTCAAAGAAGAGGAGAAAATCCCTTGATCCATTTTCACGTAGCTCTGCGTTTTCTGTCGTGTATCGATTTCTTTTCTAATTCTTCCTGAATTTCTCAAATCCTTTGAATTTTTTTTGCCGTAGCTCATTTTACCTACGTCGTTGAATCCGCATTCGTTCGCCAAATAAACGATGTTTTTAATGAGAGAGAGAGAGAGAGAGAGAGAGAGAGATGAGGAGAAGGAGCGAGATAACTGTTTTCTACAGTTGGAGAAAAATCGATATATTAGGGTTGGCACTCTGAAAATTGTCAAAACTTTTGACTCTGGCGAGTAAAACGACTGTTATAGTAGATCGAAACGACGAACCGAAGCACTGTTTCTGACGATTCGGATTACACCATCAATAATACAACTGGTGGCGCTGCTGAGCACACACTTAACGGTACACGCGTCCTTCTAATACAGAAACAGAACCTTTTCTGACGGGTGCGATCATACCAGCACTAACGCACCGGATCCCATCAGAACTCCGCAGTTAAGCGTGCTTGGGCGAGAGTAGTACTAGGATGGGTGACCTCCTGGGAAGTCCTCGTGTTGCACCCCTTTCTCCCCCAAAAACTTTTAACCGACGATATTGAGCCCTTTCTTACCTTGAACGAACCTTCAACGAAGAATACGTGAATAGTTACGAGCAGTGCTGATAAATATTGTCGACCTCAAAGCAAGTCTCACGGGAATCGTGCTCGCGTATAGATGGCGCAATCGCCGATGGGAGCGATCCACCGGTTGAGGCTCCAAACTTTAAACCCTCGGAAGGTGGTGTAAACGACGGATTTTGGGGTCGAAGGCGCGGCGAACGGGGCCTTGCCCAGTTCGCCATTGTAGTAATCGAGCGGGGCTTCGATCCGATATGCTATAATAGTCATTTCGTTGCCCGAGTAAGAAGTTATCGCCGTTTAAAGTTACCGCTCGGATCTATCGATTTTTCGGCAGCTACGAACGGCCGTAATCTCTCACTCTGAAGACCAAGCACGAATTGAACACAGAGAAGGTACGTCAAAGAAGAGGAGAAAATCCCTTGATCCATTTTCACGTAGCTCTGCGTTTTCTGTCGTGTATCGATTTCTTTTCTAATTCTTCCTGAATTTCTCAAATCCTTTGAATTTTTTTTGCCGTAGCTCATTTTACCTACGTCGTTGAATCCGCATTCGTTCGCCAAATAAACGATGTTTTTAATGAGAGAGAGAGAGAGAGAGAGATGAGGAGAAGGAGCGAGATAACTGTTTTCTACAGTTGGAGAAAAATCGATATATTAGGGTTGGCACTCTGAAAATTGTCAAAACTTTTGACTCTGGCGAGTAAAACGACTGTTATAGTAGATCGAAACGACGAACCGAAGCACTGTTTCTGACGATTCGGATTACACCATCAATAATACAACTGGTGGCGCTGCTGAGCACACACTTAACGGTACACGCGTCCTTCTAATACAGAAACAGAACCTTTTCTGACGGGTGCGATCATACCAGCACTAACGCACCGGATCCCATCAGAACTCCGCAGTTAAGCGTGCTTGGGCGAGAGTAGTACTAGGATGGGTGACCTCCTGGGAAGTCCTCGTGTTGCACCCCTTTCTCCCCCAAAAACTTTTAACCGACGATATGGAGCCCTTTCTTACCTTGAACGAACCTTCAACGAAGAATACGTGAATAGTTACGAGCAGTGCTGATAAATATTGTCGACCTCAAAGCAAGTCTCAAGGGAATCGTGCTCGCGTATAGATGGCGCAATCGCCGATGGGAGCGATCCACCGGTTGAGGCTCCAAACTTTAAACCCTCGGAAGGTGGTGTAAACGACGGATTTTGGGGTCGAAGGCGCGGCGAACGGGGCCTTGCCCAGTTCGCCATTGTAGTAATCGAGCGGGGCTTCGATCCGATATGCTATAATAGTCATTTCGTTGCCCGAGTAAGAAGTTATCGCCGTTTAAAGTTACCGCTCGGATCTATCGATTTTTCGGCAGCTACGAACGGCCGTAATCTCTCACTCTGAAGACCAAGCACGAATTGAACACAGAGAAGGTACGTCAAAGAAGAGGAGAAAATCCCTTGATCCATTTTCACGTAGCTCTGCGTTTTCTGTCGTGTATCGATTTCTTTTCTAATTCTTCCTGAATTTCTCAAATCCTTTGAATTTTTTTTGCCGTAGCTCATTTTACCTACGTCGTTGAATCCGCATTCGTTCGCCAAATAAACGATGTTTTTAATGAGAGAGAGAGAGAGAGAGAGAGAGAGAGAGAGAGAGAGAGATGAGGAGAAGGAGCGAGATAACTGTTTTCTACAGTTGGAGAAAAATCGATATATTAGGGTTGGCACTCTGAAAATTGTCAAAACTTTTGACTCTGGCGAGTAAAACGACTGTTATAGTAGATCGAAACGACGAACCGAAGCACTGTTTCTGACGATTCGGATTACACCATCAATAATACAACTGGTGGCGCTGCTGAGCACACACTTAACGGTACACGCGTCCTTCTAATACAGAAACAGAACCTTTTCTGACGGGTGCGATCATACCAGCACTAACGCACCGGATCCCATCAGAACTCCGCAGTTAAGCGTGCTTGGGCGAGAGTAGTACTAGGATGGGTGACCTCCTGGGAAGTCCTCGTGTTGCACCCCTTTCTCCCCCAAAAACTTTTAACCGACGATATTGAGCCCTTTCTTACCTTGAACGAACCTTCAACGAAGAATACGTGAATAGTTACGAGCAGTGCTGATAAATATTGTCGACCTCAAAGCAAGTCTCACGGGAATCGTGCTCGCGTATAGATGGCGCAATCGCCGATGGGAGCGATCCACCGGTTGAGGCTCCAAACTTTAAACCCTCGGAAGGTGGTGTAAACGACGGATTTTGGGGTCGAAGGCGCGGCGAACGGGGCCTTGCCCAGTTCGCCATTGTAGTAATCGAGCGGGGCTTCGATCCGATATGCTATAATAGTCATTTCGTTGCCCGAGTAAGAAGTTATCGCCGTTTAAAGTTACCGCTCGGATCTATCGATTTTTCGGCAGCTACGAACGGCCGTAATCTCTCACTCTGAAGACCAAGCACGAATTGAACACAGAGAAGGTACGTCAAAGAAGAGGAGAAAATCCCTTGATCCATTTTCACGTAGCTCTGCGTTTTCTGTCGTGTATCGATTTCTTTTCTAATTCTTCCTGAATTTCTCAAATCCTTTGAATTTTTTTTGCCGTAGCTCATTTTACCTACGTCGTTGAATCCGCATTCGTTCGCCAAATAAACGATGTTTTTAATGAGAGAGAGAGAGAGAGAGAGAGAGAGAGATGAGGAGAAGGAGCGAGATAACTGTTTTCTACAGTTGGAGAAAAATCGATATATTAGGGTTGGCACTCTGAAAATTGTCAAAACTTTTGACTCTGGCGAGTAAAACGACTGTTATAGTAGATCGAAACGACGAACCGAAGCACTGTTTCTGACGATTCGGATTACACCATCAATAATACAACTGGTGGCGCTGCTGAGCACACACTTAACGGTACACGCGTCCTTCTAATACAGAAACAGAACCTTTTCTGACGGGTGCGATCATACCAGCACTAACGCACCGGATCCCATCAGAACTCCGCAGTTAAGCGTGCTTGGGCGAGAGTAGTACTAGGATGGGTGACCTCCTGGGAAGTCCTCGTGTTGCACCCCTTTCTCCCCCAAAAACTTTTAACCGACGATATTGAGCCCTTTCTTACCTTGAACGAACCTTCAACGAAGAATACGTGAATAGTTACGAGCAGTGCTGATAAATATTGTCGACCTCAAAGCAAGTCTCACGGGAATCGTGCTCGCGTATAGATGGCGCAATCGCCGATGGGAGCGATCCACCGGTTGAGGCTCCAAACTTTAAACCCTCGGAAGGTGGTGTAAACGACGGATTTTGGGGTCGAAGGCGCGGCGAACGGGGCCTTGCCCAGTTCGCCATTGTAGTAATCGAGCGGGGCTTCGATCCGATATGCTATAATAGTCATTTCGTTGCCCGAGTAAGAAGTTATCGCCGTTTAAAGTTACCGCTCGGATCTATCGATTTTTCGGCAGCTACGAACGGCCGTAATCTCTCACTCTGAAGACCAAGCACGAATTGAACACAGAGAAGGTACGTCAAAGAAGAGGAGAAAATCCCTTGATCCATTTTCACGTAGCTCTGCGTTTTCTGTCGTGTATCGATTTCTTTTCTAATTCTTCCTGAATTTCTCAAATCCTTTGAATTTTTTTTGCCGTAGCTCATTTTACCTACGTCGTTGAATCCGCATTCGTTCGCCAAATAAACGATGTTTTTAATGAGAGAGAGAGAGAGAGAGAGATGAGGAGAAGGAGCGAGATAACTGTTTTCTACAGTTGGAGAAAAATCGATATATTAGGGTTGGCACTCTGAAAATTGTCAAAACTTTTGACTCTGGCGAGTAAAACGACTGTTATAGTAGATCGAAACGACGAACCGAAGCACTGTTTCTGACGATTCGGATTACACCATCAATAATACAACTGGTGGCGCTGCTGAGCACACACTTAACGGTACACGCGTCCTTCTAATACAGAAACAGAACCTTTTCTGACGGGTGCGATCATACCAGCACTAACGCACCGGATCCCATCAGAACTCCGCAGTTAAGCGTGCTTGGGCGAGAGTAGTACTAGGATGGGTGACCTCCTGGGAAGTCCTCGTGTTGCACCCCTTTCTCCCCCAAAAACTTTTAACCGACGATATGGAGCCCTTTCTTACCTTGAACGAACCTTCAACGAAGAATACGTGAATAGTTACGAGCAGTGCTGATAAATATTGTCGACCTCAAAGCAAGTCTCAAGGGAATCGTGCTCGCGTATAGATGGCGCAATCGCCGATGGGAGCGATCCACCGGTTGAGGCTCCAAACTTTAAACCCTCGGAAGGTGGTGTAAACGACGGATTTTGGGGTCGAAGGCGCGGCGAACGGGGCCTTGCCCAGTTCGCCATTGTAGTAATCGAGCGGGGCTTCGATCCGATATGCTATAATAGTCATTTCGTTGCCCGAGTAAGAAGTTATCGCCGTTTAAAGTTACCGCTCGGATCTATCGATTTTTCGGCAGCTACGAACGGCCGTAATCTCTCACTCTGAAGACCAAGCACGAATTGAACACAGAGAAGGTACGTCAAAGAAGAGGAGAAAATCCCTTGATCCATTTTCACGTAGCTCTGCGTTTTCTGTCGTGTATCGATTTCTTTTCTAATTCTTCCTGAATTTCTCAAATCCTTTGAATTTTTTTTGCCGTAGCTCATTTTACCTACGTCGTTGAATCCGCATTCGTTCGCCAAATAAACGATGTTTTTAATGAGAGAGAGAGAGAGAGAGAGAGAGAGAGAGAGAGAGAGAGAGATGAGGAGAAGGAGCGAGATAACTGTTTTCTACAGTTGGAGAAAAATCGATATATTAGGGTTGGCACTCTGAAAATTGTCAAAACTTTTGACTCTGGCGAGTAAAACGACTGTTATAGTAGATCGAAACGACGAACCGAAGCACTGTTTCTGACGATTCGGATTACACCATCAATAATACAACTGGTGGCGCTGCTGAGCACACACTTAACGGTACACGCGTCCTTCTAATACAGAAACAGAACCTTTTCTGACGGGTGCGATCATACCAGCACTAACGCACCGGATCCCATCAGAACTCCGCAGTTAAGCGTGCTTGGGCGAGAGTAGTACTAGGATGGGTGACCTCCTGGGAAGTCCTCGTGTTGCACCCCTTTCTCCCCCAAAAACTTTTAACCGACGATATGGAGCCCTTTCTTACCTTGAACGAACCTTCAACGAAGAATACGTGAATAGTTACGAGCAGTGCTGATAAATATTGTCGACCTCAAAGCAAGTCTCACGGGAATCGTGCTCGCGTATAGATGGCGCAATCGCCGATGGGAGCGATCCACCGGTTGAGGCTCCAAACTTTAAACCCTCGGAAGGTGGTGTAAACGACGGATTTTGGGGTCGAAGGCGCGGCGAACGGGGCCTTGCCCAGTTCGCCATTGTAGTAATCGAGCGGGGCTTCGATCCGATATGCTATAATAGTCATTTCGTTGCCCGAGTAAGAAGTTATCGCCGTTTAAAGTTACCGCTCGGATCTATCGATTTTTCGGCAGCTACGAACGGCCGTAATCTCTCACTCTGAAGACCAAGCACGAATTGAACACAGAGAAGGTACGTCAAAGAAGAGGAGAAAATCCCTTGATCCATTTTCACGTAGCTCTGCGTTTTCTGTCGTGTATCGATTTCTTTTCTAATTCTTCCTGAATTTCTCAAATCCTTTGAATTTTTTTTGCCGTAGCTCATTTTACCTACGTCGTTGAATCCGCATTCGTTCGCCAAATAAACGATGTTTTTAATGAGAGAGAGAGAGAGAGAGAGAGAGAGAGATGAGGAGAAGGAGCGAGATAACTGTTTTCTACAGTTGGAGAAAAATCGATATATTAGGGTTGGCACTCTGAAAATTGTCAAAACTTTTGACTCTGGCGAGTAAAACGACTGTTATAGTAGATCGAAACGACGAACCGAAGCACTGTTTCTGACGATTCGGATTACACCATCAATAATACAACTGGTGGCGCTGCTGAGCACACACTTAACGGTACACGCGTCCTTCTAATACAGAAACAGAACCTTTTCTGACGGGTGCGATCATACCAGCACTAACGCACCGGATCCCATCAGAACTCCGCAGTTAAGCGTGCTTGGGCGAGAGTAGTACTAGGATGGGTGACCTCCTGGGAAGTCCTCGTGTTGCACCCCTTTCTCCCCCAAAAACTTTTAACCGACGATATTGAGCCCTTTCTTACCTTGAACGAACCTTCAACGAAGAATACGTGAATAGTTACGAGCAGTGCTGATAAATATTGTCGACCTCAAAGCAAGTCTCACGGGAATCGTGCTCGCGTATAGATGGCGCAATCGCCGATGGGAGCGATCCACCGGTTGAGGCTCCAAACTTTAAACCCTCGGAAGGTGGTGTAAACGACGGATTTTGGGGTCGAAGGCGCGGCGAACGGGGCCTTGCCCAGTTCGCCATTGTAGTAATCGAGCGGGGCTTCGATCCGATATGCTATAATAGTCATTTCGTTGCCCGAGTAAGAAGTTATCGCCGTTTAAAGTTACCGCTCGGATCTATCGATTTTTCGGCAGCTACGAACGGCCGTAATCTCTCACTCTGAAGACCAAGCACGAATTGAACACAGAGAAGGTACGTCAAAGAAGAGGAGAAAATCCCTTGATCCATTTTCACGTAGCTCTGCGTTTTCTGTCGTGTATCGATTTCTTTTCTAATTCTTCCTGAATTTCTCAAATCCTTTGAATTTTTTTTGCCGTAGCTCATTTTACCTACGTCGTTGAATCCGCATTCGTTCGCCAAATAAACGATGTTTTTAATGAGAGAGAGAGAGAGAGAGAGAGAGAGAGAGAGAGAGAGAGATGAGGAGAAGGAGCGAGATAACTGTTTTCTACAGTTGGAGAAAAATCGATATATTAGGGTTGGCACTCTGAAAATTGTCAAAACTTTTGACTCTGGCGAGTAAAACGACTGTTATAGTAGATCGAAACGACGAACCGAAGCACTGTTTCTGACGATTCGGATTACACCATCAATAATACAACTGGTGGCGCTGCTGAGCACACACTTAACGGTACACGCGTCCTTCTAATACAGAAACAGAACCTTTTCTGACGGGTGCGATCATACCAGCACTAACGCACCGGATCCCATCAGAACTCCGCAGTTAAGCGTGCTTGGGCGAGAGTAGTACTAGGATGGGTGACCTCCTGGGAAGTCCTCGTGTTGCACCCCTTTCTCCCCCAAAAACTTTTAACCGACGATATTGAGCCCTTTCTTACCTTGAACGAACCTTCAACGAAGAATACGTGAATAGTTACGAGCAGTGCTGATAAATATTGTCGACCTCAAAGCAAGTCTCACGGGAATCGTGCTCGCGTATAGATGGCGCAATCGCCGATGGGAGCGATCCACCGGTTGAGGCTCCAAACTTTAAACCCTCGGAAGGTGGTGTAAACGACGGATTTTGGGGTCGAAGGCGCGGCGAACGGGGCCTTGCCCAGTTCGCCATTGTAGTAATCGAGCGGGGCTTCGATCCGATATGCTATAATAGTCATTTCGTTGCCCGAGTAAGAAGTTATCGCCGTTTAAAGTTACCGCTCGGATCTATCGATTTTTCGGCAGCTACGAACGGCCGTAATCTCTCACTCTGAAGACCAAGCACGAATTGAACACAGAGAAGGTACGTCAAAGAAGAGGAGAAAATCCCTTGATCCATTTTCACGTAGCTCTGCGTTTTCTGTCGTGTATCGATTTCTTTTCTAATTCTTCCTGAATTTCTCAAATCCTTTGAATTTTTTTTGCCGTAGCTCATTTTACCTACGTCGTTGAATCCGCATTCGTTCGCCAAATAAACGATGTTTTTAATGAGAGAGAGAGAGAGAGAGAGAGAGAGAGATGAGGAGAAGGAGCGAGATAACTGTTTTCTACAGTTGGAGAAAAATCGATATATTAGGGTTGGCACTCTGAAAATTGTCAAAACTTTTGACTCTGGCGAGTAAAACGACTGTTATAGTAGATCGAAACGACGAACCGAAGCACTGTTTCTGACGATTCGGATTACACCATCAATAATACAACTGGTGGCGCTGCTGAGCACACACTTAACGGTACACGCGTCCTTCTAATACAGAAACAGAACCTTTTCTGACGGGTGCGATCATACCAGCACTAACGCACCGGATCCCATCAGAACTCCGCAGTTAAGCGTGCTTGGGCGAGAGTAGTACTAGGATGGGTGACCTCCTGGGAAGTCCTCGTGTTGCACCCCTTTCTCCCCCAAAAACTTTTAACCGACGATATTGAGCCCTTTCTTACCTTGAACGAACCTTCAACGAAGAATACGTGAATAGTTACGAGCAGTGCTGATAAATATTGTCGACCTCAAAGCAAGTCTCACGGGAATCGTGCTCGCGTATAGATGGCGCAATCGCCGATGGGAGCGATCCACCGGTTGAGGCTCCAAACTTTAAACCCTCGGAAGGTGGTGTAAACGACGGATTTTGGGGTCGAAGGCGCGGCGAACGGGGCCTTGCCCAGTTCGCCATTGTAGTAATCGAGCGGGGCTTCGATCCGATATGCTATAATAGTCATTTCGTTGCCCGAGTAAGAAGTTATCGCCGTTTAAAGTTACCGCTCGGATCTATCGATTTTTCGGCAGCTACGAACGGCCGTAATCTCTCACTCTGAAGACCAAGCACGAATTGAACACAGAGAAGGTACGTCAAAGAAGAGGAGAAAATCCCTTGATCCATTTTCACGTAGCTCTGCGTTTTCTGTCGTGTATCGATTTCTTTTCTAATTCTTCCTGAATTTCTCAAATCCTTTGAATTTTTTTTGCCGTAGCTCATTTTACCTACGTCGTTGAATCCGCATTCGTTCGCCAAATAAACGATGTTTTTAATGAGAGAGAGAGAGAGAGAGAGATGAGGAGAAGGAGCGAGATAACTGTTTTCTACAGTTGGAGAAAAATCGATATATTAGGGTTGGCACTCTGAAAATTGTCAAAACTTTTGACTCTGGCGAGTAAAACGACTGTTATAGTAGATCGAAACGACGAACCGAAGCACTGTTTCTGACGATTCGGATTACACCATCAATAATACAACTGGTGGCGCTGCTGAGCACACACTTAACGGTACACGCGTCCTTCTAATACAGAAACAGAACCTTTTCTGACGGGTGCGATCATACCAGCACTAACGCACCGGATCCCATCAGAACTCCGCAGTTAAGCGTGCTTGGGCGAGAGTAGTACTAGGATGGGTGACCTCCTGGGAAGTCCTCGTGTTGCACCCCTTTCTCCCCCAAAAACTTTTAACCGACGATATGGAGCCCTTTCTTACCTTGAACGAACCTTCAACGAAGAATACGTGAATAGTTACGAGCAGTGCTGATAAATATTGTCGACCTCAAAGCAAGTCTCAAGGGAATCGTGCTCGCGTATAGATGGCGCAATCGCCGATGGGAGCGATCCACCGGTTGAGGCTCCAAACTTTAAACCCTCGGAAGGTGGTGTAAACGACGGATTTTGGGGTCGAAGGCGCGGCGAACGGGGCCTTGCCCAGTTCGCCATTGTAGTAATCGAGCGGGGCTTCGATCCGATATGCTATAATAGTCATTTCGTTGCCCGAGTAAGAAGTTATCGCCGTTTAAAGTTACCGCTCGGATCTATCGATTTTTCGGCAGCTACGAACGGCCGTAATCTCTCACTCTGAAGACCAAGCACGAATTGAACACAGAGAAGGTACGTCAAAGAAGAGGAGAAAATCCCTTGATCCATTTTCACGTAGCTCTGCGTTTTCTGTCGTGTATCGATTTCTTTTCTAATTCTTCCTGAATTTCTCAAATCCTTTGAATTTTTTTTGCCGTAGCTCATTTTACCTACGTCGTTGAATCCGCATTCGTTCGCCAAATAAACGATGTTTTTAATGAGAGAGAGAGAGAGAGAGAGAGAGAGAGAGAGAGAGAGAGAGATGAGGAGAAGGAGCGAGATAACTGTTTTCTACAGTTGGAGAAAAATCGATATATTAGGGTTGGCACTCTGAAAATTGTCAAAACTTTTGACTCTGGCGAGTAAAACGACTGTTATAGTAGATCGAAACGACGAACCGAAGCACTGTTTCTGACGATTCGGATTACACCATCAATAATACAACTGGTGGCGCTGCTGAGCACACACTTAACGGTACACGCGTCCTTCTAATACAGAAACAGAACCTTTTCTGACGGGTGCGATCATACCAGCACTAACGCACCGGATCCCATCAGAACTCCGCAGTTAAGCGTGCTTGGGCGAGAGTAGTACTAGGATGGGTGACCTCCTGGGAAGTCCTCGTGTTGCACCCCTTTCTCCCCCAAAAACTTTTAACCGACGATATTGAGCCCTTTCTTACCTTGAACGAACCTTCAACGAAGAATACGTGAATAGTTACGAGCAGTGCTGATAAATATTGTCGACCTCAAAGCAAGTCTCACGGGAATCGTGCTCGCGTATAGATGGCGCAATCGCCGATGGGAGCGATCCACCGGTTGAGGCTCCAAACTTTAAACCCTCGGAAGGTGGTGTAAACGACGGATTTTGGGGTCGAAGGCGCGGCGAACGGGGCCTTGCCCAGTTCGCCATTGTAGTAATCGAGCGGGGCTTCGATCCGATATGCTATAATAGTCATTTCGTTGCCCGAGTAAGAAGTTATCGCCGTTTAAAGTTACCGCTCGGATCTATCGATTTTTCGGCAGCTACGAACGGCCGTAATCTCTCACTCTGAAGACCAAGCACGAATTGAACACAGAGAAGGTACGTCAAAGAAGAGGAGAAAATCCCTTGATCCATTTTCACGTAGCTCTGCGTTTTCTGTCGTGTATCGATTTCTTTTCTAATTCTTCCTGAATTTCTCAAATCCTTTGAATTTTTTTTGCCGTAGCTCATTTTACCTACGTCGTTGAATCCGCATTCGTTCGCCAAATAAACGATGTTTTTAATGAGAGAGAGAGAGAGAGAGAGAGAGAGAGATGAGGAGAAGGAGCGAGATAACTGTTTTCTACAGTTGGAGAAAAATCGATATATTAGGGTTGGCACTCTGAAAATTGTCAAAACTTTTGACTCTGGCGAGTAAAACGACTGTTATAGTAGATCGAAACGACGAACCGAAGCACTGTTTCTGACGATTCGGATTACACCATCAATAATACAACTGGTGGCGCTGCTGAGCACACACTTAACGGTACACGCGTCCTTCTAATACAGAAACAGAACCTTTTCTGACGGGTGCGATCATACCAGCACTAACGCACCGGATCCCATCAGAACTCCGCAGTTAAGCGTGCTTGGGCGAGAGTAGTACTAGGATGGGTGACCTCCTGGGAAGTCCTCGTGTTGCACCCCTTTCTCCCCCAAAAACTTTTAACCGACGATATTGAGCCCTTTCTTACCTTGAACGAACCTTCAACGAAGAATACGTGAATAGTTACGAGCAGTGCTGATAAATATTGTCGACCTCAAAGCAAGTCTCACGGGAATCGTGCTCGCGTATAGATGGCGCAATCGCCGATGGGAGCGATCCACCGGTTGAGGCTCCAAACTTTAAACCCTCGGAAGGTGGTGTAAACGACGGATTTTGGGGTCGAAGGCGCGGCGAACGGGGCCTTGCCCAGTTCGCCATTGTAGTAATCGAGCGGGGCTTCGATCCGATATGCTATAATAGTCATTTCGTTGCCCGAGTAAGAAGTTATCGCCGTTTAAAGTTACCGCTCGGATCTATCGATTTTTCGGCAGCTACGAACGGCCGTAATCTCTCACTCTGAAGACCAAGCACGAATTGAACACAGAGAAGGTACGTCAAAGAAGAGGAGAAAATCCCTTGATCCATTTTCACGTAGCTCTGCGTTTTCTGTCGTGTATCGATTTCTTTTCTAATTCTTCCTGAATTTCTCAAATCCTTTGAATTTTTTTTGCCGTAGCTCATTTTACCTACGTCGTTGAATCCGCATTCGTTCGCCAAATAAACGATGTTTTTAATGAGAGAGAGAGAGAGAGAGAGATGAGGAGAAGGAGCGAGATAACTGTTTTCTACAGTTGGAGAAAAATCGATATATTAGGGTTGGCACTCTGAAAATTGTCAAAACTTTTGACTCTGGCGAGTAAAACGACTGTTATAGTAGATCGAAACGACGAACCGAAGCACTGTTTCTGACGATTCGGATTACACCATCAATAATACAACTGGTGGCGCTGCTGAGCACACACTTAACGGTACACGCGTCCTTCTAATACAGAAACAGAACCTTTTCTGACGGGTGCGATCATACCAGCACTAACGCACCGGATCCCATCAGAACTCCGCAGTTAAGCGTGCTTGGGCGAGAGTAGTACTAGGATGGGTGACCTCCTGGGAAGTCCTCGTGTTGCACCCCTTTCTCCCCCAAAAACTTTTAACCGACGATATGGAGCCCTTTCTTACCTTGAACGAACCTTCAACGAAGAATACGTGAATAGTTACGAGCAGTGCTGATAAATATTGTCGACCTCAAAGCAAGTCTCAAGGGAATCGTGCTCGCGTATAGATGGCGCAATCGCCGATGGGAGCGATCCACCGGTTGAGGCTCCAAACTTTAAACCCTCGGAAGGTGGTGTAAACGACGGATTTTGGGGTCGAAGGCGCGGCGAACGGGGCCTTGCCCAGTTCGCCATTGTAGTAATCGAGCGGGGCTTCGATCCGATATGCTATAATAGTCATTTCGTTGCCCGAGTAAGAAGTTATCGCCGTTTAAAGTTACCGCTCGGATCTATCGATTTTTCGGCAGCTACGAACGGCCGTAATCTCTCACTCTGAAGACCAAGCACGAATTGAACACAGAGAAGGTACGTCAAAGAAGAGGAGAAAATCCCTTGATCCATTTTCACGTAGCTCTGCGTTTTCTGTCGTGTATCGATTTCTTTTCTAATTCTTCCTGAATTTCTCAAATCCTTTGAATTTTTTTTGCCGTAGCTCATTTTACCTACGTCGTTGAATCCGCATTCGTTCGCCAAATAAACGATGTTTTTAATGAGAGAGAGAGAGAGAGAGAGAGAGAGAGATGAGGAGAAGGAGCGAGATAACTGTTTTCTACAGTTGGAGAAAAATCGATATATTAGGGTTGGCACTCTGAAAATTGTCAAAACTTTTGACTCTGGCGAGTAAAACGACTGTTATAGTAGATCGAAACGACGAACCGAAGCACTGTTTCTGACGATTCGGATTACACCATCAATAATACAACTGGTGGCGCTGCTGAGCACACACTTAACGGTACACGCGTCCTTCTAATACAGAAACAGAACCTTTTCTGACGGGTGCGATCATACCAGCACTAACGCACCGGATCCCATCAGAACTCCGCAGTTAAGCGTGCTTGGGCGAGAGTAGTACTAGGATGGGTGACCTCCTGGGAAGTCCTCGTGTTGCACCCCTTTCTCCCCCAAAAACTTTTAACCGACGATATTGAGCCCTTTCTTACCTTGAACGAACCTTCAACGAAGAATACGTGAATAGTTACGAGCAGTGCTGATAAATATTGTCGACCTCAAAGCAAGTCTCACGGGAATCGTGCTCGCGTATAGATGGCGCAATCGCCGATGGGAGCGATCCACCGGTTGAGGCTCCAAACTTTAAACCCTCGGAAGGTGGTGTAAACGACGGATTTTGGGGTCGAAGGCGCGGCGAACGGGGCCTTGCCCAGTTCGCCATTGTAGTAATCGAGCGGGGCTTCGATCCGATATGCTATAATAGTCATTTCGTTGCCCGAGTAAGAAGTTATCGCCGTTTAAAGTTACCGCTCGGATCTATCGATTTTTCGGCAGCTACGAACGGCCGTAATCTCTCACTCTGAAGACCAAGCACGAATTGAACACAGAGAAGGTACGTCAAAGAAGAGGAGAAAATCCCTTGATCCATTTTCACGTAGCTCTGCGTTTTCTGTCGTGTATCGATTTCTTTTCTAATTCTTCCTGAATTTCTCAAATCCTTTGAATTTTTTTTGCCGTAGCTCATTTTACCTACGTCGTTGAATCCGCATTCGTTCGCCAAATAAACGATGTTTTTAATGAGAGAGAGAGAGAGAGAGAGATGAGGAGAAGGAGCGAGATAACTGTTTTCTACAGTTGGAGAAAAATCGATATATTAGGGTTGGCACTCTGAAAATTGTCAAAACTTTTGACTCTGGCGAGTAAAACGACTGTTATAGTAGATCGAAACGACGAACCGAAGCACTGTTTCTGACGATTCGGATTACACCATCAATAATACAACTGGTGGCGCTGCTGAGCACACACTTAACGGTACACGCGTCCTTCTAATACAGAAACAGAACCTTTTCTGACGGGTGCGATCATACCAGCACTAACGCACCGGATCCCATCAGAACTCCGCAGTTAAGCGTGCTTGGGCGAGAGTAGTACTAGGATGGGTGACCTCCTGGGAAGTCCTCGTGTTGCACCCCTTTCTCCCCCAAAAACTTTTAACCGACGATATGGAGCCCTTTCTTACCTTGAACGAACCTTCAACGAAGAATACGTGAATAGTTACGAGCAGTGCTGATAAATATTGTCGACCTCAAAGCAAGTCTCAAGGGAATCGTGCTCGCGTATAGATGGCGCAATCGCCGATGGGAGCGATCCACCGGTTGAGGCTCCAAACTTTAAACCCTCGGAAGGTGGTGTAAACGACGGATTTTGGGGTCGAAGGCGCGGCGAACGGGGCCTTGCCCAGTTCGCCATTGTAGTAATCGAGCGGGGCTTCGATCCGATATGCTATAATAGTCATTTCGTTGCCCGAGTAAGAAGTTATCGCCGTTTAAAGTTACCGCTCGGATCTATCGATTTTTCGGCAGCTACGAACGGCCGTAATCTCTCACTCTGAAGACCAAGCACGAATTGAACACAGAGAAGGTACGTCAAAGAAGAGGAGAAAATCCCTTGATCCATTTTCACGTAGCTCTGCGTTTTCTGTCGTGTATCGATTTCTTTTCTAATTCTTCCTGAATTTCTCAAATCCTTTGAATTTTTTTTGCCGTAGCTCATTTTACCTACGTCGTTGAATCCGCATTCGTTCGCCAAATAAACGATGTTTTTAATGAGAGAGAGAGAGAGAGAGAGATGAGGAGAAGGAGCGAGATAACTGTTTTCTACAGTTGGAGAAAAATCGATATATTAGGGTTGGCACTCTGAAAATTGTCAAAACTTTTGACTCTGGCGAGTAAAACGACTGTTATAGTAGATCGAAACGACGAACCGAAGCACTGTTTCTGACGATTCGGATTACACCATCAATAATACAACTGGTGGCGCTGCTGAGCACACACTTAACGGTACACGCGTCCTTCTAATACAGAAACAGAACCTTTTCTGACGGGTGCGATCATACCAGCACTAACGCACCGGATCCCATCAGAACTCCGCAGTTAAGCGTGCTTGGGCGAGAGTAGTACTAGGATGGGTGACCTCCTGGGAAGTCCTCGTGTTGCACCCCTTTCTCCCCCAAAAACTTTTAACCGACGATATGGAGCCCTTTCTTACCTTGAACGAACCTTCAACGAAGAATACGTGAATAGTTACGAGCAGTGCTGATAAATATTGTCGACCTCAAAGCAAGTCTCACGGGAATCGTGCTCGCGTATAGATGGCGCAATCGCCGATGGGAGCGATCCACCGGTTGAGGCTCCAAACTTTAAACCCTCGGAAGGTGGTGTAAACGACGGATTTTGGGGTCGAAGGCGCGGCGAACGGGGCCTTGCCCAGTTCGCCATTGTAGTAATCGAGCGGGGCTTCGATCCGATATGCTATAATAGTCATTTCGTTGCCCGAGTAAGAAGTTATCGCCGTTTAAAGTTACCGCTCGGATCTATCGATTTTTCGGCAGCTACGAACGGCCGTAATCTCTCACTCTGAAGACCAAGCACGAATTGAACACAGAGAAGGTACGTCAAAGAAGAGGAGAAAATCCCTTGATCCATTTTCACGTAGCTCTGCGTTTTCTGTCGTGTATCGATTTCTTTTCTAATTCTTCCTGAATTTCTCAAATCCTTTGAATTTTTTTTGCCGTAGCTCATTTTACCTACGTCGTTGAATCCGCATTCGTTCGCCAAATAAACGATGTTTTTAATGAGAGAGAGAGAGAGAGAGAGAGAGAGAGATGAGGAGAAGGAGCGAGATAACTGTTTTCTACAGTTGGAGAAAAATCGATATATTAGGGTTGGCACTCTGAAAATTGTCAAAACTTTTGACTCTGGCGAGTAAAACGACTGTTATAGTAGATCGAAACGACGAACCGAAGCACTGTTTCTGACGATTCGGATTACACCATCAATAATACAACTGGTGGCGCTGCTGAGCACACACTTAACGGTACACGCGTCCTTCTAATACAGAAACAGAACCTTTTCTGACGGGTGCGATCATACCAGCACTAACGCACCGGATCCCATCAGAACTCCGCAGTTAAGCGTGCTTGGGCGAGAGTAGTACTAGGATGGGTGACCTCCTGGGAAGTCCTCGTGTTGCACCCCTTTCTCCCCCAAAAACTTTTAACCGACGATATTGAGCCCTTTCTTACCTTGAACGAACCTTCAACGAAGAATACGTGAATAGTTACGAGCAGTGCTGATAAATATTGTCGACCTCAAAGCAAGTCTCACGGGAATCGTGCTCGCGTATAGATGGCGCAATCGCCGATGGGAGCGATCCACCGGTTGAGGCTCCAAACTTTAAACCCTCGGAAGGTGGTGTAAACGACGGATTTTGGGGTCGAAGGCGCGGCGAACGGGGCCTTGCCCAGTTCGCCATTGTAGTAATCGAGCGGGGCTTCGATCCGATATGCTATAATAGTCATTTCGTTGCCCGAGTAAGAAGTTATCGCCGTTTAAAGTTACCGCTCGGATCTATCGATTTTTCGGCAGCTACGAACGGCCGTAATCTCTCACTCTGAAGACCAAGCACGAATTGAACACAGAGAAGGTACGTCAAAGAAGAGGAGAAAATCCCTTGATCCATTTTCACGTAGCTCTGCGTTTTCTGTCGTGTATCGATTTCTTTTCTAATTCTTCCTGAATTTCTCAAATCCTTTGAATTTTTTTTGCCGTAGCTCATTTTACCTACGTCGTTGAATCCGCATTCGTTCGCCAAATAAACGATGTTTTTAATGAGAGAGAGAGAGAGAGAGAGATGAGGAGAAGGAGCGAGATAACTGTTTTCTACAGTTGGAGAAAAATCGATATATTAGGGTTGGCACTCTGAAAATTGTCAAAACTTTTGACTCTGGCGAGTAAAACGACTGTTATAGTAGATCGAAACGACGAACCGAAGCACTGTTTCTGACGATTCGGATTACACCATCAATAATACAACTGGTGGCGCTGCTGAGCACACACTTAACGGTACACGCGTCCTTCTAATACAGAAACAGAACCTTTTCTGACGGGTGCGATCATACCAGCACTAACGCACCGGATCCCATCAGAACTCCGCAGTTAAGCGTGCTTGGGCGAGAGTAGTACTAGGATGGGTGACCTCCTGGGAAGTCCTCGTGTTGCACCCCTTTCTCCCCCAAAAACTTTTAACCGACGATATGGAGCCCTTTCTTACCTTGAACGAACCTTCAACGAAGAATACGTGAATAGTTACGAGCAGTGCTGATAAATATTGTCGACCTCAAAGCAAGTCTCACGGGAATCGTGCTCGCGTATAGATGGCGCAATCGCCGATGGGAGCGATCCACCGGTTGAGGCTCCAAACTTTAAACCCTCGGAAGGTGGTGTAAACGACGGATTTTGGGGTCGAAGGCGCGGCGAACGGGGCCTTGCCCAGTTCGCCATTGTAGTAATCGAGCGGGGCTTCGATCCGATATGCTATAATAGTCATTTCGTTGCCCGAGTAAGAAGTTATCGCCGTTTAAAGTTACCGCTCGGATCTATCGATTTTTCGGCAGCTACGAACGGCCGTAATCTCTCACTCTGAAGACCAAGCACGAATTGAACACAGAGAAGGTACGTCAAAGAAGAGGAGAAAATCCCTTGATCCATTTTCACGTAGCTCTGCGTTTTCTGTCGTGTATCGATTTCTTTTCTAATT
The DNA here is from genome assembly GCA_037013495.1 of Hippophae tibetana. Lineage (NCBI taxonomy): Eukaryota > Viridiplantae > Streptophyta > Magnoliopsida > Rosales > Elaeagnaceae > Hippophae > Hippophae tibetana. The sequence continues at coordinate 50,993,439 of CM072804.1, read as the reverse complement.
CTTCCTGAATTTCTCAAATCCTTTGAATTTTTTTTGCCGTAGCTCATTTTACCTACGTCGTTGAATCCGCATTCGTTCGCCAAATAAACGATGTTTTTAATGAGAGAGAGAGAGAGAGAGAGAGAGAGAGATGAGGAGAAGGAGCGAGATAACTGTTTTCTACAGTTGGAGAAAAATCGATATATTAGGGTTGGCACTCTGAAAATTGTCAAAACTTTTGACTCTGGCGAGTAAAACGACTGTTATAGTAGATCGAAACGACGAACCGAAGCACTGTTTCTGACGATTCGGATTACACCATCAATAATACAACTGGTGGCGCTGCTGAGCACACACTTAACGGTACACGCGTCCTTCTAATACAGAAACAGAACCTTTTCTGACGGGTGCGATCATACCAGCACTAACGCACCGGATCCCATCAGAACTCCGCAGTTAAGCGTGCTTGGGCGAGAGTAGTACTAGGATGGGTGACCTCCTGGGAAGTCCTCGTGTTGCACCCCTTTCTCCCCCAAAAACTTTTAACCGACGATATTGAGCCCTTTCTTACCTTGAACGAACCTTCAACGAAGAATACGTGAATAGTTACGAGCAGTGCTGATAAATATTGTCGACCTCAAAGCAAGTCTCACGGGAATCGTGCTCGCGTATAGATGGCGCAATCGCCGATGGGAGCGATCCACCGGTTGAGGCTCCAAACTTTAAACCCTCGGAAGGTGGTGTAAACGACGGATTTTGGGGTCGAAGGCGCGGCGAACGGGGCCTTGCCCAGTTCGCCATTGTAGTAATCGAGCGGGGCTTCGATCCGATATGCTATAATAGTCATTTCGTTGCCCGAGTAAGAAGTTATCGCCGTTTAAAGTTACCGCTCGGATCTATCGATTTTTCGGCAGCTACGAACGGCCGTAATCTCTCACTCTGAAGACCAAGCACGAATTGAACACAGAGAAGGTACGTCAAAGAAGAGGAGAAAATCCCTTGATCCATTTTCACGTAGCTCTGCGTTTTCTGTCGTGTATCGATTTCTTTTCTAATTCTTCCTGAATTTCTCAAATCCTTTGAATTTTTTTTGCCGTAGCTCATTTTACCTACGTCGTTGAATCCGCATTCGTTCGCCAAATAAACGATGTTTTTAATGAGAGAGAGAGAGAGAGAGAGAGATGAGGAGAAGGAGCGAGATAACTGTTTTCTACAGTTGGAGAAAAATCGATATATTAGGGTTGGCACTCTGAAAATTGTCAAAACTTTTGACTCTGGCGAGTAAAACGACTGTTATAGTAGATCGAAACGACGAACCGAAGCACTGTTTCTGACGATTCGGATTACACCATCAATAATACAACTGGTGGCGCTGCTGAGCACACACTTAACGGTACACGCGTCCTTCTAATACAGAAACAGAACCTTTTCTGACGGGTGCGATCATACCAGCACTAACGCACCGGATCCCATCAGAACTCCGCAGTTAAGCGTGCTTGGGCGAGAGTAGTACTAGGATGGGTGACCTCCTGGGAAGTCCTCGTGTTGCACCCCTTTCTCCCCCAAAAACTTTTAACCGACGATATGGAGCCCTTTCTTACCTTGAACGAACCTTCAACGAAGAATACGTGAATAGTTACGAGCAGTGCTGATAAATATTGTCGACCTCAAAGCAAGTCTCAAGGGAATCGTGCTCGCGTATAGATGGCGCAATCGCCGATGGGAGCGATCCACCGGTTGAGGCTCCAAACTTTAAACCCTCGGAAGGTGGTGTAAACGACGGATTTTGGGGTCGAAGGCGCGGCGAACGGGGCCTTGCCCAGTTCGCCATTGTAGTAATCGAGCGGGGCTTCGATCCGATATGCTATAATAGTCATTTCGTTGCCCGAGTAAGAAGTTATCGCCGTTTAAAGTTACCGCTCGGATCTATCGATTTTTCGGCAGCTACGAACGGCCGTAATCTCTCACTCTGAAGACCAAGCACGAATTGAACACAGAGAAGGTACGTCAAAGAAGAGGAGAAAATCCCTTGATCCATTTTCACGTAGCTCTGCGTTTTCTGTCGTGTATCGATTTCTTTTCTAATTCTTCCTGAATTTCTCAAATCCTTTGAATTTTTTTTGCCGTAGCTCATTTTACCTACGTCGTTGAATCCGCATTCGTTCGCCAAATAAACGATGTTTTTAATGAGAGAGAGAGAGAGAGAGAGATGAGGAGAAGGAGCGAGATAACTGTTTTCTACAGTTGGAGAAAAATCGATATATTAGGGTTGGCACTCTGAAAATTGTCAAAACTTTTGACTCTGGCGAGTAAAACGACTGTTATAGTAGATCGAAACGACGAACCGAAGCACTGTTTCTGACGATTCGGATTACACCATCAATAATACAACTGGTGGCGCTGCTGAGCACACACTTAACGGTACACGCGTCCTTCTAATACAGAAACAGAACCTTTTCTGACGGGTGCGATCATACCAGCACTAACGCACCGGATCCCATCAGAACTCCGCAGTTAAGCGTGCTTGGGCGAGAGTAGTACTAGGATGGGTGACCTCCTGGGAAGTCCTCGTGTTGCACCCCTTTCTCCCCCAAAAACTTTTAACCGACGATATGGAGCCCTTTCTTACCTTGAACGAACCTTCAACGAAGAATACGTGAATAGTTACGAGCAGTGCTGATAAATATTGTCGACCTCAAAGCAAGTCTCACGGGAATCGTGCTCGCGTATAGATGGCGCAATCGCCGATGGGAGCGATCCACCGGTTGAGGCTCCAAACTTTAAACCCTCGGAAGGTGGTGTAAACGACGGATTTTGGGGTCGAAGGCGCGGCGAACGGGGCCTTGCCCAGTTCGCCATTGTAGTAATCGAGCGGGGCTTCGATCCGATATGCTATAATAGTCATTTCGTTGCCCGAGTAAGAAGTTATCGCCGTTTAAAGTTACCGCTCGGATCTATCGATTTTTCGGCAGCTACGAACGGCCGTAATCTCTCACTCTGAAGACCAAGCACGAATTGAACACAGAGAAGGTACGTCAAAGAAGAGGAGAAAATCCCTTGATCCATTTTCACGTAGCTCTGCGTTTTCTGTCGTGTATCGATTTCTTTTCTAATTCTTCCTGAATTTCTCAAATCCTTTGAATTTTTTTTGCCGTAGCTCATTTTACCTACGTCGTTGAATCCGCATTCGTTCGCCAAATAAACGATGTTTTTAATGAGAGAGAGAGAGAGAGAGAGAGAGAGAGATGAGGAGAAGGAGCGAGATAACTGTTTTCTACAGTTGGAGAAAAATCGATATATTAGGGTTGGCACTCTGAAAATTGTCAAAACTTTTGACTCTGGCGAGTAAAACGACTGTTATAGTAGATCGAAACGACGAACCGAAGCACTGTTTCTGACGATTCGGATTACACCATCAATAATACAACTGGTGGCGCTGCTGAGCACACACTTAACGGTACACGCGTCCTTCTAATACAGAAACAGAACCTTTTCTGACGGGTGCGATCATACCAGCACTAACGCACCGGATCCCATCAGAACTCCGCAGTTAAGCGTGCTTGGGCGAGAGTAGTACTAGGATGGGTGACCTCCTGGGAAGTCCTCGTGTTGCACCCCTTTCTCCCCCAAAAACTTTTAACCGACGATATTGAGCCCTTTCTTACCTTGAACGAACCTTCAACGAAGAATACGTGAATAGTTACGAGCAGTGCTGATAAATATTGTCGACCTCAAAGCAAGTCTCACGGGAATCGTGCTCGCGTATAGATGGCGCAATCGCCGATGGGAGCGATCCACCGGTTGAGGCTCCAAACTTTAAACCCTCGGAAGGTGGTGTAAACGACGGATTTTGGGGTCGAAGGCGCGGCGAACGGGGCCTTGCCCAGTTCGCCATTGTAGTAATCGAGCGGGGCTTCGATCCGATATGCTATAATAGTCATTTCGTTGCCCGAGTAAGAAGTTATCGCCGTTTAAAGTTACCGCTCGGATCTATCGATTTTTCGGCAGCTACGAACGGCCGTAATCTCTCACTCTGAAGACCAAGCACGAATTGAACACAGAGAAGGTACGTCAAAGAAGAGGAGAAAATCCCTTGATCCATTTTCACGTAGCTCTGCGTTTTCTGTCGTGTATCGATTTCTTTTCTAATTCTTCCTGAATTTCTCAAATCCTTTGAATTTTTTTTGCCGTAGCTCATTTTACCTACGTCGTTGAATCCGCATTCGTTCGCCAAATAAACGATGTTTTTAATGAGAGAGAGAGAGAGAGAGAGATGAGGAGAAGGAGCGAGATAACTGTTTTCTACAGTTGGAGAAAAATCGATATATTAGGGTTGGCACTCTGAAAATTGTCAAAACTTTTGACTCTGGCGAGTAAAACGACTGTTATAGTAGATCGAAACGACGAACCGAAGCACTGTTTCTGACGATTCGGATTACACCATCAATAATACAACTGGTGGCGCTGCTGAGCACACACTTAACGGTACACGCGTCCTTCTAATACAGAAACAGAACCTTTTCTGACGGGTGCGATCATACCAGCACTAACGCACCGGATCCCATCAGAACTCCGCAGTTAAGCGTGCTTGGGCGAGAGTAGTACTAGGATGGGTGACCTCCTGGGAAGTCCTCGTGTTGCACCCCTTTCTCCCCCAAAAACTTTTAACCGACGATATGGAGCCCTTTCTTACCTTGAACGAACCTTCAACGAAGAATACGTGAATAGTTACGAGCAGTGCTGATAAATATTGTCGACCTCAAAGCAAGTCTCACGGGAATCGTGCTCGCGTATAGATGGCGCAATCGCCGATGGGAGCGATCCACCGGTTGAGGCTCCAAACTTTAAACCCTCGGAAGGTGGTGTAAACGACGGATTTTGGGGTCGAAGGCGCGGCGAACGGGGCCTTGCCCAGTTCGCCATTGTAGTAATCGAGCGGGGCTTCGATCCGATATGCTATAATAGTCATTTCGTTGCCCGAGTAAGAAGTTATCGCCGTTTAAAGTTACCGCTCGGATCTATCGATTTTTCGGCAGCTACGAACGGCCGTAATCTCTCACTCTGAAGACCAAGCACGAATTGAACACAGAGAAGGTACGTCAAAGAAGAGGAGAAAATCCCTTGATCCATTTTCACGTAGCTCTGCGTTTTCTGTCGTGTATCGATTTCTTTTCTAATTCTTCCTGAATTTCTCAAATCCTTTGAATTTTTTTTGCCGTAGCTCATTTTACCTACGTCGTTGAATCCGCATTCGTTCGCCAAATAAACGATGTTTTTAATGAGAGAGAGAGAGAGAGAGAGAGAGAGAGATGAGGAGAAGGAGCGAGATAACTGTTTTCTACAGTTGGAGAAAAATCGATATATTAGGGTTGGCACTCTGAAAATTGTCAAAACTTTTGACTCTGGCGAGTAAAACGACTGTTATAGTAGATCGAAACGACGAACCGAAGCACTGTTTCTGACGATTCGGATTACACCATCAATAATACAACTGGTGGCGCTGCTGAGCACACACTTAACGGTACACGCGTCCTTCTAATACAGAAACAGAACCTTTTCTGACGGGTGCGATCATACCAGCACTAACGCACCGGATCCCATCAGAACTCCGCAGTTAAGCGTGCTTGGGCGAGAGTAGTACTAGGATGGGTGACCTCCTGGGAAGTCCTCGTGTTGCACCCCTTTCTCCCCCAAAAACTTTTAACCGACGATATTGAGCCCTTTCTTACCTTGAACGAACCTTCAACGAAGAATACGTGAATAGTTACGAGCAGTGCTGATAAATATTGTCGACCTCAAAGCAAGTCTCACGGGAATCGTGCTCGCGTATAGATGGCGCAATCGCCGATGGGAGCGATCCACCGGTTGAGGCTCCAAACTTTAAACCCTCGGAAGGTGGTGTAAACGACGGATTTTGGGGTCGAAGGCGCGGCGAACGGGGCCTTGCCCAGTTCGCCATTGTAGTAATCGAGCGGGGCTTCGATCCGATATGCTATAATAGTCATTTCGTTGCCCGAGTAAGAAGTTATCGCCGTTTAAAGTTACCGCTCGGATCTATCGATTTTTCGGCAGCTACGAACGGCCGTAATCTCTCACTCTGAAGACCAAGCACGAATTGAACACAGAGAAGGTACGTCAAAGAAGAGGAGAAAATCCCTTGATCCATTTTCACGTAGCTCTGCGTTTTCTGTCGTGTATCGATTTCTTTTCTAATTCTTCCTGAATTTCTCAAATCCTTTGAATTTTTTTTGCCGTAGCTCATTTTACCTACGTCGTTGAATCCGCATTCGTTCGCCAAATAAACGATGTTTTTAATGAGAGAGAGAGAGAGAGAGAGAGATGAGGAGAAGGAGCGAGATAACTGTTTTCTACAGTTGGAGAAAAATCGATATATTAGGGTTGGCACTCTGAAAATTGTCAAAACTTTTGACTCTGGCGAGTAAAACGACTGTTATAGTAGATCGAAACGACGAACCGAAGCACTGTTTCTGACGATTCGGATTACACCATCAATAATACAACTGGTGGCGCTGCTGAGCACACACTTAACGGTACACGCGTCCTTCTAATACAGAAACAGAACCTTTTCTGACGGGTGCGATCATACCAGCACTAACGCACCGGATCCCATCAGAACTCCGCAGTTAAGCGTGCTTGGGCGAGAGTAGTACTAGGATGGGTGACCTCCTGGGAAGTCCTCGTGTTGCACCCCTTTCTCCCCCAAAAACTTTTAACCGACGATATGGAGCCCTTTCTTACCTTGAACGAACCTTCAACGAAGAATACGTGAATAGTTACGAGCAGTGCTGATAAATATTGTCGACCTCAAAGCAAGTCTCAAGGGAATCGTGCTCGCGTATAGATGGCGCAATCGCCGATGGGAGCGATCCACCGGTTGAGGCTCCAAACTTTAAACCCTCGGAAGGTGGTGTAAACGACGGATTTTGGGGTCGAAGGCGCGGCGAACGGGGCCTTGCCCAGTTCGCCATTGTAGTAATCGAGCGGGGCTTCGATCCGATATGCTATAATAGTCATTTCGTTGCCCGAGTAAGAAGTTATCGCCGTTTAAAGTTACCGCTCGGATCTATCGATTTTTCGGCAGCTACGAACGGCCGTAATCTCTCACTCTGAAGACCAAGCACGAATTGAACACAGAGAAGGTACGTCAAAGAAGAGGAGAAAATCCCTTGATCCATTTTCACGTAGCTCTGCGTTTTCTGTCGTGTATCGATTTCTTTTCTAATTCTTCCTGAATTTCTCAAATCCTTTGAATTTTTTTTGCCGTAGCTCATTTTACCTACGTCGTTGAATCCGCATTCGTTCGCCAAATAAACGATGTTTTTAATGAGAGAGAGAGAGAGAGAGAGAGAGAGAGAGAGAGAGAGAGAGATGAGGAGAAGGAGCGAGATAACTGTTTTCTACAGTTGGAGAAAAATCGATATATTAGGGTTGGCACTCTGAAAATTGTCAAAACTTTTGACTCTGGCGAGTAAAACGACTGTTATAGTAGATCGAAACGACGAACCGAAGCACTGTTTCTGACGATTCGGATTACACCATCAATAATACAACTGGTGGCGCTGCTGAGCACACACTTAACGGTACACGCGTCCTTCTAATACAGAAACAGAACCTTTTCTGACGGGTGCGATCATACCAGCACTAACGCACCGGATCCCATCAGAACTCCGCAGTTAAGCGTGCTTGGGCGAGAGTAGTACTAGGATGGGTGACCTCCTGGGAAGTCCTCGTGTTGCACCCCTTTCTCCCCCAAAAACTTTTAACCGACGATATTGAGCCCTTTCTTACCTTGAACGAACCTTCAACGAAGAATACGTGAATAGTTACGAGCAGTGCTGATAAATATTGTCGACCTCAAAGCAAGTCTCACGGGAATCGTGCTCGCGTATAGATGGCGCAATCGCCGATGGGAGCGATCCACCGGTTGAGGCTCCAAACTTTAAACCCTCGGAAGGTGGTGTAAACGACGGATTTTGGGGTCGAAGGCGCGGCGAACGGGGCCTTGCCCAGTTCGCCATTGTAGTAATCGAGCGGGGCTTCGATCCGATATGCTATAATAGTCATTTCGTTGCCCGAGTAAGAAGTTATCGCCGTTTAAAGTTACCGCTCGGATCTATCGATTTTTCGGCAGCTACGAACGGCCGTAATCTCTCACTCTGAAGACCAAGCACGAATTGAACACAGAGAAGGTACGTCAAAGAAGAGGAGAAAATCCCTTGATCCATTTTCACGTAGCTCTGCGTTTTCTGTCGTGTATCGATTTCTTTTCTAATTCTTCCTGAATTTCTCAAATCCTTTGAATTTTTTTTGCCGTAGCTCATTTTACCTACGTCGTTGAATCCGCATTCGTTCGCCAAATAAACGATGTTTTTAATGAGAGAGAGAGAGAGAGAGAGAGATGAGGAGAAGGAGCGAGATAACTGTTTTCTACAGTTGGAGAAAAATCGATATATTAGGGTTGGCACTCTGAAAATTGTCAAAACTTTTGACTCTGGCGAGTAAAACGACTGTTATAGTAGATCGAAACGACGAACCGAAGCACTGTTTCTGACGATTCGGATTACACCATCAATAATACAACTGGTGGCGCTGCTGAGCACACACTTAACGGTACACGCGTCCTTCTAATACAGAAACAGAACCTTTTCTGACGGGTGCGATCATACCAGCACTAACGCACCGGATCCCATCAGAACTCCGCAGTTAAGCGTGCTTGGGCGAGAGTAGTACTAGGATGGGTGACCTCCTGGGAAGTCCTCGTGTTGCACCCCTTTCTCCCCCAAAAACTTTTAACCGACGATATTGAGCCCTTTCTTACCTTGAACGAACCTTCAACGAAGAATACGTGAATAGTTACGAGCAGTGCTGATAAATATTGTCGACCTCAAAGCAAGTCTCACGGGAATCGTGCTCGCGTATAGATGGCGCAATCGCCGATGGGAGCGATCCACCGGTTGAGGCTCCAAACTTTAAACCCTCGGAAGGTGGTGTAAACGACGGATTTTGGGGTCGAAGGCGCGGCGAACGGGGCCTTGCCCAGTTCGCCATTGTAGTAATCGAGCGGGGCTTCGATCCGATATGCTATAATAGTCATTTCGTTGCCCGAGTAAGAAGTTATCGCCGTTTAAAGTTACCGCTCGGATCTATCGATTTTTCGGCAGCTACGAACGGCCGTAATCTCTCACTCTGAAGACCAAGCACGAATTGAACACAGAGAAGGTACGTCAAAGAAGAGGAGAAAATCCCTTGATCCATTTTCACGTAGCTCTGCGTTTTCTGTCGTGTATCGATTTCTTTTCTAATTCTTCCTGAATTTCTCAAATCCTTTGAATTTTTTTTGCCGTAGCTCATTTTACCTACGTCGTTGAATCCGCATTCGTTCGCCAAATAAACGATGTTTTTAATGAGAGAGAGAGAGAGAGAGAGAGATGAGGAGAAGGAGCGAGATAACTGTTTTCTACAGTTGGAGAAAAATCGATATATTAGGGTTGGCACTCTGAAAATTGTCAAAACTTTTGACTCTGGCGAGTAAAACGACTGTTATAGTAGATCGAAACGACGAACCGAAGCACTGTTTCTGACGATTCGGATTACACCATCAATAATACAACTGGTGGCGCTGCTGAGCACACACTTAACGGTACACGCGTCCTTCTAATACAGAAACAGAACCTTTTCTGACGGGTGCGATCATACCAGCACTAACGCACCGGATCCCATCAGAACTCCGCAGTTAAGCGTGCTTGGGCGAGAGTAGTACTAGGATGGGTGACCTCCTGGGAAGTCCTCGTGTTGCACCCCTTTCTCCCCCAAAAACTTTTAACCGACGATATGGAGCCCTTTCTTACCTTGAACGAACCTTCAACGAAGAATACGTGAATAGTTACGAGCAGTGCTGATAAATATTGTCGACCTCAAAGCAAGTCTCAAGGGAATCGTGCTCGCGTATAGATGGCGCAATCGCCGATGGGAGCGATCCACCGGTTGAGGCTCCAAACTTTAAACCCTCGGAAGGTGGTGTAAACGACGGATTTTGGGGTCGAAGGCGCGGCGAACGGGGCCTTGCCCAGTTCGCCATTGTAGTAATCGAGCGGGGCTTCGATCCGATATGCTATAATAGTCATTTCGTTGCCCGAGTAAGAAGTTATCGCCGTTTAAAGTTACCGCTCGGATCTATCGATTTTTCGGCAGCTACGAACGGCCGTAATCTCTCACTCTGAAGACCAAGCACGAATTGAACACAGAGAAGGTACGTCAAAGAAGAGGAGAAAATCCCTTGATCCATTTTCACGTAGCTCTGCGTTTTCTGTCGTGTATCGATTTCTTTTCTAATTCTTCCTGAATTTCTCAAATCCTTTGAATTTTTTTTGCCGTAGCTCATTTTACCTACGTCGTTGAATCCGCATTCGTTCGCCAAATAAACGATGTTTTTAATGAGAGAGAGAGAGAGAGAGAGAGAGAGAGAGAGAGAGAGAGAGATGAGGAGAAGGAGCGAGATAACTGTTTTCTACAGTTGGAGAAAAATCGATATATTAGGGTTGGCACTCTGAAAATTGTCAAAACTTTTGACTCTGGCGAGTAAAACGACTGTTATAGTAGATCGAAACGACGAACCGAAGCACTGTTTCTGACGATTCGGATTACACCATCAATAATACAACTGGTGGCGCTGCTGAGCACACACTTAACGGTACACGCGTCCTTCTAATACAGAAACAGAACCTTTTCTGACGGGTGCGATCATACCAGCACTAACGCACCGGATCCCATCAGAACTCCGCAGTTAAGCGTGCTTGGGCGAGAGTAGTACTAGGATGGGTGACCTCCTGGGAAGTCCTCGTGTTGCACCCCTTTCTCCCCCAAAAACTTTTAACCGACGATATTGAGCCCTTTCTTACCTTGAACGAACCTTCAACGAAGAATACGTGAATAGTTACGAGCAGTGCTGATAAATATTGTCGACCTCAAAGCAAGTCTCACGGGAATCGTGCTCGCGTATAGATGGCGCAATCGCCGATGGGAGCGATCCACCGGTTGAGGCTCCAAACTTTAAACCCTCGGAAGGTGGTGTAAACGACGGATTTTGGGGTCGAAGGCGCGGCGAACGGGGCCTTGCCCAGTTCGCCATTGTAGTAATCGAGCGGGGCTTCGATCCGATATGCTATAATAGTCATTTCGTTGCCCGAGTAAGAAGTTATCGCCGTTTAAAGTTACCGCTCGGATCTATCGATTTTTCGGCAGCTACGAACGGCCGTAATCTCTCACTCTGAAGACCAAGCACGAATTGAACACAGAGAAGGTACGTCAAAGAAGAGGAGAAAATCCCTTGATCCATTTTCACGTAGCTCTGCGTTTTCTGTCGTGTATCGATTTCTTTTCTAATTCTTCCTGAATTTCTCAAATCCTTTGAATTTTTTTTGCCGTAGCTCATTTTACCTACGTCGTTGAATCCGCATTCGTTCGCCAAATAAACGATGTTTTTAATGAGAGAGAGAGAGAGAGAGAGAGATGAGGAGAAGGAGCGAGATAACTGTTTTCTACAGTTGGAGAAAAATCGATATATTAGGGTTGGCACTCTGAAAATTGTCAAAACTTTTGACTCTGGCGAGTAAAACGACTGTTATAGTAGATCGAAACGACGAACCGAAGCACTGTTTCTGACGATTCGGATTACACCATCAATAATACAACTGGTGGCGCTGCTGAGCACACACTTAACGGTACACGCGTCCTTCTAATACAGAAACAGAACCTTTTCTGACGGGTGCGATCATACCAGCACTAACGCACCGGATCCCATCAGAACTCCGCAGTTAAGCGTGCTTGGGCGAGAGTAGTACTAGGATGGGTGACCTCCTGGGAAGTCCTCGTGTTGCACCCCTTTCTCCCCCAAAAACTTTTAACCGACGATATGGAGCCCTTTCTTACCTTGAACGAACCTTCAACGAAGAATACGTGAATAGTTACGAGCAGTGCTGATAAATATTGTCGACCTCAAAGCAAGTCTCACGGGAATCGTGCTCGCGTATAGATGGCGCAATCGCCGATGGGAGCGATCCACCGGTTGAGGCTCCAAACTTTAAACCCTCGGAAGGTGGTGTAAACGACGGATTTTGGGGTCGAAGGCGCGGCGAACGGGGCCTTGCCCAGTTCGCCATTGTAGTAATCGAGCGGGGCTTCGATCCGATATGCTATAATAGTCATTTCGTTGCCCGAGTAAGAAGTTATCGCCGTTTAAAGTTACCGCTCGGATCTATCGATTTTTCGGCAGCTACGAACGGCCGTAATCTCTCACTCTGAAGACCAAGCACGAATTGAACACAGAGAAGGTACGTCAAAGAAGAGGAGAAAATCCCTTGATCCATTTTCACGTAGCTCTGCGTTTTCTGTCGTGTATCGATTTCTTTTCTAATTCTTCCTGAATTTCTCAAATCCTTTGAATTTTTTTTGCCGTAGCTCATTTTACCTACGTCGTTGAATCCGCATTCGTTCGCCAAATAAACGATGTTTTTAATGAGAGAGAGAGAGAGAGAGAGAGAGAGAGAGAGAGAGAGAGATGAGGAGAAGGAGCGAGATAACTGTTTTCTACAGTTGGAGAAAAATCGATATATTAGGGTTGGCACTCTGAAAATTGTCAAAACTTTTGACTCTGGCGAGTAAAACGACTGTTATAGTAGATCGAAACGACGAACCGAAGCACTGTTTCTGACGATTCGGATTACACCATCAATAATACAACTGGTGGCGCTGCTGAGCACACACTTAACGGTACACGCGTCCTTCTAATACAGAAACAGAACCTTTTCTGACGGGTGCGATCATACCAGCACTAACGCACCGGATCCCATCAGAACTCCGCAGTTAAGCGTGCTTGGGCGAGAGTAGTACTAGGATGGGTGACCTCCTGGGAAGTCCTCGTGTTGCACCCCTTTCTCCCCCAAAAACTTTTAACCGACGATATTGAGCCCTTTCTTACCTTGAACGAACCTTCAACGAAGAATACGTGAATAGTTACGAGCAGTGCTGATAAATATTGTCGACCTCAAAGCAAGTCTCACGGGAATCGTGCTCGCGTATAGATGGCGCAATCGCCGATGGGAGCGATCCACCGGTTGAGGCTCCAAACTTTAAACCCTCGGAAGGTGGTGTAAACGACGGATTTTGGGGTCGAAGGCGCGGCGAACGGGGCCTTGCCCAGTTCGCCATTGTAGTAATCGAGCGGGGCTTCGATCCGATATGCTATAATAGTCATTTCGTTGCCCGAGTAAGAAGTTATCGCCGTTTAAAGTTACCGCTCGGATCTATCGATTTTTCGGCAGCTACGAACGGCCGTAATCTCTCACTCTGAAGACCAAGCACGAATTGAACACAGAGAAGGTACGTCAAAGAAGAGGAGAAAATCCCTTGATCCATTTTCACGTAGCTCTGCGTTTTCTGTCGTGTATCGATTTCTTTTCTAATTCTTCCTGAATTTCTCAAATCCTTTGAATTTTTTTTGCCGTAGCTCATTTTACCTACGTCGTTGAATCCGCATTCGTTCGCCAAATAAACGATGTTTTTAATGAGAGAGAGAGAGAGAGAGAGATGAGGAGAAGGAGCGAGATAACTGTTTTCTACAGTTGGAGAAAAATCGATATATTAGGGTTGGCACTCTGAAAATTGTCAAAACTTTTGACTCTGGCGAGTAAAACGACTGTTATAGTAGATCGAAACGACGAACCGAAGCACTGTTTCTGACGATTCGGATTACACCATCAATAATACAACTGGTGGCGCTGCTGAGCACACACTTAACGGTACACGCGTCCTTCTAATACAGAAACAGAACCTTTTCTGACGGGTGCGATCATACCAGCACTAACGCACCGGATCCCATCAGAACTCCGCAGTTAAGCGTGCTTGGGCGAGAGTAGTACTAGGATGGGTGACCTCCTGGGAAGTCCTCGTGTTGCACCCCTTTCTCCCCCAAAAACTTTTAACCGACGATATGGAGCCCTTTCTTACCTTGAACGAACCTTCAACGAAGAATACGTGAATAGTTACGAGCAGTGCTGATAAATATTGTCGACCTCAAAGCAAGTCTCACGGGAATCGTGCTCGCGTATAGATGGCGCAATCGCCGATGGGAGCGATCCACCGGTTGAGGCTCCAAACTTTAAACCCTCGGAAGGTGGTGTAAACGACGGATTTTGGGGTCGAAGGCGCGGCGAACGGGGCCTTGCCCAGTTCGCCATTGTAGTAATCGAGCGGGGCTTCGATCCGATATGCTATAATAGTCATTTCGTTGCCCGAGTAAGAAGTTATCGCCGTTTAAAGTTACCGCTCGGATCTATCGATTTTTCGGCAGCTACGAACGGCCGTAATCTCTCACTCTGAAGACCAAGCACGAATTGAACACAGAGAAGGTACGTCAAAGAAGAGGAGAAAATCCCTTGATCCATTTTCACGTAGCTCTGCGTTTTCTGTCGTGTATCGATTTCTTTTCTAATTCTTCCTGAATTTCTCAAATCCTTTGAATTTTTTTTGCCGTAGCTCATTTTACCTACGTCGTTGAATCCGCATTCGTTCGCCAAATAAACGATGTTTTTAATGAGAGAGAGAGAGAGAGAGAGAGAGAGAGAGATGAGGAGAAGGAGCGAGATAACTGTTTTCTACAGTTGGAGAAAAATCGATATATTAGGGTTGGCACTCTGAAAATTGTCAAAACTTTTGACTCTGGCGAGTAAAACGACTGTTATAGTAGATCGAAACGACGAACCGAAGCACTGTTTCTGACGATTCGGATTACACCATCAATAATACAACTGGTGGCGCTGCTGAGCACACACTTAACGGTACACGCGTCCTTCTAATACAGAAACAGAACCTTTTCTGACGGGTGCGATCATACCAGCACTAACGCACCGGATCCCATCAGAACTCCGCAGTTAAGCGTGCTTGGGCGAGAGTAGTACTAGGATGGGTGACCTCCTGGGAAGTCCTCGTGTTGCACCCCTTTCTCCCCCAAAAACTTTTAACCGACGATATTGAGCCCTTTCTTACCTTGAACGAACCTTCAACGAAGAATACGTGAATAGTTACGAGCAGTGCTGATAAATATTGTCGACCTCAAAGCAAGTCTCACGGGAATCGTGCTCGCGTATAGATGGCGCAATCGCCGATGGGAGCGATCCACCGGTTGAGGCTCCAAACTTTAAACCCTCGGAAGGTGGTGTAAACGACGGATTTTGGGGTCGAAGGCGCGGCGAACGGGGCCTTGCCCAGTTCGCCATTGTAGTAATCGAGCGGGGCTTCGATCCGATATGCTATAATAGTCATTTCGTTGCCCGAGTAAGAAGTTATCGCCGTTTAAAGTTACCGCTCGGATCTATCGATTTTTCGGCAGCTACGAACGGCCGTAATCTCTCACTCTGAAGACCAAGCACGAATTGAACACAGAGAAGGTACGTCAAAGAAGAGGAGAAAATCCCTTGATCCATTTTCACGTAGCTCTGCGTTTTCTGTCGTGTATCGATTTCTTTTCTAATTCTTCCTGAATTTCTCAAATCCTTTGAATTTTTTTTGCCGTAGCTCATTTTACCTACGTCGTTGAATCCGCATTCGTTCGCCAAATAAACGATGTTTTTAATGAGAGAGAGAGAGAGAGAGAGAGATGAGGAGAAGGAGCGAGATAACTGTTTTCTACAGTTGGAGAAAAATCGATATATTAGGGTTGGCACTCTGAAAATTGTCAAAACTTTTGACTCTGGCGAGTAAAACGACTGTTATAGTAGATCGAAACGACGAACCGAAGCACTGTTTCTGACGATTCGGATTACACCATCAATAATACAACTGGTGGCGCTGCTGAGCACACACTTAACGGTACACGCGTCCTTCTAATACAGAAACAGAACCTTTTCTGACGGGTGCGATCATACCAGCACTAACGCACCGGATCCCATCAGAACTCCGCAGTTAAGCGTGCTTGGGCGAGAGTAGTACTAGGATGGGTGACCTCCTGGGAAGTCCTCGTGTTGCACCCCTTTCTCCCCCAAAAACTTTTAACCGACGATATGGAGCCCTTTCTTACCTTGAACGAACCTTCAACGAAGAATACGTGAATAGTTACGAGCAGTGCTGATAAATATTGTCGACCTCAAAGCAAGTCTCACGGGAATCGTGCTCGCGTATAGATGGCGCAATCGCCGATGGGAGCGATCCACCGGTTGAGGCTCCAAACTTTAAACCCTCGGAAGGTGGTGTAAACGACGGATTTTGGGGTCGAAGGCGCGGCGAACGGGGCCTTGCCCAGTTCGCCATTGTAGTAATCGAGCGGGGCTTCGATCCGATATGCTATAATAGTCATTTCGTTGCCCGAGTAAGAAGTTATCGCCGTTTAAAGTTACCGCTCGGATCTATCGATTTTTCGGCAGCTACGAACGGCCGTAATCTCTCACTCTGAAGACCAAGCACGAATTGAACACAGAGAAGGTACGTCAAAGAAGAGGAGAAAATCCCTTGATCCATTTTCACGTAGCTCTGCGTTTTCTGTCGTGTATCGATTTCTTTTCTAATTCTTCCTGAATTTCTCAAATCCTTTGAATTTTTTTTGCCGTAGCTCATTTTACCTACGTCGTTGAATCCGCATTCGTTCGCCAAATAAACGATGTTTTTAATGAGAGAGAGAGAGAGAGAGAGAGAGAGAGAGAGAGAGAGAGAGATGAGGAGAAGGAGCGAGATAACTGTTTTCTACAGTTGGAGAAAAATCGATATATTAGGGTTGGCACTCTGAAAATTGTCAAAACTTTTGACTCTGGCGAGTAAAACGACTGTTATAGTAGATCGAAACGACGAACCGAAGCACTGTTTCTGACGATTCGGATTACACCATCAATAATACAACTGGTGGCGCTGCTGAGCACACACTTAACGGTACACGCGTCCTTCTAATACAGAAACAGAACCTTTTCTGACGGGTGCGATCATACCAGCACTAACGCACCGGATCCCATCAGAACTCCGCAGTTAAGCGTGCTTGGGCGAGAGTAGTACTAGGATGGGTGACCTCCTGGGAAGTCCTCGTGTTGCACCCCTTTCTCCCCCAAAAACTTTTAACCGACGATATTGAGCCCTTTCTTACCTTGAACGAACCTTCAACGAAGAATACGTGAATAGTTACGAGCAGTGCTGATAAATATTGTCGACCTCAAAGCAAGTCTCACGGGAATCGTGCTCGCGTATAGATGGCGCAATCGCCGATGGGAGCGATCCACCGGTTGAGGCTCCAAACTTTAAACCCTCGGAAGGTGGTGTAAACGACGGATTTTGGGGTCGAAGGCGCGGCGAACGGGGCCTTGCCCAGTTCGCCATTGTAGTAATCGAGCGGGGCTTCGATCCGATATGCTATAATAGTCATTTCGTTGCCCGAGTAAGAAGTTATCGCCGTTTAAAGTTACCGCTCGGATCTATCGATTTTTCGGCAGCTACGAACGGCCGTAATCTCTCACTCTGAAGACCAAGCACGAATTGAACACAGAGAAGGTACGTCAAAGAAGAGGAGAAAATCCCTTGATCCATTTTCACGTAGCTCTGCGTTTTCTGTCGTGTATCGATTTCTTTTCTAATTCTTCCTGAATTTCTCAAATCCTTTGAATTTTTTTTGCCGTAGCTCATTTTACCTACGTCGTTGAATCCGCATTCGTTCGCCAAATAAACGATGTTTTTAATGAGAGAGAGAGAGAGAGAGAGAGAGAGAGAGATGAGGAGAAGGAGCGAGATAACTGTTTTCTACAGTTGGAGAAAAATCGATATATTAGGGTTGGCACTCTGAAAATTGTCAAAACTTTTGACTCTGGCGAGTAAAACGACTGTTATAGTAGATCGAAACGACGAACCGAAGCACTGTTTCTGACGATTCGGATTACACCATCAATAATACAACTGGTGGCGCTGCTGAGCACACACTTAACGGTACACGCGTCCTTCTAATACAGAAACAGAACCTTTTCTGACGGGTGCGATCATACCAGCACTAACGCACCGGATCCCATCAGAACTCCGCAGTTAAGCGTGCTTGGGCGAGAGTAGTACTAGGATGGGTGACCTCCTGGGAAGTCCTCGTGTTGCACCCCTTTCTCCCCCAAAAACTTTTAACCGACGATATGGAGCCCTTTCTTACCTTGAACGAACCTTCAACGAAGAATACGTGAATAGTTACGAGCAGTGCTGATAAATATTGTCGACCTCAAAGCAAGTCTCACGGGAATCGTGCTCGCGTATAGATGGCGCAATCGCCGATGGGAGCGATCCACCGGTTGAGGCTCCAAACTTTAAACCCTCGGAAGGTGGTGTAAACGACGGATTTTGGGGTCGAAGGCGCGGCGAACGGGGCCTTGCCCAGTTCGCCATTGTAGTAATCGAGCGGGGCTTCGATCCGATATGCTATAATAGTCATTTCGTTGCCCGAGTAAGAAGTTATCGCCGTTTAAAGTTACCGCTCGGATCTATCGATTTTTCGGCAGCTACGAACGGCCGTAATCTCTCACTCTGAAGACCAAGCACGAATTGAACACAGAGAAGGTACGTCAAAGAAGAGGAGAAAATCCCTTGATCCATTTTCACGTAGCTCTGCGTTTTCTGTCGTGTATCGATTTCTTTTCTAATTCTTCCTGAATTTCTCAAATCCTTTGAATTTTTTTTGCCGTAGCTCATTTTACCTACGTCGTTGAATCCGCATTCGTTCGCCAAATAAACGATGTTTTTAATGAGAGAGAGAGAGAGAGAGAGAGATGAGGAGAAGGAGCGAGATAACTGTTTTCTACAGTTGGAGAAAAATCGATATATTAGGGTTGGCACTCTGAAAATTGTCAAAACTTTTGACTCTGGCGAGTAAAACGACTGTTATAGTAGATCGAAACGACGAACCGAAGCACTGTTTCTGACGATTCGGATTACACCATCAATAATACAACTGGTGGCGCTGCTGAGCACACACTTAACGGTACACGCGTCCTTCTAATACAGAAACAGAACCTTTTCTGACGGGTGCGATCATACCAGCACTAACGCACCGGATCCCATCAGAACTCCGCAGTTAAGCGTGCTTGGGCGAGAGTAGTACTAGGATGGGTGACCTCCTGGGAAGTCCTCGTGTTGCACCCCTTTCTCCCCCAAAAACTTTTAACCGACGATATTGAGCCCTTTCTTACCTTGAACGAACCTTCAACGAAGAATACGTGAATAGTTACGAGCAGTGCTGATAAATATTGTCGACCTCAAAGCAAGTCTCACGGGAATCGTGCTCGCGTATAGATGGCGCAATCGCCGATGGGAGCGATCCACCGGTTGAGGCTCCAAACTTTAAACCCTCGGAAGGTGGTGTAAACGACGGATTTTGGGGTCGAAGGCGCGGCGAACGGGGCCTTGCCCAGTTCGCCATTGTAGTAATCGAGCGGGGCTTCGATCCGATATGCTATAATAGTCATTTCGTTGCCCGAGTAAGAAGTTATCGCCGTTTAAAGTTACCGCTCGGATCTATCGATTTTTCGGCAGCTACGAACGGCCGTAATCTCTCACTCTGAAGACCAAGCACGAATTGAACACAGAGAAGGTACGTCAAAGAAGAGGAGAAAATCCCTTGATCCATTTTCACGTAGCTCTGCGTTTTCTGTCGTGTATCGATTTCTTTTCTAATTCTTCCTGAATTTCTCAAATCCTTTGAATTTTTTTTGCCGTAGCTCATTTTACCTACGTCGTTGAATCCGCATTCGTTCGCCAAATAAACGATGTTTTTAATGAGAGAGAGAGAGAGAGAGAGATGAGGAGAAGGAGCGAGATAACTGTTTTCTACAGTTGGAGAAAAATCGATATATTAGGGTTGGCACTCTGAAAATTGTCAAAACTTTTGACTCTGGCGAGTAAAACGACTGTTATAGTAGATCGAAACGACGAACCGAAGCACTGTTTCTGACGATTCGGATTACACCATCAATAATACAACTGGTGGCGCTGCTGAGCACACACTTAACGGTACACGCGTCCTTCTAATACAGAAACAGAACCTTTTCTGACGGGTGCGATCATACCAGCACTAACGCACCGGATCCCATCAGAACTCCGCAGTTAAGCGTGCTTGGGCGAGAGTAGTACTAGGATGGGTGACCTCCTGGGAAGTCCTCGTGTTGCACCCCTTTCTCCCCCAAAAACTTTTAACCGACGATATGGAGCCCTTTCTTACCTTGAACGAACCTTCAACGAAGAATACGTGAATAGTTACGAGCAGTGCTGATAAATATTGTCGACCTCAAAGCAAGTCTCACGGGAATCGTGCTCGCGTATAGATGGCGCAATCGCCGATGGGAGCGATCCACCGGTTGAGGCTCCAAACTTTAAACCCTCGGAAGGTGGTGTAAACGACGGATTTTGGGGTCGAAGGCGCGGCGAACGGGGCCTTGCCCAGTTCGCCATTGTAGTAATCGAGCGGGGCTTCGATCCGATATGCTATAATAGTCATTTCGTTGCCCGAGTAAGAAGTTATCGCCGTTTAAAGTTACCGCTCGGATCTATCGATTTTTCGGCAGCTACGAACGGCCGTAATCTCTCACTCTGAAGACCAAGCACGAATTGAACACAGAGAAGGTACGTCAAAGAAGAGGAGAAAATCCCTTGATCCATTTTCACGTAGCTCTGCGTTTTCTGTCGTGTATCGATTTCTTTTCTAATTCTTCCTGAATTTCTCAAATCCTTTGAATTTTTTTTGCCGTAGCTCATTTTACCTACGTCGTTGAATCCGCATTCGTTCGCCAAATAAACGATGTTTTTAATGAGAGAGAGAGAGAGAGAGAGAGAGAGAGAGAGATGAGGAGAAGGAGCGAGATAACTGTTTTCTACAGTTGGAGAAAAATCGATATATTAGGGTTGGCACTCTGAAAATTGTCAAAACTTTTGACTCTGGCGAGTAAAACGACTGTTATAGTAGATCGAAACGACGAACCGAAGCACTGTTTCTGACGATTCGGATTACACCATCAATAATACAACTGGTGGCGCTGCTGAGCACACACTTAACGGTACACGCGTCCTTCTAATACAGAAACAGAACCTTTTCTGACGGGTGCGATCATACCAGCACTAACGCACCGGATCCCATCAGAACTCCGCAGTTAAGCGTGCTTGGGCGAGAGTAGTACTAGGATGGGTGACCTCCTGGGAAGTCCTCGTGTTGCACCCCTTTCTCCCCCAAAAACTTTTAACCGACGATATGGAGCCCTTTCTTACCTTGAACGAACCTTCAACGAAGAATACGTGAATAGTTACGAGCAGTGCTGATAAATATTGTCGACCTCAAAGCAAGTCTCACGGGAATCGTGCTCGCGTATAGATGGCGCAATCGCCGATGGGAGCGATCCACCGGTTGAGGCTCCAAACTTTAAACCCTCGGAAGGTGGTGTAAACGACGGATTTTGGGGTCGAAGGCGCGGCGAACGGGGCCTTGCCCAGTTCGCCATTGTAGTAATCGAGCGGGGCTTCGATCCGATATGCTATAATAGTCATTTCGTTGCCCGAGTAAGAAGTTATCGCCGTTTAAAGTTACCGCTCGGATCTATCGATTTTTCGGCAGCTACGAACGGCCGTAATCTCTCACTCTGAAGACCAAGCACGAATTGAACACAGAGAAGGTACGTCAAAGAAGAGGAGAAAATCCCTTGATCCATTTTCACGTAGCTCTGCGTTTTCTGTCGTGTATCGATTTCTTTTCTAATTCTTCCTGAATTTCTCAAATCCTTTGAATTTTTTTTGCCGTAGCTCATTTTACCTACGTCGTTGAATCCGCATTCGTTCGCCAAATAAACGATGTT
Source organism: Hippophae tibetana (assembly GCA_037013495.1). Taxonomy (NCBI): domain Eukaryota; kingdom Viridiplantae; phylum Streptophyta; class Magnoliopsida; order Rosales; family Elaeagnaceae; genus Hippophae; species Hippophae tibetana. The sequence continues at coordinate 50,971,600 of CM072804.1, read as the reverse complement.
TTTAATGAGAGAGAGAGAGAGAGAGAGAGAGAGAGAGAGAGATGAGGAGAAGGAGCGAGATAACTGTTTTCTACAGTTGGAGAAAAATCGATATATTAGGGTTGGCACTCTGAAAATTGTCAAAACTTTTGACTCTGGCGAGTAAAACGACTGTTATAGTAGATCGAAACGACGAACCGAAGCACTGTTTCTGACGATTCGGATTACACCATCAATAATACAACTGGTGGCGCTGCTGAGCACACACTTAACGGTACACGCGTCCTTCTAATACAGAAACAGAACCTTTTCTGACGGGTGCGATCATACCAGCACTAACGCACCGGATCCCATCAGAACTCCGCAGTTAAGCGTGCTTGGGCGAGAGTAGTACTAGGATGGGTGACCTCCTGGGAAGTCCTCGTGTTGCACCCCTTTCTCCCCCAAAAACTTTTAACCGACGATATGGAGCCCTTTCTTACCTTGAACGAACCTTCAACGAAGAATACGTGAATAGTTACGAGCAGTGCTGATAAATATTGTCGACCTCAAAGCAAGTCTCACGGGAATCGTGCTCGCGTATAGATGGCGCAATCGCCGATGGGAGCGATCCACCGGTTGAGGCTCCAAACTTTAAACCCTCGGAAGGTGGTGTAAACGACGGATTTTGGGGTCGAAGGCGCGGCGAACGGGGCCTTGCCCAGTTCGCCATTGTAGTAATCGAGCGGGGCTTCGATCCGATATGCTATAATAGTCATTTCGTTGCCCGAGTAAGAAGTTATCGCCGTTTAAAGTTACCGCTCGGATCTATCGATTTTTCGGCAGCTACGAACGGCCGTAATCTCTCACTCTGAAGACCAAGCACGAATTGAACACAGAGAAGGTACGTCAAAGAAGAGGAGAAAATCCCTTGATCCATTTTCACGTAGCTCTGCGTTTTCTGTCGTGTATCGATTTCTTTTCTAATTCTTCCTGAATTTCTCAAATCCTTTGAATTTTTTTTGCCGTAGCTCATTTTACCTACGTCGTTGAATCCGCATTCGTTCGCCAAATAAACGATGTTTTTAATGAGAGAGAGAGAGAGAGAGAGAGATGAGGAGAAGGAGCGAGATAACTGTTTTCTACAGTTGGAGAAAAATCGATATATTAGGGTTGGCACTCTGAAAATTGTCAAAACTTTTGACTCTGGCGAGTAAAACGACTGTTATAGTAGATCGAAACGACGAACCGAAGCACTGTTTCTGACGATTCGGATTACACCATCAATAATACAACTGGTGGCGCTGCTGAGCACACACTTAACGGTACACGCGTCCTTCTAATACAGAAACAGAACCTTTTCTGACGGGTGCGATCATACCAGCACTAACGCACCGGATCCCATCAGAACTCCGCAGTTAAGCGTGCTTGGGCGAGAGTAGTACTAGGATGGGTGACCTCCTGGGAAGTCCTCGTGTTGCACCCCTTTCTCCCCCAAAAACTTTTAACCGACGATATTGAGCCCTTTCTTACCTTGAACGAACCTTCAACGAAGAATACGTGAATAGTTACGAGCAGTGCTGATAAATATTGTCGACCTCAAAGCAAGTCTCACGGGAATCGTGCTCGCGTATAGATGGCGCAATCGCCGATGGGAGCGATCCACCGGTTGAGGCTCCAAACTTTAAACCCTCGGAAGGTGGTGTAAACGACGGATTTTGGGGTCGAAGGCGCGGCGAACGGGGCCTTGCCCAGTTCGCCATTGTAGTAATCGAGCGGGGCTTCGATCCGATATGCTATAATAGTCATTTCGTTGCCCGAGTAAGAAGTTATCGCCGTTTAAAGTTACCGCTCGGATCTATCGATTTTTCGGCAGCTACGAACGGCCGTAATCTCTCACTCTGAAGACCAAGCACGAATTGAACACAGAGAAGGTACGTCAAAGAAGAGGAGAAAATCCCTTGATCCATTTTCACGTAGCTCTGCGTTTTCTGTCGTGTATCGATTTCTTTTCTAATTCTTCCTGAATTTCTCAAATCCTTTGAATTTTTTTTGCCGTAGCTCATTTTACCTACGTCGTTGAATCCGCATTCGTTCGCCAAATAAACGATGTTTTTAATGAGAGAGAGAGAGAGAGAGAGATGAGGAGAAGGAGCGAGATAACTGTTTTCTACAGTTGGAGAAAAATCGATATATTAGGGTTGGCACTCTGAAAATTGTCAAAACTTTTGACTCTGGCGAGTAAAACGACTGTTATAGTAGATCGAAACGACGAACCGAAGCACTGTTTCTGACGATTCGGATTACACCATCAATAATACAACTGGTGGCGCTGCTGAGCACACACTTAACGGTACACGCGTCCTTCTAATACAGAAACAGAACCTTTTCTGACGGGTGCGATCATACCAGCACTAACGCACCGGATCCCATCAGAACTCCGCAGTTAAGCGTGCTTGGGCGAGAGTAGTACTAGGATGGGTGACCTCCTGGGAAGTCCTCGTGTTGCACCCCTTTCTCCCCCAAAAACTTTTAACCGACGATATTGAGCCCTTTCTTACCTTGAACGAACCTTCAACGAAGAATACGTGAATAGTTACGAGCAGTGCTGATAAATATTGTCGACCTCAAAGCAAGTCTCACGGGAATCGTGCTCGCGTATAGATGGCGCAATCGCCGATGGGAGCGATCCACCGGTTGAGGCTCCAAACTTTAAACCCTCGGAAGGTGGTGTAAACGACGGATTTTGGGGTCGAAGGCGCGGCGAACGGGGCCTTGCCCAGTTCGCCATTGTAGTAATCGAGCGGGGCTTCGATCCGATATGCTATAATAGTCATTTCGTTGCCCGAGTAAGAAGTTATCGCCGTTTAAAGTTACCGCTCGGATCTATCGATTTTTCGGCAGCTACGAACGGCCGTAATCTCTCACTCTGAAGACCAAGCACGAATTGAACACAGAGAAGGTACGTCAAAGAAGAGGAGAAAATCCCTTGATCCATTTTCACGTAGCTCTGCGTTTTCTGTCGTGTATCGATTTCTTTTCTAATTCTTCCTGAATTTCTCAAATCCTTTGAATTTTTTTTGCCGTAGCTCATTTTACCTACGTCGTTGAATCCGCATTCGTTCGCCAAATAAACGATGTTTTTAATGAGAGAGAGAGAGAGAGAGAGATGAGGAGAAGGAGCGAGATAACTGTTTTCTACAGTTGGAGAAAAATCGATATATTAGGGTTGGCACTCTGAAAATTGTCAAAACTTTTGACTCTGGCGAGTAAAACGACTGTTATAGTAGATCGAAACGACGAACCGAAGCACTGTTTCTGACGATTCGGATTACACCATCAATAATACAACTGGTGGCGCTGCTGAGCACACACTTAACGGTACACGCGTCCTTCTAATACAGAAACAGAACCTTTTCTGACGGGTGCGATCATACCAGCACTAACGCACCGGATCCCATCAGAACTCCGCAGTTAAGCGTGCTTGGGCGAGAGTAGTACTAGGATGGGTGACCTCCTGGGAAGTCCTCGTGTTGCACCCCTTTCTCCCCCAAAAACTTTTAACCGACGATATGGAGCCCTTTCTTACCTTGAACGAACCTTCAACGAAGAATACGTGAATAGTTACGAGCAGTGCTGATAAATATTGTCGACCTCAAAGCAAGTCTCACGGGAATCGTGCTCGCGTATAGATGGCGCAATCGCCGATGGGAGCGATCCACCGGTTGAGGCTCCAAACTTTAAACCCTCGGAAGGTGGTGTAAACGACGGATTTTGGGGTCGAAGGCGCGGCGAACGGGGCCTTGCCCAGTTCGCCATTGTAGTAATCGAGCGGGGCTTCGATCCGATATGCTATAATAGTCATTTCGTTGCCCGAGTAAGAAGTTATCGCCGTTTAAAGTTACCGCTCGGATCTATCGATTTTTCGGCAGCTACGAACGGCCGTAATCTCTCACTCTGAAGACCAAGCACGAATTGAACACAGAGAAGGTACGTCAAAGAAGAGGAGAAAATCCCTTGATCCATTTTCACGTAGCTCTGCGTTTTCTGTCGTGTATCGATTTCTTTTCTAATTCTTCCTGAATTTCTCAAATCCTTTGAATTTTTTTTGCCGTAGCTCATTTTACCTACGTCGTTGAATCCGCATTCGTTCGCCAAATAAACGATGTTTTTAATGAGAGAGAGAGAGAGAGAGAGAGAGAGAGAGAGATGAGGAGAAGGAGCGAGATAACTGTTTTCTACAGTTGGAGAAAAATCGATATATTAGGGTTGGCACTCTGAAAATTGTCAAAACTTTTGACTCTGGCGAGTAAAACGACTGTTATAGTAGATCGAAACGACGAACCGAAGCACTGTTTCTGACGATTCGGATTACACCATCAATAATACAACTGGTGGCGCTGCTGAGCACACACTTAACGGTACACGCGTCCTTCTAATACAGAAACAGAACCTTTTCTGACGGGTGCGATCATACCAGCACTAACGCACCGGATCCCATCAGAACTCCGCAGTTAAGCGTGCTTGGGCGAGAGTAGTACTAGGATGGGTGACCTCCTGGGAAGTCCTCGTGTTGCACCCCTTTCTCCCCCAAAAACTTTTAACCGACGATATGGAGCCCTTTCTTACCTTGAACGAACCTTCAACGAAGAATACGTGAATAGTTACGAGCAGTGCTGATAAATATTGTCGACCTCAAAGCAAGTCTCACGGGAATCGTGCTCGCGTATAGATGGCGCAATCGCCGATGGGAGCGATCCACCGGTTGAGGCTCCAAACTTTAAACCCTCGGAAGGTGGTGTAAACGACGGATTTTGGGGTCGAAGGCGCGGCGAACGGGGCCTTGCCCAGTTCGCCATTGTAGTAATCGAGCGGGGCTTCGATCCGATATGCTATAATAGTCATTTCGTTGCCCGAGTAAGAAGTTATCGCCGTTTAAAGTTACCGCTCGGATCTATCGATTTTTCGGCAGCTACGAACGGCCGTAATCTCTCACTCTGAAGACCAAGCACGAATTGAACACAGAGAAGGTACGTCAAAGAAGAGGAGAAAATCCCTTGATCCATTTTCACGTAGCTCTGCGTTTTCTGTCGTGTATCGATTTCTTTTCTAATTCTTCCTGAATTTCTCAAATCCTTTGAATTTTTTTTGCCGTAGCTCATTTTACCTACGTCGTTGAATCCGCATTCGTTCGCCAAATAAACGATGTTTTTAATGAGAGAGAGAGAGAGAGAGAGAGAGAGAGAGAGAGATGAGGAGAAGGAGCGAGATAACTGTTTTCTACAGTTGGAGAAAAATCGATATATTAGGGTTGGCACTCTGAAAATTGTCAAAACTTTTGACTCTGGCGAGTAAAACGACTGTTATAGTAGATCGAAACGACGAACCGAAGCACTGTTTCTGACGATTCGGATTACACCATCAATAATACAACTGGTGGCGCTGCTGAGCACACACTTAACGGTACACGCGTCCTTCTAATACAGAAACAGAACCTTTTCTGACGGGTGCGATCATACCAGCACTAACGCACCGGATCCCATCAGAACTCCGCAGTTAAGCGTGCTTGGGCGAGAGTAGTACTAGGATGGGTGACCTCCTGGGAAGTCCTCGTGTTGCACCCCTTTCTCCCCCAAAAACTTTTAACCGACGATATGGAGCCCTTTCTTACCTTGAACGAACCTTCAACGAAGAATACGTGAATAGTTACGAGCAGTGCTGATAAATATTGTCGACCTCAAAGCAAGTCTCACGGGAATCGTGCTCGCGTATAGATGGCGCAATCGCCGATGGGAGCGATCCACCGGTTGAGGCTCCAAACTTTAAACCCTCGGAAGGTGGTGTAAACGACGGATTTTGGGGTCGAAGGCGCGGCGAACGGGGCCTTGCCCAGTTCGCCATTGTAGTAATCGAGCGGGGCTTCGATCCGATATGCTATAATAGTCATTTCGTTGCCCGAGTAAGAAGTTATCGCCGTTTAAAGTTACCGCTCGGATCTATCGATTTTTCGGCAGCTACGAACGGCCGTAATCTCTCACTCTGAAGACCAAGCACGAATTGAACACAGAGAAGGTACGTCAAAGAAGAGGAGAAAATCCCTTGATCCATTTTCACGTAGCTCTGCGTTTTCTGTCGTGTATCGATTTCTTTTCTAATTCTTCCTGAATTTCTCAAATCCTTTGAATTTTTTTTGCCGTAGCTCATTTTACCTACGTCGTTGAATCCGCATTCGTTCGCCAAATAAACGATGTTTTTAATGAGAGAGAGAGAGAGAGAGAGATGAGGAGAAGGAGCGAGATAACTGTTTTCTACAGTTGGAGAAAAATCGATATATTAGGGTTGGCACTCTGAAAATTGTCAAAACTTTTGACTCTGGCGAGTAAAACGACTGTTATAGTAGATCGAAACGACGAACCGAAGCACTGTTTCTGACGATTCGGATTACACCATCAATAATACAACTGGTGGCGCTGCTGAGCACACACTTAACGGTACACGCGTCCTTCTAATACAGAAACAGAACCTTTTCTGACGGGTGCGATCATACCAGCACTAACGCACCGGATCCCATCAGAACTCCGCAGTTAAGCGTGCTTGGGCGAGAGTAGTACTAGGATGGGTGACCTCCTGGGAAGTCCTCGTGTTGCACCCCTTTCTCCCCCAAAAACTTTTAACCGACGATATGGAGCCCTTTCTTACCTTGAACGAACCTTCAACGAAGAATACGTGAATAGTTACGAGCAGTGCTGATAAATATTGTCGACCTCAAAGCAAGTCTCACGGGAATCGTGCTCGCGTATAGATGGCGCAATCGCCGATGGGAGCGATCCACCGGTTGAGGCTCCAAACTTTAAACCCTCGGAAGGTGGTGTAAACGACGGATTTTGGGGTCGAAGGCGCGGCGAACGGGGCCTTGCCCAGTTCGCCATTGTAGTAATCGAGCGGGGCTTCGATCCGATATGCTATAATAGTCATTTCGTTGCCCGAGTAAGAAGTTATCGCCGTTTAAAGTTACCGCTCGGATCTATCGATTTTTCGGCAGCTACGAACGGCCGTAATCTCTCACTCTGAAGACCAAGCACGAATTGAACACAGAGAAGGTACGTCAAAGAAGAGGAGAAAATCCCTTGATCCATTTTCACGTAGCTCTGCGTTTTCTGTCGTGTATCGATTTCTTTTCTAATTCTTCCTGAATTTCTCAAATCCTTTGAATTTTTTTTGCCGTAGCTCATTTTACCTACGTCGTTGAATCCGCATTCGTTCGCCAAATAAACGATGTTTTTAATGAGAGAGAGAGAGAGAGAGAGATGAGGAGAAGGAGCGAGATAACTGTTTTCTACAGTTGGAGAAAAATCGATATATTAGGGTTGGCACTCTGAAAATTGTCAAAACTTTTGACTCTGGCGAGTAAAACGACTGTTATAGTAGATCGAAACGACGAACCGAAGCACTGTTTCTGACGATTCGGATTACACCATCAATAATACAACTGGTGGCGCTGCTGAGCACACACTTAACGGTACACGCGTCCTTCTAATACAGAAACAGAACCTTTTCTGACGGGTGCGATCATACCAGCACTAACGCACCGGATCCCATCAGAACTCCGCAGTTAAGCGTGCTTGGGCGAGAGTAGTACTAGGATGGGTGACCTCCTGGGAAGTCCTCGTGTTGCACCCCTTTCTCCCCCAAAAACTTTTAACCGACGATATTGAGCCCTTTCTTACCTTGAACGAACCTTCAACGAAGAATACGTGAATAGTTACGAGCAGTGCTGATAAATATTGTCGACCTCAAAGCAAGTCTCACGGGAATCGTGCTCGCGTATAGATGGCGCAATCGCCGATGGGAGCGATCCACCGGTTGAGGCTCCAAACTTTAAACCCTCGGAAGGTGGTGTAAACGACGGATTTTGGGGTCGAAGGCGCGGCGAACGGGGCCTTGCCCAGTTCGCCATTGTAGTAATCGAGCGGGGCTTCGATCCGATATGCTATAATAGTCATTTCGTTGCCCGAGTAAGAAGTTATCGCCGTTTAAAGTTACCGCTCGGATCTATCGATTTTTCGGCAGCTACGAACGGCCGTAATCTCTCACTCTGAAGACCAAGCACGAATTGAACACAGAGAAGGTACGTCAAAGAAGAGGAGAAAATCCCTTGATCCATTTTCACGTAGCTCTGCGTTTTCTGTCGTGTATCGATTTCTTTTCTAATTCTTCCTGAATTTCTCAAATCCTTTGAATTTTTTTTGCCGTAGCTCATTTTACCTACGTCGTTGAATCCGCATTCGTTCGCCAAATAAACGATGTTTTTAATGAGAGAGAGAGAGAGAGAGAGATGAGGAGAAGGAGCGAGATAACTGTTTTCTACAGTTGGAGAAAAATCGATATATTAGGGTTGGCACTCTGAAAATTGTCAAAACTTTTGACTCTGGCGAGTAAAACGACTGTTATAGTAGATCGAAACGACGAACCGAAGCACTGTTTCTGACGATTCGGATTACACCATCAATAATACAACTGGTGGCGCTGCTGAGCACACACTTAACGGTACACGCGTCCTTCTAATACAGAAACAGAACCTTTTCTGACGGGTGCGATCATACCAGCACTAACGCACCGGATCCCATCAGAACTCCGCAGTTAAGCGTGCTTGGGCGAGAGTAGTACTAGGATGGGTGACCTCCTGGGAAGTCCTCGTGTTGCACCCCTTTCTCCCCCAAAAACTTTTAACCGACGATATGGAGCCCTTTCTTACCTTGAACGAACCTTCAACGAAGAATACGTGAATAGTTACGAGCAGTGCTGATAAATATTGTCGACCTCAAAGCAAGTCTCACGGGAATCGTGCTCGCGTATAGATGGCGCAATCGCCGATGGGAGCGATCCACCGGTTGAGGCTCCAAACTTTAAACCCTCGGAAGGTGGTGTAAACGACGGATTTTGGGGTCGAAGGCGCGGCGAACGGGGCCTTGCCCAGTTCGCCATTGTAGTAATCGAGCGGGGCTTCGATCCGATATGCTATAATAGTCATTTCGTTGCCCGAGTAAGAAGTTATCGCCGTTTAAAGTTACCGCTCGGATCTATCGATTTTTCGGCAGCTACGAACGGCCGTAATCTCTCACTCTGAAGACCAAGCACGAATTGAACACAGAGAAGGTACGTCAAAGAAGAGGAGAAAATCCCTTGATCCATTTTCACGTAGCTCTGCGTTTTCTGTCGTGTATCGATTTCTTTTCTAATTCTTCCTGAATTTCTCAAATCCTTTGAATTTTTTTTGCCGTAGCTCATTTTACCTACGTCGTTGAATCCGCATTCGTTCGCCAAATAAACGATGTTTTTAATGAGAGAGAGAGAGAGAGAGAGATGAGGAGAAGGAGCGAGATAACTGTTTTCTACAGTTGGAGAAAAATCGATATATTAGGGTTGGCACTCTGAAAATTGTCAAAACTTTTGACTCTGGCGAGTAAAACGACTGTTATAGTAGATCGAAACGACGAACCGAAGCACTGTTTCTGACGATTCGGATTACACCATCAATAATACAACTGGTGGCGCTGCTGAGCACACACTTAACGGTACACGCGTCCTTCTAATACAGAAACAGAACCTTTTCTGACGGGTGCGATCATACCAGCACTAACGCACCGGATCCCATCAGAACTCCGCAGTTAAGCGTGCTTGGGCGAGAGTAGTACTAGGATGGGTGACCTCCTGGGAAGTCCTCGTGTTGCACCCCTTTCTCCCCCAAAAACTTTTAACCGACGATATGGAGCCCTTTCTTACCTTGAACGAACCTTCAACGAAGAATACGTGAATAGTTACGAGCAGTGCTGATAAATATTGTCGACCTCAAAGCAAGTCTCACGGGAATCGTGCTCGCGTATAGATGGCGCAATCGCCGATGGGAGCGATCCACCGGTTGAGGCTCCAAACTTTAAACCCTCGGAAGGTGGTGTAAACGACGGATTTTGGGGTCGAAGGCGCGGCGAACGGGGCCTTGCCCAGTTCGCCATTGTAGTAATCGAGCGGGGCTTCGATCCGATATGCTATAATAGTCATTTCGTTGCCCGAGTAAGAAGTTATCGCCGTTTAAAGTTACCGCTCGGATCTATCGATTTTTCGGCAGCTACGAACGGCCGTAATCTCTCACTCTGAAGACCAAGCACGAATTGAACACAGAGAAGGTACGTCAAAGAAGAGGAGAAAATCCCTTGATCCATTTTCACGTAGCTCTGCGTTTTCTGTCGTGTATCGATTTCTTTTCTAATTCTTCCTGAATTTCTCAAATCCTTTGAATTTTTTTTGCCGTAGCTCATTTTACCTACGTCGTTGAATCCGCATTCGTTCGCCAAATAAACGATGTTTTTAATGAGAGAGAGAGAGAGAGAGAGAGAGAGAGAGATGAGGAGAAGGAGCGAGATAACTGTTTTCTACAGTTGGAGAAAAATCGATATATTAGGGTTGGCACTCTGAAAATTGTCAAAACTTTTGACTCTGGCGAGTAAAACGACTGTTATAGTAGATCGAAACGACGAACCGAAGCACTGTTTCTGACGATTCGGATTACACCATCAATAATACAACTGGTGGCGCTGCTGAGCACACACTTAACGGTACACGCGTCCTTCTAATACAGAAACAGAACCTTTTCTGACGGGTGCGATCATACCAGCACTAACGCACCGGATCCCATCAGAACTCCGCAGTTAAGCGTGCTTGGGCGAGAGTAGTACTAGGATGGGTGACCTCCTGGGAAGTCCTCGTGTTGCACCCCTTTCTCCCCCAAAAACTTTTAACCGACGATATGGAGCCCTTTCTTACCTTGAACGAACCTTCAACGAAGAATACGTGAATAGTTACGAGCAGTGCTGATAAATATTGTCGACCTCAAAGCAAGTCTCACGGGAATCGTGCTCGCGTATAGATGGCGCAATCGCCGATGGGAGCGATCCACCGGTTGAGGCTCCAAACTTTAAACCCTCGGAAGGTGGTGTAAACGACGGATTTTGGGGTCGAAGGCGCGGCGAACGGGGCCTTGCCCAGTTCGCCATTGTAGTAATCGAGCGGGGCTTCGATCCGATATGCTATAATAGTCATTTCGTTGCCCGAGTAAGAAGTTATCGCCGTTTAAAGTTACCGCTCGGATCTATCGATTTTTCGGCAGCTACGAACGGCCGTAATCTCTCACTCTGAAGACCAAGCACGAATTGAACACAGAGAAGGTACGTCAAAGAAGAGGAGAAAATCCCTTGATCCATTTTCACGTAGCTCTGCGTTTTCTGTCGTGTATCGATTTCTTTTCTAATTCTTCCTGAATTTCTCAAATCCTTTGAATTTTTTTTGCCGTAGCTCATTTTACCTACGTCGTTGAATCCGCATTCGTTCGCCAAATAAACGATGTTTTTAATGAGAGAGAGAGAGAGAGAGAGAGAGAGAGAGAGATGAGGAGAAGGAGCGAGATAACTGTTTTCTACAGTTGGAGAAAAATCGATATATTAGGGTTGGCACTCTGAAAATTGTCAAAACTTTTGACTCTGGCGAGTAAAACGACTGTTATAGTAGATCGAAACGACGAACCGAAGCACTGTTTCTGACGATTCGGATTACACCATCAATAATACAACTGGTGGCGCTGCTGAGCACACACTTAACGGTACACGCGTCCTTCTAATACAGAAACAGAACCTTTTCTGACGGGTGCGATCATACCAGCACTAACGCACCGGATCCCATCAGAACTCCGCAGTTAAGCGTGCTTGGGCGAGAGTAGTACTAGGATGGGTGACCTCCTGGGAAGTCCTCGTGTTGCACCCCTTTCTCCCCCAAAAACTTTTAACCGACGATATTGAGCCCTTTCTTACCTTGAACGAACCTTCAACGAAGAATACGTGAATAGTTACGAGCAGTGCTGATAAATATTGTCGACCTCAAAGCAAGTCTCACGGGAATCGTGCTCGCGTATAGATGGCGCAATCGCCGATGGGAGCGATCCACCGGTTGAGGCTCCAAACTTTAAACCCTCGGAAGGTGGTGTAAACGACGGATTTTGGGGTCGAAGGCGCGGCGAACGGGGCCTTGCCCAGTTCGCCATTGTAGTAATCGAGCGGGGCTTCGATCCGATATGCTATAATAGTCATTTCGTTGCCCGAGTAAGAAGTTATCGCCGTTTAAAGTTACCGCTCGGATCTATCGATTTTTCGGCAGCTACGAACGGCCGTAATCTCTCACTCTGAAGACCAAGCACGAATTGAACACAGAGAAGGTACGTCAAAGAAGAGGAGAAAATCCCTTGATCCATTTTCACGTAGCTCTGCGTTTTCTGTCGTGTATCGATTTCTTTTCTAATTCTTCCTGAATTTCTCAAATCCTTTGAATTTTTTTTGCCGTAGCTCATTTTACCTACGTCGTTGAATCCGCATTCGTTCGCCAAATAAACGATGTTTTTAATGAGAGAGAGAGAGAGAGAGAGATGAGGAGAAGGAGCGAGATAACTGTTTTCTACAGTTGGAGAAAAATCGATATATTAGGGTTGGCACTCTGAAAATTGTCAAAACTTTTGACTCTGGCGAGTAAAACGACTGTTATAGTAGATCGAAACGACGAACCGAAGCACTGTTTCTGACGATTCGGATTACACCATCAATAATACAACTGGTGGCGCTGCTGAGCACACACTTAACGGTACACGCGTCCTTCTAATACAGAAACAGAACCTTTTCTGACGGGTGCGATCATACCAGCACTAACGCACCGGATCCCATCAGAACTCCGCAGTTAAGCGTGCTTGGGCGAGAGTAGTACTAGGATGGGTGACCTCCTGGGAAGTCCTCGTGTTGCACCCCTTTCTCCCCCAAAAACTTTTAACCGACGATATGGAGCCCTTTCTTACCTTGAACGAACCTTCAACGAAGAATACGTGAATAGTTACGAGCAGTGCTGATAAATATTGTCGACCTCAAAGCAAGTCTCACGGGAATCGTGCTCGCGTATAGATGGCGCAATCGCCGATGGGAGCGATCCACCGGTTGAGGCTCCAAACTTTAAACCCTCGGAAGGTGGTGTAAACGACGGATTTTGGGGTCGAAGGCGCGGCGAACGGGGCCTTGCCCAGTTCGCCATTGTAGTAATCGAGCGGGGCTTCGATCCGATATGCTATAATAGTCATTTCGTTGCCCGAGTAAGAAGTTATCGCCGTTTAAAGTTACCGCTCGGATCTATCGATTTTTCGGCAGCTACGAACGGCCGTAATCTCTCACTCTGAAGACCAAGCACGAATTGAACACAGAGAAGGTACGTCAAAGAAGAGGAGAAAATCCCTTGATCCATTTTCACGTAGCTCTGCGTTTTCTGTCGTGTATCGATTTCTTTTCTAATTCTTCCTGAATTTCTCAAATCCTTTGAATTTTTTTTGCCGTAGCTCATTTTACCTACGTCGTTGAATCCGCATTCGTTCGCCAAATAAACGATGTTTTTAATGAGAGAGAGAGAGAGAGAGAGAGAGAGAGAGATGAGGAGAAGGAGCGAGATAACTGTTTTCTACAGTTGGAGAAAAATCGATATATTAGGGTTGGCACTCTGAAAATTGTCAAAACTTTTGACTCTGGCGAGTAAAACGACTGTTATAGTAGATCGAAACGACGAACCGAAGCACTGTTTCTGACGATTCGGATTACACCATCAATAATACAACTGGTGGCGCTGCTGAGCACACACTTAACGGTACACGCGTCCTTCTAATACAGAAACAGAACCTTTTCTGACGGGTGCGATCATACCAGCACTAACGCACCGGATCCCATCAGAACTCCGCAGTTAAGCGTGCTTGGGCGAGAGTAGTACTAGGATGGGTGACCTCCTGGGAAGTCCTCGTGTTGCACCCCTTTCTCCCCCAAAAACTTTTAACCGACGATATTGAGCCCTTTCTTACCTTGAACGAACCTTCAACGAAGAATACGTGAATAGTTACGAGCAGTGCTGATAAATATTGTCGACCTCAAAGCAAGTCTCACGGGAATCGTGCTCGCGTATAGATGGCGCAATCGCCGATGGGAGCGATCCACCGGTTGAGGCTCCAAACTTTAAACCCTCGGAAGGTGGTGTAAACGACGGATTTTGGGGTCGAAGGCGCGGCGAACGGGGCCTTGCCCAGTTCGCCATTGTAGTAATCGAGCGGGGCTTCGATCCGATATGCTATAATAGTCATTTCGTTGCCCGAGTAAGAAGTTATCGCCGTTTAAAGTTACCGCTCGGATCTATCGATTTTTCGGCAGCTACGAACGGCCGTAATCTCTCACTCTGAAGACCAAGCACGAATTGAACACAGAGAAGGTACGTCAAAGAAGAGGAGAAAATCCCTTGATCCATTTTCACGTAGCTCTGCGTTTTCTGTCGTGTATCGATTTCTTTTCTAATTCTTCCTGAATTTCTCAAATCCTTTGAATTTTTTTTGCCGTAGCTCATTTTACCTACGTCGTTGAATCCGCATTCGTTCGCCAAATAAACGATGTTTTTAATGAGAGAGAGAGAGAGAGAGAGATGAGGAGAAGGAGCGAGATAACTGTTTTCTACAGTTGGAGAAAAATCGATATATTAGGGTTGGCACTCTGAAAATTGTCAAAACTTTTGACTCTGGCGAGTAAAACGACTGTTATAGTAGATCGAAACGACGAACCGAAGCACTGTTTCTGACGATTCGGATTACACCATCAATAATACAACTGGTGGCGCTGCTGAGCACACACTTAACGGTACACGCGTCCTTCTAATACAGAAACAGAACCTTTTCTGACGGGTGCGATCATACCAGCACTAACGCACCGGATCCCATCAGAACTCCGCAGTCAAGCGTGCTTGGGCGAGAGTAGTACTAGGATGGGTGACCTCCTGGGAAGTCCTCGTGTTGCACCCCTTTCTCCCCCAAAAACTTTTAACCGACGATATGGAGCCCTTTCTTACCTTGAACGAACCTTCAACGAAGAATACGTGAATAGTTACGAGCAGTGCTGATAAATATTGTCGACCTCAAAGCAAGTCTCACGGGAATCGTGCTCGCGTATAGATGGCGCAATCGCCGATGGGAGCGATCCACCGGTTGAGGCTCCAAACTTTAAACCCTCGGAAGGTGGTGTAAACGACGGATTTTGGGGTCGAAGGCGCGGCGAACGGGGCCTTGCCCAGTTCGCCATTGTAGTAATCGAGCGGGGCTTCGATCCGATATGCTATAATAGTCATTTCGTTGCCCGAGTAAGAAGTTATCGCCGTTTAAAGTTACCGCTCGGATCTATCGATTTTTCGGCAGCTACGAACGGCCGTAATCTCTCACTCTGAAGACCAAGCACGAATTGAACACAGAGAAGGTACGTCAAAGAAGAGGAGAAAATCCCTTGATCCATTTTCACGTAGCTCTGCGTTTTCTGTCGTGTATCGATTTCTTTTCTAATTCTTCCTGAATTTCTCAAATCCTTTGAATTTTTTTTGCCGTAGCTCATTTTACCTACGTCGTTGAATCCGCATTCGTTCGCCAAATAAACGATGTTTTTAATGAGAGAGAGAGAGAGAGAGAGATGAGGAGAAGGAGCGAGATAACTGTTTTCTACAGTTGGAGAAAAATCGATATATTAGGGTTGGCACTCTGAAAATTGTCAAAACTTTTGACTCTGGCGAGTAAAACGACTGTTATAGTAGATCGAAACGACGAACCGAAGCACTGTTTCTGACGATTCGGATTACACCATCAATAATACAACTGGTGGCGCTGCTGAGCACACACTTAACGGTACACGCGTCCTTCTAATACAGAAACAGAACCTTTTCTGACGGGTGCGATCATACCAGCACTAACGCACCGGATCCCATCAGAACTCCGCAGTCAAGCGTGCTTGGGCGAGAGTAGTACTAGGATGGGTGACCTCCTGGGAAGTCCTCGTGTTGCACCCCTTTCTCCCCCAAAAACTTTTAACCGACGATATGGAGCCCTTTCTTACCTTGAACGAACCTTCAACGAAGAATACGTGAATAGTTACGAGCAGTGCTGATAAATATTGTCGACCTCAAAGCAAGTCTCACGGGAATCGTGCTCGCGTATAGATGGCGCAATCGCCGATGGGAGCGATCCACCGGTTGAGGCTCCAAACTTTAAACCCTCGGAAGGTGGTGTAAACGACGGATTTTGGGGTCGAAGGCGCGGCGAACGGGGCCTTGCCCAGTTCGCCATTGTAGTAATCGAGCGGGGCTTCGATCCGATATGCTATAATAGTCATTTCGTTGCCCGAGTAAGAAGTTATCGCCGTTTAAAGTTACCGCTCGGATCTATCGATTTTTCGGCAGCTACGAACGGCCGTAATCTCTCACTCTGAAGACCAAGCACGAATTGAACACAGAGAAGGTACGTCAAAGAAGAGGAGAAAATCCCTTGATCCATTTTCACGTAGCTCTGCGTTTTCTGTCGTGTATCGATTTCTTTTCTAATTCTTCCTGAATTTCTCAAATCCTTTGAATTTTTTTTGCCGTAGCTCATTTTACCTACGTCGTTGAATCCGCATTCGTTCGCCAAATAAACGATGTTTTTAATGAGAGAGAGAGAGAGAGAGAGATGAGGAGAAGGAGCGAGATAACTGTTTTCTACAGTTGGAGAAAAATCGATATATTAGGGTTGGCACTCTGAAAATTGTCAAAACTTTTGACTCTGGCGAGTAAAACGACTGTTATAGTAGATCGAAACGACGAACCGAAGCACTGTTTCTGACGATTCGGATTACACCATCAATAATACAACTGGTGGCGCTGCTGAGCACACACTTAACGGTACACGCGTCCTTCTAATACAGAAACAGAACCTTTTCTGACGGGTGCGATCATACCAGCACTAACGCACCGGATCCCATCAGAACTCCGCAGTTAAGCGTGCTTGGGCGAGAGTAGTACTAGGATGGGTGACCTCCTGGGAAGTCCTCGTGTTGCACCCCTTTCTCCCCCAAAAACTTTTAACCGACGATATTGAGCCCTTTCTTACCTTGAACGAACCTTCAACGAAGAATACGTGAATAGTTACGAGCAGTGCTGATAAATATTGTCGACCTCAAAGCAAGTCTCACGGGAATCGTGCTCGCGTATAGATGGCGCAATCGCCGATGGGAGCGATCCACCGGTTGAGGCTCCAAACTTTAAACCCTCGGAAGGTGGTGTAAACGACGGATTTTGGGGTCGAAGGCGCGGCGAACGGGGCCTTGCCCAGTTCGCCATTGTAGTAATCGAGCGGGGCTTCGATCCGATATGCTATAATAGTCATTTCGTTGCCCGAGTAAGAAGTTATCGCCGTTTAAAGTTACCGCTCGGATCTATCGATTTTTCGGCAGCTACGAACGGCCGTAATCTCTCACTCTGAAGACCAAGCACGAATTGAACACAGAGAAGGTACGTCAAAGAAGAGGAGAAAATCCCTTGATCCATTTTCACGTAGCTCTGCGTTTTCTGTCGTGTATCGATTTCTTTTCTAATTCTTCCTGAATTTCTCAAATCCTTTGAATTTTTTTTGCCGTAGCTCATTTTACCTACGTCGTTGAATCCGCATTCGTTCGCCAAATAAACGATGTTTTTAATGAGAGAGAGAGAGAGAGAGAGATGAGGAGAAGGAGCGAGATAACTGTTTTCTACAGTTGGAGAAAAATCGATATATTAGGGTTGGCACTCTGAAAATTGTCAAAACTTTTGACTCTGGCGAGTAAAACGACTGTTATAGTAGATCGAAACGACGAACCGAAGCACTGTTTCTGACGATTCGGATTACACCATCAATAATACAACTGGTGGCGCTGCTGAGCACACACTTAACGGTACACGCGTCCTTCTAATACAGAAACAGAACCTTTTCTGACGGGTGCGATCATACCAGCACTAACGCACCGGATCCCATCAGAACTCCGCAGTTAAGCGTGCTTGGGCGAGAGTAGTACTAGGATGGGTGACCTCCTGGGAAGTCCTCGTGTTGCACCCCTTT
Organism: Hippophae tibetana; assembly: GCA_037013495.1. NCBI lineage: Eukaryota > Viridiplantae > Streptophyta > Magnoliopsida > Rosales > Elaeagnaceae > Hippophae > Hippophae tibetana. Next base: position 50,953,647 of record CM072804.1, on the reverse strand, counting down.
CTCCCCCAAAAACTTTTAACCGACGATATGGAGCCCTTTCTTACCTTGAACGAACCTTCAACGAAGAATACGTGAATAGTTACGAGCAGTGCTGATAAATATTGTCGACCTCAAAGCAAGTCTCACGGGAATCGTGCTCGCGTATAGATGGCGCAATCGCCGATGGGAGCGATCCACCGGTTGAGGCTCCAAACTTTAAACCCTCGGAAGGTGGTGTAAACGACGGATTTTGGGGTCGAAGGCGCGGCGAACGGGGCCTTGCCCAGTTCGCCATTGTAGTAATCGAGCGGGGCTTCGATCCGATATGCTATAATAGTCATTTCGTTGCCCGAGTAAGAAGTTATCGCCGTTTAAAGTTACCGCTCGGATCTATCGATTTTTCGGCAGCTACGAACGGCCGTAATCTCTCACTCTGAAGACCAAGCACGAATTGAACACAGAGAAGGTACGTCAAAGAAGAGGAGAAAATCCCTTGATCCATTTTCACGTAGCTCTGCGTTTTCTGTCGTGTATCGATTTCTTTTCTAATTCTTCCTGAATTTCTCAAATCCTTTGAATTTTTTTTGCCGTAGCTCATTTTACCTACGTCGTTGAATCCGCATTCGTTCGCCAAATAAACGATGTTTTTAATGAGAGAGAGAGAGAGAGAGAGATGAGGAGAAGGAGCGAGATAACTGTTTTCTACAGTTGGAGAAAAATCGATATATTAGGGTTGGCACTCTGAAAATTGTCAAAACTTTTGACTCTGGCGAGTAAAACGACTGTTATAGTAGATCGAAACGACGAACCGAAGCACTGTTTCTGACGATTCGGATTACACCATCAATAATACAACTGGTGGCGCTGCTGAGCACACACTTAACGGTACACGCGTCCTTCTAATACAGAAACAGAACCTTTTCTGACGGGTGCGATCATACCAGCACTAACGCACCGGATCCCATCAGAACTCCGCAGTTAAGCGTGCTTGGGCGAGAGTAGTACTAGGATGGGTGACCTCCTGGGAAGTCCTCGTGTTGCACCCCTTTCTCCCCCAAAAACTTTTAACCGACGATATGGAGCCCTTTCTTACCTTGAACGAACCTTCAACGAAGAATACGTGAATAGTTACGAGCAGTGCTGATAAATATTGTCGACCTCAAAGCAAGTCTCACGGGAATCGTGCTCGCGTATAGATGGCGCAATCGCCGATGGGAGCGATCCACCGGTTGAGGCTCCAAACTTTAAACCCTCGGAAGGTGGTGTAAACGACGGATTTTGGGGTCGAAGGCGCGGCGAACGGGGCCTTGCCCAGTTCGCCATTGTAGTAATCGAGCGGGGCTTCGATCCGATATGCTATAATAGTCATTTCGTTGCCCGAGTAAGAAGTTATCGCCGTTTAAAGTTACCGCTCGGATCTATCGATTTTTCGGCAGCTACGAACGGCCGTAATCTCTCACTCTGAAGACCAAGCACGAATTGAACACAGAGAAGGTACGTCAAAGAAGAGGAGAAAATCCCTTGATCCATTTTCACGTAGCTCTGCGTTTTCTGTCGTGTATCGATTTCTTTTCTAATTCTTCCTGAATTTCTCAAATCCTTTGAATTTTTTTTGCCGTAGCTCATTTTACCTACGTCGTTGAATCCGCATTCGTTCGCCAAATAAACGATGTTTTTAATGAGAGAGAGAGAGAGAGAGAGATGAGGAGAAGGAGCGAGATAACTGTTTTCTACAGTTGGAGAAAAATCGATATATTAGGGTTGGCACTCTGAAAATTGTCAAAACTTTTGACTCTGGCGAGTAAAACGACTGTTATAGTAGATCGAAACGACGAACCGAAGCACTGTTTCTGACGATTCGGATTACACCATCAATAATACAACTGGTGGCGCTGCTGAGCACACACTTAACGGTACACGCGTCCTTCTAATACAGAAACAGAACCTTTTCTGACGGGTGCGATCATACCAGCACTAACGCACCGGATCCCATCAGAACTCCGCAGTCAAGCGTGCTTGGGCGAGAGTAGTACTAGGATGGGTGACCTCCTGGGAAGTCCTCGTGTTGCACCCCTTTCTCCCCCAAAAACTTTTAACCGACGATATGGAGCCCTTTCTTACCTTGAACGAACCTTCAACGAAGAATACGTGAATAGTTACGAGCAGTGCTGATAAATATTGTCGACCTCAAAGCAAGTCTCACGGGAATCGTGCTCGCGTATAGATGGCGCAATCGCCGATGGGAGCGATCCACCGGTTGAGGCTCCAAACTTTAAACCCTCGGAAGGTGGTGTAAACGACGGATTTTGGGGTCGAAGGCGCGGCGAACGGGGCCTTGCCCAGTTCGCCATTGTAGTAATCGAGCGGGGCTTCGATCCGATATGCTATAATAGTCATTTCGTTGCCCGAGTAAGAAGTTATCGCCGTTTAAAGTTACCGCTCGGATCTATCGATTTTTCGGCAGCTACGAACGGCCGTAATCTCTCACTCTGAAGACCAAGCACGAATTGAACACAGAGAAGGTACGTCAAAGAAGAGGAGAAAATCCCTTGATCCATTTTCACGTAGCTCTGCGTTTTCTGTCGTGTATCGATTTCTTTTCTAATTCTTCCTGAATTTCTCAAATCCTTTGAATTTTTTTTGCCGTAGCTCATTTTACCTACGTCGTTGAATCCGCATTCGTTCGCCAAATAAACGATGTTTTTAATGAGAGAGAGAGAGAGAGAGAGATGAGGAGAAGGAGCGAGATAACTGTTTTCTACAGTTGGAGAAAAATCGATATATTAGGGTTGGCACTCTGAAAATTGTCAAAACTTTTGACTCTGGCGAGTAAAACGACTGTTATAGTAGATCGAAACGACGAACCGAAGCACTGTTTCTGACGATTCGGATTACACCATCAATAATACAACTGGTGGCGCTGCTGAGCACACACTTAACGGTACACGCGTCCTTCTAATACAGAAACAGAACCTTTTCTGACGGGTGCGATCATACCAGCACTAACGCACCGGATCCCATCAGAACTCCGCAGTCAAGCGTGCTTGGGCGAGAGTAGTACTAGGATGGGTGACCTCCTGGGAAGTCCTCGTGTTGCACCCCTTTCTCCCCCAAAAACTTTTAACCGACGATATGGAGCCCTTTCTTACCTTGAACGAACCTTCAACGAAGAATACGTGAATAGTTACGAGCAGTGCTGATAAATATTGTCGACCTCAAAGCAAGTCTCACGGGAATCGTGCTCGCGTATAGATGGCGCAATCGCCGATGGGAGCGATCCACCGGTTGAGGCTCCAAACTTTAAACCCTCGGAAGGTGGTGTAAACGACGGATTTTGGGGTCGAAGGCGCGGCGAACGGGGCCTTGCCCAGTTCGCCATTGTAGTAATCGAGCGGGGCTTCGATCCGATATGCTATAATAGTCATTTCGTTGCCCGAGTAAGAAGTTATCGCCGTTTAAAGTTACCGCTCGGATCTATCGATTTTTCGGCAGCTACGAACGGCCGTAATCTCTCACTCTGAAGACCAAGCACGAATTGAACACAGAGAAGGTACGTCAAAGAAGAGGAGAAAATCCCTTGATCCATTTTCACGTAGCTCTGCGTTTTCTGTCGTGTATCGATTTCTTTTCTAATTCTTCCTGAATTTCTCAAATCCTTTGAATTTTTTTTGCCGTAGCTCATTTTACCTACGTCGTTGAATCCGCATTCGTTCGCCAAATAAACGATGTTTTTAATGAGAGAGAGAGAGAGAGAGAGAGAGAGAGAGAGAGATGAGGAGAAGGAGCGAGATAACTGTTTTCTACAGTTGGAGAAAAATCGATATATTAGGGTTGGCACTCTGAAAATTGTCAAAACTTTTGACTCTGGCGAGTAAAACGACTGTTATAGTAGATCGAAACGACGAACCGAAGCACTGTTTCTGACGATTCGGATTACACCATCAATAATACAACTGGTGGCGCTGCTGAGCACACACTTAACGGTACACGCGTCCTTCTAATACAGAAACAGAACCTTTTCTGACGGGTGCGATCATACCAGCACTAACGCACCGGATCCCATCAGAACTCCGCAGTTAAGCGTGCTTGGGCGAGAGTAGTACTAGGATGGGTGACCTCCTGGGAAGTCCTCGTGTTGCACCCCTTTCTCCCCCAAAAACTTTTAACCGACGATATGGAGCCCTTTCTTACCTTGAACGAACCTTCAACGAAGAATACGTGAATAGTTACGAGCAGTGCTGATAAATATTGTCGACCTCAAAGCAAGTCTCACGGGAATCGTGCTCGCGTATAGATGGCGCAATCGCCGATGGGAGCGATCCACCGGTTGAGGCTCCAAACTTTAAACCCTCGGAAGGTGGTGTAAACGACGGATTTTGGGGTCGAAGGCGCGGCGAACGGGGCCTTGCCCAGTTCGCCATTGTAGTAATCGAGCGGGGCTTCGATCCGATATGCTATAATAGTCATTTCGTTGCCCGAGTAAGAAGTTATCGCCGTTTAAAGTTACCGCTCGGATCTATCGATTTTTCGGCAGCTACGAACGGCCGTAATCTCTCACTCTGAAGACCAAGCACGAATTGAACACAGAGAAGGTACGTCAAAGAAGAGGAGAAAATCCCTTGATCCATTTTCACGTAGCTCTGCGTTTTCTGTCGTGTATCGATTTCTTTTCTAATTCTTCCTGAATTTCTCAAATCCTTTGAATTTTTTTTGCCGTAGCTCATTTTACCTACGTCGTTGAATCCGCATTCGTTCGCCAAATAAACGATGTTTTTAATGAGAGAGAGAGAGAGAGAGAGATGAGGAGAAGGAGCGAGATAACTGTTTTCTACAGTTGGAGAAAAATCGATATATTAGGGTTGGCACTCTGAAAATTGTCAAAACTTTTGACTCTGGCGAGTAAAACGACTGTTATAGTAGATCGAAACGACGAACCGAAGCACTGTTTCTGACGATTCGGATTACACCATCAATAATACAACTGGTGGCGCTGCTGAGCACACACTTAACGGTACACGCGTCCTTCTAATACAGAAACAGAACCTTTTCTGACGGGTGCGATCATACCAGCACTAACGCACCGGATCCCATCAGAACTCCGCAGTTAAGCGTGCTTGGGCGAGAGTAGTACTAGGATGGGTGACCTCCTGGGAAGTCCTCGTGTTGCACCCCTTTCTCCCCCAAAAACTTTTAACCGACGATATGGAGCCCTTTCTTACCTTGAACGAACCTTCAACGAAGAATACGTGAATAGTTACGAGCAGTGCTGATAAATATTGTCGACCTCAAAGCAAGTCTCACGGGAATCGTGCTCGCGTATAGATGGCGCAATCGCCGATGGGAGCGATCCACCGGTTGAGGCTCCAAACTTTAAACCCTCGGAAGGTGGTGTAAACGACGGATTTTGGGGTCGAAGGCGCGGCGAACGGGGCCTTGCCCAGTTCGCCATTGTAGTAATCGAGCGGGGCTTCGATCCGATATGCTATAATAGTCATTTCGTTGCCCGAGTAAGAAGTTATCGCCGTTTAAAGTTACCGCTCGGATCTATCGATTTTTCGGCAGCTACGAACGGCCGTAATCTCTCACTCTGAAGACCAAGCACGAATTGAACACAGAGAAGGTACGTCAAAGAAGAGGAGAAAATCCCTTGATCCATTTTCACGTAGCTCTGCGTTTTCTGTCGTGTATCGATTTCTTTTCTAATTCTTCCTGAATTTCTCAAATCCTTTGAATTTTTTTTGCCGTAGCTCATTTTACCTACGTCGTTGAATCCGCATTCGTTCGCCAAATAAACGATGTTTTTAATGAGAGAGAGAGAGAGAGAGAGAGAGAGAGAGAGAGATGAGGAGAAGGAGCGAGATAACTGTTTTCTACAGTTGGAGAAAAATCGATATATTAGGGTTGGCACTCTGAAAATTGTCAAAACTTTTGACTCTGGCGAGTAAAACGACTGTTATAGTAGATCGAAACGACGAACCGAAGCACTGTTTCTGACGATTCGGATTACACCATCAATAATACAACTGGTGGCGCTGCTGAGCACACACTTAACGGTACACGCGTCCTTCTAATACAGAAACAGAACCTTTTCTGACGGGTGCGATCATACCAGCACTAACGCACCGGATCCCATCAGAACTCCGCAGTTAAGCGTGCTTGGGCGAGAGTAGTACTAGGATGGGTGACCTCCTGGGAAGTCCTCGTGTTGCACCCCTTTCTCCCCCAAAAACTTTTAACCGACGATATGGAGCCCTTTCTTACCTTGAACGAACCTTCAACGAAGAATACGTGAATAGTTACGAGCAGTGCTGATAAATATTGTCGACCTCAAAGCAAGTCTCACGGGAATCGTGCTCGCGTATAGATGGCGCAATCGCCGATGGGAGCGATCCACCGGTTGAGGCTCCAAACTTTAAACCCTCGGAAGGTGGTGTAAACGACGGATTTTGGGGTCGAAGGCGCGGCGAACGGGGCCTTGCCCAGTTCGCCATTGTAGTAATCGAGCGGGGCTTCGATCCGATATGCTATAATAGTCATTTCGTTGCCCGAGTAAGAAGTTATCGCCGTTTAAAGTTACCGCTCGGATCTATCGATTTTTCGGCAGCTACGAACGGCCGTAATCTCTCACTCTGAAGACCAAGCACGAATTGAACACAGAGAAGGTACGTCAAAGAAGAGGAGAAAATCCCTTGATCCATTTTCACGTAGCTCTGCGTTTTCTGTCGTGTATCGATTTCTTTTCTAATTCTTCCTGAATTTCTCAAATCCTTTGAATTTTTTTTGCCGTAGCTCATTTTACCTACGTCGTTGAATCCGCATTCGTTCGCCAAATAAACGATGTTTTTAATGAGAGAGAGAGAGAGAGAGAGATGAGGAGAAGGAGCGAGATAACTGTTTTCTACAGTTGGAGAAAAATCGATATATTAGGGTTGGCACTCTGAAAATTGTCAAAACTTTTGACTCTGGCGAGTAAAACGACTGTTATAGTAGATCGAAACGACGAACCGAAGCACTGTTTCTGACGATTCGGATTACACCATCAATAATACAACTGGTGGCGCTGCTGAGCACACACTTAACGGTACACGCGTCCTTCTAATACAGAAACAGAACCTTTTCTGACGGGTGCGATCATACCAGCACTAACGCACCGGATCCCATCAGAACTCCGCAGTTAAGCGTGCTTGGGCGAGAGTAGTACTAGGATGGGTGACCTCCTGGGAAGTCCTCGTGTTGCACCCCTTTCTCCCCCAAAAACTTTTAACCGACGATATGGAGCCCTTTCTTACCTTGAACGAACCTTCAACGAAGAATACGTGAATAGTTACGAGCAGTGCTGATAAATATTGTCGACCTCAAAGCAAGTCTCACGGGAATCGTGCTCGCGTATAGATGGCGCAATCGCCGATGGGAGCGATCCACCGGTTGAGGCTCCAAACTTTAAACCCTCGGAAGGTGGTGTAAACGACGGATTTTGGGGTCGAAGGCGCGGCGAACGGGGCCTTGCCCAGTTCGCCATTGTAGTAATCGAGCGGGGCTTCGATCCGATATGCTATAATAGTCATTTCGTTGCCCGAGTAAGAAGTTATCGCCGTTTAAAGTTACCGCTCGGATCTATCGATTTTTCGGCAGCTACGAACGGCCGTAATCTCTCACTCTGAAGACCAAGCACGAATTGAACACAGAGAAGGTACGTCAAAGAAGAGGAGAAAATCCCTTGATCCATTTTCACGTAGCTCTGCGTTTTCTGTCGTGTATCGATTTCTTTTCTAATTCTTCCTGAATTTCTCAAATCCTTTGAATTTTTTTTGCCGTAGCTCATTTTACCTACGTCGTTGAATCCGCATTCGTTCGCCAAATAAACGATGTTTTTAATGAGAGAGAGAGAGAGAGAGAGATGAGGAGAAGGAGCGAGATAACTGTTTTCTACAGTTGGAGAAAAATCGATATATTAGGGTTGGCACTCTGAAAATTGTCAAAACTTTTGACTCTGGCGAGTAAAACGACTGTTATAGTAGATCGAAACGACGAACCGAAGCACTGTTTCTGACGATTCGGATTACACCATCAATAATACAACTGGTGGCGCTGCTGAGCACACACTTAACGGTACACGCGTCCTTCTAATACAGAAACAGAACCTTTTCTGACGGGTGCGATCATACCAGCACTAACGCACCGGATCCCATCAGAACTCCGCAGTTAAGCGTGCTTGGGCGAGAGTAGTACTAGGATGGGTGACCTCCTGGGAAGTCCTCGTGTTGCACCCCTTTCTCCCCCAAAAACTTTTAACCGACGATATGGAGCCCTTTCTTACCTTGAACGAACCTTCAACGAAGAATACGTGAATAGTTACGAGCAGTGCTGATAAATATTGTCGACCTCAAAGCAAGTCTCACGGGAATCGTGCTCGCGTATAGATGGCGCAATCGCCGATGGGAGCGATCCACCGGTTGAGGCTCCAAACTTTAAACCCTCGGAAGGTGGTGTAAACGACGGATTTTGGGGTCGAAGGCGCGGCGAACGGGGCCTTGCCCAGTTCGCCATTGTAGTAATCGAGCGGGGCTTCGATCCGATATGCTATAATAGTCATTTCGTTGCCCGAGTAAGAAGTTATCGCCGTTTAAAGTTACCGCTCGGATCTATCGATTTTTCGGCAGCTACGAACGGCCGTAATCTCTCACTCTGAAGACCAAGCACGAATTGAACACAGAGAAGGTACGTCAAAGAAGAGGAGAAAATCCCTTGATCCATTTTCACGTAGCTCTGCGTTTTCTGTCGTGTATCGATTTCTTTTCTAATTCTTCCTGAATTTCTCAAATCCTTTGAATTTTTTTTGCCGTAGCTCATTTTACCTACGTCGTTGAATCCGCATTCGTTCGCCAAATAAACGATGTTTTTAATGAGAGAGAGAGAGAGAGAGAGAGAGAGAGAGAGAGATGAGGAGAAGGAGCGAGATAACTGTTTTCTACAGTTGGAGAAAAATCGATATATTAGGGTTGGCACTCTGAAAATTGTCAAAACTTTTGACTCTGGCGAGTAAAACGACTGTTATAGTAGATCGAAACGACGAACCGAAGCACTGTTTCTGACGATTCGGATTACACCATCAATAATACAACTGGTGGCGCTGCTGAGCACACACTTAACGGTACACGCGTCCTTCTAATACAGAAACAGAACCTTTTCTGACGGGTGCGATCATACCAGCACTAACGCACCGGATCCCATCAGAACTCCGCAGTTAAGCGTGCTTGGGCGAGAGTAGTACTAGGATGGGTGACCTCCTGGGAAGTCCTCGTGTTGCACCCCTTTCTCCCCCAAAAACTTTTAACCGACGATATGGAGCCCTTTCTTACCTTGAACGAACCTTCAACGAAGAATACGTGAATAGTTACGAGCAGTGCTGATAAATATTGTCGACCTCAAAGCAAGTCTCACGGGAATCGTGCTCGCGTATAGATGGCGCAATCGCCGATGGGAGCGATCCACCGGTTGAGGCTCCAAACTTTAAACCCTCGGAAGGTGGTGTAAACGACGGATTTTGGGGTCGAAGGCGCGGCGAACGGGGCCTTGCCCAGTTCGCCATTGTAGTAATCGAGCGGGGCTTCGATCCGATATGCTATAATAGTCATTTCGTTGCCCGAGTAAGAAGTTATCGCCGTTTAAAGTTACCGCTCGGATCTATCGATTTTTCGGCAGCTACGAACGGCCGTAATCTCTCACTCTGAAGACCAAGCACGAATTGAACACAGAGAAGGTACGTCAAAGAAGAGGAGAAAATCCCTTGATCCATTTTCACGTAGCTCTGCGTTTTCTGTCGTGTATCGATTTCTTTTCTAATTCTTCCTGAATTTCTCAAATCCTTTGAATTTTTTTTGCCGTAGCTCATTTTACCTACGTCGTTGAATCCGCATTCGTTCGCCAAATAAACGATGTTTTTAATGAGAGAGAGAGAGAGAGAGAGAGAGAGAGAGAGAGATGAGGAGAAGGAGCGAGATAACTGTTTTCTACAGTTGGAGAAAAATCGATATATTAGGGTTGGCACTCTGAAAATTGTCAAAACTTTTGACTCTGGCGAGTAAAACGACTGTTATAGTAGATCGAAACGACGAACCGAAGCACTGTTTCTGACGATTCGGATTACACCATCAATAATACAACTGGTGGCGCTGCTGAGCACACACTTAACGGTACACGCGTCCTTCTAATACAGAAACAGAACCTTTTCTGACGGGTGCGATCATACCAGCACTAACGCACCGGATCCCATCAGAACTCCGCAGTTAAGCGTGCTTGGGCGAGAGTAGTACTAGGATGGGTGACCTCCTGGGAAGTCCTCGTGTTGCACCCCTTTCTCCCCCAAAAACTTTTAACCGACGATATGGAGCCCTTTCTTACCTTGAACGAACCTTCAACGAAGAATACGTGAATAGTTACGAGCAGTGCTGATAAATATTGTCGACCTCAAAGCAAGTCTCACGGGAATCGTGCTCGCGTATAGATGGCGCAATCGCCGATGGGAGCGATCCACCGGTTGAGGCTCCAAACTTTAAACCCTCGGAAGGTGGTGTAAACGACGGATTTTGGGGTCGAAGGCGCGGCGAACGGGGCCTTGCCCAGTTCGCCATTGTAGTAATCGAGCGGGGCTTCGATCCGATATGCTATAATAGTCATTTCGTTGCCCGAGTAAGAAGTTATCGCCGTTTAAAGTTACCGCTCGGATCTATCGATTTTTCGGCAGCTACGAACGGCCGTAATCTCTCACTCTGAAGACCAAGCACGAATTGAACACAGAGAAGGTACGTCAAAGAAGAGGAGAAAATCCCTTGATCCATTTTCACGTAGCTCTGCGTTTTCTGTCGTGTATCGATTTCTTTTCTAATTCTTCCTGAATTTCTCAAATCCTTTGAATTTTTTTTGCCGTAGCTCATTTTACCTACGTCGTTGAATCCGCATTCGTTCGCCAAATAAACGATGTTTTTAATGAGAGAGAGAGAGAGAGAGAGATGAGGAGAAGGAGCGAGATAACTGTTTTCTACAGTTGGAGAAAAATCGATATATTAGGGTTGGCACTCTGAAAATTGTCAAAACTTTTGACTCTGGCGAGTAAAACGACTGTTATAGTAGATCGAAACGACGAACCGAAGCACTGTTTCTGACGATTCGGATTACACCATCAATAATACAACTGGTGGCGCTGCTGAGCACACACTTAACGGTACACGCGTCCTTCTAATACAGAAACAGAACCTTTTCTGACGGGTGCGATCATACCAGCACTAACGCACCGGATCCCATCAGAACTCCGCAGTTAAGCGTGCTTGGGCGAGAGTAGTACTAGGATGGGTGACCTCCTGGGAAGTCCTCGTGTTGCACCCCTTTCTCCCCCAAAAACTTTTAACCGACGATATGGAGCCCTTTCTTACCTTGAACGAACCTTCAACGAAGAATACGTGAATAGTTACGAGCAGTGCTGATAAATATTGTCGACCTCAAAGCAAGTCTCACGGGAATCGTGCTCGCGTATAGATGGCGCAATCGCCGATGGGAGCGATCCACCGGTTGAGGCTCCAAACTTTAAACCCTCGGAAGGTGGTGTAAACGACGGATTTTGGGGTCGAAGGCGCGGCGAACGGGGCCTTGCCCAGTTCGCCATTGTAGTAATCGAGCGGGGCTTCGATCCGATATGCTATAATAGTCATTTCGTTGCCCGAGTAAGAAGTTATCGCCGTTTAAAGTTACCGCTCGGATCTATCGATTTTTCGGCAGCTACGAACGGCCGTAATCTCTCACTCTGAAGACCAAGCACGAATTGAACACAGAGAAGGTACGTCAAAGAAGAGGAGAAAATCCCTTGATCCATTTTCACGTAGCTCTGCGTTTTCTGTCGTGTATCGATTTCTTTTCTAATTCTTCCTGAATTTCTCAAATCCTTTGAATTTTTTTTGCCGTAGCTCATTTTACCTACGTCGTTGAATCCGCATTCGTTCGCCAAATAAACGATGTTTTTAATGAGAGAGAGAGAGAGAGAGAGATGAGGAGAAGGAGCGAGATAACTGTTTTCTACAGTTGGAGAAAAATCGATATATTAGGGTTGGCACTCTGAAAATTGTCAAAACTTTTGACTCTGGCGAGTAAAACGACTGTTATAGTAGATCGAAACGACGAACCGAAGCACTGTTTCTGACGATTCGGATTACACCATCAATAATACAACTGGTGGCGCTGCTGAGCACACACTTAACGGTACACGCGTCCTTCTAATACAGAAACAGAACCTTTTCTGACGGGTGCGATCATACCAGCACTAACGCACCGGATCCCATCAGAACTCCGCAGTTAAGCGTGCTTGGGCGAGAGTAGTACTAGGATGGGTGACCTCCTGGGAAGTCCTCGTGTTGCACCCCTTTCTCCCCCAAAAACTTTTAACCGACGATATGGAGCCCTTTCTTACCTTGAACGAACCTTCAACGAAGAATACGTGAATAGTTACGAGCAGTGCTGATAAATATTGTCGACCTCAAAGCAAGTCTCACGGGAATCGTGCTCGCGTATAGATGGCGCAATCGCCGATGGGAGCGATCCACCGGTTGAGGCTCCAAACTTTAAACCCTCGGAAGGTGGTGTAAACGACGGATTTTGGGGTCGAAGGCGCGGCGAACGGGGCCTTGCCCAGTTCGCCATTGTAGTAATCGAGCGGGGCTTCGATCCGATATGCTATAATAGTCATTTCGTTGCCCGAGTAAGAAGTTATCGCCGTTTAAAGTTACCGCTCGGATCTATCGATTTTTCGGCAGCTACGAACGGCCGTAATCTCTCACTCTGAAGACCAAGCACGAATTGAACACAGAGAAGGTACGTCAAAGAAGAGGAGAAAATCCCTTGATCCATTTTCACGTAGCTCTGCGTTTTCTGTCGTGTATCGATTTCTTTTCTAATTCTTCCTGAATTTCTCAAATCCTTTGAATTTTTTTTGCCGTAGCTCATTTTACCTACGTCGTTGAATCCGCATTCGTTCGCCAAATAAACGATGTTTTTAATGAGAGAGAGAGAGAGAGAGAGATGAGGAGAAGGAGCGAGATAACTGTTTTCTACAGTTGGAGAAAAATCGATATATTAGGGTTGGCACTCTGAAAATTGTCAAAACTTTTGACTCTGGCGAGTAAAACGACTGTTATAGTAGATCGAAACGACGAACCGAAGCACTGTTTCTGACGATTCGGATTACACCATCAATAATACAACTGGTGGCGCTGCTGAGCACACACTTAACGGTACACGCGTCCTTCTAATACAGAAACAGAACCTTTTCTGACGGGTGCGATCATACCAGCACTAACGCACCGGATCCCATCAGAACTCCGCAGTTAAGCGTGCTTGGGCGAGAGTAGTACTAGGATGGGTGACCTCTTGGGAAGTCCTCGTGTTGCACCCCTTTCTCCCCCAAAAACTTTTAACCGACGATATGGAGCCCTTTCTTACCTTGAACGAACCTTCAACGAAGAATACGTGAATAGTTACGAGCAGTGCTGATAAATATTGTCGACCTCAAAGCAAGTCTCACGGGAATCGTGCTCGCGTATAGATGGCGCAATCGCCGATGGGAGCGATCCACCGGTTGAGGCTCCAAACTTTAAACCCTCGGAAGGTGGTGTAAACGACGGATTTTGGGGTCGAAGGCGCGGCGAACGGGGCCTTGCCCAGTTCGCCATTGTAGTAATCGAGCGGGGCTTCGATCCGATATGCTATAATAGTCATTTCGTTGCCCGAGTAAGAAGTTATCGCCGTTTAAAGTTACCGCTCGGATCTATCGATTTTTCGGCAGCTACGAACGGCCGTAATCTCTCACTCTGAAGACCAAGCACGAATTGAACACAGAGAAGGTACGTCAAAGAAGAGGAGAAAATCCCTTGATCCATTTTCACGTAGCTCTGCGTTTTCTGTCGTGTATCGATTTCTTTTCTAATTCTTCCTGAATTTCTCAAATCCTTTGAATTTTTTTTGCCGTAGCTCATTTTACCTACGTCGTTGAATCCGCATTCGTTCGCCAAATAAACGATGTTTTTAATGAGAGAGAGAGAGAGAGAGAGAGAGAGAGAGATGAGGAGAAGGAGCGAGATAACTGTTTTCTACAGTTGGAGAAAAATCGATATATTAGGGTTGGCACTCTGAAAATTGTCAAAACTTTTGACTCTGGCGAGTAAAACGACTGTTATAGTAGATCGAAACGACGAACCGAAGCACTGTTTCTGACGATTCGGATTACACCATCAATAATACAACTGGTGGCGCTGCTGAGCACACACTTAACGGTACACGCGTCCTTCTAATACAGAAACAGAACCTTTTCTGACGGGTGCGATCATACCAGCACTAACGCACCGGATCCCATCAGAACTCCGCAGTTAAGCGTGCTTGGGCGAGAGTAGTACTAGGATGGGTGACCTCCTGGGAAGTCCTCGTGTTGCACCCCTTTCTCCCCCAAAAACTTTTAACCGACGATATGGAGCCCTTTCTTACCTTGAACGAACCTTCAACGAAGAATACGTGAATAGTTACGAGCAGTGCTGATAAATATTGTCGACCTCAAAGCAAGTCTCACGGGAATCGTGCTCGCGTATAGATGGCGCAATCGCCGATGGGAGCGATCCACCGGTTGAGGCTCCAAACTTTAAACCCTCGGAAGGTGGTGTAAACGACGGATTTTGGGGTCGAAGGCGCGGCGAACGGGGCCTTGCCCAGTTCGCCATTGTAGTAATCGAGCGGGGCTTCGATCCGATATGCTATAATAGTCATTTCGTTGCCCGAGTAAGAAGTTATCGCCGTTTAAAGTTACCGCTCGGATCTATCGATTTTTCGGCAGCTACGAACGGCCGTAATCTCTCACTCTGAAGACCAAGCACGAATTGAACACAGAGAAGGTACGTCAAAGAAGAGGAGAAAATCCCTTGATCCATTTTCACGTAGCTCTGCGTTTTCTGTCGTGTATCGATTTCTTTTCTAATTCTTCCTGAATTTCTCAAATCCTTTGAATTTTTTTTGCCGTAGCTCATTTTACCTACGTCGTTGAATCCGCATTCGTTCGCCAAATAAACGATGTTTTTAATGAGAGAGAGAGAGAGAGAGAGATGAGGAGAAGGAGCGAGATAACTGTTTTCTACAGTTGGAGAAAAATCGATATATTAGGGTTGGCACTCTGAAAATTGTCAAAACTTTTGACTCTGGCGAGTAAAACGACTGTTATAGTAGATCGAAACGACGAACCGAAGCACTGTTTCTGACGATTCGGATTACACCATCAATAATACAACTGGTGGCGCTGCTGAGCACACACTTAACGGTACACGCGTCCTTCTAATACAGAAACAGAACCTTTTCTGACGGGTGCGATCATACCAGCACTAACGCACCGGATCCCATCAGAACTCCGCAGTTAAGCGTGCTTGGGCGAGAGTAGTACTAGGATGGGTGACCTCCTGGGAAGTCCTCGTGTTGCACCCCTTTCTCCCCCAAAAACTTTTAACCGACGATATGGAGCCCTTTCTTACCTTGAACGAACCTTCAACGAAGAATACGTGAATAGTTACGAGCAGTGCTGATAAATATTGTCGACCTCAAAGCAAGTCTCACGGGAATCGTGCTCGCGTATAGATGGCGCAATCGCCGATGGGAGCGATCCACCGGTTGAGGCTCCAAACTTTAAACCCTCGGAAGGTGGTGTAAACGACGGATTTTGGGGTCGAAGGCGCGGCGAACGGGGCCTTGCCCAGTTCGCCATTGTAGTAATCGAGCGGGGCTTCGATCCGATATGCTATAATAGTCATTTCGTTGCCCGAGTAAGAAGTTATCGCCGTTTAAAGTTACCGCTCGGATCTATCGATTTTTCGGCAGCTACGAACGGCCGTAATCTCTCACTCTGAAGACCAAGCACGAATTGAACACAGAGAAGGTACGTCAAAGAAGAGGAGAAAATCCCTTGATCCATTTTCACGTAGCTCTGCGTTTTCTGTCGTGTATCGATTTCTTTTCTAATTCTTCCTGAATTTCTCAAATCCTTTGAATTTTTTTTGCCGTAGCTCATTTTACCTACGTCGTTGAATCCGCATTCGTTCGCCAAATAAACGATGTTTTTAATGAGAGAGAGAGAGAGAGAGAGATGAGGAGAAGGAGCGAGATAACTGTTTTCTACAGTTGGAGAAAAATCGATATATTAGGGTTGGCACTCTGAAAATTGTCAAAACTTTTGACTCTGGCGAGTAAAACGACTGTTATAGTAGATCGAAACGACGAACCGAAGCACTGTTTCTGACGATTCGGATTACACCATCAATAATACAACTGGTGGCGCTGCTGAGCACACACTTAACGGTACACGCGTCCTTCTAATACAGAAACAGAACCTTTTCTGACGGGTGCGATCATACCAGCACTAACGCACCGGATCCCATCAGAACTCCGCAGTTAAGCGTGCTTGGGCGAGAGTAGTACTAGGATGGGTGACCTCCTGGGAAGTCCTCGTGTTGCACCCCTTTCTCCCCCAAAAACTTTTAACCGACGATATGGAGCCCTTTCTTACCTTGAACGAACCTTCAACGAAGAATACGTGAATAGTTACGAGCAGTGCTGATAAATATTGTCGACCTCAAAGCAAGTCTCACGGGAATCGTGCTCGCGTATAGATGGCGCAATCGCCGATGGGAGCGATCCACCGGTTGAGGCTCCAAACTTTAAACCCTCGGAAGGTGGTGTAAACGACGGATTTTGGGGTCGAAGGCGCGGCGAACGGGGCCTTGCCCAGTTCGCCATTGTAGTAATCGAGCGGGGCTTCGATCCGATATGCTATAATAGTCATTTCGTTGCCCGAGTAAGAAGTTATCGCCGTTTAAAGTTACCGCTCGGATCTATCGATTTTTCGGCAGCTACGAACGGCCGTAATCTCTCACTCTGAAGACCAAGCACGAATTGAACACAGAGAAGGTACGTCAAAGAAGAGGAGAAAATCCCTTGATCCATTTTCACGTAGCTCTGCGTTTTCTGTCGTGTATCGATTTCTTTTCTAATTCTTCCTGAATTTCTCAAATCCTTTGAATTTTTTTTGCCGTAGCTCATTTTACCTACGTCGTTGAATCCGCATTCGTTCGCCAAATAAACGATGTTTTTAATGAGAGAGAGAGAGAGAGAGAGAGAGAGAGAGAGAGATGAGGAGAAGGAGCGAGATAACTGTTTTCTACAGTTGGAGAAAAATCGATATATTAGGGTTGGCACTCTGAAAATTGTCAAAACTTTTGACTCTGGCGAGTAAAACGACTGTTATAGTAGATCGAAACGACGAACCGAAGCACTGTTTCTGACGATTCGGATTACACCATCAATAATACAACTGGTGGCGCTGCTGAGCACACACTTAACGGTACACGCGTCCTTCTAATACAGAAACAGAACCTTTTCTGACGGGTGCGATCATACCAGCACTAACGCACCGGATCCCATCAGAACTCCGCAGTTAAGCGTGCTTGGGCGAGAGTAGTACTAGGATGGGTGACCTCCTGGGAAGTCCTCGTGTTGCACCCCTTTCTCCCCCAAAAACTTTTAACCGACGATATGGAGCCCTTTCTTACCTTGAACGAACCTTCAACGAAGAATACGTGAATAGTTACGAGCAGTGCTGATAAATATTGTCGACCTCAAAGCAAGTCTCACGGGAATCGTGCTCGCGTATAGATGGCGCAATCGCCGATGGGAGCGATCCACCGGTTGAGGCTCCAAACTTTAAACCCTCGGAAGGTGGTGTAAACGACGGATTTTGGGGTCGAAGGCGCGGCGAACGGGGCCTTGCCCAGTTCGCCATTGTAGTAATCGAGCGGGGCTTCGATCCGATATGCTATAATAGTCATTTCGTTGCCCGAGTAAGAAGTTATCGCCGTTTAAAGTTACCGCTCGGATCTATCGATTTTTCGGCAGCTACGAACGGCCGTAATCTCTCACTCTGAAGACCAAGCACGAATTGAACACAGAGAAGGTACGTCAAAGAAGAGGAGAAAATCCCTTGATCCATTTTCACGTAGCTCTGCGTTTTCTGTCGTGTATCGATTTCTTTTCTAATTCTTCCTGAATTTCTCAAATCCTTTGAATTTTTTTTGCCGTAGCTCATTTTACCTACGTCGTTGAATCCGCATTCGTTCGCCAAATAAACGATGTTTTTAATGAGAGAGAGAGAGAGAGAGAGATGAGGAGAAGGAGCGAGATAACTGTTTTCTACAGTTGGAGAAAAATCGATATATTAGGGTTGGCACTCTGAAAATTGTCAAAACTTTTGACTCTGGCGAGTAAAACGACTGTTATAGTAGATCGAAACGACGAACCGAAGCACTGTTTCTGACGATTCGGATTACACCATCAATAATACAACTGGTGGCGCTGCTGAGCACACACTTAACGGTACACGCGTCCTTCTAATACAGAAACAGAACCTTTTCTGACGGGTGCGATCATACCAGCACTAACGCACCGGATCCCATCAGAACTCCGCAGTTAAGCGTGCTTGGGCGAGAGTAGTACTAGGATGGGTGACCTCTTGGGAAGTCCTCGTGTTGCACCCCTTTCTCCCCCAAAAACTTTTAACCGACGATATGGAGCCCTTTCTTACCTTGAACGAACCTTCAACGAAGAATACGTGAATAGTTACGAGCAGTGCTGATAAATATTGTCGACCTCAAAGCAAGTCTCACGGGAATCGTGCTCGCGTATAGATGGCGCAATCGCCGATGGGAGCGATCCACCGGTTGAGGCTCCAAACTTTAAACCCTCGGAAGGTGGTGTAAACGACGGATTTTGGGGTCGAAGGCGCGGCGAACGGGGCCTTGCCCAGTTCGCCATTGTAGTAATCGAGCGGGGCTTCGATCCGATATGCTATAATAGTCATTTCGTTGCCCGAGTAAGAAGTTATCGCCGTTTAAAGTTACCGCTCGGATCTATCGATTTTTCGGCAGCTACGAACGGCCGTAATCTCTCACTCTGAAGACCAAGCACGAATTGAACACAGAGAAGGTACGTCAAAGAAGAGGAGAAAATCCCTTGATCCATTTTCACGTAGCTCTGCGTTTTCTGTCGTGTATCGATTTCTTTTCTAATTCTTCCTGAATTTCTCAAATCCTTTGAATTTTTTTTGCCGTAGCTCATTTTACCTACGTCGTTGAATCCGCATTCGTTCGCCAAATAAACGATGTTTTTAATGAGAGAGAGAGAGAGAGAGAGAGAGAGAGAGATGAGGAGAAGGAGCGAGATAACTGTTTTCTACAGTTGGAGAAAAATCGATATATTAGGGTTGGCACTCTGAAAATTGTCAAAACTTTTGACTCTGGCGAGTAAAACGACTGTTATAGTAGATCGAAACGACGAACCGAAGCACTGTTTCTGACGATTCGGATTACACCATCAATAATACAACTGGTGGCGCTGCTGAGCACACACTTAACGGTACACGCGTCCTTCTAATACAGAAACAGAACCTTTTCTGACGGGTGCGATCATACCAGCACTAACGCACCGGATCCCATCAGAACTCCGCAGTTAAGCGTGCTTGGGCGAGAGTAGTACTAGGATGGGTGACCTCCTGGGAAGTCCTCGTGTTGCACCCCTTTCTCCCCCAAAAACTTTTAACCGACGATATGGAGCCCTTTCTTACCTTGAACGAACCTTCAACGAAGAATACGTGAATAGTTACGAGCAGTGCTGATAAATATTGTCGACCTCAAAGCAAGTCTCACGGGAATCGTGCTCGCGTATAGATGGCGCAATCGCCGATGGGAGCGATCCACCGGTTGAGGCTCCAAACTTTAAACCCTCGGAAGGTGGTGTAAACGACGGATTTTGGGGTCGAAGGCGCGGCGAACGGGGCCTTGCCCAGTTCGCCATTGTAGTAATCGAGCGGGGCTTCGATCCGATATGCTATAATAGTCATTTCGTTGCCCGAGTAAGAAGTTATCGCCGTTTAAAGTTACCGCTCGGATCTATCGATTTTTCGGCAGCTACGAACGGCCGTAATCTCTCACTCTGAAGACCAAGCACGAATTGAACACAGAGAAGGTACGTCAAAGAAGAGGAGAAAATCCCTTGATCCATTTTCACGTAGCTCTGCGTTTTCTGTCGTGTATCGATTTCTTTTCTAATTCTTCCTGAATTTCTCAAATCCTTTGAATTTTTTTTGCCGTAGCTCATTTTACCTACGTCGTTGAATCCGCATTCGTTCGCCAAATAAACGATGTTTTTAATGAGAGAGAGAGAGAGAGAGAGATGAGGAGAAGGAGCGAGATAACTGTTTTCTACAGTTGGAGAAAAATCGATATATTAGGGTTGGCACTCTGAAAATTGTCAAAACTTTTGACTCTGGCGAGTAAAACGACTGTTATAGTAGATCGAAACGACGAACCGAAGCACTGTTTCTGACGATTCGGATTACACCATCAATAATACAACTGGTGGCGCTGCTGAGCACACACTTAACGGTACACGCGTCCTTCTAATACAGAAACAGAACCTTTTCTGACGGGTGCGATCATACCAGCACTAACGCACCGGATCCCATCAGAACTCCGCAGTTAAGCGTGCTTGGGCGAGAGTAGTACTAGGATGGGTGACCTCCTGGGAAGTCCTCGTGTTGCACCCCTTTCTCCCCCAAAAACTTTTAACCGACGATATGGAGCCCTTTCTTACCTTGAACGAACCTTCAACGAAGAATACGTGAATAGTTACGAGCAGTGCTGATAAATATTGTCGACCTCAAAGCAAGTCTCACGGGAATCGTGCTCGCGTATAGATGGCGCAATCGCCGATGGGAGCGATCCACCGGTTGAGGCTCCAAACTTTAAACCCTCGGAAGGTGGTGTAAACGACGGATTTTGGGGTCGAAGGCGCGGCGAACGGGGCCTTGCCCAGTTCGCCATTGTAGTAATCGAGCGGGGCTTCGATCCGATATGCTATAATAGTCATTTCGTTGCCCGAGTAAGAAGTTATCGCCGTTTAAAGTTACCGCTCGGATCTATCGATTTTTCGGCAGCTACGAACGGCCGTAATCTCTCACTCTGAAGACCAAGCACGAATTGAACACAGAGAAGGTACGTCAAAGAAGAGGAGAAAATCCCTTGATCCATTTTCACGTAGCTCTGCGTTTTCTGTCGTGTATCGATTTCTTTTCTAATTCTTCCTGAATTTCTCAAATCCTTTGAATTTTTTTTGCCGTAGCTCATTTTACCTACGTCGTTGAATCCGCATTCGTTCGCCAAATAAACGATGTTTTTAATGAGAGAGAGAGAGAGAGAGAGAGAGAGAGAGAGAGATGAGGAGAAGGAGCGAGATAACTGTTTTCTACAGTTGGAGAAAAATCGATATATTAGGGTTGGCACTCTGAAAATTGTCAAAACTTTTGACTCTGGCGAGTAAAACGACTGTTATAGTAGATCGAAACGACGAACCGAAGCACTGTTTCTGACGATTCGGATTACACCATCAATAATACAACTGGTGGCGCTGCTGAGCACACACTTAACGGTACACGCGTCCTTCTAATACAGAAACAGAACCTTTTCTGACGGGTGCGATCATACCAGCACTAACGCACCGGATCCCATCAGAACTCCGCAGTTAAGCGTGCTTGGGCGAGAGTAGTACTAGGATGGGTGACCTCCTGGGAAGTCCTCGTGTTGCACCCCTTTCTCCCCCAAAAACTTTTAACCGACGATATGGAGCCCTTTCTTACCTTGAACGAACCTTCAACGAAGAATACGTGAATAGTTACGAGCAGTGCTGATAAATATTGTCGACCTCAAAGCAAGTCTCACGGGAATCGTGCTCGCGTATAGATGGCGCAATCGCCGATGGGAGCGATCCACCGGTTGAGGCTCCAAACTTTAAACCCTCGGAAGGTGGTGTAAACGACGGATTTTGGGGTCGAAGGCGCGGCGAACGGGGCCTTGCCCAGTTCGCCATTGTAGTAATCGAGCGGGGCTTCGATCCGATATGCTATAATAGTCATTTCGTTGCCCGAGTAAGAAGTTATCGCCGTTTAAAGTTACCGCTCGGATCTATCGATTTTTCGGCAGCTACGAACGGCCGTAATCTCTCACTCTGAAGACCAAGCACGAATTGAACACAGAGAAGGTACGTCAAAGAAGAGGAGAAAATCCCTTGATCCATTTTCACGTAGCTCTGCGTTTTCTGTCGTGTATCGATTTCTTTTCTAATTCTTCCTGAATTTCTCAAATCCTTTGAATTTTTTTTGCCGTAGCTCATTTTACCTACGTCGTTGAATCCGCATTCGTTCGCCAAATAAACGATGTTTTTAATGAGAGAGAGAGAGAGAGAGAGATGAGGAGAAGGAGCGAGATAACTGTTTTCTACAGTTGGAGAAAAATCGATATATTAGGGTTGGCACTCTGAAAATTGTCAAAACTTTTGACTCTGGCGAGTAAAACGACTGTTATAGTAGATCGAAACGACGAACCGAAGCACTGTTTCTGACGATTCGGATTACACCATCAATAATACAACTGGTGGCGCTGCTGAGCACACACTTAACGGTACACGCGTCCTTCTAATACAGAAACAGAACCTTTTCTGACGGGTGCGATCATACCAGCACTAACGCACCGGATCCCATCAGAACTCCGCAGTTAAGCGTGCTTGGGCGAGAGTAGTACTAGGATGGGTGACCTCCTGGGAAGTCCTCGTGTTGCACCCCTTTCTCCCCCAAAAACTTTTAACCGACGATATGGAGCCCTTTCTTACCTTGAACGAACCTTCAACGAAGAATACGTGAATAGTTACGAGCAGTGCTGATAAATATTGTCGACCTCAAAGCAAGTCTCACGGGAATCGTGCTCGCGTATAGATGGCGCAATCGCCGATGGGAGCGATCCACCGGTTGAGGCTCCAAACTTTAAACCCTCGGAAGGTGGTGTAAACGACGGATTTTGGGGTCGAAGGCGCGGCGAACGGGGCCTTGCCCAGTTCGCCATTGTAGTAATCGAGCGGGGCTTCGATCCGATATGCTATAATAGTCATTTCGTTGCCCGAGTAAGAAGTTATCGCCGTTTAAAGTTACCGCTCGGATCTATCGATTTTTCGGCAGCTACGAACGGCCGTAATCTCTCACTCTGAAGACCAAGCACGAATTGAACACAGAGAAGGTACGTCAAAGAAGAGGAGAAAATCCCTTGATCCATTTTCACGTAGCTCTGCGTTTTCTGTCGTGTATCGATTTCTTTTCTAATTCTTCCTGAATTTCTCAAATCCTTTGAATTTTTTTTGCCGTAGCTCATTTTACCTACGTCGTTGAATCCGCATTCGTTCGCCAAATAAACGATGTTTTTAATGAGAGAGAGAGAGAGAGAGAGAGAGAGAGAGAGAGATGAGGAGAAGGAGCGAGATAACTGTTTTCTACAGTTGGAGAAAAATCGATATATTAGGGTTGGCACTCTGAAAATTGTCAAAACTTTTGACTCTGGCGAGTAAAACGACTGTTATAGTAGATCGAAACGACGAACCGAAGCACTGTTTCTGACGATTCGGATTACACCATCAATAATACAACTGGTGGCGCTGCTGAGCACACACTTAACGGTACACGCGTCCTTCTAATACAGAAACAGAACCTTTTCTGACGGGTGCGATCATACCAGCACTAACGCACCGGATCCCATCAGAACTCCGCAGTTAAGCGTGCTTGGGCGAGAGTAGTACTAGGATGGGTGACCTCCTGGGAAGTCCTCGTGTTGCACCCCTTTCTCCCCCAAAAACTTTTAACCGACGATATGGAGCCCTTTCTTACCTTGAACGAACCTTCAACGAAGAATACGTGAATAGTTACGAGCAGTGCTGATAAATATTGTCGACCTCAAAGCAAGTCTCACGGGAATCGTGCTCGCGTATAGATGGCGCAATCGCCGATGGGAGCGATCCACCGGTTGAGGCTCCAAACTTTAAACCCTCGGAAGGTGGTGTAAACGACGGATTTTGGGGTCGAAGGCGCGGCGAACGGGGCCTTGCCCAGTTCGCCATTGTAGTAATCGAGCGGGGCTTCGATCCGATATGCTATAATAGTCATTTCGTTGCCCGAGTAAGAAGTTATCGCCGTTTAAAGTTACCGCTCGGATCTATCGATTTTTCGGCAGCTACGAACGGCCGTAATCTCTCACTCTGAAGACCAAGCACGAATTGAACACAGAGAAGGTACGTCAAAGAAGAGGAGAAAATCCCTTGATCCATTTTCACGTAGCTCTGCGTTTTCTGTCGTGTATCGATTTCTTTTCTAATTCTTCCTGAATTTCTCAAATCCTTTGAATTTTTTTTGCCGTAGCTCATTTTACCTACGTCGTTGAATCCGCATTCGTTCGCCAAATAAACGATGTTTTTAATGAGAGAGAGAGAGAGAGAGAGAGAGAGAGAGATGAGGAGAAGGAGCGAGATAACTGTTTTCTACAGTTGGAGAAAAATCGATATATTAGGGTTGGCACTCTGAAAATTGTCAAAACTTTTGACTCTGGCGAGTAAAACGACTGTTATAGTAGATCGAAACGACGAACCGAAGCACTGTTTCTGACGATTCGGATTACACCATCAATAATACAACTGGTGGCGCTGCTGAGCACACACTTAACGGTACACGCGTCCTTCTAATACAGAAACAGAACCTTTTCTGACGGGTGCGATCATACCAGCACTAACGCACCGGATCCCATCAGAACTCCGCAGTTAAGCGTGCTTGGGCGAGAGTAGTACTAGGATGGGTGACCTCCTGGGAAGTCCTCGTGTTGCACCCCTTTCTCCCCCAAAAACTTTTAACCGACGATATGGAGCCCTTTCTTACCTTGAACGAACCTTCAACGAAGAATACGTGAATAGTTACGAGCAGTGCTGATAAATATTGTCGACCTCAAAGCAAGTCTCACGGGAATCGTGCTCGCGTATAGATGGCGCAATCGCCGATGGGAGCGATCCACCGGTTGAGGCTCCAAACTTTAAACCCTCGGAAGGTGGTGTAAACGACGGATTTTGGGGTCGAAGGCGCGGCGAACGGGGCCTTGCCCAGTTCGCCATTGTAGTAATCGAGCGGGGCTTCGATCCGATATGCTATAATAGTCATTTCGTTGCCCGAGTAAGAAGTTATCGCCGTTTAAAGTTACCGCTCGGATCTATCGATTTTTCGGCAGCTACGAACGGCCGTAATCTCTCACTCTGAAGACCAAGCACGAATTGAACACAGAGAAGGTACGTCAAAGAAGAGGAGAAAATCCCTTGATCCATTTTCACGTAGCTCTGCGTTTTCTGTCGTGTATCGATTTCTTTTCTAATTCTTCCTGAATTTCTCAAATCCTTTGAATTTTTTTTGCCGTAGCTCATTTTACCTACGTCGTTGAATCCGCATTCGTTCGCCAAATAAACGATGTTTTTAATGAGAGAGAGAGAGAGAGAGAGATGAGGAGAAGGAGCGAGATAACTGTTTTCTACAGTTGGAGAAAAATCGATATATTAGGGTTGGCACTCTGAAAATTGTCAAAACTTTTGACTCTGGCGAGTAAAACGACTGTTATAGTAGATCGAAACGACGAACCGAAGCACTGTTTCTGACGATTCGGATTACACCATCAATAATACAACTGGTGGCGCTGCTGAGCACACACTTAACGGTACACGCGTCCTTCTAATACAGAAACAGAACCTTTTCTGACGGGTGCGATCATACCAGCACTAACGCACCGGATCCCATCAGAACTCCGCAGTTAAGCGTGCTTGGGCGAGAGTAGTACTAGGATGGGTGACCTCCTGGGAAGTCCTCGTGTTGCACCCCTTTCTCCCCCAAAAACTTTTAACCGACGATATGGAGCCCTTTCTTACCTTGAACGAACCTTCAACGAAGAATACGTGAATAGTTACGAGCAGTGCTGATAAATATTGTCGACCTCAAAGCAAGTCTCACGGGAATCGTGCTCGCGTATAGATGGCGCAATCGCCGATGGGAGCGATCCACCGGTTGAGGCTCCAAACTTTAAACCCTCGGAAGGTGGTGTAAACGACGGATTTTGGGGTCGAAGGCGCGGCGAACGGGGCCTTGCCCAGTTCGCCATTGTAGTAATCGAGCGGGGCTTCGATCCGATATGCTATAATAGTCATTTCGTTGCCCGAGTAAGAAGTTATCGCCGTTTAAAGTTACCGCTCGGATCTATCGATTTTTCGGCAGCTACGAACGGCCGTAATCTCTCACTCTGAAGACCAAGCACGAATTGAACACAGAGAAGGTACGTCAAAGAAGAGGAGAAAATCCCTTGATCCATTTTCACGTAGCTCTGCGTTTTCTGTCGTGTATCGATTTCTTTTCTAATTCTTCCTGAATTTCTCAAATCCTTTGAATTTTTTTTGCCGTAGCTCATTTTACCTACGTCGTTGAATCCGCATTCGTTCGCCAAATAAACGATGTTTTTAATGAGAGAGAGAGAGAGAGAGAGAGAGAGAGAGAGA
Organism: Hippophae tibetana; assembly: GCA_037013495.1. NCBI lineage: Eukaryota > Viridiplantae > Streptophyta > Magnoliopsida > Rosales > Elaeagnaceae > Hippophae > Hippophae tibetana. The sequence goes on along the minus strand of CM072804.1, from coordinate 50,927,154 downwards.
GATGAGGAGAAGGAGCGAGATAACTGTTTTCTACAGTTGGAGAAAAATCGATATATTAGGGTTGGCACTCTGAAAATTGTCAAAACTTTTGACTCTGGCGAGTAAAACGACTGTTATAGTAGATCGAAACGACGAACCGAAGCACTGTTTCTGACGATTCGGATTACACCATCAATAATACAACTGGTGGCGCTGCTGAGCACACACTTAACGGTACACGCGTCCTTCTAATACAGAAACAGAACCTTTTCTGACGGGTGCGATCATACCAGCACTAACGCACCGGATCCCATCAGAACTCCGCAGTTAAGCGTGCTTGGGCGAGAGTAGTACTAGGATGGGTGACCTCCTGGGAAGTCCTCGTGTTGCACCCCTTTCTCCCCCAAAAACTTTTAACCGACGATATGGAGCCCTTTCTTACCTTGAACGAACCTTCAACGAAGAATACGTGAATAGTTACGAGCAGTGCTGATAAATATTGTCGACCTCAAAGCAAGTCTCACGGGAATCGTGCTCGCGTATAGATGGCGCAATCGCCGATGGGAGCGATCCACCGGTTGAGGCTCCAAACTTTAAACCCTCGGAAGGTGGTGTAAACGACGGATTTTGGGGTCGAAGGCGCGGCGAACGGGGCCTTGCCCAGTTCGCCATTGTAGTAATCGAGCGGGGCTTCGATCCGATATGCTATAATAGTCATTTCGTTGCCCGAGTAAGAAGTTATCGCCGTTTAAAGTTACCGCTCGGATCTATCGATTTTTCGGCAGCTACGAACGGCCGTAATCTCTCACTCTGAAGACCAAGCACGAATTGAACACAGAGAAGGTACGTCAAAGAAGAGGAGAAAATCCCTTGATCCATTTTCACGTAGCTCTGCGTTTTCTGTCGTGTATCGATTTCTTTTCTAATTCTTCCTGAATTTCTCAAATCCTTTGAATTTTTTTTGCCGTAGCTCATTTTACCTACGTCGTTGAATCCGCATTCGTTCGCCAAATAAACGATGTTTTTAATGAGAGAGAGAGAGAGAGAGAGATGAGGAGAAGGAGCGAGATAACTGTTTTCTACAGTTGGAGAAAAATCGATATATTAGGGTTGGCACTCTGAAAATTGTCAAAACTTTTGACTCTGGCGAGTAAAACGACTGTTATAGTAGATCGAAACGACGAACCGAAGCACTGTTTCTGACGATTCGGATTACACCATCAATAATACAACTGGTGGCGCTGCTGAGCACACACTTAACGGTACACGCGTCCTTCTAATACAGAAACAGAACCTTTTCTGACGGGTGCGATCATACCAGCACTAACGCACCGGATCCCATCAGAACTCCGCAGTTAAGCGTGCTTGGGCGAGAGTAGTACTAGGATGGGTGACCTCTTGGGAAGTCCTCGTGTTGCACCCCTTTCTCCCCCAAAAACTTTTAACCGACGATATGGAGCCCTTTCTTACCTTGAACGAACCTTCAACGAAGAATACGTGAATAGTTACGAGCAGTGCTGATAAATATTGTCGACCTCAAAGCAAGTCTCACGGGAATCGTGCTCGCGTATAGATGGCGCAATCGCCGATGGGAGCGATCCACCGGTTGAGGCTCCAAACTTTAAACCCTCGGAAGGTGGTGTAAACGACGGATTTTGGGGTCGAAGGCGCGGCGAACGGGGCCTTGCCCAGTTCGCCATTGTAGTAATCGAGCGGGGCTTCGATCCGATATGCTATAATAGTCATTTCGTTGCCCGAGTAAGAAGTTATCGCCGTTTAAAGTTACCGCTCGGATCTATCGATTTTTCGGCAGCTACGAACGGCCGTAATCTCTCACTCTGAAGACCAAGCACGAATTGAACACAGAGAAGGTACGTCAAAGAAGAGGAGAAAATCCCTTGATCCATTTTCACGTAGCTCTGCGTTTTCTGTCGTGTATCGATTTCTTTTCTAATTCTTCCTGAATTTCTCAAATCCTTTGAATTTTTTTTGCCGTAGCTCATTTTACCTACGTCGTTGAATCCGCATTCGTTCGCCAAATAAACGATGTTTTTAATGAGAGAGAGAGAGAGAGAGAGAGAGAGAGAGATGAGGAGAAGGAGCGAGATAACTGTTTTCTACAGTTGGAGAAAAATCGATATATTAGGGTTGGCACTCTGAAAATTGTCAAAACTTTTGACTCTGGCGAGTAAAACGACTGTTATAGTAGATCGAAACGACGAACCGAAGCACTGTTTCTGACGATTCGGATTACACCATCAATAATACAACTGGTGGCGCTGCTGAGCACACACTTAACGGTACACGCGTCCTTCTAATACAGAAACAGAACCTTTTCTGACGGGTGCGATCATACCAGCACTAACGCACCGGATCCCATCAGAACTCCGCAGTTAAGCGTGCTTGGGCGAGAGTAGTACTAGGATGGGTGACCTCCTGGGAAGTCCTCGTGTTGCACCCCTTTCTCCCCCAAAAACTTTTAACCGACGATATGGAGCCCTTTCTTACCTTGAACGAACCTTCAACGAAGAATACGTGAATAGTTACGAGCAGTGCTGATAAATATTGTCGACCTCAAAGCAAGTCTCACGGGAATCGTGCTCGCGTATAGATGGCGCAATCGCCGATGGGAGCGATCCACCGGTTGAGGCTCCAAACTTTAAACCCTCGGAAGGTGGTGTAAACGACGGATTTTGGGGTCGAAGGCGCGGCGAACGGGGCCTTGCCCAGTTCGCCATTGTAGTAATCGAGCGGGGCTTCGATCCGATATGCTATAATAGTCATTTCGTTGCCCGAGTAAGAAGTTATCGCCGTTTAAAGTTACCGCTCGGATCTATCGATTTTTCGGCAGCTACGAACGGCCGTAATCTCTCACTCTGAAGACCAAGCACGAATTGAACACAGAGAAGGTACGTCAAAGAAGAGGAGAAAATCCCTTGATCCATTTTCACGTAGCTCTGCGTTTTCTGTCGTGTATCGATTTCTTTTCTAATTCTTCCTGAATTTCTCAAATCCTTTGAATTTTTTTTGCCGTAGCTCATTTTACCTACGTCGTTGAATCCGCATTCGTTCGCCAAATAAACGATGTTTTTAATGAGAGAGAGAGAGAGAGAGAGATGAGGAGAAGGAGCGAGATAACTGTTTTCTACAGTTGGAGAAAAATCGATATATTAGGGTTGGCACTCTGAAAATTGTCAAAACTTTTGACTCTGGCGAGTAAAACGACTGTTATAGTAGATCGAAACGACGAACCGAAGCACTGTTTCTGACGATTCGGATTACACCATCAATAATACAACTGGTGGCGCTGCTGAGCACACACTTAACGGTACACGCGTCCTTCTAATACAGAAACAGAACCTTTTCTGACGGGTGCGATCATACCAGCACTAACGCACCGGATCCCATCAGAACTCCGCAGTTAAGCGTGCTTGGGCGAGAGTAGTACTAGGATGGGTGACCTCCTGGGAAGTCCTCGTGTTGCACCCCTTTCTCCCCCAAAAACTTTTAACCGACGATATGGAGCCCTTTCTTACCTTGAACGAACCTTCAACGAAGAATACGTGAATAGTTACGAGCAGTGCTGATAAATATTGTCGACCTCAAAGCAAGTCTCACGGGAATCGTGCTCGCGTATAGATGGCGCAATCGCCGATGGGAGCGATCCACCGGTTGAGGCTCCAAACTTTAAACCCTCGGAAGGTGGTGTAAACGACGGATTTTGGGGTCGAAGGCGCGGCGAACGGGGCCTTGCCCAGTTCGCCATTGTAGTAATCGAGCGGGGCTTCGATCCGATATGCTATAATAGTCATTTCGTTGCCCGAGTAAGAAGTTATCGCCGTTTAAAGTTACCGCTCGGATCTATCGATTTTTCGGCAGCTACGAACGGCCGTAATCTCTCACTCTGAAGACCAAGCACGAATTGAACACAGAGAAGGTACGTCAAAGAAGAGGAGAAAATCCCTTGATCCATTTTCACGTAGCTCTGCGTTTTCTGTCGTGTATCGATTTCTTTTCTAATTCTTCCTGAATTTCTCAAATCCTTTGAATTTTTTTTGCCGTAGCTCATTTTACCTACGTCGTTGAATCCGCATTCGTTCGCCAAATAAACGATGTTTTTAATGAGAGAGAGAGAGAGAGAGAGAGAGAGAGAGATGAGGAGAAGGAGCGAGATAACTGTTTTCTACAGTTGGAGAAAAATCGATATATTAGGGTTGGCACTCTGAAAATTGTCAAAACTTTTGACTCTGGCGAGTAAAACGACTGTTATAGTAGATCGAAACGACGAACCGAAGCACTGTTTCTGACGATTCGGATTACACCATCAATAATACAACTGGTGGCGCTGCTGAGCACACACTTAACGGTACACGCGTCCTTCTAATACAGAAACAGAACCTTTTCTGACGGGTGCGATCATACCAGCACTAACGCACCGGATCCCATCAGAACTCCGCAGTTAAGCGTGCTTGGGCGAGAGTAGTACTAGGATGGGTGACCTCCTGGGAAGTCCTCGTGTTGCACCCCTTTCTCCCCCAAAAACTTTTAACCGACGATATGGAGCCCTTTCTTACCTTGAACGAACCTTCAACGAAGAATACGTGAATAGTTACGAGCAGTGCTGATAAATATTGTCGACCTCAAAGCAAGTCTCACGGGAATCGTGCTCGCGTATAGATGGCGCAATCGCCGATGGGAGCGATCCACCGGTTGAGGCTCCAAACTTTAAACCCTCGGAAGGTGGTGTAAACGACGGATTTTGGGGTCGAAGGCGCGGCGAACGGGGCCTTGCCCAGTTCGCCATTGTAGTAATCGAGCGGGGCTTCGATCCGATATGCTATAATAGTCATTTCGTTGCCCGAGTAAGAAGTTATCGCCGTTTAAAGTTACCGCTCGGATCTATCGATTTTTCGGCAGCTACGAACGGCCGTAATCTCTCACTCTGAAGACCAAGCACGAATTGAACACAGAGAAGGTACGTCAAAGAAGAGGAGAAAATCCCTTGATCCATTTTCACGTAGCTCTGCGTTTTCTGTCGTGTATCGATTTCTTTTCTAATTCTTCCTGAATTTCTCAAATCCTTTGAATTTTTTTTGCCGTAGCTCATTTTACCTACGTCGTTGAATCCGCATTCGTTCGCCAAATAAACGATGTTTTTAATGAGAGAGAGAGAGAGAGAGAGAGAGAGAGAGAGAGATGAGGAGAAGGAGCGAGATAACTGTTTTCTACAGTTGGAGAAAAATCGATATATTAGGGTTGGCACTCTGAAAATTGTCAAAACTTTTGACTCTGGCGAGTAAAACGACTGTTATAGTAGATCGAAACGACGAACCGAAGCACTGTTTCTGACGATTCGGATTACACCATCAATAATACAACTGGTGGCGCTGCTGAGCACACACTTAACGGTACACGCGTCCTTCTAATACAGAAACAGAACCTTTTCTGACGGGTGCGATCATACCAGCACTAACGCACCGGATCCCATCAGAACTCCGCAGTTAAGCGTGCTTGGGCGAGAGTAGTACTAGGATGGGTGACCTCCTGGGAAGTCCTCGTGTTGCACCCCTTTCTCCCCCAAAAACTTTTAACCGACGATATGGAGCCCTTTCTTACCTTGAACGAACCTTCAACGAAGAATACGTGAATAGTTACGAGCAGTGCTGATAAATATTGTCGACCTCAAAGCAAGTCTCACGGGAATCGTGCTCGCGTATAGATGGCGCAATCGCCGATGGGAGCGATCCACCGGTTGAGGCTCCAAACTTTAAACCCTCGGAAGGTGGTGTAAACGACGGATTTTGGGGTCGAAGGCGCGGCGAACGGGGCCTTGCCCAGTTCGCCATTGTAGTAATCGAGCGGGGCTTCGATCCGATATGCTATAATAGTCATTTCGTTGCCCGAGTAAGAAGTTATCGCCGTTTAAAGTTACCGCTCGGATCTATCGATTTTTCGGCAGCTACGAACGGCCGTAATCTCTCACTCTGAAGACCAAGCACGAATTGAACACAGAGAAGGTACGTCAAAGAAGAGGAGAAAATCCCTTGATCCATTTTCACGTAGCTCTGCGTTTTCTGTCGTGTATCGATTTCTTTTCTAATTCTTCCTGAATTTCTCAAATCCTTTGAATTTTTTTTGCCGTAGCTCATTTTACCTACGTCGTTGAATCCGCATTCGTTCGCCAAATAAACGATGTTTTTAATGAGAGAGAGAGAGAGAGAGAGATGAGGAGAAGGAGCGAGATAACTGTTTTCTACAGTTGGAGAAAAATCGATATATTAGGGTTGGCACTCTGAAAATTGTCAAAACTTTTGACTCTGGCGAGTAAAACGACTGTTATAGTAGATCGAAACGACGAACCGAAGCACTGTTTCTGACGATTCGGATTACACCATCAATAATACAACTGGTGGCGCTGCTGAGCACACACTTAACGGTACACGCGTCCTTCTAATACAGAAACAGAACCTTTTCTGACGGGTGCGATCATACCAGCACTAACGCACCGGATCCCATCAGAACTCCGCAGTTAAGCGTGCTTGGGCGAGAGTAGTACTAGGATGGGTGACCTCTTGGGAAGTCCTCGTGTTGCACCCCTTTCTCCCCCAAAAACTTTTAACCGACGATATGGAGCCCTTTCTTACCTTGAACGAACCTTCAACGAAGAATACGTGAATAGTTACGAGCAGTGCTGATAAATATTGTCGACCTCAAAGCAAGTCTCACGGGAATCGTGCTCGCGTATAGATGGCGCAATCGCCGATGGGAGCGATCCACCGGTTGAGGCTCCAAACTTTAAACCCTCGGAAGGTGGTGTAAACGACGGATTTTGGGGTCGAAGGCGCGGCGAACGGGGCCTTGCCCAGTTCGCCATTGTAGTAATCGAGCGGGGCTTCGATCCGATATGCTATAATAGTCATTTCGTTGCCCGAGTAAGAAGTTATCGCCGTTTAAAGTTACCGCTCGGATCTATCGATTTTTCGGCAGCTACGAACGGCCGTAATCTCTCACTCTGAAGACCAAGCACGAATTGAACACAGAGAAGGTACGTCAAAGAAGAGGAGAAAATCCCTTGATCCATTTTCACGTAGCTCTGCGTTTTCTGTCGTGTATCGATTTCTTTTCTAATTCTTCCTGAATTTCTCAAATCCTTTGAATTTTTTTTGCCGTAGCTCATTTTACCTACGTCGTTGAATCCGCATTCGTTCGCCAAATAAACGATGTTTTTAATGAGAGAGAGAGAGAGAGAGAGAGAGAGAGAGATGAGGAGAAGGAGCGAGATAACTGTTTTCTACAGTTGGAGAAAAATCGATATATTAGGGTTGGCACTCTGAAAATTGTCAAAACTTTTGACTCTGGCGAGTAAAACGACTGTTATAGTAGATCGAAACGACGAACCGAAGCACTGTTTCTGACGATTCGGATTACACCATCAATAATACAACTGGTGGCGCTGCTGAGCACACACTTAACGGTACACGCGTCCTTCTAATACAGAAACAGAACCTTTTCTGACGGGTGCGATCATACCAGCACTAACGCACCGGATCCCATCAGAACTCCGCAGTTAAGCGTGCTTGGGCGAGAGTAGTACTAGGATGGGTGACCTCCTGGGAAGTCCTCGTGTTGCACCCCTTTCTCCCCCAAAAACTTTTAACCGACGATATGGAGCCCTTTCTTACCTTGAACGAACCTTCAACGAAGAATACGTGAATAGTTACGAGCAGTGCTGATAAATATTGTCGACCTCAAAGCAAGTCTCACGGGAATCGTGCTCGCGTATAGATGGCGCAATCGCCGATGGGAGCGATCCACCGGTTGAGGCTCCAAACTTTAAACCCTCGGAAGGTGGTGTAAACGACGGATTTTGGGGTCGAAGGCGCGGCGAACGGGGCCTTGCCCAGTTCGCCATTGTAGTAATCGAGCGGGGCTTCGATCCGATATGCTATAATAGTCATTTCGTTGCCCGAGTAAGAAGTTATCGCCGTTTAAAGTTACCGCTCGGATCTATCGATTTTTCGGCAGCTACGAACGGCCGTAATCTCTCACTCTGAAGACCAAGCACGAATTGAACACAGAGAAGGTACGTCAAAGAAGAGGAGAAAATCCCTTGATCCATTTTCACGTAGCTCTGCGTTTTCTGTCGTGTATCGATTTCTTTTCTAATTCTTCCTGAATTTCTCAAATCCTTTGAATTTTTTTTGCCGTAGCTCATTTTACCTACGTCGTTGAATCCGCATTCGTTCGCCAAATAAACGATGTTTTTAATGAGAGAGAGAGAGAGAGAGAGATGAGGAGAAGGAGCGAGATAACTGTTTTCTACAGTTGGAGAAAAATCGATATATTAGGGTTGGCACTCTGAAAATTGTCAAAACTTTTGACTCTGGCGAGTAAAACGACTGTTATAGTAGATCGAAACGACGAACCGAAGCACTGTTTCTGACGATTCGGATTACACCATCAATAATACAACTGGTGGCGCTGCTGAGCACACACTTAACGGTACACGCGTCCTTCTAATACAGAAACAGAACCTTTTCTGACGGGTGCGATCATACCAGCACTAACGCACCGGATCCCATCAGAACTCCGCAGTTAAGCGTGCTTGGGCGAGAGTAGTACTAGGATGGGTGACCTCCTGGGAAGTCCTCGTGTTGCACCCCTTTCTCCCCCAAAAACTTTTAACCGACGATATGGAGCCCTTTCTTACCTTGAACGAACCTTCAACGAAGAATACGTGAATAGTTACGAGCAGTGCTGATAAATATTGTCGACCTCAAAGCAAGTCTCACGGGAATCGTGCTCGCGTATAGATGGCGCAATCGCCGATGGGAGCGATCCACCGGTTGAGGCTCCAAACTTTAAACCCTCGGAAGGTGGTGTAAACGACGGATTTTGGGGTCGAAGGCGCGGCGAACGGGGCCTTGCCCAGTTCGCCATTGTAGTAATCGAGCGGGGCTTCGATCCGATATGCTATAATAGTCATTTCGTTGCCCGAGTAAGAAGTTATCGCCGTTTAAAGTTACCGCTCGGATCTATCGATTTTTCGGCAGCTACGAACGGCCGTAATCTCTCACTCTGAAGACCAAGCACGAATTGAACACAGAGAAGGTACGTCAAAGAAGAGGAGAAAATCCCTTGATCCATTTTCACGTAGCTCTGCGTTTTCTGTCGTGTATCGATTTCTTTTCTAATTCTTCCTGAATTTCTCAAATCCTTTGAATTTTTTTTGCCGTAGCTCATTTTACCTACGTCGTTGAATCCGCATTCGTTCGCCAAATAAACGATGTTTTTAATGAGAGAGAGAGAGAGAGAGAGAGAGAGAGAGAGAGATGAGGAGAAGGAGCGAGATAACTGTTTTCTACAGTTGGAGAAAAATCGATATATTAGGGTTGGCACTCTGAAAATTGTCAAAACTTTTGACTCTGGCGAGTAAAACGACTGTTATAGTAGATCGAAACGACGAACCGAAGCACTGTTTCTGACGATTCGGATTACACCATCAATAATACAACTGGTGGCGCTGCTGAGCACACACTTAACGGTACACGCGTCCTTCTAATACAGAAACAGAACCTTTTCTGACGGGTGCGATCATACCAGCACTAACGCACCGGATCCCATCAGAACTCCGCAGTTAAGCGTGCTTGGGCGAGAGTAGTACTAGGATGGGTGACCTCCTGGGAAGTCCTCGTGTTGCACCCCTTTCTCCCCCAAAAACTTTTAACCGACGATATGGAGCCCTTTCTTACCTTGAACGAACCTTCAACGAAGAATACGTGAATAGTTACGAGCAGTGCTGATAAATATTGTCGACCTCAAAGCAAGTCTCACGGGAATCGTGCTCGCGTATAGATGGCGCAATCGCCGATGGGAGCGATCCACCGGTTGAGGCTCCAAACTTTAAACCCTCGGAAGGTGGTGTAAACGACGGATTTTGGGGTCGAAGGCGCGGCGAACGGGGCCTTGCCCAGTTCGCCATTGTAGTAATCGAGCGGGGCTTCGATCCGATATGCTATAATAGTCATTTCGTTGCCCGAGTAAGAAGTTATCGCCGTTTAAAGTTACCGCTCGGATCTATCGATTTTTCGGCAGCTACGAACGGCCGTAATCTCTCACTCTGAAGACCAAGCACGAATTGAACACAGAGAAGGTACGTCAAAGAAGAGGAGAAAATCCCTTGATCCATTTTCACGTAGCTCTGCGTTTTCTGTCGTGTATCGATTTCTTTTCTAATTCTTCCTGAATTTCTCAAATCCTTTGAATTTTTTTTGCCGTAGCTCATTTTACCTACGTCGTTGAATCCGCATTCGTTCGCCAAATAAACGATGTTTTTAATGAGAGAGAGAGAGAGAGAGAGAGAGAGAGAGATGAGGAGAAGGAGCGAGATAACTGTTTTCTACAGTTGGAGAAAAATCGATATATTAGGGTTGGCACTCTGAAAATTGTCAAAACTTTTGACTCTGGCGAGTAAAACGACTGTTATAGTAGATCGAAACGACGAACCGAAGCACTGTTTCTGACGATTCGGATTACACCATCAATAATACAACTGGTGGCGCTGCTGAGCACACACTTAACGGTACACGCGTCCTTCTAATACAGAAACAGAACCTTTTCTGACGGGTGCGATCATACCAGCACTAACGCACCGGATCCCATCAGAACTCCGCAGTTAAGCGTGCTTGGGCGAGAGTAGTACTAGGATGGGTGACCTCCTGGGAAGTCCTCGTGTTGCACCCCTTTCTCCCCCAAAAACTTTTAACCGACGATATGGAGCCCTTTCTTACCTTGAACGAACCTTCAACGAAGAATACGTGAATAGTTACGAGCAGTGCTGATAAATATTGTCGACCTCAAAGCAAGTCTCACGGGAATCGTGCTCGCGTATAGATGGCGCAATCGCCGATGGGAGCGATCCACCGGTTGAGGCTCCAAACTTTAAACCCTCGGAAGGTGGTGTAAACGACGGATTTTGGGGTCGAAGGCGCGGCGAACGGGGCCTTGCCCAGTTCGCCATTGTAGTAATCGAGCGGGGCTTCGATCCGATATGCTATAATAGTCATTTCGTTGCCCGAGTAAGAAGTTATCGCCGTTTAAAGTTACCGCTCGGATCTATCGATTTTTCGGCAGCTACGAACGGCCGTAATCTCTCACTCTGAAGACCAAGCACGAATTGAACACAGAGAAGGTACGTCAAAGAAGAGGAGAAAATCCCTTGATCCATTTTCACGTAGCTCTGCGTTTTCTGTCGTGTATCGATTTCTTTTCTAATTCTTCCTGAATTTCTCAAATCCTTTGAATTTTTTTTGCCGTAGCTCATTTTACCTACGTCGTTGAATCCGCATTCGTTCGCCAAATAAACGATGTTTTTAATGAGAGAGAGAGAGAGAGAGAGATGAGGAGAAGGAGCGAGATAACTGTTTTCTACAGTTGGAGAAAAATCGATATATTAGGGTTGGCACTCTGAAAATTGTCAAAACTTTTGACTCTGGCGAGTAAAACGACTGTTATAGTAGATCGAAACGACGAACCGAAGCACTGTTTCTGACGATTCGGATTACACCATCAATAATACAACTGGTGGCGCTGCTGAGCACACACTTAACGGTACACGCGTCCTTCTAATACAGAAACAGAACCTTTTCTGACGGGTGCGATCATACCAGCACTAACGCACCGGATCCCATCAGAACTCCGCAGTTAAGCGTGCTTGGGCGAGAGTAGTACTAGGATGGGTGACCTCCTGGGAAGTCCTCGTGTTGCACCCCTTTCTCCCCCAAAAACTTTTAACCGACGATATGGAGCCCTTTCTTACCTTGAACGAACCTTCAACGAAGAATACGTGAATAGTTACGAGCAGTGCTGATAAATATTGTCGACCTCAAAGCAAGTCTCACGGGAATCGTGCTCGCGTATAGATGGCGCAATCGCCGATGGGAGCGATCCACCGGTTGAGGCTCCAAACTTTAAACCCTCGGAAGGTGGTGTAAACGACGGATTTTGGGGTCGAAGGCGCGGCGAACGGGGCCTTGCCCAGTTCGCCATTGTAGTAATCGAGCGGGGCTTCGATCCGATATGCTATAATAGTCATTTCGTTGCCCGAGTAAGAAGTTATCGCCGTTTAAAGTTACCGCTCGGATCTATCGATTTTTCGGCAGCTACGAACGGCCGTAATCTCTCACTCTGAAGACCAAGCACGAATTGAACACAGAGAAGGTACGTCAAAGAAGAGGAGAAAATCCCTTGATCCATTTTCACGTAGCTCTGCGTTTTCTGTCGTGTATCGATTTCTTTTCTAATTCTTCCTGAATTTCTCAAATCCTTTGAATTTTTTTTGCCGTAGCTCATTTTACCTACGTCGTTGAATCCGCATTCGTTCGCCAAATAAACGATGTTTTTAATGAGAGAGAGAGAGAGAGAGAGAGAGAGAGAGAGAGATGAGGAGAAGGAGCGAGATAACTGTTTTCTACAGTTGGAGAAAAATCGATATATTAGGGTTGGCACTCTGAAAATTGTCAAAACTTTTGACTCTGGCGAGTAAAACGACTGTTATAGTAGATCGAAACGACGAACCGAAGCACTGTTTCTGACGATTCGGATTACACCATCAATAATACAACTGGTGGCGCTGCTGAGCACACACTTAACGGTACACGCGTCCTTCTAATACAGAAACAGAACCTTTTCTGACGGGTGCGATCATACCAGCACTAACGCACCGGATCCCATCAGAACTCCGCAGTTAAGCGTGCTTGGGCGAGAGTAGTACTAGGATGGGTGACCTCCTGGGAAGTCCTCGTGTTGCACCCCTTTCTCCCCCAAAAACTTTTAACCGACGATATGGAGCCCTTTCTTACCTTGAACGAACCTTCAACGAAGAATACGTGAATAGTTACGAGCAGTGCTGATAAATATTGTCGACCTCAAAGCAAGTCTCACGGGAATCGTGCTCGCGTATAGATGGCGCAATCGCCGATGGGAGCGATCCACCGGTTGAGGCTCCAAACTTTAAACCCTCGGAAGGTGGTGTAAACGACGGATTTTGGGGTCGAAGGCGCGGCGAACGGGGCCTTGCCCAGTTCGCCATTGTAGTAATCGAGCGGGGCTTCGATCCGATATGCTATAATAGTCATTTCGTTGCCCGAGTAAGAAGTTATCGCCGTTTAAAGTTACCGCTCGGATCTATCGATTTTTCGGCAGCTACGAACGGCCGTAATCTCTCACTCTGAAGACCAAGCACGAATTGAACACAGAGAAGGTACGTCAAAGAAGAGGAGAAAATCCCTTGATCCATTTTCACGTAGCTCTGCGTTTTCTGTCGTGTATCGATTTCTTTTCTAATTCTTCCTGAATTTCTCAAATCCTTTGAATTTTTTTTGCCGTAGCTCATTTTACCTACGTCGTTGAATCCGCATTCGTTCGCCAAATAAACGATGTTTTTAATGAGAGAGAGAGAGAGAGAGAGATGAGGAGAAGGAGCGAGATAACTGTTTTCTACAGTTGGAGAAAAATCGATATATTAGGGTTGGCACTCTGAAAATTGTCAAAACTTTTGACTCTGGCGAGTAAAACGACTGTTATAGTAGATCGAAACGACGAACCGAAGCACTGTTTCTGACGATTCGGATTACACCATCAATAATACAACTGGTGGCGCTGCTGAGCACACACTTAACGGTACACGCGTCCTTCTAATACAGAAACAGAACCTTTTCTGACGGGTGCGATCATACCAGCACTAACGCACCGGATCCCATCAGAACTCCGCAGTTAAGCGTGCTTGGGCGAGAGTAGTACTAGGATGGGTGACCTCTTGGGAAGTCCTCGTGTTGCACCCCTTTCTCCCCCAAAAACTTTTAACCGACGATATGGAGCCCTTTCTTACCTTGAACGAACCTTCAACGAAGAATACGTGAATAGTTACGAGCAGTGCTGATAAATATTGTCGACCTCAAAGCAAGTCTCACGGGAATCGTGCTCGCGTATAGATGGCGCAATCGCCGATGGGAGCGATCCACCGGTTGAGGCTCCAAACTTTAAACCCTCGGAAGGTGGTGTAAACGACGGATTTTGGGGTCGAAGGCGCGGCGAACGGGGCCTTGCCCAGTTCGCCATTGTAGTAATCGAGCGGGGCTTCGATCCGATATGCTATAATAGTCATTTCGTTGCCCGAGTAAGAAGTTATCGCCGTTTAAAGTTACCGCTCGGATCTATCGATTTTTCGGCAGCTACGAACGGCCGTAATCTCTCACTCTGAAGACCAAGCACGAATTGAACACAGAGAAGGTACGTCAAAGAAGAGGAGAAAATCCCTTGATCCATTTTCACGTAGCTCTGCGTTTTCTGTCGTGTATCGATTTCTTTTCTAATTCTTCCTGAATTTCTCAAATCCTTTGAATTTTTTTTGCCGTAGCTCATTTTACCTACGTCGTTGAATCCGCATTCGTTCGCCAAATAAACGATGTTTTTAATGAGAGAGAGAGAGAGAGAGAGAGAGAGAGAGATGAGGAGAAGGAGCGAGATAACTGTTTTCTACAGTTGGAGAAAAATCGATATATTAGGGTTGGCACTCTGAAAATTGTCAAAACTTTTGACTCTGGCGAGTAAAACGACTGTTATAGTAGATCGAAACGACGAACCGAAGCACTGTTTCTGACGATTCGGATTACACCATCAATAATACAACTGGTGGCGCTGCTGAGCACACACTTAACGGTACACGCGTCCTTCTAATACAGAAACAGAACCTTTTCTGACGGGTGCGATCATACCAGCACTAACGCACCGGATCCCATCAGAACTCCGCAGTTAAGCGTGCTTGGGCGAGAGTAGTACTAGGATGGGTGACCTCCTGGGAAGTCCTCGTGTTGCACCCCTTTCTCCCCCAAAAACTTTTAACCGACGATATGGAGCCCTTTCTTACCTTGAACGAACCTTCAACGAAGAATACGTGAATAGTTACGAGCAGTGCTGATAAATATTGTCGACCTCAAAGCAAGTCTCACGGGAATCGTGCTCGCGTATAGATGGCGCAATCGCCGATGGGAGCGATCCACCGGTTGAGGCTCCAAACTTTAAACCCTCGGAAGGTGGTGTAAACGACGGATTTTGGGGTCGAAGGCGCGGCGAACGGGGCCTTGCCCAGTTCGCCATTGTAGTAATCGAGCGGGGCTTCGATCCGATATGCTATAATAGTCATTTCGTTGCCCGAGTAAGAAGTTATCGCCGTTTAAAGTTACCGCTCGGATCTATCGATTTTTCGGCAGCTACGAACGGCCGTAATCTCTCACTCTGAAGACCAAGCACGAATTGAACACAGAGAAGGTACGTCAAAGAAGAGGAGAAAATCCCTTGATCCATTTTCACGTAGCTCTGCGTTTTCTGTCGTGTATCGATTTCTTTTCTAATTCTTCCTGAATTTCTCAAATCCTTTGAATTTTTTTTGCCGTAGCTCATTTTACCTACGTCGTTGAATCCGCATTCGTTCGCCAAATAAACGATGTTTTTAATGAGAGAGAGAGAGAGAGAGAGAGAGAGAGAGATGAGGAGAAGGAGCGAGATAACTGTTTTCTACAGTTGGAGAAAAATCGATATATTAGGGTTGGCACTCTGAAAATTGTCAAAACTTTTGACTCTGGCGAGTAAAACGACTGTTATAGTAGATCGAAACGACGAACCGAAGCACTGTTTCTGACGATTCGGATTACACCATCAATAATACAACTGGTGGCGCTGCTGAGCACACACTTAACGGTACACGCGTCCTTCTAATACAGAAACAGAACCTTTTCTGACGGGTGCGATCATACCAGCACTAACGCACCGGATCCCATCAGAACTCCGCAGTTAAGCGTGCTTGGGCGAGAGTAGTACTAGGATGGGTGACCTCCTGGGAAGTCCTCGTGTTGCACCCCTTTCTCCCCCAAAAACTTTTAACCGACGATATGGAGCCCTTTCTTACCTTGAACGAACCTTCAACGAAGAATACGTGAATAGTTACGAGCAGTGCTGATAAATATTGTCGACCTCAAAGCAAGTCTCACGGGAATCGTGCTCGCGTATAGATGGCGCAATCGCCGATGGGAGCGATCCACCGGTTGAGGCTCCAAACTTTAAACCCTCGGAAGGTGGTGTAAACGACGGATTTTGGGGTCGAAGGCGCGGCGAACGGGGCCTTGCCCAGTTCGCCATTGTAGTAATCGAGCGGGGCTTCGATCCGATATGCTATAATAGTCATTTCGTTGCCCGAGTAAGAAGTTATCGCCGTTTAAAGTTACCGCTCGGATCTATCGATTTTTCGGCAGCTACGAACGGCCGTAATCTCTCACTCTGAAGACCAAGCACGAATTGAACACAGAGAAGGTACGTCAAAGAAGAGGAGAAAATCCCTTGATCCATTTTCACGTAGCTCTGCGTTTTCTGTCGTGTATCGATTTCTTTTCTAATTCTTCCTGAATTTCTCAAATCCTTTGAATTTTTTTTGCCGTAGCTCATTTTACCTACGTCGTTGAATCCGCATTCGTTCGCCAAATAAACGATGTTTTTAATGAGAGAGAGAGAGAGAGAGAGATGAGGAGAAGGAGCGAGATAACTGTTTTCTACAGTTGGAGAAAAATCGATATATTAGGGTTGGCACTCTGAAAATTGTCAAAACTTTTGACTCTGGCGAGTAAAACGACTGTTATAGTAGATCGAAACGACGAACCGAAGCACTGTTTCTGACGATTCGGATTACACCATCAATAATACAACTGGTGGCGCTGCTGAGCACACACTTAACGGTACACGCGTCCTTCTAATACAGAAACAGAACCTTTTCTGACGGGTGCGATCATACCAGCACTAACGCACCGGATCCCATCAGAACTCCGCAGTTAAGCGTGCTTGGGCGAGAGTAGTACTAGGATGGGTGACCTCCTGGGAAGTCCTCGTGTTGCACCCCTTTCTCCCCCAAAAACTTTTAACCGACGATATGGAGCCCTTTCTTACCTTGAACGAACCTTCAACGAAGAATACGTGAATAGTTACGAGCAGTGCTGATAAATATTGTCGACCTCAAAGCAAGTCTCACGGGAATCGTGCTCGCGTATAGATGGCGCAATCGCCGATGGGAGCGATCCACCGGTTGAGGCTCCAAACTTTAAACCCTCGGAAGGTGGTGTAAACGACGGATTTTGGGGTCGAAGGCGCGGCGAACGGGGCCTTGCCCAGTTCGCCATTGTAGTAATCGAGCGGGGCTTCGATCCGATATGCTATAATAGTCATTTCGTTGCCCGAGTAAGAAGTTATCGCCGTTTAAAGTTACCGCTCGGATCTATCGATTTTTCGGCAGCTACGAACGGCCGTAATCTCTCACTCTGAAGACCAAGCACGAATTGAACACAGAGAAGGTACGTCAAAGAAGAGGAGAAAATCCCTTGATCCATTTTCACGTAGCTCTGCGTTTTCTGTCGTGTATCGATTTCTTTTCTAATTCTTCCTGAATTTCTCAAATCCTTTGAATTTTTTTTGCCGTAGCTCATTTTACCTACGTCGTTGAATCCGCATTCGTTCGCCAAATAAACGATGTTTTTAATGAGAGAGAGAGAGAGAGAGAGATGAGGAGAAGGAGCGAGATAACTGTTTTCTACAGTTGGAGAAAAATCGATATATTAGGGTTGGCACTCTGAAAATTGTCAAAACTTTTGACTCTGGCGAGTAAAACGACTGTTATAGTAGATCGAAACGACGAACCGAAGCACTGTTTCTGACGATTCGGATTACACCATCAATAATACAACTGGTGGCGCTGCTGAGCACACACTTAACGGTACACGCGTCCTTCTAATACAGAAACAGAACCTTTTCTGACGGGTGCGATCATACCAGCACTAACGCACCGGATCCCATCAGAACTCCGCAGTTAAGCGTGCTTGGGCGAGAGTAGTACTAGGATGGGTGACCTCCTGGGAAGTCCTCGTGTTGCACCCCTTTCTCCCCCAAAAACTTTTAACCGACGATATGGAGCCCTTTCTTACCTTGAACGAACCTTCAACGAAGAATACGTGAATAGTTACGAGCAGTGCTGATAAATATTGTCGACCTCAAAGCAAGTCTCACGGGAATCGTGCTCGCGTATAGATGGCGCAATCGCCGATGGGAGCGATCCACCGGTTGAGGCTCCAAACTTTAAACCCTCGGAAGGTGGTGTAAACGACGGATTTTGGGGTCGAAGGCGCGGCGAACGGGGCCTTGCCCAGTTCACCATTGTAGTAATCGAGCGGGGCTTCGATCCGATATGCTATAATAGTCATTTCGTTGCCCGAGTAAGAAGTTATCGCCGTTTAAAGTTACCGCTCGGATCTATCGATTTTTCGGCAGCTACGAACGGCCGTAATCTCTCACTCTGAAGACCAAGCACGAATTGAACACAGAGAAGGTACGTCAAAGAAGAGGAGAAAATCCCTTGATCCATTTTCACGTAGCTCTGCGTTTTCTGTCGTGTATCGATTTCTTTTCTAATTCTTCCTGAATTTCTCAAATCCTTTGAATTTTTTTTGCCGTAGCTCATTTTACCTACGTCGTTGAATCCGCATTCGTTCGCCAAATAAACGATGTTTTTAATGAGAGAGAGAGAGAGAGAGAGAGAGAGAGAGATGAGGAGAAGGAGCGAGATAACTGTTTTCTACAGTTGGAGAAAAATCGATATATTAGGGTTGGCACTCTGAAAATTGTCAAAACTTTTGACTCTGGCGAGTAAAACGACTGTTATAGTAGATCGAAACGACGAACCGAAGCACTGTTTCTGACGATTCGGATTACACCATCAATAATACAACTGGTGGCGCTGCTGAGCACACACTTAACGGTACACGCGTCCTTCTAATACAGAAACAGAACCTTTTCTGACGGGTGCGATCATACCAGCACTAACGCACCGGATCCCATCAGAACTCCGCAGTTAAGCGTGCTTGGGCGAGAGTAGTACTAGGATGGGTGACCTCCTGGGAAGTCCTCGTGTTGCACCCCTTTCTCCCCCAAAAACTTTTAACCGACGATATTGAGCCCTTTCTTACCTTGAACGAACCTTCAACGAAGAATACGTGAATAGTTACGAGCAGTGCTGATAAATATTGTCGACCTCAAAGCAAGTCTCACGGGAATCGTGCTCGCGTATAGATGGCGCAATCGCCGATGGGAGCGATCCACCGGTTGAGGCTCCAAACTTTAAACCCTCGGAAGGTGGTGTAAACGACGGATTTTGGGGTCGAAGGCGCGGCGAACGGGGCCTTGCCCAGTTCGCCATTGTAGTAATCGAGCGGGGCTTCGATCCGATATGCTATAATAGTCATTTCGTTGCCCGAGTAAGAAGTTATCGCCGTTTAAAGTTACCGCTCGGATCTATCGATTTTTCGGCAGCTACGAACGGCCGTAATCTCTCACTCTGAAGACCAAGCACGAATTGAACACAGAGAAGGTACGTCAAAGAAGAGGAGAAAATCCCTTGATCCATTTTCACGTAGCTCTGCGTTTTCTGTCGTGTATCGATTTCTTTTCTAATTCTTCCTGAATTTCTCAAATCCTTTGAATTTTTTTTGCCGTAGCTCATTTTACCTACGTCGTTGAATCCGCATTCGTTCGCCAAATAAACGATGTTTTTAATGAGAGAGAGAGAGAGAGAGAGATGAGGAGAAGGAGCGAGATAACTGTTTTCTACAGTTGGAGAAAAATCGATATATTAGGGTTGGCACTCTGAAAATTGTCAAAACTTTTGACTCTGGCGAGTAAAACGACTGTTATAGTAGATCGAAACGACGAACCGAAGCACTGTTTCTGACGATTCGGATTACACCATCAATAATACAACTGGTGGCGCTGCTGAGCACACACTTAACGGTACACGCGTCCTTCTAATACAGAAACAGAACCTTTTCTGACGGGTGCGATCATACCAGCACTAACGCACCGGATCCCATCAGAACTCCGCAGTTAAGCGTGCTTGGGCGAGAGTAGTACTAGGATGGGTGACCTCCTGGGAAGTCCTCGTGTTGCACCCCTTTCTCCCCCAAAAACTTTTAACCGACGATATGGAGCCCTTTCTTACCTTGAACGAACCTTCAACGAAGAATACGTGAATAGTTACGAGCAGTGCTGATAAATATTGTCGACCTCAAAGCAAGTCTCACGGGAATCGTGCTCGCGTATAGATGGCGCAATCGCCGATGGGAGCGATCCACCGGTTGAGGCTCCAAACTTTAAACCCTCGGAAGGTGGTGTAAACGACGGATTTTGGGGTCGAAGGCGCGGCGAACGGGGCCTTGCCCAGTTCGCCATTGTAGTAATCGAGCGGGGCTTCGATCCGATATGCTATAATAGTCATTTCGTTGCCCGAGTAAGAAGTTATCGCCGTTTAAAGTTACCGCTCGGATCTATCGATTTTTCGGCAGCTACGAACGGCCGTAATCTCTCACTCTGAAGACCAAGCACGAATTGAACACAGAGAAGGTACGTCAAAGAAGAGGAGAAAATCCCTTGATCCATTTTCACGTAGCTCTGCGTTTTCTGTCGTGTATCGATTTCTTTTCTAATTCTTCCTGAATTTCTCAAATCCTTTGAATTTTTTTTGCCGTAGCTCATTTTACCTACGTCGTTGAATCCGCATTCGTTCGCCAAATAAACGATGTTTTTAATGAGAGAGAGAGAGAGAGAGAGAGAGAGAGAGAGAGAGAGAGATGAGGAGAAGGAGCGAGATAACTGTTTTCTACAGTTGGAGAAAAATCGATATATTAGGGTTGGCACTCTGAAAATTGTCAAAACTTTTGACTCTGGCGAGTAAAACGACTGTTATAGTAGATCGAAACGACGAACCGAAGCACTGTTTCTGACGATTCGGATTACACCATCAATAATACAACTGGTGGCGCTGCTGAGCACACACTTAACGGTACACGCGTCCTTCTAATACAGAAACAGAACCTTTTCTGACGGGTGCGATCATACCAGCACTAACGCACCGGATCCCATCAGAACTCCGCAGTTAAGCGTGCTTGGGCGAGAGTAGTACTAGGATGGGTGACCTCCTGGGAAGTCCTCGTGTTGCACCCCTTTCTCCCCCAAAAACTTTTAACCGACGATATGGAGCCCTTTCTTACCTTGAACGAACCTTCAACGAAGAATACGTGAATAGTTACGAGCAGTGCTGATAAATATTGTCGACCTCAAAGCAAGTCTCACGGGAATCGTGCTCGCGTATAGATGGCGCAATCGCCGATGGGAGCGATCCACCGGTTGAGGCTCCAAACTTTAAACCCTCGGAAGGTGGTGTAAACGACGGATTTTGGGGTCGAAGGCGCGGCGAACGGGGCCTTGCCCAGTTCGCCATTGTAGTAATCGAGCGGGGCTTCGATCCGATATGCTATAATAGTCATTTCGTTGCCCGAGTAAGAAGTTATCGCCGTTTAAAGTTACCGCTCGGATCTATCGATTTTTCGGCAGCTACGAACGGCCGTAATCTCTCACTCTGAAGACCAAGCACGAATTGAACACAGAGAAGGTACGTCAAAGAAGAGGAGAAAATCCCTTGATCCATTTTCACGTAGCTCTGCGTTTTCTGTCGTGTATCGATTTCTTTTCTAATTCTTCCTGAATTTCTCAAATCCTTTGAATTTTTTTTGCCGTAGCTCATTTTACCTACGTCGTTGAATCCGCATTCGTTCGCCAAATAAACGATGTTTTTAATGAGAGAGAGAGAGAGAGAGAGATGAGGAGAAGGAGCGAGATAACTGTTTTCTACAGTTGGAGAAAAATCGATATATTAGGGTTGGCACTCTGAAAATTGTCAAAACTTTTGACTCTGGCGAGTAAAACGACTGTTATAGTAGATCGAAACGACGAACCGAAGCACTGTTTCTGACGATTCGGATTACACCATCAATAATACAACTGGTGGCGCTGCTGAGCACACACTTAACGGTACACGCGTCCTTCTAATACAGAAACAGAACCTTTTCTGACGGGTGCGATCATACCAGCACTAACGCACCGGATCCCATCAGAACTCCGCAGTTAAGCGTGCTTGGGCGAGAGTAGTACTAGGATGGGTGACCTCCTGGGAAGTCCTCGTGTTGCACCCCTTTCTCCCCCAAAAACTTTTAACCGACGATATGGAGCCCTTTCTTACCTTGAACGAACCTTCAACGAAGAATACGTGAATAGTTACGAGCAGTGCTGATAAATATTGTCGACCTCAAAGCAAGTCTCACGGGAATCGTGCTCGCGTATAGATGGCGCAATCGCCGATGGGAGCGATCCACCGGTTGAGGCTCCAAACTTTAAACCCTCGGAAGGTGGTGTAAACGACGGATTTTGGGGTCGAAGGCGCGGCGAACGGGGCCTTGCCCAGTTCGCCATTGTAGTAATCGAGCGGGGCTTCGATCCGATATGCTATAATAGTCATTTCGTTGCCCGAGTAAGAAGTTATCGCCGTTTAAAGTTACCGCTCGGATCTATCGATTTTTCGGCAGCTACGAACGGCCGTAATCTCTCACTCTGAAGACCAAGCACGAATTGAACACAGAGAAGGTACGTCAAAGAAGAGGAGAAAATCCCTTGATCCATTTTCACGTAGCTCTGCGTTTTCTGTCGTGTATCGATTTCTTTTCTAATTCTTCCTGAATTTCTCAAATCCTTTGAATTTTTTTTGCCGTAGCTCATTTTACCTACGTCGTTGAATCCGCATTCGTTCGCCAAATAAACGATGTTTTTAATGAGAGAGAGAGAGAGAGAGAGAGAGAGAGAGAGAGATGAGGAGAAGGAGCGAGATAACTGTTTTCTACAGTTGGAGAAAAATCGATATATTAGGGTTGGCACTCTGAAAATTGTCAAAACTTTTGACTCTGGCGAGTAAAACGACTGTTATAGTAGATCGAAACGACGAACCGAAGCACTGTTTCTGACGATTCGGATTACACCATCAATAATACAACTGGTGGCGCTGCTGAGCACACACTTAACGGTACACGCGTCCTTCTAATACAGAAACAGAACCTTTTCTGACGGGTGCGATCATACCAGCACTAACGCACCGGATCCCATCAGAACTCCGCAGTTAAGCGTGCTTGGGCGAGAGTAGTACTAGGATGGGTGACCTCCTGGGAAGTCCTCGTGTTGCACCCCTTTCTCCCCCAAAAACTTTTAACCGACGATATGGAGCCCTTTCTTACCTTGAACGAACCTTCAACGAAGAATACGTGAATAGTTACGAGCAGTGCTGATAAATATTGTCGACCTCAAAGCAAGTCTCACGGGAATCGTGCTCGCGTATAGATGGCGCAATCGCCGATGGGAGCGATCCACCGGTTGAGGCTCCAAACTTTAAACCCTCGGAAGGTGGTGTAAACGACGGATTTTGGGGTCGAAGGCGCGGCGAACGGGGCCTTGCCCAGTTCGCCATTGTAGTAATCGAGCGGGGCTTCGATCCGATATGCTATAATAGTCATTTCGTTGCCCGAGTAAGAAGTTATCGCCGTTTAAAGTTACCGCTCGGATCTATCGATTTTTCGGCAGCTACGAACGGCCGTAATCTCTCACTCTGAAGACCAAGCACGAATTGAACACAGAGAAGGTACGTCAAAGAAGAGGAGAAAATCCCTTGATCCATTTTCACGTAGCTCTGCGTTTTCTGTCGTGTATCGATTTCTTTTCTAATTCTTCCTGAATTTCTCAAATCCTTTGAATTTTTTTTGCCGTAGCTCATTTTACCTACGTCGTTGAATCCGCATTCGTTCGCCAAATAAACGATGTTTTTAATGAGAGAGAGAGAGAGAGAGAGATGAGGAGAAGGAGCGAGATAACTGTTTTCTACAGTTGGAGAAAAATCGATATATTAGGGTTGGCACTCTGAAAATTGTCAAAACTTTTGACTCTGGCGAGTAAAACGACTGTTATAGTAGATCGAAACGACGAACCGAAGCACTGTTTCTGACGATTCGGATTACACCATCAATAATACAACTGGTGGCGCTGCTGAGCACACACTTAACGGTACACGCGTCCTTCTAATACAGAAACAGAACCTTTTCTGACGGGTGCGATCATACCAGCACTAACGCACCGGATCCCATCAGAACTCCGCAGTTAAGCGTGCTTGGGCGAGAGTAGTACTAGGATGGGTGACCTCCTGGGAAGTCCTCGTGTTGCACCCCTTTCTCCCCCAAAAACTTTTAACCGACGATATGGAGCCCTTTCTTACCTTGAACGAACCTTCAACGAAGAATACGTGAATAGTTACGAGCAGTGCTGATAAATATTGTCGACCTCAAAGCAAGTCTCACGGGAATCGTGCTCGCGTATAGATGGCGCAATCGCCGATGGGAGCGATCCACCGGTTGAGGCTCCAAACTTTAAACCCTCGGAAGGTGGTGTAAACGACGGATTTTGGGGTCGAAGGCGCGGCGAACGGGGCCTTGCCCAGTTCGCCATTGTAGTAATCGAGCGGGGCTTCGATCCGATATGCTATAATAGTCATTTCGTTGCCCGAGTAAGAAGTTATCGCCGTTTAAAGTTACCGCTCGGATCTATCGATTTTTCGGCAGCTACGAACGGCCGTAATCTCTCACTCTGAAGACCAAGCACGAATTGAACACAGAGAAGGTACGTCAAAGAAGAGGAGAAAATCCCTTGATCCATTTTCACGTAGCTCTGCGTTTTCTGTCGTGTATCGATTTCTTTTCTAATTCTTCCTGAATTTCTCAAATCCTTTGAATTTTTTTTGCCGTAGCTCATTTTACCTACGTCGTTGAATCCGCATTCGTTCGCCAAATAAACGATGTTTTTAATGAGAGAGAGAGAGAGAGAGAGATGAGGAGAAGGAGCGAGATAACTGTTTTCTACAGTTGGAGAAAAATCGATATATTAGGGTTGGCACTCTGAAAATTGTCAAAACTTTTGACTCTGGCGAGTAAAACGACTGTTATAGTAGATCGAAACGACGAACCGAAGCACTGTTTCTGACGATTCGGATTACACCATCAATAATACAACTGGTGGCGCTGCTGAGCACACACTTAACGGTACACGCGTCCTTCTAATACAGAAACAGAACCTTTTCTGACGGGTGCGATCATACCAGCACTAACGCACCGGATCCCATCAGAACTCCGCAGTTAAGCGTGCTTGGGCGAGAGTAGTACTAGGATGGGTGACCTCCTGGGAAGTCCTCGTGTTGCACCCCTTTCTCCCCCAAAAACTTTTAACCGACGATATGGAGCCCTTTCTTACCTTGAACGAACCTTCAACGAAGAATACGTGAATAGTTACGAGCAGTGCTGATAAATATTGTCGACCTCAAAGCAAGTCTCACGGGAATCGTGCTCGCGTATAGATGGCGCAATCGCCGATGGGAGCGATCCACCGGTTGAGGCTCCAAACTTTAAACCCTCGGAAGGTGGTGTAAACGACGGATTTTGGGGTCGAAGGCGCGGCGAACGGGGCCTTGCCCAGTTCGCCATTGTAGTAATCGAGCGGGGCTTCGATCCGATATGCTATAATAGTCATTTCGTTGCCCGAGTAAGAAGTTATCGCCGTTTAAAGTTACCGCTCGGATCTATCGATTTTTCGGCAGCTACGAACGGCCGTAATCTCTCACTCTGAAGACCAAGCACGAATTGAACACAGAGAAGGTACGTCAAAGAAGAGGAGAAAATCCCTTGATCCATTTTCACGTAGCTCTGCGTTTTCTGTCGTGTATCGATTTCTTTTCTAATTCTTCCTGAATTTCTCAAATCCTTTGAATTTTTTTTGCCGTAGCTCATTTTACCTACGTCGTTGAATCCGCATTCGTTCGCCAAATAAACGATGTTTTTAATGAGAGAGAGAGAGAGAGAGAGAGAGAGAGAGAGAGATGAGGAGAAGGAGCGAGATAACTGTTTTCTACAGTTGGAGAAAAATCGATATATTAGGGTTGGCACTCTGAAAATTGTCAAAACTTTTGACTCTGGCGAGTAAAACGACTGTTATAGTAGATCGAAACGACGAACCGAAGCACTGTTTCTGACGATTCGGATTACACCATCAATAATACAACTGGTGGCGCTGCTGAGCACACACTTAACGGTACACGCGTCCTTCTAATACAGAAACAGAACCTTTTCTGACGGGTGCGATCATACCAGCACTAACGCACCGGATCCCATCAGAACTCCGCAGTTAAGCGTGCTTGGGCGAGAGTAGTACTAGGATGGGTGACCTCCTGGGAAGTCCTCGTGTTGCACCCCTTTCTCCCCCAAAAACTTTTAACCGACGATATGGAGCCCTTTCTTACCTTGAACGAACCTTCAACGAAGAATACGTGAATAGTTACGAGCAGTGCTGATAAATATTGTCGACCTCAAAGCAAGTCTCACGGGAATCGTGCTCGCGTATAGATGGCGCAATCGCCGATGGGAGCGATCCACCGGTTGAGGCTCCAAACTTTAAACCCTCGGAAGGTGGTGTAAACGACGGATTTTGGGGTCGAAGGCGCGGCGAACGGGGCCTTGCCCAGTTCGCCATTGTAGTAATCGAGCGGGGCTTCGATCCGATATGCTATAATAGTCATTTCGTTGCCCGAGTAAGAAGTTATCGCCGTTTAAAGTTACCGCTCGGATCTATCGATTTTTCGGCAGCTACGAACGGCCGTAATCTCTCACTCTGAAGACCAAGCACGAATTGAACACAGAGAAGGTACGTCAAAGAAGAGGAGAAAATCCCTTGATCCATTTTCACGTAGCTCTGCGTTTTCTGTCGTGTATCGATTTCTTTTCTAATTCTTCCTGAATTTCTCAAATCCTTTGAATTTTTTTTGCCGTAGCTCATTTTACCTACGTCGTTGAATCCGCATTCGTTCGCCAAATAAACGATGTTTTTAATGAGAGAGAGAGAGAGAGAGAGAGAGAGAGAGAGAGAGAGAGAGATGAGGAGAAGGAGCGAGATAACTGTTTTCTACAGTTGGAGAAAAATCGATATATTAGGGTTGGCACTCTGAAAATTGTCAAAACTTTTGACTCTGGCGAGTAAAACGACTGTTATAGTAGATCGAAACGACGAACCGAAGCACTGTTTCTGACGATTCGGATTACACCATCAATAATACAACTGGTGGCGCTGCTGAGCACACACTTAACGGTACACGCGTCCTTCTAATACAGAAACAGAACCTTTTCTGACGGGTGCGATCATACCAGCACTAACGCACCGGATCCCATCAGAACTCCGCAGTTAAGCGTGCTTGGGCGAGAGTAGTACTAGGATGGGTGACCTCTTGGGAAGTCCTCGTGTTGCACCCCTTTCTCCCCCAAAAACTTTTAACCGACGATATGGAGCCCTTTCTTACCTTGAACGAACCTTCAACGAAGAATACGTGAATAGTTACGAGCAGTGCTGATAAATATTGTCGACCTCAAAGCAAGTCTCACGGGAATCGTGCTCGCGTATAGATGGCGCAATCGCCGATGGGAGCGATCCACCGGTTGAGGCTCCAAACTTTAAACCCTCGGAAGGTGGTGTAAACGACGGATTTTGGGGTCGAAGGCGCGGCGAACGGGGCCTTGCCCAGTTCGCCATTGTAGTAATCGAGCGGGGCTTCGATCCGATATGCTATAATAGTCATTTCGTTGCCCGAGTAAGAAGTTATCGCCGTTTAAAGTTACCGCTCGGATCTATCGATTTTTCGGCAGCTACGAACGGCCGTAATCTCTCACTCTGAAGACCAAGCACGAATTGAACACAGAGAAGGTACGTCAAAGAAGAGGAGAAAATCCCTTGATCCATTTTCACGTAGCTCTGCGTTTTCTGTCGTGTATCGATTTCTTTTCTAATTCTTCCTGAATTTCTCAAATCCTTTGAATTTTTTTTGCCGTAGCTCATTTTACCTACGTCGTTGAATCCGCATTCGTTCGCCAAATAAACGATGTTTTTAATGAGAGAGAGAGAGAGAGAGAGAGAGAGAGAGATGAGGAGAAGGAGCGAGATAACTGTTTTCTACAGTTGGAGAAAAATCGATATATTAGGGTTGGCACTCTGAAAATTGTCAAAACTTTTGACTCTGGCGAGTAAAACGACTGTTATAGTAGATCGAAACGACGAACCGAAGCACTGTTTCTGACGATTCGGATTACACCATCAATAATACAACTGGTGGCGCTGCTGAGCACACACTTAACGGTACACGCGTCCTTCTAATACAGAAACAGAACCTTTTCTGACGGGTGCGATCATACCAGCACTAACGCACCGGATCCCATCAGAACTCCGCAGTTAAGCGTGCTTGGGCGAGAGTAGTACTAGGATGGGTGACCTCCTGGGAAGTCCTCGTGTTGCACCCCTTTCTCCCCCAAAAACTTTTAACCGACGATATGGAGCCCTTTCTTACCTTGAACGAACCTTCAACGAAGAATACGTGAATAGTTACGAGCAGTGCTGATAAATATTGTCGACCTCAAAGCAAGTCTCACGGGAATCGTGCTCGCGTATAGATGGCGCAATCGCCGATGGGAGCGATCCACCGGTTGAGGCTCCAAACTTTAAACCCTCGGAAGGTGGTGTAAACGACGGATTTTGGGGTCGAAGGCGCGGCGAACGGGGCCTTGCCCAGTTCGCCATTGTAGTAATCGAGCGGGGCTTCGATCCGATATGCTATAATAGTCATTTCGTTGCCCGAGTAAGAAGTTATCGCCGTTTAAAGTTACCGCTCGGATCTATCGATTTTTCGGCAGCTACGAACGGCCGTAATCTCTCACTCTGAAGACCAAGCACGAATTGAACACAGAGAAGGTACGTCAAAGAAGAGGAGAAAATCCCTTGATCCATTTTCACGTAGCTCTGCGTTTTCTGTCGTGTATCGATTTCTTTTCTAATTCTTCCTGAATTTCTCAAATCCTTTGAATTTTTTTTGCCGTAGCTCATTTTACCTACGTCGTTGAATCCGCATTCGTTCGCCAAATAAACGATGTTTTTAATGAGAGAGAGAGAGAGAGAGAGATGAGGAGAAGGAGCGAGATAACTGTTTTCTACAGTTGGAGAAAAATCGATATATTAGGGTTGGCACTCTGAAAATTGTCAAAACTTTTGACTCTGGCGAGTAAAACGACTGTTATAGTAGATCGAAACGACGAACCGAAGCACTGTTTCTGACGATTCGGATTACACCATCAATAATACAACTGGTGGCGCTGCTGAGCACACACTTAACGGTACACGCGTCCTTCTAATACAGAAACAGAACCTTTTCTGACGGGTGCGATCATACCAGCACTAACGCACCGGATCCCATCAGAACTCCGCAGTTAAGCGTGCTTGGGCGAGAGTAGTACTAGGATGGGTGACCTCCTGGGAAGTCCTCGTGTTGCACCCCTTTCTCCCCCAAAAACTTTTAACCGACGATATGGAGCCCTTTCTTACCTTGAACGAACCTTCAACGAAGAATACGTGAATAGTTACGAGCAGTGCTGATAAATATTGTCGACCTCAAAGCAAGTCTCACGGGAATCGTGCTCGCGTATAGATGGCGCAATCGCCGATGGGAGCGATCCACCGGTTGAGGCTCCAAACTTTAAACCCTCGGAAGGTGGTGTAAACGACGGATTTTGGGGTCGAAGGCGCGGCGAACGGGGCCTTGCCCAGTTCGCCATTGTAGTAATCGAGCGGGGCTTCGATCCGATATGCTATAATAGTCATTTCGTTGCCCGAGTAAGAAGTTATCGCCGTTTAAAGTTACCGCTCGGATCTATCGATTTTTCGGCAGCTACGAACGGCCGTAATCTCTCACTCTGAAGACCAAGCACGAATTGAACACAGAGAAGGTACGTCAAAGAAGAGGAGAAAATCCCTTGATCCATTTTCACGTAGCTCTGCGTTTTCTGTCGTGTATCGATTTCTTTTCTAATTCTTCCTGAATTTCTCAAATCCTTTGAATTTTTTTTGCCGTAGCTCATTTTACCTACGTCGTTGAATCCGCATTCGTTCGCCAAATAAACGATGTTTTTAATGAGAGAGAGAGAGAGAGAGAGAGAGAGAGAGAGAGATGAGGAGAAGGAGCGAGATAACTGTTTTCTACAGTTGGAGAAAAATCGATATATTAGGGTTGGCACTCTGAAAATTGTCAAAACTTTTGACTCTGGCGAGTAAAACGACTGTTATAGTAGATCGAAACGACGAACCGAAGCACTGTTTCTGACGATTCGGATTACACCATCAATAATACAACTGGTGGCGCTGCTGAGCACACACTTAACGGTACACGCGTCCTTCTAATACAGAAACAGAACCTTTTCTGACGGGTGCGATCATACCAGCACTAACGCACCGGATCCCATCAGAACTCCGCAGTTAAGCGTGCTTGGGCGAGAGTAGTACTAGGATGGGTGACCTCCTGGGAAGTCCTCGTGTTGCACCCCTTTCTCCCCCAAAAACTTTTAACCGACGATATGGAGCCCTTTCTTACCTTGAACGAACCTTCAACGAAGAATACGTGAATAGTTACGAGCAGTGCTGATAAATATTGTCGACCTCAAAGCAAGTCTCACGGGAATCGTGCTCGCGTATAGATGGCGCAATCGCCGATGGGAGCGATCCACCGGTTGAGGCTCCAAACTTTAAACCCTCGGAAGGTGGTGTAAACGACGGATTTTGGGGTCGAAGGCGCGGCGAACGGGGCCTTGCCCAGTTCGCCATTGTAGTAATCGAGCGGGGCTTCGATCCGATATGCTATAATAGTCATTTCGTTGCCCGAGTAAGAAGTTATCGCCGTTTAAAGTTACCGCTCGGATCTATCGATTTTTCGGCAGCTACGAACGGCCGTAATCTCTCACTCTGAAGACCAAGCACGAATTGAACACAGAGAAGGTACGTCAAAGAAGAGGAGAAAATCCCTTGATCCATTTTCACGTAGCTCTGCGTTTTCTGTCGTGTATCGATTTCTTTTCTAATTCTTCCTGAATTTCTCAAATCCTTTGAATTTTTTTTGCCGTAGCTCATTTTACCTACGTCGTTGAATCCGCATTCGTTCGCCAAATAAACGATGTTTTTAATGAGAGAGAGAGAGAGAGAGAGATGAGGAGAAGGAGCGAGATAACTGTTTTCTACAGTTGGAGAAAAATCGATATATTAGGGTTGGCACTCTGAAAATTGTCAAAACTTTTGACTCTGGCGAGTAAAACGACTGTTATAGTAGATCGAAACGACGAACCGAAGCACTGTTTCTGACGATTCGGATTACACCATCAATAATACAACTGGTGGCGCTGCTGAGCACACACTTAACGGTACACGCGTCCTTCTAATACAGAAACAGAACCTTTTCTGACGGGTGCGATCATACCAGCACTAACGCACCGGATCCCATCAGAACTCCGCAGTTAAGCGTGCTTGGGCGAGAGTAGTACTAGGATGGGTGACCTCTTGGGAAGTCCTCGTGTTGCACCCCTTTCTCCCCCAAAAACTTTTAACCGACGATATGGAGCCCTTTCTTACCTTGAACGAACCTTCAACGAAGAATACGTGAATAGTTACGAGCAGTGCTGATAAATATTGTCGACCTCAAAGCAAGTCTCACGGGAATCGTGCTCGCGTATAGATGGCGCAATCGCCGATGGGAGCGATCCACCGGTTGAGGCTCCAAACTTTAAACCCTCGGAAGGTGGTGTAAACGACGGATTTTGGGGTCGAAGGCGCGGCGAACGGGGCCTTGCCCAGTTCGCCATTGTAGTAATCGAGCGGGGCTTCGATCCGATATGCTATAATAGTCATTTCGTTGCCCGAGTAAGAAGTTATCGCCGTTTAAAGTTACCGCTCGGATCTATCGATTTTTCGGCAGCTACGAACGGCCGTAATCTCTCACTCTGAAGACCAAGCACGAATTGAACACAGAGAAGGTACGTCAAAGAAGAGGAGAAAATCCCTTGATCCATTTTCACGTAGCTCTGCGTTTTCTGTCGTGTATCGATTTCTTTTCTAATTCTTCCTGAATTTCTCAAATCCTTTGAATTTTTTTTGCCGTAGCTCATTTTACCTACGTCGTTGAATCCGCATTCGTTCGCCAAATAAACGATGTTTTTAATGAGAGAGAGAGAGAGAGAGAGAGAGAGAGAGATGAGGAGAAGGAGCGAGATAACTGTTTTCTACAGTTGGAGAAAAATCGATATATTAGGGTTGGCACTCTGAAAATTGTCAAAACTTTTGACTCTGGCGAGTAAAACGACTGTTATAGTAGATCGAAACGACGAACCGAAGCACTGTTTCTGACGATTCGGATTACACCATCAATAATACAACTGGTGGCGCTGCTGAGCACACACTTAACGGTACACGCGTCCTTCTAATACAGAAACAGAACCTTTTCTGACGGGTGCGATCATACCAGCACTAACGCACCGGATCCCATCAGAACTCCGCAGTTAAGCGTGCTTGGGCGAGAGTAGTACTAGGATGGGTGACCTCCTGGGAAGTCCTCGTGTTGCACCCCTTTCTCCCCCAAAAACTTTTAACCGACGATATGGAGCCCTTTCTTACCTTGAACGAACCTTCAACGAAGAATACGTGAATAGTTACGAGCAGTGCTGATAAATATTGTCGACCTCAAAGCAAGTCTCACGGGAATCGTGCTCGCGTATAGATGGCGCAATCGCCGATGGGAGCGATCCACCGGTTGAGGCTCCAAACTTTAAACCCTCGGAAGGTGGTGTAAACGACGGATTTTGGGGTCGAAGGCGCGGCGAACGGGGCCTTGCCCAGTTCGCCATTGTAGTAATCGAGCGGGGCTTCGATCCGATATGCTATAATAGTCATTTCGTTGCCCGAGTAAGAAGTTATCGCCGTTTAAAGTTACCGCTCGGATCTATCGATTTTTCGGCAGCTACGAACGGCCGTAATCTCTCACTCTGAAGACCAAGCACGAATTGAACACAGAGAAGGTACGTCAAAGAAGAGGAGAAAATCCCTTGATCCATTTTCACGTAGCTCTGCGTTTTCTGTCGTGTATCGATTTCTTTTCTAATTCTTCCTGAATTTCTCAAATCCTTTGAATTTTTTTTGCCGTAGCTCATTTTACCTACGTCGTTGAATCCGCATTCGTTCGCCAAATAAACGATGTTTTTAATGAGAGAGAGAGAGAGAGAGAGAGAGAGAGAGATGAGGAGAAGGAGCGAGATAACTGTTTTCTACAGTTGGAGAAAAATCGATATATTAGGGTTGGCACTCTGAAAATTGTCAAAACTTTTGACTCTGGCGAGTAAAACGACTGTTATAGTAGATCGAAACGACGAACCGAAGCACTGTTTCTGACGATTCGGATTACACCATCAATAATACAACTGGTGGCGCTGCTGAGCACACACTTAACGGTACACGCGTCCTTCTAATACAGAAACAGAACCTTTTCTGACGGGTGCGATCATACCAGCACTAACGCACCGGATCCCATCAGAACTCCGCAGTTAAGCGTGCTTGGGCGAGAGTAGTACTAGGATGGGTGACCTCCTGGGAAGTCCTCGTGTTGCACCCCTTTCTCCCCCAAAAACTTTTAACCGACGATATGGAGCCCTTTCTTACCTTGAACGAACCTTCAACGAAGAATACGTGAATAGTTACGAGCAGTGCTGATAAATATTGTCGACCTCAAAGCAAGTCTCACGGGAATCGTGCTCGCGTATAGATGGCGCAATCGCCGATGGGAGCGATCCACCGGTTGAGGCTCCAAACTTTAAACCCTCGGAAGGTGGTGTAAACGACGGATTTTGGGGTCGAAGGCGCGGCGAACGGGGCCTTGCCCAGTTCGCCATTGTAGTAATCGAGCGGGGCTTCGATCCGATATGCTATAATAGTCATTTCGTTGCCCGAGTAAGAAGTTATCGCCGTTTAAAGTTACCGCTCGGATCTATCGATTTTTCGGCAGCTACGAACGGCCGTAATCTCTCACTCTGAAGACCAAGCACGAATTGAACACAGAGAAGGTACGTCAAAGAAGAGGAGAAAATCCCTTGATCCATTTTCACGTAGCTCTGCGTTTTCTGTCGTGTATCGATTTCTTTTCTAATTCTTCCTGAATTTCTCAAATCCTTTGAATTTTTTTTGCCGTAGCTCATTTTACCTACGTCGTTGAATCCGCATTCGTTCGCCAAATAAACGATGTTTTTAATGAGAGAGAGAGAGAGAGAGAGATGAGGAGAAGGAGCGAGATAACTGTTTTCTACAGTTGGAGAAAAATCGATATATTAGGGTTGGCACTCTGAAAATTGTCAAAACTTTTGACTCTGGCGAGTAAAACGACTGTTATAGTAGATCGAAACGACGAACCGAAGCACTGTTTCTGACGATTCGGATTACACCATCAATAATACAACTGGTGGCGCTGCTGAGCACACACTTAACGGTACACGCGTCCTTCTAATACAGAAACAGAACCTTTTCTGACGGGTGCGATCATACCAGCACTAACGCACCGGATCCCATCAGAACTCCGCAGTTAAGCGTGCTTGGGCGAGAGTAGTACTAGGATGGGTGACCTCCTGGGAAGTCCTCGTGTTGCACCCCTTTCTCCCCCAAAAACTTTTAACCGACGATATGGAGCCCTTTCTTACCTTGAACGAACCTTCAACGAAGAATACGTGAATAGTTACGAGCAGTGCTGATAAATATTGTCGACCTCAAAGCAAGTCTCACGGGAATCGTGCTCGCGTATAGATGGCGCAATCGCCGATGGGAGCGATCCACCGGTTGAGGCTCCAAACTTTAAACCCTCGGAAGGTGGTGTAAACGACGGATTTTGGGGTCGAAGGCGCGGCGAACGGGGCCTTGCCCAGTTCACCATTGTAGTAATCGAGCGGGGCTTCGATCCGATATGCTATAATAGTCATTTCGTTGCCCGAGTAAGAAGTTATCGCCGTTTAAAGTTACCGCTCGGATCTATCGATTTTTCGGCAGCTACGAACGGCCGTAATCTCTCACTCTGAAGACCAAGCACGAATTGAACACAGAGAAGGTACGTCAAAGAAGAGGAGAAAATCCCTTGATCCATTTTCACGTAGCTCTGCGTTTTCTGTCGTGTATCGATTTCTTTTCTAATTCTTCCTGAATTTCTCAAATCCTTTGAATTTTTTTTGCCGTAGCTCATTTTACCTACGTCGTTGAATCCGCATTCGTTCGCCAAATAAACGATGTTTTTAATGAGAGAGAGAGAGAGAGAGAGAGAGAGAGAGATGAGGAGAAGGAGCGAGATAACTGTTTTCTACAGTTGGAGAAAAATCGATATATTAGGGTTGGCACTCTGAAAATTGTCAAAACTTTTGACTCTGGCGAGTAAAACGACTGTTATAGTAGATCGAAACGACGAACCGAAGCACTGTTTCTGACGATTCGGATTACACCATCAATAATACAACTGGTGGCGCTGCTGAGCACACACTTAACGGTACACGCGTCCTTCTAATACAGAAACAGAACCTTTTCTGACGGGTGCGATCATACCAGCACTAACGCACCGGATCCCATCAGAACTCCGCAGTTAAGCGTGCTTGGGCGAGAGTAGTACTAGGATGGGTGACCTCCTGGGAAGTCCTCGTGTTGCACCCCTTTCTCCCCCAAAAACTTTTAACCGACGATATTGAGCCCTTTCTTACCTTGAACGAACCTTCAACGAAGAATACGTGAATAGTTACGAGCAGTGCTGATAAATATTGTCGACCTCAAAGCAAGTCTCACGGGAATCGTGCTCGCGTATAGATGGCGCAATCGCCGATGGGAGCGATCCACCGGTTGAGGCTCCAAACTTTAAACCCTCGGAAGGTGGTGTAAACGACGGATTTTGGGGTCGAAGGCGCGGCGAACGGGGCCTTGCCCAGTTCGCCATTGTAGTAATCGAGCGGGGCTTCGATCCGATATGCTATAATAGTCATTTCGTTGCCCGAGTAAGAAGTTATCGCCGTTTAAAGTTACCGCTCGGATCTATCGATTTTTCGGCAGCTACGAACGGCCGTAATCTCTCACTCTGAAGACCAAGCACGAATTGAACACAGAGAAGGTACGTCAAAGAAGAGGAGAAAATCCCTTGATCCATTTTCACGTAGCTCTGCGTTTTCTGTCGTGTATCGATTTCTTTTCTAATTCTTCCTGAATTTCTCAAATCCTTTGAATTTTTTTTGCCGTAGCTCATTTTACCTACGTCGTTGAATCCGCATTCGTTCGCCAAATAAACGATGTTTTTAATGAGAGAGAGAGAGAGAGAGAGATGAGGAGAAGGAGCGAGATAACTGTTTTCTACAGTTGGAGAAAAATCGATATATTAGGGTTGGCACTCTGAAAATTGTCAAAACTTTTGACTCTGGCGAGTAAAACGACTGTTATAGTAGATCGAAACGACGAACCGAAGCACTGTTTCTGACGATTCGGATTACACCATCAATAATACAACTGGTGGCGCTGCTGAGCACACACTTAACGGTACACGCGTCCTTCTAATACAGAAACAGAACCTTTTCTGACGGGTGCGATCATACCAGCACTAACGCACCGGATCCCATCAGAACTCCGCAGTTAAGCGTGCTTGGGCGAGAGTAGTACTAGGATGGGTGACCTCCTGGGAAGTCCTCGTGTTGCACCCCTTTCTCCCCCAAAAACTTTTAACCGACGATATGGAGCCCTTTCTTACCTTGAACGAACCTTCAACGAAGAATACGTGAATAGTTACGAGCAGTGCTGATAAATATTGTCGACCTCAAAGCAAGTCTCACGGGAATCGTGCTCGCGTATAGATGGCGCAATCGCCGATGGGAGCGATCCACCGGTTGAGGCTCCAAACTTTAAACCCTCGGAAGGTGGTGTAAACGACGGATTTTGGGGTCGAAGGCGCGGCGAACGGGGCCTTGCCCAGTTCGCCATTGTAGTAATCGAGCGGGGCTTCGATCCGATATGCTATAATAGTCATTTCGTTGCCCGAGTAAGAAGTTATCGCCGTTTAAAGTTACCGCTCGGATCTATCGATTTTTCGGCAGCTACGAACGGCCGTAATCTCTCACTCTGAAGACCAAGCACGAATTGAACACAGAGAAGGTACGTCAAAGAAGAGGAGAAAATCCCTTGATCCATTTTCACGTAGCTCTGCGTTTTCTGTCGTGTATCGATTTCTTTTCTAATTCTTCCTGAATTTCTCAAATCCTTTGAATTTTTTTTGCCGTAGCTCATTTTACCTACGTCGTTGAATCCGCATTCGTTCGCCAAATAAACGATGTTTTTAATGAGAGAGAGAGAGAGAGAGAGATGAGGAGAAGGAGCGAGATAACTGTTTTCTACAGTTGGAGAAAAATCGATATATTAGGGTTGGCACTCTGAAAATTGTCAAAACTTTTGACTCTGGCGAGTAAAACGACTGTTATAGTAGATCGAAACGACGAACCGAAGCACTGTTTCTGACGATTCGGATTACACCATCAATAATACAACTGGTGGCGCTGCTGAGCACACACTTAACGGTACACGCGTCCTTCTAATACAGAAACAGAACCTTTTCTGACGGGTGCGATCATACCAGCACTAACGCACCGGATCCCATCAGAACTCCGCAGTTAAGCGTGCTTGGGCGAGAGTAGTACTAGGATGGGTGACCTCCTGGGAAGTCCTCGTGTTGCACCCCTTTCTCCCCCAAAAACTTTTAACCGACGATATGGAGCCCTTTCTTACCTTGAACGAACCTTCAACGAAGAATACGTGAATAGTTACGAGCAGTGCTGATAAATATTGTCGACCTCAAAGCAAGTCTCACGGGAATCGTGCTCGCGTATAGATGGCGCAATCGCCGATGGGAGCGATCCACCGGTTGAGGCTCCAAACTTTAAACCCTCGGAAGGTGGTGTAAACGACGGATTTTGGGGTCGAAGGCGCGGCGAACGGGGCCTTGCCCAGTTCGCCATTGTAGTAATCGAGCGGGGCTTCGATCCGATATGCTATAATAGTCATTTCGTTGCCCGAGTAAGAAGTTATCGCCGTTTAAAGTTACCGCTCGGATCTATCGATTTTTCGGCAGCTACGAACGGCCGTAATCTCTCACTCTGAAGACCAAGCACGAATTGAACACAGAGAAGGTACGTCAAAGAAGAGGAGAAAATCCCTTGATCCATTTTCACGTAGCTCTGCGTTTTCTGTCGTGTATCGATTTCTTTTCTAATTCTTCCTGAATTTCTCAAATCCTTTGAATTTTTTTTGCCGTAGCTCATTTTACCTACGTCGTTGAATCCGCATTCGTTCGCCAAATAAACGATGTTTTTAATGAGAGAGAGAGAGAGAGAGAGAGAGAGAGAGAGAGATGAGGAGAAGGAGCGAGATAACTGTTTTCTACAGTTGGAGAAAAATCGATATATTAGGGTTGGCACTCTGAAAATTGTCAAAACTTTTGACTCTGGCGAGTAAAACGACTGTTATAGTAGATCGAAACGACGAACCGAAGCACTGTTTCTGACGATTCGGATTACACCATCAATAATACAACTGGTGGCGCTGCTGAGCACACACTTAACGGTACACGCGTCCTTCTAATACAGAAACAGAACCTTTTCTGACGGGTGCGATCATACCAGCACTAACGCACCGGATCCCATCAGAACTCCGCAGTTAAGCGTGCTTGGGCGAGAGTAGTACTAGGATGGGTGACCTCCTGGGAAGTCCTCGTGTTGCACCCCTTTCTCCCCCAAAAACTTTTAACCGACGATATGGAGCCCTTTCTTACCTTGAACGAACCTTCAACGAAGAATACGTGAATAGTTACGAGCAGTGCTGATAAATATTGTCGACCTCAAAGCAAGTCTCACGGGAATCGTGCTCGCGTATAGATGGCGCAATCGCCGATGGGAGCGATCCACCGGTTGAGGCTCCAAACTTTAAACCCTCGGAAGGTGGTGTAAACGACGGATTTTGGGGTCGAAGGCGCGGCGAACGGGGCCTTGCCCAGTTCGCCATTGTAGTAATCGAGCGGGGCTTCGATCCGATATGCTATAATAGTCATTTCGTTGCCCGAGTAAGAAGTTATCGCCGTTTAAAGTTACCGCTCGGATCTATCGATTTTTCGGCAGCTACGAACGGCCGTAATCTCTCACTCTGAAGACCAAGCACGAATTGAACACAGAGAAGGTACGTCAAAGAAGAGGAGAAAATCCCTTGATCCATTTTCACGTAGCTCTGCGTTTTCTGTCGTGTATCGATTTCTTTTCTAATTCTTCCTGAATTTCTCAAATCCTTTGAATTTTTTTTGCCGTAGCTCATTTTACCTACGTCGTTGAATCCGCATTCGTTCGCCAAATAAACGATGTTTTTAATGAGAGAGAGAGAGAGAGAGAGAGAGAGAGAGAGAGAGAGAGAGATGAGGAGAAGGAGCGAGATAACTGTTTTCTACAGTTGGAGAAAAATCGATATATTAGGGTTGGCACTCTGAAAATTGTCAAAACTTTTGACTCTGGCGAGTAAAACGACTGTTATAGTAGATCGAAACGACGAACCGAAGCACTGTTTCTGACGATTCGGATTACACCATCAATAATACAACTGGTGGCGCTGCTGAGCACACACTTAACGGTACACGCGTCCTTCTAATACAGAAACAGAACCTTTTCTGACGGGTGCGATCATACCAGCACTAACGCACCGGATCCCATCAGAACTCCGCAGTTAAGCGTGCTTGGGCGAGAGTAGTACTAGGATGGGTGACCTCCTGGGAAGTCCTCGTGTTGCACCCCTTTCTCCCCCAAAAACTTTTAACCGACGATATGGAGCCCTTTCTTACCTTGAACGAACCTTCAACGAAGAATACGTGAATAGTTACGAGCAGTGCTGATAAATATTGTCGACCTCAAAGCAAGTCTCACGGGAATCGTGCTCGCGTATAGATGGCGCAATCGCCGATGGGAGCGATCCACCGGTTGAGGCTCCAAACTTTAAACCCTCGGAAGGTGGTGTAAACGACGGATTTTGGGGTCGAAGGCGCGGCGAACGGGGCCTTGCCCAGTTCGCCATTGTAGTAATCGAGCGGGGCTTCGATCCGATATGCTATAATAGTCATTTCGTTGCCCGAGTAAGAAGTTATCGCCGTTTAAAGTTACCGCTCGGATCTATCGATTTTTCGGCAGCTACGAACGGCCGTAATCTCTCACTCTGAAGACCAAGCACGAATTGAACACAGAGAAGGTACGTCAAAGAAGAGGAGAAAATCCCTTGATCCATTTTCACGTAGCTCTGCGTTTTCTGTCGTGTATCGATTTCTTTTCTAATTCTTCCTGAATTTCTCAAATCCTTTGAATTTTTTTTGCCGTAGCTCATTTTACCTACGTCGTTGAATCCGCATTCGTTCGCCAAATAAACGATGTTTTTAATGAGAGAGAGAGAGAGAGAGAGATGAGGAGAAGGAGCGAGATAACTGTTTTCTACAGTTGGAGAAAAATCGATATATTAGGGTTGGCACTCTGAAAATTGTCAAAACTTTTGACTCTGGCGAGTAAAACGACTGTTATAGTAGATCGAAACGACGAACCGAAGCACTGTTTCTGACGATTCGGATTACACCATCAATAATACAACTGGTGGCGCTGCTGAGCACACACTTAACGGTACACGCGTCCTTCTAATACAGAAACAGAACCTTTTCTGACGGGTGCGATCATACCAGCACTAACGCACCGGATCCCATCAGAACTCCGCAGTTAAGCGTGCTTGGGCGAGAGTAGTACTAGGATGGGTGACCTCCTGGGAAGTCCTCGTGTTGCACCCCTTTCTCCCCCAAAAACTTTTAACCGACGATATGGAGCCCTTTCTTACCTTGAACGAACCTTCAACGAAGAATACGTGAATAGTTACGAGCAGTGCTGATAAATATTGTCGACCTCAAAGCAAGTCTCACGGGAATCGTGCTCGCGTATAGATGGCGCAATCGCCGATGGGAGCGATCCACCGGTTGAGGCTCCAAACTTTAAACCCTCGGAAGGTGGTGTAAACGACGGATTTTGGGGTCGAAGGCGCGGCGAACGGGGCCTTGCCCAGTTCGCCATTGTAGTAATCGAGCGGGGCTTCGATCCGATATGCTATAATAGTCATTTCGTTGCCCGAGTAAGAAGTTATCGCCGTTTAAAGTTACCGCTCGGATCTATCGATTTTTCGGCAGCTACGAACGGCCGTAATCTCTCACTCTGAAGACCAAGCACGAATTGAACACAGAGAAGGTACGTCAAAGAAGAGGAGAAAATCCCTTGATCCATTTTCACGTAGCTCTGCGTTTTCTGTCGTGTATCGATTTCTTTTCTAATTCTTCCTGAATTTCTCAAATCCTTTGAATTTTTTTTGCCGTAGCTCATTTTACCTACGTCGTTGAATCCGCATTCGTTCGCCAAATAAACGATGTTTTTAATGAGAGAGAGAGAGAGAGAGAGAGAGAGAGAGAGAGATGAGGAGAAGGAGCGAGATAACTGTTTTCTACAGTTGGAGAAAAATCGATATATTAGGGTTGGCACTCTGAAAATTGTCAAAACTTTTGACTCTGGCGAGTAAAACGACTGTTATAGTAGATCGAAACGACGAACCGAAGCACTGTTTCTGACGATTCGGATTACACCATCAATAATACAACTGGTGGCGCTGCTGAGCACACACTTAACGGTACACGCGTCCTTCTAATACAGAAACAGAACCTTTTCTGACGGGTGCGATCATACCAGCACTAACGCACCGGATCCCATCAGAACTCCGCAGTTAAGCGTGCTTGGGCGAGAGTAGTACTAGGATGGGTGACCTCCTGGGAAGTCCTCGTGTTGCACCCCTTTCTCCCCCAAAAACTTTTAACCGACGATATGGAGCCCTTTCTTACCTTGAACGAACCTTCAACGAAGAATACGTGAATAGTTACGAGCAGTGCTGATAAATATTGTCGACCTCAAAGCAAGTCTCACGGGAATCGTGCTCGCGTATAGATGGCGCAATCGCCGATGGGAGCGATCCACCGGTTGAGGCTCCAAACTTTAAACCCTCGGAAGGTGGTGTAAACGACGGATTTTGGGGTCGAAGGCGCGGCGAACGGGGCCTTGCCCAGTTCGCCATTGTAGTAATCGAGCGGGGCTTCGATCCGATATGCTATAATAGTCATTTCGTTGCCCGAGTAAGAAGTTATCGCCGTTTAAAGTTACCGCTCGGATCTATCGATTTTTCGGCAGCTACGAACGGCCGTAATCTCTCACTCTGAAGACCAAGCACGAATTGAACACAGAGAAGGTACGTCAAAGAAGAGGAGAAAATCCCTTGATCCATTTTCACGTAGCTCTGCGTTTTCTGTCGTGTATCGATTTCTTTTCTAATTCTTCCTGAATTTCTCAAATCCTTTGAATTTTTTTTGCCGTAGCTCATTTTACCTACGTCGTTGAATCCGCATTCGTTCGCCAAATAAACGATGTTTTTAATGAGAGAGAGAGAGAGAGAGAGAGAGAGAGAGAGAGATGAGGAGAAGGAGCGAGATAACTGTTTTCTACAGTTGGAGAAAAATCGATATATTAGGGTTGGCACTCTGAAAATTGTCAAAACTTTTGACTCTGGCGAGTAAAACGACTGTTATAGTAGATCGAAACGACGAACCGAAGCACTGTTTCTGACGATTCGGATTACACCATCAATAATACAACTGGTGGCGCTGCTGAGCACACACTTAACGGTACACGCGTCCTTCTAATACAGAAACAGAACCTTTTCTGACGGGTGCGATCATACCAGCACTAACGCACCGGATCCCATCAGAACTCCGCAGTTAAGCGTGCTTGGGCGAGAGTAGTACTAGGATGGGTGACCTCCTGGGAAGTCCTCGTGTTGCACCCCTTTCTCCCCCAAAAACTTTTAACCGACGATATGGAGCCCTTTCTTACCTTGAACGAACCTTCAACGAAGAATACGTGAATAGTTACGAGCAGTGCTGATAAATATTGTCGACCTCAAAGCAAGTCTCACGGGAATCGTGCTCGCGTATAGATGGCGCAATCGCCGATGGGAGCGATCCACCGGTTGAGGCTCCAAACTTTAAACCCTCGGAAGGTGGTGTAAACGACGGATTTTGGGGTCGAAGGCGCGGCGAACGGGGCCTTGCCCAGTTCGCCATTGTAGTAATC
This sequence comes from Hippophae tibetana, assembly GCA_037013495.1. NCBI lineage: Eukaryota > Viridiplantae > Streptophyta > Magnoliopsida > Rosales > Elaeagnaceae > Hippophae > Hippophae tibetana. The sequence goes on along the minus strand of CM072804.1, from coordinate 50,884,045 downwards.
GAGCGGGGCTTCGATCCGATATGCTATAATAGTCATTTCGTTGCCCGAGTAAGAAGTTATCGCCGTTTAAAGTTACCGCTCGGATCTATCGATTTTTCGGCAGCTACGAACGGCCGTAATCTCTCACTCTGAAGACCAAGCACGAATTGAACACAGAGAAGGTACGTCAAAGAAGAGGAGAAAATCCCTTGATCCATTTTCACGTAGCTCTGCGTTTTCTGTCGTGTATCGATTTCTTTTCTAATTCTTCCTGAATTTCTCAAATCCTTTGAATTTTTTTTGCCGTAGCTCATTTTACCTACGTCGTTGAATCCGCATTCGTTCGCCAAATAAACGATGTTTTTAATGAGAGAGAGAGAGAGAGAGAGAGAGAGAGAGAGATGAGGAGAAGGAGCGAGATAACTGTTTTCTACAGTTGGAGAAAAATCGATATATTAGGGTTGGCACTCTGAAAATTGTCAAAACTTTTGACTCTGGCGAGTAAAACGACTGTTATAGTAGATCGAAACGACGAACCGAAGCACTGTTTCTGACGATTCGGATTACACCATCAATAATACAACTGGTGGCGCTGCTGAGCACACACTTAACGGTACACGCGTCCTTCTAATACAGAAACAGAACCTTTTCTGACGGGTGCGATCATACCAGCACTAACGCACCGGATCCCATCAGAACTCCGCAGTTAAGCGTGCTTGGGCGAGAGTAGTACTAGGATGGGTGACCTCCTGGGAAGTCCTCGTGTTGCACCCCTTTCTCCCCCAAAAACTTTTAACCGACGATATGGAGCCCTTTCTTACCTTGAACGAACCTTCAACGAAGAATACGTGAATAGTTACGAGCAGTGCTGATAAATATTGTCGACCTCAAAGCAAGTCTCACGGGAATCGTGCTCGCGTATAGATGGCGCAATCGCCGATGGGAGCGATCCACCGGTTGAGGCTCCAAACTTTAAACCCTCGGAAGGTGGTGTAAACGACGGATTTTGGGGTCGAAGGCGCGGCGAACGGGGCCTTGCCCAGTTCGCCATTGTAGTAATCGAGCGGGGCTTCGATCCGATATGCTATAATAGTCATTTCGTTGCCCGAGTAAGAAGTTATCGCCGTTTAAAGTTACCGCTCGGATCTATCGATTTTTCGGCAGCTACGAACGGCCGTAATCTCTCACTCTGAAGACCAAGCACGAATTGAACACAGAGAAGGTACGTCAAAGAAGAGGAGAAAATCCCTTGATCCATTTTCACGTAGCTCTGCGTTTTCTGTCGTGTATCGATTTCTTTTCTAATTCTTCCTGAATTTCTCAAATCCTTTGAATTTTTTTTGCCGTAGCTCATTTTACCTACGTCGTTGAATCCGCATTCGTTCGCCAAATAAACGATGTTTTTAATGAGAGAGAGAGAGAGAGAGAGAGAGAGAGAGAGAGATGAGGAGAAGGAGCGAGATAACTGTTTTCTACAGTTGGAGAAAAATCGATATATTAGGGTTGGCACTCTGAAAATTGTCAAAACTTTTGACTCTGGCGAGTAAAACGACTGTTATAGTAGATCGAAACGACGAACCGAAGCACTGTTTCTGACGATTCGGATTACACCATCAATAATACAACTGGTGGCGCTGCTGAGCACACACTTAACGGTACACGCGTCCTTCTAATACAGAAACAGAACCTTTTCTGACGGGTGCGATCATACCAGCACTAACGCACCGGATCCCATCAGAACTCCGCAGTTAAGCGTGCTTGGGCGAGAGTAGTACTAGGATGGGTGACCTCCTGGGAAGTCCTCGTGTTGCACCCCTTTCTCCCCCAAAAACTTTTAACCGACGATATGGAGCCCTTTCTTACCTTGAACGAACCTTCAACGAAGAATACGTGAATAGTTACGAGCAGTGCTGATAAATATTGTCGACCTCAAAGCAAGTCTCACGGGAATCGTGCTCGCGTATAGATGGCGCAATCGCCGATGGGAGCGATCCACCGGTTGAGGCTCCAAACTTTAAACCCTCGGAAGGTGGTGTAAACGACGGATTTTGGGGTCGAAGGCGCGGCGAACGGGGCCTTGCCCAGTTCGCCATTGTAGTAATCGAGCGGGGCTTCGATCCGATATGCTATAATAGTCATTTCGTTGCCCGAGTAAGAAGTTATCGCCGTTTAAAGTTACCGCTCGGATCTATCGATTTTTCGGCAGCTACGAACGGCCGTAATCTCTCACTCTGAAGACCAAGCACGAATTGAACACAGAGAAGGTACGTCAAAGAAGAGGAGAAAATCCCTTGATCCATTTTCACGTAGCTCTGCGTTTTCTGTCGTGTATCGATTTCTTTTCTAATTCTTCCTGAATTTCTCAAATCCTTTGAATTTTTTTTGCCGTAGCTCATTTTACCTACGTCGTTGAATCCGCATTCGTTCGCCAAATAAACGATGTTTTTAATGAGAGAGAGAGAGAGAGAGAGAGAGAGAGAGATGAGGAGAAGGAGCGAGATAACTGTTTTCTACAGTTGGAGAAAAATCGATATATTAGGGTTGGCACTCTGAAAATTGTCAAAACTTTTGACTCTGGCGAGTAAAACGACTGTTATAGTAGATCGAAACGACGAACCGAAGCACTGTTTCTGACGATTCGGATTACACCATCAATAATACAACTGGTGGCGCTGCTGAGCACACACTTAACGGTACACGCGTCCTTCTAATACAGAAACAGAACCTTTTCTGACGGGTGCGATCATACCAGCACTAACGCACCGGATCCCATCAGAACTCCGCAGTTAAGCGTGCTTGGGCGAGAGTAGTACTAGGATGGGTGACCTCCTGGGAAGTCCTCGTGTTGCACCCCTTTCTCCCCCAAAAACTTTTAACCGACGATATGGAGCCCTTTCTTACCTTGAACGAACCTTCAACGAAGAATACGTGAATAGTTACGAGCAGTGCTGATAAATATTGTCGACCTCAAAGCAAGTCTCACGGGAATCGTGCTCGCGTATAGATGGCGCAATCGCCGATGGGAGCGATCCACCGGTTGAGGCTCCAAACTTTAAACCCTCGGAAGGTGGTGTAAACGACGGATTTTGGGGTCGAAGGCGCGGCGAACGGGGCCTTGCCCAGTTCGCCATTGTAGTAATCGAGCGGGGCTTCGATCCGATATGCTATAATAGTCATTTCGTTGCCCGAGTAAGAAGTTATCGCCGTTTAAAGTTACCGCTCGGATCTATCGATTTTTCGGCAGCTACGAACGGCCGTAATCTCTCACTCTGAAGACCAAGCACGAATTGAACACAGAGAAGGTACGTCAAAGAAGAGGAGAAAATCCCTTGATCCATTTTCACGTAGCTCTGCGTTTTCTGTCGTGTATCGATTTCTTTTCTAATTCTTCCTGAATTTCTCAAATCCTTTGAATTTTTTTTGCCGTAGCTCATTTTACCTACGTCGTTGAATCCGCATTCGTTCGCCAAATAAACGATGTTTTTAATGAGAGAGAGAGAGAGAGAGAGAGAGAGAGAGAGATGAGGAGAAGGAGCGAGATAACTGTTTTCTACAGTTGGAGAAAAATCGATATATTAGGGTTGGCACTCTGAAAATTGTCAAAACTTTTGACTCTGGCGAGTAAAACGACTGTTATAGTAGATCGAAACGACGAACCGAAGCACTGTTTCTGACGATTCGGATTACACCATCAATAATACAACTGGTGGCGCTGCTGAGCACACACTTAACGGTACACGCGTCCTTCTAATACAGAAACAGAACCTTTTCTGACGGGTGCGATCATACCAGCACTAACGCACCGGATCCCATCAGAACTCCGCAGTTAAGCGTGCTTGGGCGAGAGTAGTACTAGGATGGGTGACCTCCTGGGAAGTCCTCGTGTTGCACCCCTTTCTCCCCCAAAAACTTTTAACCGACGATATGGAGCCCTTTCTTACCTTGAACGAACCTTCAACGAAGAATACGTGAATAGTTACGAGCAGTGCTGATAAATATTGTCGACCTCAAAGCAAGTCTCACGGGAATCGTGCTCGCGTATAGATGGCGCAATCGCCGATGGGAGCGATCCACCGGTTGAGGCTCCAAACTTTAAACCCTCGGAAGGTGGTGTAAACGACGGATTTTGGGGTCGAAGGCGCGGCGAACGGGGCCTTGCCCAGTTCGCCATTGTAGTAATCGAGCGGGGCTTCGATCCGATATGCTATAATAGTCATTTCGTTGCCCGAGTAAGAAGTTATCGCCGTTTAAAGTTACCGCTCGGATCTATCGATTTTTCGGCAGCTACGAACGGCCGTAATCTCTCACTCTGAAGACCAAGCACGAATTGAACACAGAGAAGGTACGTCAAAGAAGAGGAGAAAATCCCTTGATCCATTTTCACGTAGCTCTGCGTTTTCTGTCGTGTATCGATTTCTTTTCTAATTCTTCCTGAATTTCTCAAATCCTTTGAATTTTTTTTGCCGTAGCTCATTTTACCTACGTCGACGTCGTTGAATCCGCATTCGTTCGCCAAATAAACGATGTTTTTAATGAGAGAGAGAGAGAGAGAGAGAGAGAGAGAGAGAGATGAGGAGAAGGAGCGAGATAACTGTTTTCTACAGTTGGAGAAAAATCGATATATTAGGGTTGGCACTCTGAAAATTGTCAAAACTTTTGACTCTGGCGAGTAAAACGACTGTTATAGTAGATCGAAACGACGAACCGAAGCACTGTTTCTGACGATTCGGATTACACCATCAATAATACAACTGGTGGCGCTGCTGAGCACACACTTAACGGTACACGCGTCCTTCTAATACAGAAACAGAACCTTTTCTGACGGGTGCGATCATACCAGCACTAACGCACCGGATCCCATCAGAACTCCGCAGTGAAGCGTGCTTGGGCGAGAGTAGTACTAGGATGGGTGACCTCCTGGGAAGTCCTCGTGTTGCACCCCTTTCTCCCCCAAAAACTTTTAACCGACGATATGGAGCCCTTTCTTACCTTGAACGAACCTTCAACGAAGAATACGTGAATAGTTACGAGCAGTGCTGATAAATATTGTCGACCTCAAAGCAAGTCTCACGGGAATCGTGCTCGCGTATAGATGGCGCAATCGCCGATGGGAGCGATCCACCGGTTGAGGCTCCAAACTTTAAACCCTCGGAAGGTGGTGTAAACGACGGATTTTGGGGTCGAAGGCGCGGCGAACGGGGCCTATCCCAGTTCGCCATTGTAGTAATCGAGCGGGGCTTCGATCCGATATGCTATAATAGTCATTTCGTTGCCCGAGTAAGAAGTTATCGCCGTTTAAAGTTACCGCTCGGATCTATCGATTTTTCGGCAGCTACGAACGGCCGTAATCTCTCACTCTGAAGACCAAGCACGAATTGAACACAGAGAAGGTACGTCAAAGAAGAGGAGAAAATCCCTTGATCCATTTTCACGTAGCTCTGCGTTTTCTGTCGTGTATCGATTTCTTTTCTAATTCTTCCTGAATTTCTCAAATCCTTTGAATTTTTTTTGCCGTAGCTCATTTTACCTACGTCGTTGAATCCGCATTCGTTCGCCAAATAAACGATGTTTTTAATGAGAGAGAGAGAGAGAGAGAGAGAGAGAGAGAGAGATGAGGAGAAGGAGCGAGATAACTGTTTTCTACAGTTGGAGAAAAATCGATATATTAGGGTTGGCACTCTGAAAATTGTCAAAACTTTTGACTCTGGCGAGTAAAACGACTGTTATAGTAGATCGAAACGACGAACCGAAGCACTGTTTCTGACGATTCGGATTACACCATCAATAATACAACTGGTGGCGCTGCTGAGCACACACTTAACGGTACACGCGTCCTTCTAATACAGAAACAGAACCTTTTCTGACGGGTGCGATCATACCAGCACTAACGCACCGGATCCCATCAGAACTCCGCAGTGAAGCGTGCTTGGGCGAGAGTAGTACTAGGATGGGTGACCTCCTGGGAAGTCCTCGTGTTGCACCCCTTTCTCCCCCAAAAACTTTTAACCGACGATATGGAGCCCTTTCTTACCTTGAACGAACCTTCAACGAAGAATACGTGAATAGTTACGAGCAGTGCTGATAAATATTGTCGACCTCAAAGCAAGTCTCACGGGAATCGTGCTCGCGTATAGATGGCGCAATCGCCGATGGGAGCGATCCACCGGTTGAGGCTCCAAACTTTAAACCCTCGGAAGGTGGTGTAAACGACGGATTTTGGGGTCGAAGGCGCGGCGAACGGGGCCTTGCCCAGTTCGCCATTGTAGTAATCGAGCGGGGCTTCGATCCGATATGCTATAATAGTCATTTCGTTGCCCGAGTAAGAAGTTATCGCCGTTTAAAGTTACCGCTCGGATCTATCGATTTTTCGGCAGCTACGAACGGCCGTAATCTCTCACTCTGAAGACCAAGCACGAATTGAACACAGAGAAGGTACGTCAAAGAAGAGGAGAAAATCCCTTGATCCATTTTCACGTAGCTCTGCGTTTTCTGTCGTGTATCGATTTCTTTTCTAATTCTTCCTGAATTTCTCAAATCCTTTGAATTTTTTTTGCCGTAGCTCATTTTACCTACGTCGTTGAATCCGCATTCGTTCGCCAAATAAACGATGTTTTTAATGAGAGAGAGAGAGAGAGAGAGAGAGAGAGAGATGAGGAGAAGGAGCGAGATAACTGTTTTCTACAGTTGGAGAAAAATCGATATATTAGGGTTGGCACTCTGAAAATTGTCAAAACTTTTGACTCTGGCGAGTAAAACGACTGTTATAGTAGATCGAAACGACGAACCGAAGCACTGTTTCTGACGATTCGGATTACACCATCAATAATACAACTGGTGGCGCTGCTGAGCACACACTTAACGGTACACGCGTCCTTCTAATACAGAAACAGAACCTTTTCTGACGGGTGCGATCATACCAGCACTAACGCACCGGATCCCATCAGAACTCCGCAGTGAAGCGTGCTTGGGCGAGAGTAGTACTAGGATGGGTGACCTCCTGGGAAGTCCTCGTGTTGCACCCCTTTCTCCCCCAAAAACTTTTAACCGACGATATGGAGCCCTTTCTTACCTTGAACGAACCTTCAACGAAGAATACGTGAATAGTTACGAGCAGTGCTGATAAATATTGTCGACCTCAAAGCAAGTCTCACGGGAATCGTGCTCGCGTATAGATGGCGCAATCGCCGATGGGAGCGATCCACCGGTTGAGGCTCCAAACTTTAAACCCTCGGAAGGTGGTGTAAACGACGGATTTTGGGGTCGAAGGCGCGGCGAACGGGGCCTTGCCCAGTTCGCCATTGTAGTAATCGAGCGGGGCTTCGATCCGATATGCTATAATAGTCATTTCGTTGCCCGAGTAAGAAGTTATCGCCGTTTAAAGTTACCGCTCGGATCTATCGATTTTTCGGCAGCTACGAACGGCCGTAATCTCTCACTCTGAAGACCAAGCACGAATTGAACACAGAGAAGGTACGTCAAAGAAGAGGAGAAAATCCCTTGATCCATTTTCACGTAGCTCTGCGTTTTCTGTCGTGTATCGATTTCTTTTCTAATTCTTCCTGAATTTCTCAAATCCTTTGAATTTTTTTTGCCGTAGCTCATTTTACCTACGTCGTTGAATCCGCATTCGTTCGCCAAATAAACGATGTTTTTAATGAGAGAGAGAGAGAGAGAGAGATGAGGAGAAGGAGCGAGATAACTGTTTTCTACAGTTGGAGAAAAATCGATATATTAGGGTTGGCACTCTGAAAATTGTCAAAACTTTTGACTCTGGCGAGTAAAACGACTGTTATAGTAGATCGAAACGACGAACCGAAGCACTGTTTCTGACGATTCGGATTACACCATCAATAATACAACTGGTGGCGCTGCTGAGCACACACTTAACGGTACACGCGTCCTTCTAATACAGAAACAGAACCTTTTCTGACGGGTGCGATCATACCAGCACTAACGCACCGGATCCCATCAGAACTCCGCAGTGAAGCGTGCTTGGGCGAGAGTAGTACTAGGATGGGTGACCTCCTGGGAAGTCCTCGTGTTGCACCCCTTTCTCCCCCAAAAACTTTTAACCGACGATATGGAGCCCTTTCTTACCTTGAACGAACCTTCAACGAAGAATACGTGAATAGTTACGAGCAGTGCTGATAAATATTGTCGACCTCAAAGCAAGTCTCACGGGAATCGTGCTCGCGTATAGATGGCGCAATCGCCGATGGGAGCGATCCACCGGTTGAGGCTCCAAACTTTAAACCCTCGGAAGGTGGTGTAAACGACGGATTTTGGGGTCGAAGGCGCGGCGAACGGGGCCTATCCCAGTTCGCCATTGTAGTAATCGAGCGGGGCTTCGATCCGATATGCTATAATAGTCATTTCGTTGCCCGAGTAAGAAGTTATCGCCGTTTAAAGTTACCGCTCGGATCTATCGATTTTTCGGCAGCTACGAACGGCCGTAATCTCTCACTCTGAAGACCAAGCACGAATTGAACACAGAGAAGGTACGTCAAAGAAGAGGAGAAAATCCCTTGATCCATTTTCACGTAGCTCTGCGTTTTCTGTCGTGTATCGATTTCTTTTCTAATTCTTCCTGAATTTCTCAAATCCTTTGAATTTTTTTTGCCGTAGCTCATTTTACCTACGTCGTTGAATCCGCATTCGTTCGCCAAATAAACGATGTTTTTAATGAGAGAGAGAGAGAGAGAGAGAGAGAGAGAGAGAGATGAGGAGAAGGAGCGAGATAACTGTTTTCTACAGTTGGAGAAAAATCGATATATTAGGGTTGGCACTCTGAAAATTGTCAAAACTTTTGACTCTGGCGAGTAAAACGACTGTTATAGTAGATCGAAACGACGAACCGAAGCACTGTTTCTGACGATTCGGATTACACCATCAATAATACAACTGGTGGCGCTGCTGAGCACACACTTAACGGTACACGCGTCCTTCTAATACAGAAACAGAACCTTTTCTGACGGGTGCGATCATACCAGCACTAACGCACCGGATCCCATCAGAACTCCGCAGTGAAGCGTGCTTGGGCGAGAGTAGTACTAGGATGGGTGACCTCCTGGGAAGTCCTCGTGTTGCACCCCTTTCTCCCCCAAAAACTTTTAACCGACGATATGGAGCCCTTTCTTACCTTGAACGAACCTTCAACGAAGAATACGTGAATAGTTACGAGCAGTGCTGATAAATATTGTCGACCTCAAAGCAAGTCTCACGGGAATCGTGCTCGCGTATAGATGGCGCAATCGCCGATGGGAGCGATCCACCGGTTGAGGCTCCAAACTTTAAACCCTCGGAAGGTGGTGTAAACGACGGATTTTGGGGTCGAAGGCGCGGCGAACGGGGCCTTGCCCAGTTCGCCATTGTAGTAATCGAGCGGGGCTTCGATCCGATATGCTATAATAGTCATTTCGTTGCCCGAGTAAGAAGTTATCGCCGTTTAAAGTTACCGCTCGGATCTATCGATTTTTCGGCAGCTACGAACGGCCGTAATCTCTCACTCTGAAGACCAAGCACGAATTGAACACAGAGAAGGTACGTCAAAGAAGAGGAGAAAATCCCTTGATCCATTTCCACGTAGCTCTGCGTTTTCTGTCGTGTATCGATTTCTTTTCTAATTCTTCCTGAATTCCTCAAATCCTTTGAATTTTTTTTGCCGTGGCTCATTTTACCTACGTCCTTGAATCCGCATTCGTTCGCCAAATAAACGATGTTTTTAATGAAAGAGAGAGAGAGAGAGAGAGAGAGAGAGATGAGGAGAAGGAGCGAGATAACTGTTTTCTACAGTTGGAGAAAAATCGATATATTAGGGTTGGCACTCTGAAAATTGTCAAAACTTTTGACTCTGGCGAGTAAAACGACTGTTATAGTAGATCGAAACGACGAACCGAAGCACTGTTTCTGACGATTCGGATTACACCATCAATAATACAACTGGTGGCGCTGCTGAGCACACACTTAACGGTACACGCGTCCTTCTAATACAGAAACAGAACCTTTTCTGACGGGTGCGATCATACCAGCACTAACGCACCGGATCCCATCAGAACTCCGCAGTGAAGCGTGCTTGGGCGAGAGTAGTACTAGGATGGGTGACCTCCTGGGAAGTCCTCGTGTTGCACCCCTTTCTCCCCCAAAAACTTTTAACCGACGATATGGAGCCCTTTCTTACCTTGAACGAACCTTCAACGAAGAATACGTGAATAGTTACGAGCAGTGCTGATAAATATTGTCGACCTCAAAGCAAGTCTCACGGGAATCGTGCTCGCGTATAGATGGCGCAATCGCCGATGGGAGCGATCCACCGGTTGAGGCTCCAAACTTTAAACCCTCGGAAGGTGGTGTAAACGACGGATTTTGGGGTCGAAGGCGCGGCGAACGGGGCCTTGCCCAGTTCGCCATTGTAGTAATCGAGCGGGGCTTCGATCCGATATGCTATAATAGTCATTTCGTTGCCCGAGTAAGAAGTTATCGCCGTTTAAAGTTACCGCTCGGATCTATCGATTTTTCGGCAGCTACGAACGGCCGTAATCTCTCACTCTGAAGACCAAGCACGAATTGAACACAGAGAAGGTACGTCAAAGAAGAGGAGAAAATCCCTTGATCCATTTCCACGTAGCTCTGCGTTTTCTGTCGTGTATCGATTTCTTTTCTAATTCTTCCTGAATTCCTCAAATCCTTTGAATTTTTTTTGCCGTGGCTCATTTTACCTACGTCCTTGAATCCGCATTCGTTCGCCAAATAAACGATGTTTTTAATGAAAGAGAGAGAGAGAGAGAGAGAGAGAGAGATGAGGAGAAGGAGCGAGATAACTGTTTTCTACAGTTGGAGAAAAATCGATATATTAGGGTTGGCACTCTGAAAATTGTCAAAACTTTTGACTCTGGCGAGTAAAACGACTGTTATAGTAGATCGAAACGACGAACCGAAGCACTGTTTCTGACGATTCGGATTACACCATCAATAATACAACTGGTGGCGCTGCTGAGCACACACTTAACGGTACACGCGTCCTTCTAATACAGAAACAGAACCTTTTCTGACGGGTGCGATCATACCAGCACTAACGCACCGGATCCCATCAGAACTCCGCAGTGAAGCGTGCTTGGGCGAGAGTAGTACTAGGATGGGTGACCTCCTGGGAAGTCCTCGTGTTGCACCCCTTTCTCCCCCAAAAACTTTTAACCGACGATATGGAGCCCTTTCTTACCTTGAACGAACCTTCAACGAAGAATACGTGAATAGTTACGAGCAGTGCTGATAAATATTGTCGACCTCAAAGCAAGTCTCACGGGAATCGTGCTCGCGTATAGATGGCGCAATCGCCGATGGGAGCGATCCACCGGTTGAGGCTCCAAACTTTAAACCCTCGGAAGGTGGTGTAAACGACGGATTTTGGGGTCGAAGGCGCGGCGAACGGGGCCTTGCCCAGTTCGCCATTGTAGTAATCGAGCGGGGCTTCGATCCGATATGCTATAATAGTCATTTCGTTGCCCGAGTAAGAAGTTATCGCCGTTTAAAGTTACCGCTCGGATCTATCGATTTTTCGGCAGCTACGAACGGCCGTAATCTCTCACTCTGAAGACCAAGCACGAATTGAACACAGAGAAGGTACGTCAAAGAAGAGGAGAAAATCCCTTGATCCATTTTCACGTAGCTCTGCGTTTTCTGTCGTGTATCGATTTCTTTTCTAATTCTTCCTGAATTTCTCAAATCCTTTGAATTTTTTTTGCCGTAGCTCATTTTACCTACGTCGTTGAATCCGCATTCGTTCGCCAAATAAACGATGTTTTTAATGAGAGAGAGAGAGAGAGAGAGAGAGAGAGAGAGAGAGAGAGATGAGGAGAAGGAGCGAGATAACTGTTTTCTACAGTTGGAGAAAAATCGATATATTAGGGTTGGCACTCTGAAAATTGTCAAAACTTTTGACTCTGGCGAGTAAAACGACTGTTATAGTAGATCGAAACGACGAACCGAAGCACTGTTTCTGACGATTCGGATTACACCATCAATAATACAACTGGTGGCGCTGCTGAGCACACACTTAACGGTACACGCGTCCTTCTAATACAGAAACAGAACCTTTTCTGACGGGTGCGATCATACCAGCACTAACGCACCGGATCCCATCAGAACTCCGCAGTGAAGCGTGCTTGGGCGAGAGTAGTACTAGGATGGGTGACCTCCTGGGAAGTCCTCGTGTTGCACCCCTTTCTCCCCCAAAAACTTTTAACCGACGATATGGAGCCCTTTCTTACCTTGAACGAACCTTCAACGAAGAATACGTGAATAGTTACGAGCAGTGCTGATAAATATTGTCGACCTCAAAGCAAGTCTCACGGGAATCGTGCTCGCGTATAGATGGCGCAATCGCCGATGGGAGCGATCCACCGGTTGAGGCTCCAAACTTTAAACCCTCGGAAGGTGGTGTAAACGACGGATTTTGGGGTCGAAGGCGCGGCGAACGGGGCCTTGCCCAGTTCGCCATTGTAGTAATCGAGCGGGGCTTCGATCCGATATGCTATAATAGTCATTTCGTTGCCCGAGTAAGAAGTTATCGCCGTTTAAAGTTACCGCTCGGATCTATCGATTTTTCGGCAGCTACGAACGGCCGTAATCTCTCACTCTGAAGACCAAGCACGAATTGAACACAGAGAAGGTACGTCAAAGAAGAGGAGAAAATCCCTTGATCCATTTTCACGTAGCTCTGCGTTTTCTGTCGTGTATCGATTTCTTTTCTAATTCTTCCTGAATTTCTCAAATCCTTTGAATTTTTTTTGCCGTGGCTCATTTTACCTACGTCGTTGAATCCGCATTCGTTCGCCAAATAAACGATGTTTTTAATGAGAGAGAGAGAGAGAGAGAGAGAGAGAGAGATGAGGAGAAGGAGCGAGATAACTGTTTTCTACAGTTGGAGAAAAATCGATATATTAGGGTTGGCACTCTGAAAATTGTCAAAACTTTTGACTCTGGCGAGTAAAACGACTGTTATAGTAGATCGAAACGACGAACCGAAGCACTGTTTCTGACGATTCGGATTACACCATCAATAATACAACTGGTGGCGCTGCTGAGCACACACTTAACGGTACACGCGTCCTTCTAATACAGAAACAGAACCTTTTCTGACGGGTGCGATCATACCAGCACTAACGCACCGGATCCCATCAGAACTCCGCAGTGAAGCGTGCTTGGGCGAGAGTAGTACTAGGATGGGTGACCTCCTGGGAAGTCCTCGTGTTGCACCCCTTTCTCCCCCAAAAACTTTTAACCGACGATATGGAGCCCTTTCTTACCTTGAACGAACCTTCAACGAAGAATACGTGAATAGTTACGAGCAGTGCTGATAAATATTGTCGACCTCAAAGCAAGTCTCACGGGAATCGTGCTCGCGTATAGATGGCGCAATCGCCGATGGGAGCGATCCACCGGTTGAGGCTCCAAACTTTAAACCCTCGGAAGGTGGTGTAAACGACGGATTTTGGGGTCGAAGGCGCGGCGAACGGGGCCTTGCCCAGTTCGCCATTGTAGTAATCGAGCGGGGCTTCGATCCGATATGCTATAATAGTCATTTCGTTGCCCGAGTAAGAAGTTATCGCCGTTTAAAGTTACCGCTCGGATCTATCGATTTTTCGGCAGCTACGAACGGCCGTAATCTCTCACTCTGAAGACCAAGCACGAATTGAACACAGAGAAGGTACGTCAAAGAAGAGGAGAAAATCCCTTGATCCATTTCCACGTAGCTCTGCGTTTTCTGTCGTGTATCGATTTCTTTTCTAATTCTTCCTGAATTCCTCAAATCCTTTGAATTTTTTTTGCCGTGGCTCATTTTACCTACGTCCTTGAATCCGCATTCGTTCGCCAAATAAACGATGTTTTTAATGAAAGAGAGAGAGAGAGAGAGAGAGAGAGAGATGAGGAGAAGGAGCGAGATAACTGTTTTCTACAGTTGGAGAAAAATCGATATATTAGGGTTGGCACTCTGAAAATTGTCAAAACTTTTGACTCTGGCGAGTAAAACGACTGTTATAGTAGATCGAAACGACGAACCGAAGCACTGTTTCTGACGATTCGGATTACACCATCAATAATACAACTGGTGGCGCTGCTGAGCACACACTTAACGGTACACGCGTCCTTCTAATACAGAAACAGAACCTTTTCTGACGGGTGTGATCATACCAGCACTAACGCACCGGATCCCATCAGAACTCCGCAGTTAAGCGTGCTTGGGCGAGAGTAGTACTAGGATGGGTGACCTCCTGGGAAGTCCTCGTGTTGCACCCCTTTCTCCCCCAAAAACTTTTAACCGACGATATGGAGCCCTTTCTTACCTTGAACGAACCTTCAACGAAGAATACGTGAATAGTTACGAGCAGTGCTGATAAATATTGTCGACCTCAAAGCAAGTCTCACGGGAATCGTGCTCGCGTATAGATGGCGCAATCGCCGATGTGAGCGATCCACCGGTTGAGGCTCCAAACTTTAAACCCTCGGAAGGTGGTGTAAACGACGGATTTTGGGGTCGAAGGCGCGGCGAACGGGGCCTATCCCAGTTCGCCATTGTAGTAATCGAGCGGGGCTTCGATCCGATATGCTATAATAGTCATTTCGTTGCCCGAGTAAGAAGTTATCACCGTTTAAAGTTACCGCTCGGATCTATCGATTTTTCGGCAGCTACGAACGGCCGTAATCTCTCACTCTGAAGACCAAGCACGAATTGAACACAGAGAAGGTACGTCAAAGAAGAGGAGAAAATCCCTTGATCCATTTCCACGTAGCTCTGCGTTTTCTGTCGTGTATCGATTTCTTTTCTAATTCTTCCTGAATTCCTCAAATCCTTTGAATTTTTTTTGCCGTGGCTCATTTTACCTACGTCCTTGAATCCGCATTCGTTCGCCAAATAAACGATGTTTTTAATGAAAGAGAGAGAGAGAGAGAGAGAGAGAGAGATGAGGAGAAGGAGCGAGATAACTGTTTTCTACAGTTGGAGAAAAATCGATATATTAGGGTTGGCACTCTGAAAATTGTCAAAACTTTTGACTCTGGCGAGTAAAACGACTGTTATAGTAGATCGAAACGACGAACCGAAGCACTGTTTCTGACGATTCGGATTACACCATCAATAATACAACTGGTGGCGCTGCTGAGCACACACTTAACGGTACACGCGTCCTTCTAATACAGAAACAGAACCTTTTCTGACGGGTGCGATCATACCAGCACTAACGCACCGGATCCCATCAGAACTCCGCAGTGAAGCGTGCTTGGGCGAGAGTAGTACTAGGATGGGTGACCTCCTGGGAAGTCCTCGTGTTGCACCCCTTTCTCCCCCAAAAACTTTTAACCGACGATATGGAGCCCTTTCTTACCTTGAACGAACCTTCAACGAAGAATACGTGAATAGTTACGAGCAGTGCTGATAAATATTGTCGACCTCAAAGCAAGTCTCACGGGAATCGTGCTCGCGTATAGATGGCGCAATCGCCGATGGGAGCGATCCACCGGTTGAGGCTCCAAACTTTAAACCCTCGGAAGGTGGTGTAAACGACGGATTTTGGGGTCGAAGGCGCGGCGAACGGGGCCTTGCCCAGTTCGCCATTGTAGTAATCGAGCGGGGCTTCGATCCGATATGCTATAATAGTCATTTCGTTGCCCGAGTAAGAAGTTATCGCCGTTTAAAGTTACCGCTCGGATCTATCGATTTTTCGGCAGCTACGAACGGCCGTAATCTCTCACTCTGAAGACCAAGCACGAATTGAACACAGAGAAGGTACGTCAAAGAAGAGGAGAAAATCCCTTGATCCATTTTCACGTAGCTCTGCGTTTTCTGTCGTGTATCGATTTCTTTTCTAATTCTTCCTGAATTTCTCAAATCCTTTGAATTTTTTTTGCCGTAGCTCATTTTACCTACGTCGTTGAATCCGCATTCGTTCGCCAAATAAACGATGTTTTTAATGAGAGAGAGAGAGAGAGAGAGAGAGAGAGAGAGAGATGAGGAGAAGGAGCGAGATAACTGTTTTCTACAGTTGGAGAAAAATCGATATATTAGGGTTGGCACTCTGAAAATTGTCAAAACTTTTGACTCTGGCGAGTAAAACGACTGTTATAGTAGATCGAAACGACGAACCGAAGCACTGTTTCTGACGATTCGGATTACACCATCAATAATACAACTGGTGGCGCTGCTGAGCACACACTTAACGGTACACGCGTCCTTCTAATACAGAAACAGAACCTTTTCTGACGGGTGCGATCATACCAGCACTAACGCACCGGATCCCATCAGAACTCCGCAGTTAAGCGTGCTTGGGCGAGAGTGGTACTAGGATGGGTGACCTCCTGGGAAGTCCTCGTGTTGCACCCCTTTCTCCCCCAAAAACTTTTAACCGACGATATGGAGCCCTTTCTTACCTTGAACGAACCTTCAACGAAGAATACGTGAATAGTTACGAGCAGTGCTGATAAATATTGTCGACCTCAAAGCAAGTCTCACGGGAATCGTGCTCGCGTATAGATGGCGCAATCGCCGATGGGAGCGATCCACCGGTTGAGGCTCCAAACTTTAAACCCTCGGAAGGTGGTGTAAACGACGGATTTTGGGGTCGAAGGCGCGGCGAACGGGGCCTTGTCCAGTTCGCCATTGTAGTAATCGAGCGGGGCTTCGATCCGATATGCTATAATAGTCATTTCGTTGCCCGAGTAAGAAGTTATCGCCGTTTAAAGTTACCGCTCGGATCTATCGATTTTTCGGCAGCTACGAACGGCCGTAATCTCTCACTCTGAAGACCAAGCACGAATTGAACACAGAGAAGGTACGTCAAAGAAGAGGAGAAAATCCCTTGATCCATTTTCACGTAGCTCTGCGTTTTCTGTCGTGTATCGATTTCTTTTCTAATTCTTCCTGAATTTCTCAAATCCTTTGAATTTTTTTTGCCGTAGCTCATTTTACCTACGTCGTTGAATCCGCATTCGTTCGCCAAATAAACGATGTTTTTAATGAGAGAGAGAGAGAGAGAGAGAGAGAGAGAGAGAGAGAGAGAGATGAGGAGAAGGAGCGAGATAACTGTTTTCTACAGTTGGAGAAAAATCGATATATTAGGGTTGGCACTCTGAAAATTGTCAAAACTTTTGACTCTGGCGAGTAAAACGACTGTTATAGTAGATCGAAACGACGAACCGAAGCACTGTTTCTGACGATTCGGATTACACCATCAATAATACAACTGGTGGCGCTGCTGAGCACACACTTAACGGTACACGCGTCCTTCTAATACAGAAACAGAACCTTTTCTGACGGGTGCGATCATACCAGCACTAACGCACCGGATCCCATCAGAACTCCGCAGTGAAGCGTGCTTGGGCGAGAGTAGTACTAGGATGGGTGACCTCCTGGGAAGTCCTCGTGTTGCACCCCTTTCTCCCCCAAAAACTTTTAACCGACGATATGGAGCCCTTTCTTACCTTGAACGAACCTTCAACGAAGAATACGTGAATAGTTACGAGCAGTGCTGATAAATATTGTCGACCTCAAAGCAAGTCTCACGGGAATCGTGCTCGCGTATAGATGGCGCAATCGCCGATGGGAGCGATCCACCGGTTGAGGCTCCAAACTTTAAACCCTCGGAAGGTGGTGTAAACGACGGATTTTGGGGTCGAAGGCGCGGCGAACGGGGCCTTGCCCAGTTCGCCATTGTAGTAATCGAGCGGGGCTTCGATCCGATATGCTATAATAGTCATTTCGTTGCCCGAGTAAGAAGTTATCGCCGTTTAAAGTTACCGCTCGGATCTATCGATTTTTCGGCAGCTACGAACGGCCGTAATCTCTCACTCTGAAGACCAAGCACGAATTGAACACAGAGAAGGTACGTCAAAGAAGAGGAGAAAATCCCTTGATCCATTTTCACGTAGCTCTGCGTTTTCTGTCGTGTATCGATTTCTTTTCTAATTCTTCCTGAATTTCTCAAATCCTTTGAATTTTTTTTGCCGTAGCTCATTTTACCTACGTCGTTGAATCCGCATTCGTTCGCCAAATAAACGATGTTTTTAATGAGAGAGAGAGAGAGAGAGAGAGAGAGAGAGAGAGATGAGGAGAAGGAGCGAGATAACTGTTTTCTACAGTTGGAGAAAAATCGATATATTAGGGTTGGCACTCTGAAAATTGTCAAAACTTTTGACTCTGGCGAGTAAAACGACTGTTATAGTAGATCGAAACGACGAACCGAAGCACTGTTTCTGACGATTCGGATTACACCATCAATAATACAACTGGTGGCGCTGCTGAGCACACACTTAACGGTACACGCGTCCTTCTAATACAGAAACAGAACCTTTTCTGACGGGTGCGATCATACCAGCACTAACGCACCGGATCCCATCAGAACTCCGCAGTTAAGCGTGCTTGGGCGAGAGTGGTACTAGGATGGGTGACCTCCTGGGAAGTCCTCGTGTTGCACCCCTTTCTCCCCCAAAAACTTTTAACCGACGATATGGAGCCCTTTCTTACCTTGAACGAACCTTCAACGAAGAATACGTGAATAGTTACGAGCAGTGCTGATAAATATTGTCGACCTCAAAGCAAGTCTCACGGGAATCGTGCTCGCGTATAGATGGCGCAATCGCCGATGGGAGCGATCCACCGGTTGAGGCTCCAAACTTTAAACCCTCGGAAGGTGGTGTAAACGACGGATTTTGGGGTCGAAGGCGCGGCGAACGGGGCCTTGCCCAGTTCGCCATTGTAGTAATCGAGCGGGGCTTCGATCCGATATGCTATAATAGTCATTTCGTTGCCCGAGTAAGAAGTTATCGCCGTTTAAAGTTACCGCTCGGATCTATCGATTTTTCGGCAGCTACGAACGGCCGTAATCTCTCACTCTGAAGACCAAGCACGAATTGAACACAGAGAAGGTACGTCAAAGAAGAGGAGAAAATCCCTTGATCCATTTTCACGTAGCTCTGCGTTTTCTGTCGTGTATCGATTTCTTTTCTAATTCTTCCTGAATTTCTCAAATCCTTTGAATTTTTTTTGCCGTAGCTCATTTTACCTACGTCGTTGAATCCGCATTCGTTCGCCAAATAAACGATGTTTTTAATGAGAGAGAGAGAGAGAGAGAGAGAGAGAGAGAGAGAGAGAGAGATGAGGAGAAGGAGCGAGATAACTGTTTTCTACAGTTGGAGAAAAATCGATATATTAGGGTTGGCACTCTGAAAATTGTCAAAACTTTTGACTCTGGCGAGTAAAACGACTGTTATAGTAGATCGAAACGACGAACCGAAGCACTGTTTCTGACGATTCGGATTACACCATCAATAATACAACTGGTGGCGCTGCTGAGCACACACTTAACGGTACACGCGTCCTTCTAATACAGAAACAGAACCTTTTCTGACGGGTGCGATCATACCAGCACTAACGCACCGGATCCCATCAGAACTCCGCAGTGAAGCGTGCTTGGGCGAGAGTAGTACTAGGATGGGTGACCTCCTGGGAAGTCCTCGTGTTGCACCCCTTTCTCCCCCAAAAACTTTTAACCGACGATATGGAGCCCTTTCTTACCTTGAACGAACCTTCAACGAAGAATACGTGAATAGTTACGAGCAGTGCTGATAAATATTGTCGACCTCAAAGCAAGTCTCACGGGAATCGTGCTCGCGTATAGATGGCGCAATCGCCGATGGGAGCGATCCACCGGTTGAGGCTCCAAACTTTAAACCCTCGGAAGGTGGTGTAAACGACGGATTTTGGGGTCGAAGGCGCGGCGAACGGGGCCTTGCCCAGTTCGCCATTGTAGTAATCGAGCGGGGCTTCGATCCGATATGCTATAATAGTCATTTCGTTGCCCGAGTAAGAAGTTATCGCCGTTTAAAGTTACCGCTCGGATCTATCGATTTTTCGGCAGCTACGAACGGCCGTAATCTCTCACTCTGAAGACCAAGCACGAATTGAACACAGAGAAGGTACGTCAAAGAAGAGGAGAAAATCCCTTGATCCATTTTCACGTAGCTCTGCGTTTTCTGTCGTGTATCGATTTCTTTTCTAATTCTTCCTGAATTTCTCAAATCCTTTGAATTTTTTTTGCCGTAGCTCATTTTACCTACGTCGTTGAATCCGCATTCGTTCGCCAAATAAACGATGTTTTTAATGAGAGAGAGAGAGAGAGAGAGAGAGAGAGAGAGAGAGAGAGAGATGAGGAGAAGGAGCGAGATAACTGTTTTCTACAGTTGGAGAAAAATCGATATATTAGGGTTGGCACTCTGAAAATTGTCAAAACTTTTGACTCTGGCGAGTAAAACGACTGTTATAGTAGATCGAAACGACGAACCGAAGCACTGTTTCTGACGATTCGGATTACACCATCAATAATACAACTGGTGGCGCTGCTGAGCACACACTTAACGGTACACGCGTCCTTCTAATACAGAAACAGAACCTTTTCTGACGGGTGCGATCATACCAGCACTAACGCACCGGATCCCATCAGAACTCCGCAGTGAAGCGTGCTTGGGCGAGAGTAGTACTAGGATGGGTGACCTCCTGGGAAGTCCTCGTGTTGCACCCCTTTCTCCCCCAAAAACTTTTAACCGACGATATGGAGCCCTTTCTTACCTTGAACGAACCTTCAACGAAGAATACGTGAATAGTTACGAGCAGTGCTGATAAATATTGTCGACCTCAAAGCAAGTCTCACGGGAATCGTGCTCGCGTATAGATGGCGCAATCGCCGATGGGAGCGATCCACCGGTTGAGGCTCCAAACTTTAAACCCTCGGAAGGTGGTGTAAACGACGGATTTTGGGGTCGAAGGCGCGGCGAACGGGGCCTTGCCCAGTTCGCCATTGTAGTAATCGAGCGGGGCTTCGATCCGATATGCTATAATAGTCATTTCGTTGCCCGAGTAAGAAGTTATCGCCGTTTAAAGTTACCGCTCGGATCTATCGATTTTTCGGCAGCTACGAACGGCCGTAATCTCTCACTCTGAAGACCAAGCACGAATTGAACACAGAGAAGGTACGTCAAAGAAGAGGAGAAAATCCCTTGATCCATTTTCACGTAGCTCTGCGTTTTCTGTCGTGTATCGATTTCTTTTCTAATTCTTCCTGAATTTCTCAAATCCTTTGAATTTTTTTTGCCGTAGCTCATTTTACCTACGTCGTTGAATCCGCATTCGTTCGCCAAATAAACGATGTTTTTAATGAGAGAGAGAGAGAGAGAGAGAGAGAGAGAGATGAGGAGAAGGAGCGAGATAACTGTTTTCTACAGTTGGAGAAAAATCGATATATTAGGGTTGGCACTCTGAAAATTGTCAAAACTTTTGACTCTGGCGAGTAAAACGACTGTTATAGTAGATCGAAACGACGAACCGAAGCACTGTTTCTGACGATTCGGATTACACCATCAATAATACAACTGGTGGCGCTGCTGAGCACACACTTAACGGTACACGCGTCCTTCTAATACAGAAACAGAACCTTTTCTGACGGGTGCGATCATACCAGCACTAACGCACCGGATCCCAACAGAACTCCGCAGTGAAGCGTGCTTGGGCGAGAGTAGTACTAGGATGGGTGACCTCCTGGGAAGTCCTCGTGTTGCACCCCTTTCTCCCCCAAAAACTTTTAACCGACGATATGGAGCCCTTTCTTACCTTGAACGAACCTTCAACGAAGAATACGTGAATAGTTACGAGCAGTGCTGATAAATATTGTCGACCTCAAAGCAAGTCTCACGGGAATCGTGCTCGCGTATAGATGGCGCAATCGCCGATGGGAGCGATCCACCGGTTGAGGCTCCAAACTTTAAACCCTCGGAAGGTGGTGTAAACGACGGATTTTGGGGTCGAAGGCGTGACGGACGGTGCCGTGCCCGGTTCGCCATTGTAGTAGTCGAGCGGGGATTCGATCCGATATGCTATAATAGTCATTTCGTTGCCCGAGTAAGAAGTTATAGCCGTTTAAAGTTACCGCTCGAATCTATCGATTTTTCGGCAGCTACGAACGGCCGTAATCTCTCACTCTGAAGACCAAGCACGAATTGAACACAGAGAAGGTACGTCAAAGAAGAGGAGAAAATCCCTTGATCCATTCCCACGTAGCTCTGCGTTTTCTGTCGTGTATCGATTTCTTTTCTAATTCTTCCTGAATTCCTCAAATCCTTTGAATTTTTTTTCCCGTGGCTCATTTTACCTACGTCCTTCAATCCACATTCGTTCGCCAAATAAACGATGTTTTTAATGAGAGAGAGAGAGAGAGAGACAGATGAGGAGAAGGTGCGAGATTACTGTTGTCAACAATTGGAGAAAAATCGATATATTAGGGTTGGCACTCTGAAAATTGTCAAAAATTTTGACTCTGGCGAGTAAAACGACTGTTATAGTAGATCGAAACGACGAACCGACGCACTGTTTCTGACGATTCGGATTGCACTATCAATAATACAACTGGTGGCGCTGCTGAGCACACACTTAACGGTACACGCATCCTTCTAATACAGAAACGGAACCTTTTTTGACGGGTGCGATCATACCAGCACTACCGCACCGGATCCCATCATAACTTCATAGTTAAGCGTGCTTGGGCGAGAGTAGTACTAGGATGGTTGACCTCCTGGGGAAGTCCTCGTGTTGCACCCCTTTCTCCCCCAAAACCTTTTAACCGACGATATGGAGCCCTTTCTTACCTTGAACGAACCTTCAACGAAGAATACGTGAATAGTTACGAGTAGTGCTGATAAATATTGTCGACCTCAAGGCAAGTCTCACGCGAATCGTACTCACGTATAGCTGGCACAATCTCTGATGGGAGCGATCCTGTACACACCGGTTGATGCTCCAAACTTTAGACCTCGGAAGGTGGTGTAAACGCGGATTTTGGGGTCGAAGGCATGACGGACGGCGCCGTGCCCGGTTCGCCATTGTAGTAGTCGAGCGGGGATTCGATCCGATATGCTATAATAGTCATTTCGTTGCCGGAGTAAGAAGTTATAGCCGTTTAAAGTTACCGCTCGGATCTATCGATTTTTCGGCAGCTACGAACGGCCGTAATCTCTCACTCTGAAGACCAAGCACGAATTGAACACAGAGAAGGTACGTCAAAGAAGAGGAGAAAATCCCTTGATCCATTCCCACGTAGCTCTGCGTTTTCTGTCGTGTATCGATTTCTTTTCTAATTCTTCCTGAATTCCTCAAATCCTTTGAATTTTTTTTCCCGTGGCTCATTTTACCTACGTCCTTCAATCCACATTCGTTCGCCAAATAAACGATGTTTTTAATGAGAGAGAGAGAGAGAGAGAGACAGATGAGGAGAAGGTGCGAGATTACTGTTGTCAACAATTGGAGAAAAATCGATATATTAGGGTTGGCACTCTGAAAATTGTCAAAACTTTTGACTCTGGCGAGTAAAACGACTGTTATAATAGATCGAAACGACGAACCGACGCACGGTTTCTGACAATTCAGATTAAACCATCAATAATACAACTGGTGGCGCTCGTGAGCACACACTTAACGGTACACGCATCCTTCTAATACAGAAACGGAACCTTTTCTGACGGGTGCGATCATACCAGCACTAACGCACCGGATCCCATCAGAACTCCGTAGATAAGCGTGCTTGGGCGAGAGTAGTACTAGGATGGGTGACCTCCTGGGAAGTCCTCGTGTTGCACCCCTTTCTCCCCCAAAACCTTTTAACCGACGATATGGAGCCCTTTCTTACCTTGAACGAACCTTCAACGAAGAATACGTGAATAGTTACGAGCAGTGCTGATAAATATTGTCGACCTCAAAGCAAGTCTCACGCGAATCGTACTCGCGTATAGCTGGCGCAATTCGGAAGGTGGTGTAAACGACGGATTTTGGGGTCGAAGGCGTGACGGACGGCGCCGTGCCCGGTTCGCCATTGTATTAGTCGAGCGGGGATTCGATCCGATATGCTATAATAGTCATTTCGTTGCCCGAGTAAGAAGTTATCGCCGTTTAAAGTTACCGCTCGGATCTATCGATTTTTCGGCAGCTACGAACGGCCGTAATCTCTCACTCTGAAGACCAAGCACGAATTGAACACAGAGAAGGTACGTCAAAGAAGAGGAGAAAATCCGTTGATCCATTCCCACGTAGCTCTGCGTTTTCTGTCGTGTATCGATTTCTTTTCTAATTCTTCCTGAATTCCTCAAATCCTTTGAATTTTTTTTCCCGTGGCTCATTTTACCTACGTCCTTCAATCCACATTCGTTCGTCAAATAAACGATGTTTTTAATGAGAGAGAGAGAGAGAGAGAGACAGATGAGGAGAAGGTGCGAGATTACTGTTGTCAACAATTGGAGAAAAATCGATATATTAGGGTTGGCACTCTGAAAATTGTCAAAACTTTTGACTCTGGCGAGTAAAACGACTGTTATAGTAGATCGAAACGACGAACCGACGCACTGTTTCTGACGATTCGGATTGCACCATCAATAATACAACTGGTGGCGCTGCTGAGCACACACTTAACGGTACACGCATCCTTCTAATACAGAAACGGAACCTTTTTTGACGGGTGCGATCATACCAGCACTACCGCACCGGATCCCATCAGAACTCCGTAGTTAAGCGTGCTTGGGCGAGAGTAGTACTAGGATGGTTGACCTCCTGGGGAAGTCCTCGTGTTGCACCCCTTTCTCCCCCAAAACCTTTTAACCGACGATATGGAGCCCTTTCTTACCTTGAACGAACCTTCAACGAAGAATACGTGAATAGTTACGAGTAGTGCTGATAAATATTGTCGACCTCAAAGCAAGTCTCACGCGAATCGTACTCACGTATAGCTGGCACAATCTCTGATGGGAGCGATCCTGTACACACCGGTTGATGCTCCAAACTTTAGACCCTCGGAAGGTGGTGTAAACGATGGATTTTGGGGCCGAAGGCGTGACGGACGGCGCCGTGCCCGGTTCGCCATTGTAGTAGTCGAGCGGGGATTCGATCCGATATGCTATAATATTCATTTCGTTGCCGGAGTAAGAAGTTATAGCCGTTTAAAGTTACCGCTCGGATCTATCGATTTTTCGGCAGCTACGAACGGCCGTAATCTCTCACTCTGAAGACCAAGCACGAATTGAACACAGAGAAGGTACGTCAAAGAAGAGGAGAAAATCCCTTGATCCATTCCCACGTAGCTCTGCGTTTTCTGTCGTGTATCGATTTCTTTTCTAATTCTTCCTGAATTCCTCAAATCCTTTGAATTTTTTTTCCCGTGGCTCATTTTACCTAAGTCATTCAATCCATATTCGTTCGCCAAATAAACGATGTTTTTAATGAGAGAGAGAGAGAGAGAGAGACAGATGAGGAGAAGGTGCGAGATTACTGTTGTCAACAATTGGAGAAAAATCGATATATTAGGGTTGGCACTCTGAAAATTGTCAAAACTTTTGACTCTGGCGAGTAAAACGACTGTTATAGTAGATCGAAACGACGAACCGACGCACTGTTTCTGACGATTCGGATTGCACCATCAATAATACAATTGGTGGCGCTGTTGAGCACACATTTAACGGTACACGCGTCCTTCTAATACAGAAACGGAACCTTTTCTGACGGGTGCGATCATACCAGCACTAACGCACCGGATCCCATCAGAACTCCGTAGTTAAGCGTGCTTGGGCGAGAGTAGTACTAGGATGGGTGACCTCCTCGGAAGTCCTCGTGTTGCACCCCTTTCTCCCCCAAAACCTTTTAACCGACGATATGGAGCCCTTTCTTACCATGAACGAACCTTCAACGAAGAATACGTGAATAGTTACGAGCAGTGCTGATAAATATTGTCGACCTCAAAGCAAGTCTCACGCGAATCGTACTCGCGTATAGCTGGCGCAATCGCCGATGGGAGCGATCCTGTACACACCGGTTGATGCTCCAAACTTTAAACCCTCGGAAGGTGGTGTAAACGACGGATTTTTGGGTCGAAGGCGTGACGGACGGCGCCGTGCCCGGTTCGCCATTGTAGTAGTCGAGCGGGGATTCGATCCGATGTGCTATAATAGTCATTTCGTTGCCCGAGTAAGAAGTTATAGCCGTTTAAAGTTACCGCTCGAATCTATCGATTTTTCGGCAGCTACGAACGGCCGTAATCTCTCACTCTGAAGACCAAGCACGAATTGAACACAGAGAAGGTACGTCAAAGAAGAGGAGAAAATCCCTTGATCCATTCCCACGTAGCTCTGCGTTTTCTGTCGTGTATCGATTTCTTTTCTAATTCTTCCTGAATTCCTCAAATCCTTTGAATTTTTTTTCCCGTGGCTCATTTTACCTACGTCCTTCAATCCACATTCGTTCGCCAAATAAACGATGTTTTTAATGTGAGAGAGAGAGAGAGAGAGAGACAGATGAGGAGAAGGTGCGAGATTACTGTTGTCAACAATTGGAGAAAAATCGATATATTAGGGTTGGCACTCTGAAAATTGTCAAAACTTTTGACTCTGGCGAGTAAAACGACTGTTATAGTAGATCGAAACGACGAACCGACGCACTGTTTCTGACGATTCGGATTGCACCATCAATAATACAACTGGTGGCGCTGCTGAGCACACACTTAACGGTACACGCATCCTTCTAATACAGAAACGGAACCTTTTTTGACGGGTGCGATCATACCAGCACTACCGCACCGGATCCCATCAGAACTCCGTAGTTAAGCGTGCTTGGGCGAGAGTAGTACTAGGATGGTTGACCTCCTGGGGAAGTCCTCGTGTTGCACCCCTTTCTCCCCCAAAACCTTTTAACCGACGATATGGAGCCCTTTCTTACCTTGAACGAACCTTCAACGAAGAATACGTGAATAGTTACGAGTAGTGCTGATAAATATTGTCGACCTCAAAGCAAGTCTCACGCGAATCGTACTCACGTATAGCTGGCACAATCTCTGATGGGAGCGATCCTGTACACACCGGTTGATGCTCCAAACTTTAGACCCTCGGAAGGTGGTGTAAACGATGGATTTTGGGGCCGAAGGCGTGACGGACGGCGCCGTGCCCGGTTCGCCATTGTAGTAGTCAAGCGGGGATTCGATCCGATATGCTATAATAGTCATTTCGTTGCCGGAGTAAGAAGTTATAGCCGTTTAAAGTTACCGCTCGGATCTATCGATTTTTCGGCAGCTACGAACGGCCGTAATCTCTCACTCTGAAGACCAAGCACGAATTGAACACAGAGAAGGTACGTCAAAGAAGAGGAGAAAATCCCTTGATCCATTCCCACGTAGCTCTGCGTTTTCTGTCGTGTATCGATTTCTTTTCTAATTCTTCCTGAATTCCTCAAATCCTTTGAATTTTTTTTCCCGTGGCTCATTTTTCCTAAGTCATTCAATCCATATTCGTTCGCCAAATAAACGATGTTTTTAATGAGAGAGAGAGAGAGAGAGAGAGACAGATGAGGAGAAGGTGCGAGATTACTGTTGTCAACAATTGGAGAAAAATCGATATATTAGGGTTGGCACTCTGAAAATTGTCAAAACTTTTGACTCTGGCGAGTAAAACGACTGTTATAGTAGATCGAAACGACGAACCGACGCACTGTTTCTGACGATTCGGATTGCACCATCAATAATACAATTGGTGGCGCTGTTGAGCACACATTTAACGGTACACGCGTCCTTCTAATACAGAAACGGAACCTTTTCTGACGGGTGCGATCATACCAGCACTAACGCACCGGATCCCATCAGAACTCCGTAGTTAAGCGTGCTTGGGCGAGAGTAGTACTAGGATGGGTGACCTCCTCGGAAGTCCTCGTGTTGCACCCCTTTCTCCCCCAAAACCTTTTAACCGACGATATGGAGCCCTTTCTTACCATGAACGAACCTTCAACGAAGAATACGTGAATAGTTACGAGCAGTGCTGATAAATATTGTCGACCTCAAAGCAAGTCTCACGCGAATCGTACTCGCGTATAGCTGGCGCAATCGCCGATGGGAGCGATCCTGTACACACCGGTTGATGCTCCAAACTTTAAACCCTCGGAAGGTGGTGTAAACGACGGATTTTTGGGTCGAAGGCGTGACGGACGGCGCCGTGCCCGGTTCGCCATTGTAGTAGTCGAGCGGGGATTCGATCCGATGTGCTATAATAGTCATTTCGTTGCCCGAGTAAGAAGTTATAGCCGTTTAAAGTTACCGCTCGAATCTATCGATTTTTCGGCAGCTACGAACGGCCGTAATCTCTCACTCTGAAGACCAAGCACGAATTGAACACAGAGAAGGTACGTCAAAGAAGAGGAGAAAATCCCTTGATCCATTCCCACGTAGCTCTGCGTTTTCTGTCGTGTATCGATTTCTTTTCTAATTCTTCCTGAATTCCTCAAATCCTTTGAATTTTTTTTCCCGTGGCTCATTTTACCTACGTCCTTCAATCCACATTCGTTCGCCAAATAAACGATGTTTTTAATGTGAGAGAGAGAGAGAGAGAGAGACAGATGAGGAGAAGGTGCGAGATTACTGTTGTCAACAATTGGAGAAAAATCGATATATTAGGGTTGGCACTCTGAAAATTGTCAAAACTTTTGACTCTGGCGAGTAAAACGACTGTTATAATAGATCGAAACGACGAACCGACGCACTGTTTCTGACGATTCAGATTGCACCATCAATAATACAACTGGTGGCGCTCGTGAGCACACACTTAACGGTACATGCATCCTTCTAATACAGAAACGGAACCTTTTCTGACGGGTGCGATCATACCAGCACTAACGCACCGGATCCCATCAGAACTCCGTAGTTAAGCGTGCTTGGGCGAGAGTAGTACTAGGATGGTTGACCTCCTGGGGAAGTCCTCGTGTTGCACCCCTTTCTCCCCCAAAACCTTTTAACCGACGATATGGAGCCCTTTCTTACCTTGAACGAACCTTCAACGAAGAATACGTGAATAGTTACGAGCAGTGCTGATAAATATTGTCGACCTCAAAGCAAGTCTCACGCGAATCGTACTCGCGTATAGCTGGCGCAATCTATGATGGGAGCGATCATGTACACACCGGTTGATGCTCCAAACTTTAAACCCTCGGAAGGTGGTGTAAACGACGGATTTTGGGGTCGAAGGCGTGACGGACGGCGCCGTGCCCGGTTCGCCATTGTAGTAGTCGAGCGGGGATTCGATCCGATATGCTATAATAGTCATTTCGTTGCCCGAGTAAGAAGTTATAGCCGTTTAAAGTTACCGCTCGAATCTATCGATTTTTCGGCAGCTACGAACGACCGTAATCTCTCACTCTGAAGACAAAGCACGAATTGAACACAGAGAAGGTACGTCAAAGAAGAGGAGAAAATCCCTTGATCCATTCCCACGTAGCTCTGCGTTTTCTGTCGTGTATCGATTTATTTTCAAATTCTTCCTGAATTCCTCAAATCCTTTGAATTTTTTTTCCCGTGGCTCATTTTACCTACGTCCTTCAATCCACATTCGTTCGCCAAATAAACGATGTTTTTAATGAGAGAGAGAGAGAGAGAGAGACAGATGAGGAGAAGGTGCGAGATTACTGTTGTCAACAATTGGAGAAAAATCGATATATTAGGGTTGGCACTCTGAAAATTGTCAAAACTTTTGACTCTGGCGAGTAAAACGACGGTTATAATAGATCGAAACGACGAACCGACGCACTGTTTCTGACAATTCAGATTGCACCATCAATAATACAACTGGTGGCGCTGGTGAGCACACACTTAACGGTACACGCATCCTTCTAATACAGAAACGGAACCTTTTCTGACGGGTGCGATCATACCAGCACTAACGCACCGGATCCCATCAGAACTCCGTAGATAAGCGTGCTTGGGCGAGAGTAGTACTAGGATGGGTGACCTCCTGGGAAGTCCTCGTGTTGCACCCCTTTCTCCCCCAAAACCTTTTAACCGACGATATGGAGCCCTTTCTTACCTTGAACGAACCTTCAACGAAGAATACGTGAATAGTTACGAGCAGTGCTGATAAATATTGTCGACCTCAAAGCAAGTCTCACCCGAATCGTACTCGCGTATAGCTGGCGCAATTCGGAAGGTGGTGTAAACGACGGATTTTGGGGTCGAAGGCATGACGGACGGCGCCGTGCCCGGTTCGCCATTGTAGTAGTCGAGCGGGGATTCGATCCGATATGCTATAATAGTCATTTCGTTGCCCGAGTAAGAAGTTATAGCCGTTTAAAGTTACCGCTCGGATCTATCGATTTTTCGGCAGCTACGAACGGCCGTAATCTCTCACTCTGAAGACCAAGCACGAATTGAACACAGAGAAGGTACGTCAAAGAAGAGGAGAAAATCCGTTGATCCATTCCCACGTAGCTCTGCGTTTTCTGTCGTGTATCGATTTCTTTTCTAATTCTTCCTGAATTCCTCAAATCCTTTGAATTTTTTTTCCCGTGGCTCATTTTACCTACGTCCTTCAATCCACATTCGTTCGTCAAATAAACGATGTTTTTAATGAGAGAGAGAGAGAGAGAGACAGATGAGGAGAAGGTGCGAGATTACTGTTGTCAACAATTTTAGAAAAATCGATATATTAGGGTTGGCACTCTGAAAATTGTCAAAACTTTTGACTCTGGCGAGTAAAACGACTGTTATAGTAGATCGAAACGACGAACCGACACACTGTTTCTGACGATTCGGATTGCACCATCAATAATACAACTGGTGGCGCTGCTGAGCACACACTTAACGGTACACGCATCCTTCTAATACAGAAACGGAACCTTTTTTGACGGTTGCGATCATACCAGCACTACCGCACCGGATCCTATCAGAACACCGTAGTTAAGCGTGCTTGGGCGAGAGTAGTACTAGGATGGTTGACCTCCTGGGGAAGTCCTCGTGTTGCACCCCTTTCTCCCCCAAAACCTTTTAACCGACGATATGGAGCCCTTTCTTACCTTGAACGAACCTTCAACGAAGAATACGTGAATAGTTACGAGTAGTGCTGATAAATATTGTCGACCTCAAAGCAAGTCTCACGCGAATCGTACTCACGTATAGCTGGCACAATCTCTGATGGGAGCGATCCTGTACACACCGGTTGATGCTCCAAACTTTAGACCCTCGGAAGGTGGTGTAAACGACGGATTTTGGGGCCGAAGGCGTGACGGACGGTGCCGTGCCCGGTTCGCCATTGTAGTAGTCGAGCGGGGATTCGATCCGATATGCTATAATAGTCATTTCGTTGCCGGAGTAAGAAGTTATAGCCGTTTAAAGTTACCGCTCGGATCTATCGATTTTTCGGCAGCTACGAACGGCCGTAATCTCTCACTCTGAAGACCAAGCACGAATTGAACACAGAGAAGGTACGTCAAAGAAGAGGAGAAAATCCCTTGATCCATTCCCACGTAGCTCTGCGTTTTCTGTCGTGTATCGATTTCTTTTCTAATTCTTCCTGAATTCCTCAAATCCTTTGAATTTTTTTTCCCGTGGCTCATTTTACCTAAGTCATTCAATCCATATTCGTTCGCCAAATAAACGATGTTTTTAATGAGAGAGAGAGAGAGAGACAGATGAGGAGAAGGTGCGAGATTACTGTTGTAAAAAATTGGAGAAAAATCGATATATTAGGGTTGGCACTCTGAAAATTGTCAAAACTTTTGACTCTGGCGAGTAAAACGACTGTTATAGTAGATCGAAACGACGAACCGACGCACTGTTTCTGACGATTCGGATTGCACCATCAATAATACAATTGGTGGCGCTGTTGAGCACACACTTAACGGTACACGCGTCCTTCTAATACAGAAACGGAACCTTTTCTGACGGGTGCGATCATACCAGCACTAACGCACCGGATCCCATCAGAACTCCGTAGTTAAGCGTGCTTGGGCGAGAGTAGTACTAGGATGGGTGACCTCCTCGGAAGTCCTCGTGTTGCACCCCTTTCTCCCCCAAAACCTTTTAACCGACGATATGGAGCCCTTTCTTACCATGAACGAACCTTCAACGAAGAATACGTGAATAGTTACGAGCAGTGCTGATAAATATTGTCGACCTCAAAGCAAGTCTCACGCGAATCGTACTCGCGTATAGCTGGCGCAATCGCCGATGGGAGCGATCCTGTACACACCGGTTGATGCTCCAAACTTTAAACCCTCGGAAGGTGGTGTAAATCACGGATTTTGGGGTCGAAGGCGTGGCGAACGGGGCCATGCCCAGTTCGCCATTGTAGTAGTCGAGCGGGGATTCGATCCGATATGCTATAATAGTCATTTCGTTGCCCGAGTAAGAAGTTATAGCCGTTTAAAGTTACCGCTCGGATCAATCGATTTTTCGGCAGCTATGAACGGCCGTAATCTCTCACTCTGAAGACCAAGCACGAATTGAACACAGAGAAGGTACGTCAAAGAAGAGGAGAAAATCCCTTGATCCATTCCCACGTAGCTCTGCGTTTTCTGTCGTGTATCGATTTCTTTTCTAATTCTTCCTGAATTCCTCAAATCCTTTGAATTTTTTTTCCCGTGGCTCATTTTACCTACGTCCTTCAATCCACATTCGTTCGCCAAATAAACGATGTTTTTAATGAGAGAGAGAGAGAGAGAGAGAGAGATGAGGAGAAGGTGCGAGATTACTGTTGTCAACAATTGGAGAAAAATCGATATATTAGGGTTGGCACTCTGAAAATTGTCAAAACTTTTGACTCTGGCGAGTAAAACGACTGTTATAATAGATCGAAACGACGAACCGACGCACTGTTTCTGACGATTCAGATTGCACCATCAATAATACAACTGGTGGCGCTGGTGAGCACACACTTAACGGTACACGCATCCTTCTAATACAGAAACGGAACCTTTTCTGACGGGTGCGATCATTCCAGCACTAACGCACCGGATCCCATCAGAACTCCGTAGTTAAGCGTGCTTGGGCGAGAGTAGTACTAGGATGGTTGACCTCCTGGGGAAGTCCTCGTGTTGCACCTCTTTCTCCCCCAAAACCTTTTAACCGACGATATGGAGCCCTTTCTTACCTTGAACGAACCTTCAACGAAGAATACGTGAATAGTTACGAGCAGTGCTGATAAATATTGTCGACCTCAAAGCAAGTCTCACGCGAATCGTACTCGCGTATAGTTGGCACAATCTCTGATGGGAGCGATCCTGTACACACCGGTTGATGCTCCAAACTTTAAACCCTCGGAAGGTGGTGTAAACGACGGATTTTGGGGTCGAAGGCGTGACGGACGGCGCCGTGCCCGGTTCGCCATTGTAGTAGTCGAGCGGGGATTCGATCCGATATGCTATAATAGTCATTTCGTTGCCCGAGTAAGAAGTTATAGCCGTTTAAAGTTACCGCTCGAATCTATCGATTTTTCGGCAGCTACGAACGGCCGTAATCTCTCACTCTGAAGACCAAGCACGAATTGAACACAGAGAAGGTACGTCAAAGAAGAGGAGAAAATCCCTTGATCCATTCCCACGTAGCTCTGCGTTTTCTGTCGTGTATCGATTTCTTTTCTAATTCTTCCTGAATTCCTCAAATCCTTTGAATTTTTTTTCCCGTGGCTCATTTTACCTACGTCCTTCAATCCACATTCGTTCGTCAAATAAACGATGTTTTTAATGAGAGAGAGAGAGAGAGAGACAGATGAGGAGAAGGTGCGAGATTACTGTTGTCAACAATTGGAGAAAAATCGATATATTAGGGTTGGCACTCTGAAAATTGTCAAAACTTTTGACTCTGGCGAGTAAAACGACTGTTATAGTAGATCGAAACGACGAACCGACGCACTGTTTCTGACGATTCGGATTGCACCATCAATAATACATTTGGTGGCGCTGTTGAGCACACACTTAACGGTACACGCGTCCTTCTAATACAGAAACGGAACCTTTTCTGACGGGTGCGATCATACCAGCACTAACGCACCGGATCCCATCAGAACTCCGTAGTTAAGCGTGCTTGGGCGAGAGTAGTACTAGGATGGGTGACCTCCTCGGAAGTCCTCGTGTTGCACCCCTTTCTCCCCCAAAACCTTTTAACCGACGATATGGAGCCCTTTCTTACCATGAACGAACCTTCAACGAAGAATACGTGAATAGTTACGAGCAGTGCTGATAAATATTGTCGACCTCAAAGCAAGTCTCACGCGAATCGTACTCGCGTATAGCTGGGGCAATCGCCGATGGGAGCGATCCTGTACACACCGGTTGATGCTCCAAACTTTAAACCCTCGGAAGGTGGTGTAAATCACGGATTTTGGGGTCGAAGGCGTGGCGAACAGGGCCATGCCCAGTTCGCCATTGTAGTAGTCGAGCGGGGATTCGATCCGATATGCTATAATAGTCATTTCGTTGCCCGAGTAAGAAGTTATAGCCGTTTAAAGTTACCGCTCGGATCTATCGATTTTTCGGCAGCTACGAACGGCGGTAATCTCTCACTCTGAAGACCAAGCACGAATTGAACACAGAGAAGGTACGTCAAAGAAGAGGAGAAAATCCCTTGATCCATTCCCACGTAGCTCTGCGTTTTCTGTCGTGTATCGATTTCTTTTCTAATTCTTCCTGAATTCCTCAAATCCTTTGAATTTTTTTTCCCGTGGCTCATTTTACCTACGTCCTTCAATCCACATTCGTTCGCCAAATAAACGATGTTTTTAATGAGAGAGAGAGAGAGAGAGAGACAGATGAGGAGAAGGTGCGAGATTACTGTTGTCAACAATTGGAGAAAAATCGATATATTAGGGTTGGCACTCTGAAAATTGTCAAAACTTTTGACTCTGGCGAGTAAAACGACTGTTATAATAGATCGAAACGACGAACCGACGCACTGTTTCTGACGATTCGGATTGCACCATCAATAATACATTTGGTGGCGCTGTTGAGCACACACTTAACGGTACACGCGTCCTTCTAATACAGAAACGGAACCTTTTCTGACGGGTGCGATCATACCAGCACTAACGCACCGGATCCCATCAGAACTCCGTAGTTAAGCGTGCTTGGGCGAGAGTAGTACTAGGATGGGTGACCTCCTCGGAAGTCCTCGTGTTGCACCCCTTTCTCCCCCAAAACCTTTTAACCGACGATATGGAGCCCTTTCTTACCATGAACGAACCTTCAACGAAGAATACGTGAATAGTTACGAGCAGTGCTGATAAATATTGTCGACCTCAAAGCAAGTCTCACGCGAATCGTACTCGCGTATAGCTGGGGCAATCGCCGATGGGAGCGATCCTGTACACACCGGTTGATGCTCCAAACTTTAAACCCTCGGAAGGTGGTGTAAATCACGGATTTTGGGGTCGAAGGCGTGGCGAACAGGGCCATGCCCAGTTCGCCATTGTAGTAGTCGAGCGGGGATTCGATCCGATATGCTATAATAGTCATTTCGTTGCCCGAGTAAGAAGTTATAGCCGTTTAAAGTTACCGCTCGGATCTATCGATTTTTCGGCAGCTACGAACGGCGGTAATCTCTCACTCTGAAGACCAAGCACGAATTGAACACAGAGAAGGTACGTCAAAGAAGAGGAGAAAATCCCTTGATCCATTCCCACGTAGCTCTGCATTTTCTGTCGTGTATCGATTTCTTTTCTAATTCTTCCTGAATTCCTCAAATCCTTTGAATTTTTTTTCCCGTGGCTCATTTTACCTACGTCCTTCAATCCACATTCGTTCGCCAAATAAACGATGTTTTTAATGAGAGAGAGAGAGAGAGAGAGACAGATGAGGAGAAGGTGCGAGATTACTGTTGTCAACAATTGGAGAAAAATCGATATATTAGGGTTGGCACTCTGAAAATTGTCAAAACTTTTGACTCTGGCGAGTAAAACGACTGTTATAATAGATCGAAACGACGAACCGACGCACTGTTTCTGACGATTCAGATTGCACCATCAATAATACAACTGGTGGCGCTGGTGAGCACACACTTAACGGTACACGCATCCTTCTAATACAGAAACGGAACCTTTTCTGACGGGTGCGATCATTCCAGCACTAACGCACCGGATCCCATCAGAACTCCGTAGTTAAGCGTGCTTGGGCGAGAGTAGTACTAGGATGGTTGACCTCCTGGGGAAGTCCTCGGGTTGCACCCCTTTCTCCCCAAAACCTTTTAACCGACGATATGGAGCCCTTTCTTACCTTGAACGAACCTTCAACGAAGAATACGTGAATAGTTACGAGCAGTGCTGATAAATATTGTCGACCTCAAAGCAAGTCTCACGCGAATCGTACTCGCGTATAGCTGGCGCAATCTCTGTTGGGAGCGATCCTGTACACACCGGTTGATGCTCCAAACTTTAAACCCTCGGAAGGTGGTGTAAACGACGGATTTTGGGGTCGAAGGCGTGACGGACGACGCCGTGCCCAGTTTGCCATTGTAGTAGTCGAGCGGGGATTCGATCCGATATGCTATAATAGTCATTTCGTTGCCCGAGTAAGAAGTTATAGCCGTTTAAAGTTACCGCTCGAATCTATCGATTTTTCGGCAGCTACGAACGGCCGTAATCTCTCACTCTGAAGGCCAAGCACGAATTGAACACAGAGAAGGTACGTCAAAGAAGAGGAGAAAATCCCTTGATCCATTCCCACGTAGCTCTGCGTTTTCTGTCGTGTATCGATTTCTTTTCTAATTCTTCCTGAATTCCTCAAATCCTTTGAATTTTTTTTCCCGTGGCTCATTTTACCTACGTCCTTCAATCCACATTCGTTCGCCAAATAAACGATGTTTTTAATGAGAGAGAGAGAGAGAGAGAGACAGATGAGGAGAAGGTGCGAGATTACTGTTGTCAACAATTGGAGAAAAATCGATATATTAGGGTTGGCACTCTGAAAATTGTCAAAACTTTTGACTCTGGCGAGTAAAACGACTGTTATAATAGATCGAAACGACGAACCGACGCACTGTTTCTGACGATTCAGATTGCACCATCAATAATACAACTGGTGGCGCTGGTGAGCACACACTTAACGGTACACGCATCCTTCTAATACAGAAACGGAACCTTTTCTGACGGGTGCGATCATACCAGCACTAACGCACCGGATCCCATCAGAACTCCGTAGATAAGCGTGCTTGGGCGAGAGTAGTACTAGGATGGGTGACCTCCTGGGAAGTCCTCGTGTTGCACCCCTTTCTCCCCCAAAACCTTTTAACCGACGATATGGAGCCCTTTCTTATCTTGAACGAACCTTCAACGAAGAATACGTGAATAGTTACGAGCAGTGCTGATAAATATTGTCGACCTCAAAGCAAGTCTCACGCGAATCGTACTCGCGTATAGCTGGCGCAATCTCTGATGGGAGCGATCCTGTACACACCGGTTGATGCTCCAAACTTTAAACCCTCGGAAGGTGGTGTAAACGACGGATTTTGGGGTCGAAGGCGTGACGGACGACGCCGTGCCCAGTTTGCCATTGTAGTAGTCGAGCGGGGATTCGATCCGATATGCTATAATAGTCATTTCGTTGCCCGAGTAAGAAGTTATAGCCGTTTAAAGTTACCGCTCGAATCTATCGATTTTTCGGCAGCTACGAACGGCCGTAATCTCTCACTCTGAAGACCAAGCACGAATTGAACACAGAGAAGGTACGTCAAAGAAGAGGAGAAAATCCCTTGATCCATTCCCACGTAGCTCTGCGTTTTCTGTCGTGTATCGATTTCTTTTCTAATTCTTCCTGAATTCCTCAAATCCTTTGAATTTTTTTTCCCGTGGCTCATTTTACCTACGTCCTTCAATCCACATTCGTTCGCCAAATAAACGATGTTTTTAATGAGAGAGAGAGAGAGAGAGAGATGAGGAGAAGGTGCGAGATTACTGTTGTCAACAATTGGAGAAAAATCGATATATTAGGGTTGGCACTCTGAAAATTGTCAAAACTTTTGACTCTGGCGAGTAAAACGACTGTTATAATAGATCGAAACGACGAACCGACGCACTGTTTCTGACGATTCAGATTGCACCATCAATAATACAATTGGTGGCGCTGTTGAGCACACACTTAACGGTACACGCGTCCTTCTAATACAG
Organism: Hippophae tibetana; assembly: GCA_037013495.1. Taxonomy (NCBI): domain Eukaryota; kingdom Viridiplantae; phylum Streptophyta; class Magnoliopsida; order Rosales; family Elaeagnaceae; genus Hippophae; species Hippophae tibetana. The sequence continues at coordinate 50,846,095 of CM072804.1, read as the reverse complement.
AAACGGAACCTTTTCTGACGGGTGCGATCATACCAGCACTAACGCACCGGATCCCATCAGAACTCCGTAGTTAAGCGTGCTTGGGCGAGAGTAGTACTAGGATGGGTGACCTCCTCGGATGTCCTCGTGTTGCACCCCTTTCTCCCCCAAAACCTTTTAACCGACGATATGGAGCCCTTTCTTACCATGAACGAACCTTCAACGAAGAATACGTGAATAGTTACGAGCAGTGCTGATAAATATTGTCGACCTCAAAGCAAGTCTCACGCGAATCGTACTCGCGTATAGCTGGCGCAATCGCCGATGGGAGCGATCCTGTACACACCGGTTGATGCTCCAAACTTTAAACCCTCGGAAGGTGGTGTAAACGACGGATTTCGGGGTCGTAGGCGTGACGGACGGCGCCGTGCCCAGTTCGCCATTGTAGTAGTCGAGCGGGGATTCGATCCGATATGCTATAATAGTCATTTCGTTGCCCGAGTAAGAAGTTATAGCCGTTTAAAGTTACCGCTCGAATCTATCGATTTTTCGGCAGCTACGAACGGCCGTAATCTCTCACTCTGAAGACCAAGCACGAATTGAACACAGAGAAGGTACGTCAAAGAAGAGGAGAAAATCCCTTGATCCATTCCCACGTAGCTCTGCGTTTTCTGTCGTGTATCGATTTCTTTTCTAATTCTTCCTGAATTCCTCAAATCCTTTGAATTTTTTTTCCCGTGGCTCATTTTACCTACGTCCTTCAATCCACATTCGTTCGTCAAATAAACGATGTTTTTAATGAGAGAGAGAGAGAGAGAGAGACAGATGAGGAGAAGGTGCGAGATTACTGTTGTCAACAATTGGAGAAAAATCGATATATTAGGGTTGGCACTCTGAAAATTGTCAAAACTTTTGACTCTGGCGAGTAAAACGACTGTTATAATAGATCGAAACGACGAACCGACGCACTGTTTCTGACGATTCAGATTGCACCATCAATAATACAATTGGTGGCGCTGTTGAGCACACACTTAACGGTACACGCGTCCTTCTAATACAGAAACGGAACCTTTTCTGACGGGTGCGATCATTCCAGCACTAACGCACCGGATCCCATCAGAACTCCGTAGTTAAGCGTGCTTGGGCGAGAGTAGTACTAGGATGGGTGACCTCCTCGGAAGTCCTCGTGTTGCACCCCTTTCTCCCCCAAAACCTTTTAACCGACGATATGGAGCCCTTTCTTACCATGAACGAACCTTCAACGAAGAATACGTGAATAGTTACGAGCAGTGCTGATAAATATTGTCGACCTCAAAGCAAGTCTCACGCGAATCGTACTCGCGTATAGCTGGCGCAATCGCCGATGGGAGCGATCCGGTACACACCGGTTGATGCTCCAAACTTTAAACCCTCGGAAGGTGGTGTAAATCATGGATTTTGGGGTCGAAGGCGTGGCGAACGGGGCCATGCCTTGTTCGCCATTGTAGTAGTCGAGCGGGGATTCGATCCGATATGCTATAATAGTCATTTCGTTGCCCGAGTAAGAAGTTATAGCCGTTTAAAGTTACCGCTCGGATCTATCGATTTTTCGGCAGCTACGAACGGCCGTAATCTCTCACTCTGAAGACCAAGCACGAATTGAACACAGAGAAGGTACGTCAAAGAAGAGGAGAAAATCCCTTGATCCATTCCCACGTAGCTCTGCGTTTTCTATCGTGTATCGATTTCTTTTCTAATTCTTCCTGAATTCCTCAAATCCTTTGAATTTTTTTTCCCGTGGCTCATTTTACCTACGTCCTTCAATCCACATTCGTTCGCCAAATAAACGATGTTTTTAATGAGAGAGAGAGAGAGAGAGAGACAGATGAGGAGAAGGTGCGAGATTACTGTTGTCAACAATTGGAGAAAAATCGATATATTAGGGTTGGCACTCTGAAAATTGTCAAAACTTTTGACTCTGGCGAGTAAAACGACTGTTATAATAGATCGAAACGACGAACCGACGCACTGTTTCTGACGATTCAGATTGCACCATCAATAATACAACTGGTGGCGCTGGTGAGCACACACTTAACGGTACACGCATCCTTCTAATACAGAAACGGAACCTTTTCTGACGGGTGCGATCATTCCAGCACTAACGCACCGGATCCCATCAGAACTCCGTAGTTAAGCGTGCTTGGGCGAGAGTAGTACTAGGATGGTTGACCTCCTGGGGAAGTCCTCGTGTTGCACCCCTTTCTCCCCAAAACCTTTTAACCGACGATATGGAGCCCTTTCTTACCTTGAACGAACCTTCAACGAAGAATACGTGAATAGTTACGAGCAGTGCTGATAAATATTGTCGACCTCAAAGCAAGTCTCACGCGAATCGTACTCGCGTATAGCTGGCGCAATCTCTGTTGGGAGCGATCCTGTACACACCGGTTGATGCTCCAAACTTTAAACCCTCGGAAGGTGGTGTAAACGACGGATTTTGGGGTCGAAGGCGTGACGGACGACGCCGTGCCCAGTTTGCCATTGTAGTAGTCGAGCGGGGATTCGATCCGATATGCTATAATAGTCATTTCGTTGCCCGAGTAAGAAGTTATAGCCGTTTAAAGTTACCGCTCGAATCTATCGATTTTTCGGCAGCTACGAACGGCCGTAATCTCTCACTCTGAAGACCAAGCACGAATTCAACACAGAAAGGGTACGTCAAAGAAGAGGAGAAAATCCCTTGATCCATTCCCACGTAGCTCTGCGTTTTCTGTCGTGTATCGATTTCTTTTCTAATTCTTCCTGAATTCCTCCAATCCTTTGAATTTTTTTTCCCGTGGCTCATTTTACCTACGTCCTTCAATCCACATTCGTTCGCCAAATAAACGATGTTTTTAATGAGAGAGAGAGAGAGAGAGAGACAGATGAGGAGAAGGTGCGAGATTACTGTTGTCAACAATTGGAGAAAAATCGATATATTAGGGTTGGCACTCTGAAAATTGTCAAAACTTTTGACTCTGGCGAGTAAAACGACTGTTATAATAGATCGAAACGACGAACCGACGCACTGTTTCTGACGATTCAGATTGCACCATCAATAATACAACTGGTGGCGCTGGTGAGCACACACTTAACGGTACACGCATCCTTCTAATACAGAAACGGAACCTTTTCTGACGGGTGCGATCATACCAGCACTAACGCACCGGATCCCATCAGAACTCCGTAGATAAGCGTGCTTGGGCGAGAGTAGTACTAGGATGGGTGACCTCCTGGGAAGTCCTCGTGTTGCACCCCTTTCTCCCCCAAAACCTTTTAACCGACGATATGGAGCCCTTTCTTACCTTGAACGAACCTTCAACGAAGAATACGTGAATAGTTACGAGCAGTGCTGATAAATATTGTCGACCTCAAAGCAAGTCTCACGCGAATCGTACTCGCGTATAGCTGGCACAATCTCTGATGGGAGCGATCCTGTACACACCGGTTGATGCTCCAAACTTTAAACCCTCGGAAGGTGGTGTAAACGACGGATTTTGGGGTCGAAGGCATGACGGACGACGCCGTGCCCGGTTCGCCATTGTAGTAGTCGAGCGGGGATTCTATCCGATATGCTATAATAGTCATTTCGTTGCCCGAGTAAGAAGTTATAGCCGTTTAAAGTTACCGCTCGGATCTATCGATTTTTCGGCAGCTACGAACGGCCGAAATCTCTCACTCTGAAGACCAAGCACGAATTGAACACAGAGAAGGTACGTCAAAGAAGAGGAGAAAATCCCTTGATCCATTCCCACGTAGCTCTGCGTTTTCTGTCGTGTATCGATTTCTTTTCTAATTCTTCCTGAATTCCTCAAATCCTTTGAATTTTTTTTCCCGTGGCTCATTTTACCTAAGTCCTTCAATCCACATTCGTTCGCCAAATAAACGATGTTTTTAATGAGAGAGAGAGAGAGAGAGAGACAGATGAGGAGAAGGTGCGAGATTACTGTTGTCAACAATTGGAGAAAAATCGATATATTAGGGTTGGCACTCTGAAAATTGTCAAAACTTTTGACTCTGGCTAGTAAAATGACTGTTATAGTAGATCGAAACGACGAACTGACGCACTGTTTCTGACGATTCAGATTGCACCATCAATAATACAACTGGTGGCGCTGTTGAGCACACACTTAACGGTACACGCGTCCTTCTAATACAGAAACGGAACCTTTTCTGACGGGTGCGATCATACCAGCACTAACGCACCGGATCCCATCAGAACTCCGTAGTTAAGCGTGCTTGGGCGAGAGTAGTACTAGGATGGGTGACCTCCTAGGAAGTCCTCTTGTTGCACCCCTTTCTCCCCCAAAACATTTTAACCGACGATATGGAGCTCTTTCTTACCTTGAACGAACCTTCAACGAAGAATACGTGAATAGTTACGAGCAGTGCTGATAAATATTGTCGACCTCAAAGCAAGTCTCACGCGAACCGTACTCGAGTATAGCTGGCGCAATGGCCGATGGGAGCGTTCCTGTACACACCCGTTGATGCTCCAAACTTTAAACCCTCGGAAGGTGGTGTAAACGACGGATTTTGGGGTCGAAGGCGTGGGGAACGGGGCCATGCCCAGTTCGCCATTGTAGTAGTCAAGCGGGGATTCGATCCGATATGCTATAATAGTCATTTCGTTGCCCGAGTAAGAAGTTATAGCCGTTTAAAGTTACCGCTCGGATCTATCGATTTTTCGGCAGCTACGAACGGCCGTAATCTCTCACTCTGAAGACCAAGCACGAATTGAACACAGAGAAGGTACGTCAAAGAAGAGGAGAAAATCCCTTGATCCATTCCAACGTAGCTCTGCGTTTTCTGTCGTGTATCGATTTCTTTTCTAATTCTTCCTGAATTCCTCAAATCCTTTGAATTTTTTTTCCCGTGGCTCATTTTACCTACGTCCTTCAATCCACATTCGTTCGCCAAATAAACGATGTTTTTAATGAGAGAGAGAGAGAGAGAGACAGATGAGGAGAAGGTGCGAGATTACTGTTGTCAACAATTGGAGAAAAATCGATATATTAGGGTTGGCACTCTGAAAATTGTCAAAACTTTTGACTCTGGCGAGTAAAACGACTGTTATAGTAGATCCAAACGACGAACTGACGCACTGTTTCTGACGATTGGGATTGCACCATCAATAATACAACTGGTGGCGCTGCTGAGCACACACTTAACGGTACACGCATCCTTCTAATACAGAAACGGAACCTTTTTTGACGGGTGCGATCATACCAGCACTACCGCACCGGATCCCATCAGAACTCCGTAGTTAAGCGTGCTTGGGCGAGAGAAGTACTAGGATGGTTGACCTCCTGGGGAAGTCCTCGTGTTGCACCCCTTTCTCCCCCAAAAGCTTTTAACCGACGATATGGAGCCCTTTCTTACCTTGAACGAACCTTCAACGAAGAATACGTGAATAGTTACGAGCAGTGCTGATAAATATTGTCGACCTCAAAGCAAGTCTCACGTCAATCGTACTCGCGTATAGCTGGCGCAATCTCTGATGGGAGCGATCCTGTACACACCGGTTGATGCTCCAAACTTTAAACCCTCGGAAGGTGGTGTAAACGACGGATTTTGGGGTCGAAGGCATGACGGACGGTGCCGTGCCCGGTTCGCCATTGTAGTAGTCGAGCGGGGATTCGATCCGATATGCTATAATAGTCATTTCGTTGCCCGAGTAAGAAGTTATAGCCGTTTAAAGTTACCGCTCGGATCTATCGATTTTTCGGCAGCTACGAACGGCCGTAATCTCTCTCTCTGAAGACCAAGCACGAATTGAACACAGAGAAGGTACGTCAAAGAAGAGGTGAAAATCGCTTGATCCATTCCCACATAGCTCTGCGTTTTCTGTCGTGTATCGATTTCTTTTCTAATTCTTCCTGAATTCCTCAAATCCTTTGAATTTTTTTTCCCGTGGCTCATTTTACCTAAGTCCTTCAATCCACATTCGTTCGCCAAATAAACGATGTTTTTAATGAGAGAGAGAGAGAGAGAGAGACAGATGAGGAGAAGGTGCGAGATTACTGTTGTCAACAATTGGAGAAAAATCGATATATTAGGGTTGGCACTCTGAAAATTGTCAAAACTTTTGACTCTGGCGAGTAAAACGACTGTTATAGTAGATCCAAACGACGAACCGACGCACTGTTTCTGACGATTGGGATTGCACCATCAATAATACAACTGGTGGCGCTGCTGAGCACACACTTAACGGTACACGCATCCTTCTAATACAGAAACGGAACCTTTTTTGACGGGTGCGATCATACCAGCACTACCGCACCGGATCCCATCAGAACTCCGTAGTTAAGCGTGCTTGGGCGAGAGAAGTACTAGGATGGTTGACCTCCTGGGGAAGTCCTCGTGTTGCACCCCTTTCTCCCCCAAAAGCTTTTAACCGACGATATGGAGCCCTTTCTTACCTTGAACGAACCTTCAACGAAGAATACGTGAATAGTTACGAGCAGTGCTGATAAATATTGTCGACCTCAAAGCAAGTCTCACGTCAATCGTACTCGCGTATAGCTGGCGCAATCTCTGATGGGAGCGATCCTGTACACACCGGTTGATGCTCCAAACTTTAAACCCTCGGAAGGTGGTGTAAACGACGGATTTTGGGGTCGAAGGCGTGACGGACGGTGCCGTGCCCGGTTCGCCATTGTAGTAGTCGAGCGGGGATTCGATCCGATATGCTATAATAGTCATTTCGTTGCCCGAGTAAGAAGTTATAGCCGTTTAAAGTTACCGCTCGGATCTATCGATTTTTCGGCAGCTACGAACGGCCGTAATCTCTCTCTCTGAAGACCAAGCACGAATTGAACACAGAGAAGGTACGTCAAAGAAGAGGAGAAAATCGCTTGATCCATTCCCACGTAGCTCTGCGTTTTCTGTCGTGTATCGATTTCTTTTCTAATTCTTCCTGAATTCCTCAAATCCTTTGAATTTTTTTTCCCGTGGCTCATTTTACCTACGTCCTTCAATCCACATTCGTTCGCCAAATAAACGATGTTTTTAATGAGAGAGAGAGAGAGAGAGAGACAGATGAGGAGAAGGTGCGAGATTACTGTTGTCAACAATTGGAGAAAAATCGATATATTAGGGTTGGCACTCTGAAAATTGTCAAAACTTTCGACTCTGGCGAGTAAAACGACTGTTATAATAGATCGAAACGATGAACCGACGCACTGTTTCTGACGATTCAGATTGCACCATCAATAATACAACTGGTGGCGCTGGTGAGCACACACTTAACGGTACACGCATCCTTCTAATACAGAAACGGAACCTTTTCTGACGGGTGCGATCATACCAGCACTAACGCACCGGATCCCATCAGAACTCCGTAGTTAAGCGTGCTTGGGCGAGAGTAGTACTAGGATGGTTGACCTCCTGGGGAAGTCCTCGTGTTGCACCTCTTTCTCCCTCAAAACCTTTTAACCGACGATATGGAGCCCTTTCTTACCTTGAACGAACCTTCAACGAAGAATACGTGAATAGTTACGAGCAGTGCTGATAAATATTGTCGACCTCAAAGCAAGTCTCACGCGAATCGTACTCGTGTATAGTTGGCGCAATCTCTGATGGGAGCGATCCTGTACACACCGGTTGATGCTCCAAACTTTAAACCCTCGGAAGGTGGTGTAAACGACGGATTTTGGGGTCGAAGGCGTGACGGACGGCGCCGTGCCCGGTTCGCCATTGTAGTAGTCGAGCGGGGATTCGATCCGATATGCTATAATAGTCATTTCGTTGCCCGAGTAAGAAGTTATAGCCGTTTAAAGTTACCGCTCGAATCTATCGATTTTTCGGCAGCTACGAACGGCCGTAATCTCTCACTCTGAAGACCAAGCACGAATTGAACACAGAGAAGGTACGTCAAAGAAGAGGAGAAAATCCCTTGATCCATTCCCACGTAGCTCTGCGTTTTCTGTCGTGTATCGATTTCTTTTCTAATTCTTCCTGAATTCCTCAAATCCTTTGAATTTTTTTTCCCGTGGCTCATTTTACCTACGTCCTTCAATCCACATTCGTTCGCCAAATAAACGATGTTTTTAATGAGAGAGAGAGAGAGAGAGAGAGAGACAGATGAGGAGAAGGTGCGAGATTACTGTTGTCAACAATTGGAGAAAAATCGATATATTAGGGTTGGCACTCTGAAAATTGTCAAAACTTTCGACTCTGGCGAGTAAAACGACTGTTATAATAGATCGAAACGATGAACCGACGCACTGTTTCTGACGATTCAGATTGCACCATCAATAATACAACTGGTGGCGCTGGTGAGCACACACTTAACGGTACACGCATCCTTCTAATACAGAAACGGAACCTTTTCTGACGGGTGCGATCATACCAGCACTAACGCACCGGATCCCATCAGAACTCCGTAGTTAAGCGTGCTTGGGCGAGAGTAGTACTAGGATGGTTGACCTCCTGGGGAAGTCCTCGTGTTGCACCACTTTCTCCCCCAAAACCTTTTAACCGACGATATAGAGCCCTTTCTTACCTTGAACGAACCTTCAACGAAGAATACGTGAATAGTTACGAGCAGTGCTGATAAATATTGTCGACCTCAAAGCAAGTCTCACGCGAATCGTACTCGTGTATAGTTGGCGCAATCTCTGATGGGAGCGATCCTGTACACACCGGTTGATGCTCCAAACTTTAAACCCTCGGAAGGTGGTGTAAACGACGGATTTTGGGGTCGAAGGCGTGACGGATGGCGCCGTGCCCGGTTCGCCATTGTAGTAGTCGAGCGGGGATTCGATCCGATATGCTATAATAGTCATTTCGTTGCCCGAGTAAGAAGTTATAGCCGTTTAAAGTTACCGCTCGAATCTATCGATTTTTCGGCAGCTACGAACGGCCGTAATCTCTCACTCTGAAGACCAAGCACGAATTGAACACAGAGAAGGTACGTCAAAGAAGAGGAGAAAATCCCTTGATCCATTCCCACGTAGCTCTGCGTTTTCTGTCGTGTATCGATTTCTTTTCTAATTCTTCCTGAATTCCTCAAATCCTTTGAATTTTTTTTCCCGTGGCTCATTTTACCTACGTCCTTCAATCCACATTCGTTCGCCAAATAAACGATGTTTTTAATGAGAGAGAGAGAGGGAGAGACAGATGAGGAGAAGGTGCGAGATTACTGTTGTCAACAATTGGAGAAAAATCGATATATTAGGGTTGGCACTCTGAAAATTGTCAAAACTTTTGACTCTGGCGAGTAAAACGACTGTTATAATAGATCGAAACGACGAACCGACGCACTGTTTCTGACGATTCAGATTGCACCATCAATAATACAACTGGTGGCGCTGGTGAGCACACACTTAACGGTACACGCATCCTTCTAATACAGAAACGGAACCTTTTCTGACGGGTGCGATCATTCCAGCACTAACGCACCGGATCCCATCAGAACTCCGTAGTTAAGCGTGCTTGGGCGAGAGTAGTACTAGGATGGTTGACCTCCTGGGGAAGTCCTCGTGTTGCACCCCTTTCTCCCCAAAACCTTTTAACCGACGATATGGAGCCCTTTCTTACCTTGAACGAACCTTCAACGAAGAATACGTGAATAGTTACGAGCAGTGCTGATAAATATTGTCGACCTCAAAGCAAGTCTCACGCGAATCGTACTCGCGTATAGATGGCGCAATCTCTGTTGGGAGCGATCCTGTACACACCGGTTGATGCTCCAAACTTTAAACCCTCGGAAGGTGGTGTAAACGACGGATTTTGGGGTCGAAGGCGTGACGGACGGTGCCGTGCCCGGTTCGCCATTGTAGTAGTCGAGCGGGGATTCGATCCGATATGCTATAATAGTCATTTCGTTGCCCGAGTAAGAAGTTATAGCCGTTTAAAGTTACCGCTCGAATCTATCGATTTTTCGGCAGCTACGAACGGCCGTAATCTCTCACTCTGAAGACCAAGCACGAATTGAACACAGAGAAGGTACGTCAAAGAAGAGGAGAAAATCCCTTGATCCATTCCCACGTAGCTCTGCGTTTTCTGTCGTGTATCGATTTCTTTTCTAATTCTTCCTGAATTCCTCAAATCCTTTGAATTTTTTTTCCCGTGGCTCATTTTACCTACGTCCTTCAATCCACATTCGTTCGCCAAATAAACGATGTTTTTAATGAGAGAGAGAGAGAGAGAGAGAGAGAAACAGATGAGGAGAAGGTGCGAGATTACTGTTGTCAACAATTGGAGAAAAATCGATATATTAGGGTTGGCACTCTGAAAATTGTCAAAACTTTTGACTCTGGCGAGTAAAACAACTGTTATAATAGATCGAAACGACGAACCGACGCACTGTTTCTGACGATTCGGATTGCACCATCAATAATACAATTGGTGGCGCTGTTGAGCACACACTTAACGGTACACGCGTCCTTCTAATACAGAAACGGAACCTTTTCTGACGGGTGCGATCATACCAGCACTAACGCACCGGATCCCATCAGAACTCCGTAGTTAAGCGTGCTTGGGCGAGAGTAGTACTAGGATGGGTGACCTCCTCGGAAGTCCTCGTGTTGCACCCCTTTCTCCCCCAAAACCTTTTAACCGACGATATGGAGCCCTTTCTTACCATGAACGAACCTTCAACGAAGAATACGTGAATAGTTACGAGCAGTGCTGATAAATATTGTCGACCTCAAAGCAAGTCTCACGCGAATCGTACTCGCGTATAGCTGGCGCAATCGCCGATGGGAGCGATCCTGTACACACCGGTTGATGCTCCAAACTTTAAACCCTCGGAAGGTGGTGTAAATCACGGATTTTGGGGTCGAAGGCGTGGCGAACGGGGCCATGCCCAGTTCGCCATTGTAGTAGTCGAGCGGGGATTCGATCCGATATGCTATAATAGTCATTTCGTTGCCCGAGTAAGAAGTTATAGCCGTTTAAAGTTACCGCTCGGATCTATCGATTTTTCGGCAGTTACGAACGGCGGTAATCTCTCACTCTGAAGACCAAGCACGAATTGAGCACAGAGAAGGTACGTCAAAGAAGAGGAGAAAATCCCTTGATCCATTCCCACGTAGCTCTGCGTTTTCTGTCGTGTATCGATTTCTTTTCTAATTCTTCCTGAATTCCTCAAATCCTTTGAATTTTTTTTCCCGTGGCTCATTTTACCTACGTCCTTCAATCCACATTCGTTCGCCAAATAAACGATGTTTTTAATGAGAGAGAGAGAGAGAGAGACAGATGAGGAGAAGGTGCGAGATTACTGTTGTCAACAATTGGAGAAAAATCGATATATTAGGGTTGGCACTCTGAAAATTGTCAAAACTTTTGACTCTGGCGAGTAAAACGACTGTTATAATAGATCGAAACGACGAACCGACGCACTGTTTCTGACGATTCAGATTGCACCATCAATAATACAACTGGTGGCGCTGGTGAGCACACACTTAACGATACACGCATCCTTCTAATACAGAAACGGAACCTTTTCTAACGGGTGCGATCATTCCAGCACTAACGCACCGGATCCCATCAGAACTCCGTAGTTAAGCGTGCTTGGGCGAGAGTAGTACTAGGATGGTTGACCTCCTGGGGAAGTCCTCGTGTTGCACCCCTTTCTCCCCAAAACCTTTTAACCGACGATATGGAGCCCTTTCTTACCTTGAACGAACCTTCAACGAAGAATACGTGAATAGTTACGAGCAGTGCTGATAAATATTGTCGACCTCAAAGCAAGTCTCACGCGAATCGTACTCGCGTATAGCTGGCGCAATCTCTGTTGGGAGCGATCCTGTACACACCGGTTGATGCTCCAAACTTTAAACCCTCGGAAGGTGGTGTAAACGACGGATTTTGGGGTCGAAGGCGTGACGGACGGTGCCGTGCCCGGTTCGCCATTGTAGTAGTCGAGCGGGGATTCGATCCGATATGCAATAATAGTCATTTCGTTGCCCGAGTAAGAAGTTATAGCCGTTTAAAGTTACCGCTCGAATCTATCGATTTTTCGGCAGCTACGAACGGCCGTAATCTCTCACTCTGAAGACCAAGCACGAATTGAACACAGAGAAGGTACGTCAAAGAAGAGGAGAAAATCCCTTGATCCATTCCCACGTAGCTCTGCGTTTTCTGTCGTGTATCGATTTCTTTTCTAATTCTTCCTGAATTCCTCAAATCCTTTGAATTTTTTTTCCCGTGGCTCATTTTACCTACGTCCTTCAATCCACATTCGTTCGCCAAATAAACGATGTTTTTAATGAGAGAGAGAGAGAGAGAGAGAAACAGATGAGGAGAAGGTGCGAGATTACTGTTGTCAACAATTGGAGAAAAATCGATATATTAGGGTTGGCACTCTGAAAATTGTCAAAACTTTTGACTCTGGCGAGTAAAACGACTGTTATAATAGATCGAAACGACGAACCGACGCACTGTTTCTGACGATTCAGATTGCACCATCAATAATACAACTGGTGGCGCTGGTGAGCACACACTTAACGGTACACGCATCCTTCTAATACAGAAACGGAACCTTTTCTGACGGGTGCGATCATACCAGCACTAACGCACCGGATCCCATCAGAACTCCGTAGATAAGCGTGCTTGGGCGAGAGTAGTACTAGGATGGGTGACCTCCTGGGAAGTCCTCGTGTTGCACCCCTTTCTCCCCCAAAACCTTTTAACCGATGATATGGAGCCCTTTCTTACCTTGAACGAACCTTCAACGAAGAATACGTGAATAGTTACGAGCAGTGCTGATAAATATTGTCGACCTCAAAGCAAGTCTCACGCGAATCGTACTCGCGTATAGCTGGCGCAATCTCTGATGGGAGCGATCCTGTACACACCGGTTGATGCTCCAAACTTTAAACCCTCGGAAGGTGGTGTAAACGACGGATTTTGGGGTCGAAGGCATGACGGACGGCGCCGTGCCCGGTTCGCCATTGTAGTAGTCGAGCGGGGATTCGATCCGATATGCTATAATAGTCATTTCGTTGCCCGAGTAAGAAGTTATAGCCGTTTAAAGTTACCGCTCGGATCTATCGATTTTTTGGCAGCTACGAACGGCCGTAATCTCTCACTCTGAAGACCAAGCACGAATTGAACACAGAGAAGGTACGTCAAAGAAGAGGAGAAAATCCCTTGATCCATTCCCACGTAGCTCTGCGTTTTCTGTCGTGTATCGATTTCTTTTCTAATTCTTCCTGAATTCCTCAAATCCTTTGAATTTTTTTTCCCGTGGCTCATTTTACCTAAGTCATTCAATCCACATTCGTTCGCCAAATAAACGATGTTTTTAATGAGAGAGAGAGACAGATGAGGAGAAGGTGCGAGATTACTGTTGTCAACAATTGGAGAAAAATCGATATATTAGGGTTGGCACTCTGAAAATTGTCAAAACTTTTGACTCTGGCGAGTAAAACGACTGTTATAGTAGATCGAAACGACGAACCGACGCACTGTTTCTGACGATTCGGATTGCACCATCAATAATACAATTGGTGGCGCTGTTGAGCACACACTTAACGGTACACGCGTCCTTCTAATACAGAAACGGAACCTTTTCTGACGGGTGCGATCATACCAGCACTAACGCACCGGATCCCATCAGAACTCCGTAGTTAAGCGTGCTTGGGCGAGAGTAGTACTAGGATGGGTGACCTCCTCGGAAGTCCTCGTGTTGCACCCCTTTCTCCCCCAAAACCTTTTAACCGACGATATGGAGCCCTTTCTTACCATGAACGAACCTTCAACGAAGAATACGTGAATAGTTACGAGCAGTGCTGATAAATATTGTCGACCTCAAAGCAAGTCTCACGCGAATCGTACTCGCGTATAGCTGGCGCAATCGCCGATGGGAGCGATCCTGTACACACCGGTTGATGCTCCAAACTTTAAACCCTCGGAAGGTGGTGTAAATCACGGATTTTGGGGTCGAAGGCGTGGCGAACGGGGCCATGCCCAGTTCGCCATTGTAGTATTCGAGCGGGGATTCGATCCGATATGCTATAATAGTCATTTCGTTGCCCGAGTAAGAAGTTATAGCCGTTTAAAGTTACCGCTCGGATCTATCGATTTTTCGGCAGCTACGAACGGCGGTAATCTCTCACTCTGAAGACCAAGCACGAATTGAACACAGAGAAGGTACGTCAAAGAAGAGGAGAAAATCCCTTGATCCATTCCCACGTAGCTCTGCGTTTTCTGTCGTGTATCGATTTCTTTTCTAATTCTTCCTGAATTCCTCAAATCCTTTGAATTTTTTTTCCCGTGGCTCATTTTACTTACGTCCTTCAATCCACATTCGTTCGCCAAATAAACGATGTTTTTAATGAGAGAGAGAGAGAGAGAGAGAGACAGATGAGGAGAAGGTGCGAGATTACTGTTGTCAACAATTGGAGAAAAATCGATATATTAGGGTTGGCACTCTGAAAATTGTCAAAACTTTTGACTCTGGCGAGTAAAACGACTGTTATAATAGATCGAAACGACGAACCGACGCACTGTTTCTGACGATTCAGATTGCACCATCAATAATACAACTGGTGGCGCTGGTGAGCACACACTTAACGGTACACGCATCCTTCTAATACAGAAACGGAACCTTTTCTGACGGGTGCGATCATTCCAGCACTAACGCACCGGATCCCATCAGAACTCCGTAGTTAAGCGTGCTTGGGCGAGAGTAGTACTAGGATGGTTGACCTCCTGGGGAAGTCCTCGTGTTGCACCCCTTTCTCCCCAAAACCTTTTAACCGACGATATGGAGCCCTTTCTTACCTTGAACGAACCTTCAACGAAGAATACGTGAATAGTTACGAGCAGTGCTGATAAATATTGTCGACCTCAAAGCAAGTCTCACGCGAATCGTACTCGCGTATAGCTGGCGCAATCTCTGTTGGGAGCGATCCTGTACACACCGGTTGATGCTCCAAACTTTAAACCCTCGGAAGGTGGTGTAAACGACGGATTTTGGGGTCGAAGCCGTGACGGACGACGCCGTGCCCGGTTTGCCATTGTAGTAGTCGAGCGGGGATTCGATCCGATATGCTATAATAGTCATTTCGTTGCCCGAGTAAGAAGTTATAGCCGTTTAAAGTTACCGCTCGAATCTATCGATTTTTCGGCAGCTACGAACGGCCGTAATCTCTCACTCTGAAGACCAAGCACGAATTGAACACAGAGAAGGTACGTCAAAGAAGAGGAGAAAATCCCTTGATCCATTCCCACGTAGCTCTGCGTTTTCTGTCGTGTATCGATTTCTTTTCTAATTCTTCCTGAATTCCTCAAATCCTTTGAATTTTTTTCCCGTGGCTCATTTTACCTACGTCCTTCAATCCACATTCGTTCGCCAAATAAACGATGTTTTTAATGAGAGAGAGAGAGAGAGAGAGAGAGGCAGATGAGGAGAAGGTGCGAGATTACTGTAGTCAACAATTGGAGAAAAATCGATATATTAGGGTTGGCACTCTGAAAATTGTCAAAACTTTTGACTCTGGCGAGTAAAACGACTGTTATAATAGATCGAAACGATGAACCGACGCACTGTTTCTGACGATTCAGATTGCACCATCAATAATACAACTGGTGGCGCTGGTGAGCACACACTTAACGGTACACGCATCCTTCTAATACAGAAACGGAACCTTTTCTGACGGGTGCGATCATACAAGCACTAACGCACCGGATCCCATCAGAACTCCGTAGTTAAGCGTGCTTGGGCGAGAGAAGTACTAGGATGGTTGACCTCCTGGGGAAGTCCTCGTGTTGCACCCCTTTCTCCCCCAAAAGCTTTTAACCGACGATATGGAGCCCTTTCTTACCTTGAACGAACCTTCAACGAAGAATACGTGAATAGTTACGAGCAGTGCTGATAAATATTGTCGACCTCAAAGCAAGTCTCACGTCAATCGTACTCGCGTATAGCTGGCGCAATCTCTGATGGGAGCGATCCTGTACACACCGGTTGATGCTCCAAACTTTAAACCCTCGGAAGGTGGTGTAAACGACGGATTTTGGGGTCGAAGGCGTGACGGACGGTGCCGTGCCCGGTTCGCCATTGTAGTAGTCGAGCGGGGATTCGATCCGATATGCTATAATAGTCATTTCGTTGCCCGAGTAAGAAGTTATAGCCGTTTAAAGTTACCGCTCGGATCTATCGATTTTTCGGCAGCTACGAACGGCCGTAATCTCTCTCTCTGAAGACCAAGCACGAATTGAACACAGAGAAGGTACGTCAAAGAAGAGGAGAAAATCGCTTGATCCATTCCCACGTAGCTCTGCGTTTTCTGTCGTGTATCGATTTCTTTTCTAATTCTTCCTGAATTCCTCAAATCCTTTGAATTTTTTTTCCCGTGGCTCATTTTACCTACGTCCTTCAATCCACATTCGTTCGCCAAATAAACGATGTTTTTAATGAGAGAGAGAGAGAGAGAGAGACAGATGAGGAGAAGGTGCGAGATTACTGTTGTCAACAATTGGAGAAAAATCGATATATTAGGGTTGGCACTCTGAAAATTGTCAAAACTTTCGACTCTGGCGAGTAAAACGACTGTTATAATAGATCGAAACGATGAACCGACGCACTGTTTCTGACGATTCAGATTGCACCATCAATAATACAACTGGTGGCGCTGGTGAGCACACACTTAACGGTACACGCATCCTTCTAATACAGAAACGGAACCTTTTCTGACGGGTGCGATCATACCAGCACTAACGCACCGGATCCCATCAGAACTCCGTAGTTAAGCGTGCTTGGGCGAGAGTAGTACTAGGATGGTTGACCTCCTGGGGAAGTCCTCGTGTTGCACCTCTTTCTCCCTCAAAACCTTTTAACCGACGATATGGAGCCCTTTCTTACCTTGAACGAACCTTCAACGAAGAATACGTGAATAGTTACGAGCAGTGCTGATAAATATTGTCGACCTCAAAGCAAGTCTCACGCGAATCGTACTCGTGTATAGTTGGCGCAATCTCTGATGGGAGCGATCCTGTACACACCGGTTGATGCTCCAAACTTTAAACCCTCGGAAGGTGGTGTAAACGACGGATTTTGGGGTCGAAGGCGTGACGGACGGCGCCGTGCCCGGTTCGCCATTGTAGTAGTCGAGCGGGGATTCGATCCGATATGCTATAATAGTCATTTCGTTGCCCGAGTAAGAAGTTATAGCCGTTTAAAGTTACCGCTCGAATCTATCGATTTTTCGGCAGCTACGAACGGCCGTAATCTCTCACTCTGAAGACCAAGCACGAATTGAACACAGAGAAGGTACGTCAAAGAAGAGGAGAAAATCCCTTGATCCATTCCCACGTAGCTCTGCGTTTTCTGTCGTGTATCGATTTCTTTTCTAATTCTTCCTGAATTCCTCAAATCCTTTGAATTTTTTTTCCCGTGGCTCATTTTACCTACGTCCTTCAATCCACATTCGTTCGCCAAATAAACGATGTTTTTAATGAGAGAGAGAGAGAGAGAGAGAGAGACAGATGAGGAGAAGGTGCGAGATTACTGTTGTCAACAATTGGAGAAAAATCGATATATTAGGGTTGGCACTCTGAAAATTGTCAAAACTTTCGACTCTGGCGAGTAAAACGACTGTTATAATAGATCGAAACGATGAACCGACGCACTGTTTCTGACGATTCAGATTGCACCATCAATAATACAACTGGTGGCGCTGGTGAGCACACACTTAACGGTACACGCATCCTTCTAATACAGAAACGGAACCTTTTCTGACGGGTGCGATCATACCAGCACTAACGCACCGGATCCCATCAGAACTCCGTAGTTAAGCGTGCTTGGGCGAGAGTAGTACTAGGATGGTTGACCTCCTGGGGAAGTCCTCGTGTTGCACCACTTTCTCCCCCAAAACCTTTTAACCGACGATATAGAGCCCTTTCTTACCTTGAACGAACCTTCAACGAAGAATACGTGAATAGTTACGAGCAGTGCTGATAAATATTGTCGACCTCAAAGCAAGTCTCACGCGAATCGTACTCGTGTATAGTTGGCGCAATCTCTGATGGGAGCGATCCTGTACACACCGGTTGATGCTCCAAACTTTAAACCCTCGGAAGGTGGTGTAAACGACGGATTTTGGGGTCGAAGGCGTGACGGATGGCGCCGTGCCCGGTTCGCCATTGTAGTAGTCGAGCGGGGATTCGATCCGATATGCTATAATAGTCATTTCGTTGCCCGAGTAAGAAGTTATAGCCGTTTAAAGTTACCGCTCGAATCTATCGATTTTTCGGCAGCTACGAACGGCCGTAATCTCTCACTCTGAAGACCAAGCACGAATTGAACACAGAGAAGGTACGTCAAAGAAGAGGAGAAAATCCCTTGATCCATTCCCACGTAGCTCTGCGTTTTCTGTCGTGTATCGATTTCTTTTCTAATTCTTCCTGAATTCCTCAAATCCTTTGAATTTTTTTTCCCGTGGCTCATTTTACCTACGTCCTTCAATCCACATTCGTTCGCCAAATAAACGATGTTTTTAATGAGAGAGAGAGAGGGAGAGACAGATGAGGAGAAGGTGCGAGATTACTGTTGTCAACAATTGGAGAAAAATCGATATATTAGGGTTGGCACTCTGAAAATTGTCAAAACTTTTGACTCTGGCGAGTAAAACGACTGTTATAATAGATCGAAACGACGAACCGACGCACTGTTTCTGACGATTCAGATTGCACCATCAATAATACAACTGGTGGCGCTGGTGAGCACACACTTAACGGTACACGCATCCTTCTAATACAGAAACGGAACCTTTTCTGACGGGTGCGATCATTCCAGCACTAACGCACCGGATCCCATCAGAACTCCGTAGTTAAGCGTGCTTGGGCGAGAGTAGTACTAGGATGGTTGACCTCCTGGGGAAGTCCTCGTGTTGCACCCCTTTCTCCCCAAAACCTTTTAACCGACGATATGGAGCCCTTTCTTACCTTGAACGAACCTTCAACGAAGAATACGTGAATAGTTACGAGCAGTGCTGATAAATATTGTCGACCTCAAAGCAAGTCTCACGCGAATCGTACTCGCGTATAGATGGCGCAATCTCTGTTGGGAGCGATCCTGTACACACCGGTTGATGCTCCAAACTTTAAACCCTCGGAAGGTGGTGTAAACGACGGATTTTGGGGTCGAAGGCGTGACGGACGGTGCCGTGCCCGGTTCGCCATTGTAGTAGTCGAGCGGGGATTCGATCCGATATGCTATAATAGTCATTTCGTTGCCCGAGTAAGAAGTTATAGCCGTTTAAAGTTACCGCTCGAATCTATCGATTTTTCGGCAGCTACGAACGGCCGTAATCTCTCACTCTGAAGACCAAGCACGAATTGAACACAGAGAAGGTACGTCAAAGAAGAGGAGAAAATCCCTTGATCCATTCCCACGTAGCTCTGCGTTTTCTGTCGTGTATCGATTTCTTTTCTAATTCTTCCTGAATTCCTCAAATCCTTTGAATTTTTTTTCCCGTGGCTCATTTTACCTACGTCCTTCAATCCACATTCGTTCGCCAAATAAACGATGTTTTTAATGAGAGAGAGAGAGAGAGAGAGAGAGAAACAGATGAGGAGAAGGTGCGAGATTACTGTTGTCAACAATTGGAGAAAAATCGATATATTAGGGTTGGCACTCTGAAAATTGTC
Organism: Hippophae tibetana; assembly: GCA_037013495.1. NCBI lineage: Eukaryota > Viridiplantae > Streptophyta > Magnoliopsida > Rosales > Elaeagnaceae > Hippophae > Hippophae tibetana. Next base: position 50,826,493 of record CM072804.1, on the reverse strand, counting down.
AAAACTTTTGACTCTGGCGAGTAAAACAACTGTTATAATAGATCGAAACGACGAACCGACGCACTGTTTCTGACGATTCGGATTGCACCATCAATAATACAATTGGTGGCGCTGTTGAGCACACACTTAACGGTACACGCGTCCTTCTAATACAGAAACGGAACCTTTTCTGACGGGTGCGATCATACCAGCACTAACGCACCGGATCCCATCAGAACTCCGTAGTTAAGCGTGCTTGGGCGAGAGTAGTACTAGGATGGGTGACCTCCTCGGAAGTCCTCGTGTTGCACCCCTTTCTCCCCCAAAACCTTTTAACCGACGATATGGAGCCCTTTCTTACCATGAACGAACCTTCAACGAAGAATACGTGAATAGTTACGAGCAGTGCTGATAAATATTGTCGACCTCAAAGCAAGTCTCACGCGAATCGTACTCGCGTATAGCTGGCGCAATCGCCGATGGGAGCGATCCTGTACACACCGGTTGATGCTCCAAACTTTAAACCCTCGGAAGGTGGTGTAAATCACGGATTTTGGGGTCGAAGGCGTGGCGAACGGGGCCATGCCCAGTTCGCCATTGTAGTAGTCGAGCGGGGATTCGATCCGATATGCTATAATAGTCATTTCGTTGCCCGAGTAAGAAGTTATAGCCGTTTAAAGTTACCGCTCGGATCTATCGATTTTTCGGCAGTTACGAACGGCGGTAATCTCTCACTCTGAAGACCAAGCACGAATTGAGCACAGAGAAGGTACGTCAAAGAAGAGGAGAAAATCCCTTGATCCATTCCCACGTAGCTCTGCGTTTTCTGTCGTGTATCGATTTCTTTTCTAATTCTTCCTGAATTCCTCAAATCCTTTGAATTTTTTTTCCCGTGGCTCATTTTACCGACGTCCTTCAATCCACATTCGTTCGCCAAATAAACGATGTTTTTAATGAGAGAGAGAGAGAGAGAGACAGATGAGGAGAAGGTGCGAGATTACTGTTGTCAACAATTGGAGAAAAATCGATATATTAGGGTTGGCACTCTGAAAATTGTCAAAACTTTTGACTCTGGCGAGTAAAACGACTGTTATAATAGATCGAAACGACGAACCGACGCACTGTTTCTGACGATTCAGATTGCACCATCAATAATACAACTGGTGGCGCTGGTGAGCACACACTTAACGATACACGCATCCTTCTAATACAGAAACGGAACCTTTTCTAACGGGTGCGATCATTCCAGCACTAACGCACCGGATCCCATCAGAACTCCGTAGTTAAGCGTGCTTGGGCGAGAGTAGTACTAGGATGGTTGACCTCCTGGGGAAGTCCTCGTGTTGCACCCCTTTCTCCCCAAAACCTTTTAACCGACGATATGGAGCCCTTTCTTACCTTGAACGAACCTTCAACGAAGAATACGTGAATAGTTACGAGCAGTGCTGATAAATATTGTCGACCTCAAAGCAAGTCTCACGCGAATCGTACTCGCGTATAGCTGGCGCAATCTCTGTTGGGAGCGATCCTGTACACACCGGTTGATGCTCCAAACTTTAAACCCTCGGAAGGTGGTGTAAACGACGGATTTTGGGGTCGAAGGCGTGACGGACGGTGCCGTGCCCGGTTCGCCATTGTAGTAGTCGAGCGGGGATTCGATCCGATATGCAATAATAGTCATTTCGTTGCCCGAGTAAGAAGTTATAGCCGTTTAAAGTTACCGCTCGAATCTATCGATTTTTCGGCAGCTACGAACGGCCGTAATCTCTCACTCTGAAGACCAAGCACGAATTGAACACAGAGAAGGTACGTCAAAGAAGAGGAGAAAATCCCTTGATCCATTCCCACGTAGCTCTGCGTTTTCTGTCGTGTATCGATTTCTTTTCTAATTCTTCCTGAATTCCTCAAATCCTTTGAATTTTTTTTCCCGTGGCTCATTTTACCTACGTCCTTCAATCCACATTCGTTCGCCAAATAAACGATGTTTTTAATGAGAGAGAGAGAGAGAGAGAGAAACAGATGAGGAGAAGGTGCGAGATTACTGTTGTCAACAATTGGAGAAAAATCGATATATTAGGGTTGGCACTCTGAAAATTGTCAAAACTTTTGACTCTGGCGAGTAAAACGACTGTTATAATAGATCGAAACGACGAACCGACGCACTGTTTCTGACGATTCAGATTGCACCATCAATAATACAACTGGTGGCGCTGGTGAGCACACACTTAACGGTACACGCATCCTTCTAATACAGAAACGGAACCTTTTCTGACGGGTGCGATCATACCAGCACTAACGCACCGGATCCCATCAGAACTCCGTAGATAAGCGTGCTTGGGCGAGAGTAGTACTAGGATGGGTGACCTCCTGGGAAGTCCTCGTGTTGCACCCCTTTCTCCCCCAAAACCTTTTAACCGATGATATGGAGCCCTTTCTTACCTTGAACGAACCTTCAACGAAGAATACGTGAATAGTTACGAGCAGTGCTGATAAATATTGTCGACCTCAAAGCAAGTCTCACGCGAATCGTACTCGCGTATAGCTGGCGCAATCTCTGATGGGAGCGATCCTGTACACACCGGTTGATGCTCCAAACTTTAAACCCTCGGAAGGTGGTGTAAACGACGGATTTTGGGGTCGAAGGCATGACGGACGGCGCCGTGCCCGGTTCGCCATTGTAGTAGTCGAGCGGGGATTCGATCCGATATGCTATAATAGTCATTTCGTTGCCCGAGTAAGAAGTTATAGCCGTTTAAAGTTACCGCTCGGATCTATCGATTTTTTGGCAGCTACGAACGGCCGTAATCTCTCACTCTGAAGACCAAGCACGAATTGAACACAGAGAAGGTACGTCAAAGAAGAGGAGAAAATCCCTTGATCCATTCCCACGTAGCTCTGCGTTTTCTGTCGTGTATCGATTTCTTTTCTAATTCTTCCTGAATTCCTCAAATCCTTTGAATTTTTTTTCCCGTGGCTCATTTTACCTAAGTCATTCAATCCACATTCGTTCGCCAAATAAACGATGTTTTTAATGAGAGAGAGAGACAGATGAGGAGAAGGTGCGAGATTACTGTTGTCAACAATTGGAGAAAAATCGATATATTAGGGTTGGCACTCTGAAAATTGTCAAAACTTTTGACTCTGGCGAGTAAAACGACTGTTATAGTAGATCGAAACGACGAACCGACGCACTGTTTCTGACGATTCGGATTGCACCATCAATAATACAATTGGTGGCGCTGTTGAGCACACACTTAACGGTACACGCGTCCTTCTAATACAGAAACGGAACCTTTTCTGACGGGTGCGATCATACCAGCACTAACGCACCGGATCCCATCAGAACTCCGTAGTTAAGCGTGCTTGGGCGAGAGTAGTACTAGGATGGGTGACCTCCTCGGAAGTCCTCGTGTTGCACCCCTTTCTCCCCCAAAACCTTTTAACCGACGATATGGAGCCCTTTCTTACCATGAACGAACCTTCAACGAAGAATACGTGAATAGTTACGAGCAGTGCTGATAAATATTGTCGACCTCAAAGCAAGTCTCACGCGAATCGTACTCGCGTATAGCTGGCGCAATCGCCGATGGGAGCGATCCTGTACACACCGGTTGATGCTCCAAACTTTAAACCCTCGGAAGGTGGTGTAAATCACGGATTTTGGGGTCGAAGGCGTGGCGAACGGGGCCATGCCCAGTTCGCCATTGTAGTATTCGAGCGGGGATTCGATCCGATATGCTATAATAGTCATTTCGTTGCCCGAGTAAGAAGTTATAGCCGTTTAAAGTTACCGCTCGGATCTATCGATTTTTCGGCAGCTACGAACGGCGGTAATCTCTCACTCTGAAGACCAAGCACGAATTGAACACAGAGAAGGTACGTCAAAGAAGAGGAGAAAATCCCTTGATCCATTCCCACGTAGCTCTGCGTTTTCTGTCGTGTATCGATTTCTTTTCTAATTCTTCCTGAATTCCTCAAATCCTTTGAATTTTTTTTCCCGTGGCTCATTTTACTTACGTCCTTCAATCCACATTCGTTCGCCAAATAAACGATGTTTTTAATGAGAGAGAGAGAGAGAGAGAGAGACAGATGAGGAGAAGGTGCGAGATTACTGTTGTCAACAATTGGAGAAAAATCGATATATTAGGGTTGGCACTCTGAAAATTGTCAAAACTTTTGACTCTGGCGAGTAAAACGACTGTTATAATAGATCGAAACGACGAACCGACGCACTGTTTCTGACGATTCAGATTGCACCATCAATAATACAACTGGTGGCGCTGGTGAGCACACACTTAACGGTACACGCATCCTTCTAATACAGAAACGGAACCTTTTCTGACGGGTGCGATCATTCCAGCACTAACGCACCGGATCCCATCAGAACTCCGTAGTTAAGCGTGCTTGGGCGAGAGTAGTACTAGGATGGTTGACCTCCTGGGGAAGTCCTCGTGTTGCACCCCTTTCTCCCCAAAACCTTTTAACCGACGATATGGAGCCCTTTCTTACCTTGAACGAACCTTCAACGAAGAATACGTGAATAGTTACGAGCAGTGCTGATAAATATTGTCGACCTCAAAGCAAGTCTCACGCGAATCGTACTCGCGTATAGCTGGCGCAATCTCTGTTGGGAGCGATCCTGTACACACCGGTTGATGCTCCAAACTTTAAACCCTCGGAAGGTGGTGTAAACGACGGATTTTGGGGTCGAAGCCGTGACGGACGACGCCGTGCCCGGTTTGCCATTGTAGTAGTCGAGCGGGGATTCGATCCGATATGCTATAATAGTCATTTCGTTGCCCGAGTAAGAAGTTATAGCCGTTTAAAGTTACCGCTCGAATCTATCGATTTTTCGGCAGCTACGAACGGCCGTAATCTCTCACTCTGAAGACCAAGCACGAATTGAACACAGAGAAGGTACGTCAAAGAAGAGGAGAAAATCCCTTGATCCATTCCCACGTAGCTCTGCGTTTTCTGTCGTGTATCGATTTCTTTTCTAATTCTTCCTGAATTCCTCAAATCCTTTGAATTTTTTTCCCGTGGCTCATTTTACCTACGTCCTTCAATCCACATTCGTTCGCCAAATAAACGATGTTTTTAATGAGAGAGAGAGAGAGAGAGAGAGAGGCAGATGAGGAGAAGGTGCGAGATTACTGTAGTCAACAATTGGAGAAAAATCGATATATTAGGGTTGGCACTCTGAAAATTGTCAAAACTTTTGACTCTGGCGAGTAAAACGACTGTTATAATAGATCGAAACGATGAACCGACGCACTGTTTCTGACGATTCAGATTGCACCATCAATAATACAACTGGTGGCGCTGGTGAGCACACACTTAACGGTACACGCATCCTTCTAATACAGAAACGGAACCTTTTCTGACGGGTGCGATCATACAAGCACTAACGCACCGGATCCCATCAGAACTCCGTAGTTAAGCGTGCTTGGGCGAGAGTAGTACTAGGATGGTTGACCTCCTGGGGAAGTCCTCGTGTTGCACCACTTTCTCCCCCAAAACCTTTTAACCGACGATATAGAGCCCTTTCTTACCTTGAACGAACCTTCAACGAAGAATACGTGAATAGTTACGAGCAGTGCTGATAAATATTGTCGACCTCAAAGCAAGTCTCACGCGAATCGTACTCGTGTATAGTTGGCGCAATCTCTGATGGGAGCGATCCTGTACACACCGGTTGATGCTCCAAACTTTAAACCCTCGGAAGGTGGTGTAAACGACGGATTTTGGGGTCGAAGGCGTGACGGACGGCGCCGTGCCCGGTTCGCCATTGTAGTAGTCGAGCGGGGATTCGATCCGATATGCTATAATAGTCATTTCGTTGCCCGAGTAAGAAGTTATAGCCGTTTAAAGTTACCGCTCGAATCTATCGATTTTTCGGCAGCTACGAACGGCCGTAATCTCTCACTCTGAAGACCAAGCACGAATTGAACACAGAGAAGGTACGTCAAAGAAGAGGAGAAAATCCCTTGATCCATTCCCACGTAGCTCTGCGTTTTCTGTCGTGTATCGATTTCTTTTCTAATTCTTCCTGAATTCCTCAAATCCTTTGAATTTTTTTTCCCGTGGCTCATTTTACCTACGTCCTTCAATCCACATTCGTTCGCCAAATAAACGATGTTTTTAATGAGAGAGAGAGAGAGAGAGAGACAGATGAGGAGAAGGTGCGAGATTACTGTTGTCAACAATTGGAGAAAAATCGATATATTAGGGTTGGCACTCTGAAAATTGTCAAAACTTTTGACTCTGGCGAGTAAAACGACTGTTATAATAGATCGAAACGACGAACCGACGCACTGTTTCTGACGATTCAGATTGCACCATCAATAATACAACTGGTGGCGCTGGTGAGCACACACTTAACGGTACACGCATCCTTCTAATACAGAAACGGAACCTTTTCTGACGGGTGCGATCATTCCAGCACTAACACACCGGATCCCATCAGAACTCCGTAGTTAAGCGTGCTTGGGCGAGAGTAGTACTAGGATGGTTGACCTCCTGGGGAAGTCCTCGTGTTGCACCCCTTTCTCCCCAAAACCTTTTAACCGACGATATGGAGCCCTTTCTTACCTTGAACGAACCTTCAACGAAGAATACGTGAATAGTTACGAGCAGTGCTGATAAATATTGTCGACCTCAAAGCAAGTCTCACGCGAATCGTACTCGCGTATAGATGGCGCAATCTCTGTTGGGAGCGATCCTGTACACACCGGTTGATGCTCCAAACTTTAAACCCTCGGAAGGTGGTGTAAACGACGGATTTTGGGGTCGAAGGCGTGACGGACGGTGTCGTGCCCGGTTCGCCATTGTAGTAGTCGAGCGGGGATTCGATCCGATATGCTATAATAGTCATTTCGTTGCCCGAGTAAGAAGTTATAGCCGTTTAAAGTTACCGCTCGGATCTATCGATTTTTCGGCAGCTACGAACGGCGGTAATCTCTCACTCTGAAGACCAAGCACGAATTGAACACAGAGAAGGTACGTCAAAGAAGAGGAGAAAATCCCTTGATCCATTCCCACGTAGCTCTGCGTTTTCTGTCGTGTATCGATTTCTTTTCTAATTCTTCCTGAATTCCTCAAATCCTTTGAATTTTTTTTCCCGTGGCTCATTTTACTTACGTCCTTCAATCCACATTCGTTCGCCAAATAAACGATGTTTTTAATGAGAGAGAGAGAGAGAGAGAGACAGATGAGGAGAAGGTGCGAGATTACTGTTGTCAACAATTGGAGAAAAATCGATATATTAGGGTTGGCACTCTGAAAATTGTCAAAACTTTTGACTCTGGCGAGTAAAACGACTGTTATAATAGATCGAAACGACGAACCGACGCACTGTTTCTGACGATTCAGATTGCACCATCAATAATACAACTGGTGGCGCTGGTGAGCACACACTTAACGGTACACGCATCCTTCTAATACAGAAACGGAACCTTTTCTGACGGGTGCGATCATTCCAGCACTAACGCACCGGATCCCATCAGAACTCCGTAGTTAAGCGTGCTTGGGCGAGAGTAGTACTAGGATGGTTGACCTCCTGGGGAAGTCCTCGTGTTGCACCCCTTTCTCCCCAAAACCTTTTAACCGACGATATGGAGCCCTTTCTTACCTTGAACGAACCTTCAACGAAGAATACGTGAATAGTTACGAGCAGTGCTGATAAATATTGTCGACCTCAAAGCAAGTCTCACGCGAATCGTACTCGCGTATAGCTGGCGCAATCTCTGTTGGGAGCGATCCTGTACACACCGGTTGATGCTCCAAACTTTAAACCCTCGGAAGGTGGTGTAAACGACGGATTTTGGGGTCGAAGGCGTGACGGACGACGCCGTGCCCGGTTTGCCATTGTAGTAGTCGAGCGGGGATTCGATCCGATATGCTATAATAGTCATTTCGTTGCCCGAGTAAGAAGTTATAGCCGTTTAAAGTTACCGCTCGAATCTATCGATTTTTCGGCAGCTACGAACGGCCGTAATCTCTCACTCTGAAGACCAAGCACGAATTGAACACAGAGAAGGTACGTCAAAGAAGAGGAGAAAATCCCTTGATCCATTCCCACGTAGCTCTGCGTTTTCTGTCGTGTATCGATTTCTTTTCTAATTCTTCCTGAATTCCTCAAATCCTTTGAATTTTTTTTCCCGTGGCTCATTTTACCTACGTCCTTCAATCCACATTCGTTCGCCAAATAAACGATGTTTTTAATGAGAGAGAGAGAGACAGATGAGGAGAAGGTGCGAGATTACTGTTGTCAACAATTGGAGAAAAATCGATATATTAGGGTTGGCACTCTGAAAATTGTCAAAACTTTTGACTCTGGCGAGTAAAACGACTGTTATAATAGATCGAAACGATGAACCGACGCACTGTTTCTGACGATTCAGATTGCACCATCAATAATACAACTGGTGGCGCTGGTGAGCACACACTTAACGGTACACGCATCCTTCTAATACAGAAACGGAACCTTTTCTGACGGGTGCGATCATACAAGCACTAACGCACCGGATCCCATCAGAACTCCGTAGTTAAGCGTGCTTGGGCGAGAGTAGTACTAGGATGGTTGACCTCCTGGGGAAGTCCTCGTGTTGCACCACTTTCTCCCCCAAAACCTTTTAACCGACGATATAGAGCCCTATCTTACCTTGAACGAACCTTCAACGAAGAATACGTGAATAGTTACGAGCAGTGCTGATAAATATTGTCGACCTCAAAGCAAGTCTCACGCGAATCGTACTCGTGTATAGTTGGCGCAATCTCTGATGGGAGCGATCCTGTACACACCGGTTGATGCTCCAAACTTTAAACCCTCGGAAGGTGGTGTAAACGACGGATTTTGGGGTCGAAGGCGTGACGGACGGCGCCGTGCCCGGTTCGCCATTGTAGTAGTCGAGCGGGGATTCGATCCGATATGCTATAATAGTCATTTCGTTGCCCGAGTAAGAAGTTATAGCCGTTTAAAGTTACCGCTCGAATCTATCGATTTTTCGGCAGCTACGAACGGCCGTAATCTCTCACTCTGAAGACCAAGCACGAATTGAACACAGAGAAGGTACGTCAAAGAAGAGGAGAAAATCCCTTGATCCATTCCCACGTAGCTCTGCGTTTTCTGTCGTGTATCGATTTCTTTTCTAATTCTTCCTGAATTCCTCAAATCCTTTGAATTTTTTTTCCCGTGGCTCATTTTACCTACGTCCTTCAATCCACATTCGTTCGCCAAATAAACGATGTTTTTAATGAGAGAGAGAGAGAGAGAGAGACAGATGAGGAGAAGGTGCGAGATTACTGTTGTCAACAATTGGAGAAAAATCGATATATTAGGGTTGGCACTCTGAAAATTGTCAAAACTTTTGACTCTGGCGAGTAAAACGACTGTTATAATAGATCGAAACGACGAACCGACGCACTGTTTCTGACGATTCAGATTGCACCATCAATAATACAACTGGTGGCGCTGGTGAGCACACACTTAACGGTACACGCATCCTTCTAATACAGAAACGGAACCTTTTCTGACGGGTGCGATCATTCCAGCACTAACGCACCGGATCCCATCAGAACTCCGTAGTTAAGCGTGCTTGGGCGAGAGTAGTACTAGGATGGTTGACCTCCTCGGGAAGTCCTCGTGTTGCACCCCTTTCTCCCCAAAACCTTTTAACCGACGATATGGAGCCCTTTCTTACCTTGAACGAACCTTCAACGAAGAATACGTGAATAGTTACGAGCAGTGCTGATAAATATTGTCGACCTCAAAGCAAGTCTCACGCGAATCGTACTCGCGTATAGATGGCGCAATCTCTGTTGGGAGCGATCCTGTACACACCGGTTGATGCTCCAAATTTTAAACCCTCGGAAGGTGGTGTAAACGACGGATTTTGGGGTCGAAGGCGTGACGGACGGTGCCGTGCCCGGTTCGCCATTGTAGTAGTCGAGCGGGGATTCGATCCGATATGCTATAATAGTCATTTCGTTGCCCGAGTAAGAAGTTATAGCCGTTTAAAGTTACCGCTCGGATCTATCGATTTTTCGGCAGCTACGAACGGCGGTAATCTCTCAATCTGAAGACCAAGCACGAATTGAACACAGAGAAGGTACGTCAAAGAAGAGGAGAAAATCCCTTGATCCATTCCCACGTAGCTCTGCGTTTTCTGTCGTGTATCGATTTCTTTTCTAATTCTTCCTGAATTCCTCAAATCCTTTGAATTTTTTTTCCCGTGGCTCATTTTACCTACGTCCTTCAATCCACATTCGTTCGCCAAATAAACGATGTTTTTAATGAGAGAGAGAGAGAGAGAGAGAAACAGATGAGGAGAAGGTGCGAGATTACTGTTGTCAACAATTGGAGAAAAATCGATATATTAGGGTTGGCACTCTGAAAATTGTCAAAACTTTTGACTCTGGCGAGTAAAACGACTGTTATAATAGATCGAAACGACGAACCGACGCACTGTTTCTGACGATTCAGATTGCACCATCAATAATACAACTGGTGGCGCTGGTGAGCACACACTTAACGGTACACGCATCCTTCTAATACAGAAACGGAACCTTTTCTGACGGGTGCGATCATACCAGCACTAACGCACCGGATCCCATCAGAACTCCGTAGATAAGCGTGCTTGGGCGAGAGTAGTACTAGGATGGGTGACCTCCTGGGAAGTCCTCGTGTTGCACCCCTTTCTCCCCCAAAACCTTTTAACCGATGATATGGAGCCCTTTCTTACCTTGAACGAACCTTCAACGAAGAATACGTGAATAGTTACGAGCAGTGCTGATAAATATTGTCGACCTCAAAGCAAGTCTCACGCGAATCGTACTCGCGTATAGCTGGCGCAATCTCTGATGGGAGCGATCCTGTACACACCGGTTGATGCTCCAAACTTTAAACCCTCGGAAGGTGGTGTAAACGACGGATTTTGGGGTCGAAGGCATGACGGACGGCGCCGTGCCCGGTTCGCCATTGTAGTAGTCGAGCGGGGATTCGATCCGATATGCTATAATAGTCATTTCGTTGCCCGAGTAAGAAGTTATAGCCGTTTAAAGTTACCGCTCGGATCTATCGATTTTTTGGCAGCTACGAACGGCCGTAATCTCTCACTCTGAAGACCAAGCACGAATTGAACACAGAGAAGGTACGTCAAAGAAGAGGAGAAAATCCCTTGATCCATTCCCACGTAGCTCTGCGTTTTCTGTCGTGTATCGATTTCTTTTCTAATTCTTCCTGAATTCCTCAAATCCTTTGAATTTTTTTTCCCGTGGCTCATTTTACCTAAGTCATTCAATCCACATTCGTTCGCCAAATAAACGATGTTTTTAATGAGAGAGAGAGACAGATGAGGAGAAGGTGCGAGATTACTGTTGTCAACAATTGGAGAAAAATCGATATATTAGGGTTGGCACTCTGAAAATTGTCAAAACTTTTGACTCTGGCGAGTAAAACGACTGTTATAGTAGATCGAAACGACGAACCGACGCACTGTTTCTGACGATTCGGATTGCACCATCAATAATACAATTGGTGGCGCTGTTGAGCACACACTTAACGGTACACGCGTCCTTCTAATACAGAAACGGAACCTTTTCTGACGGGTGCGATCATACCAGCACTAATGCACCGGATCCCATCAGAACTCCGTAGTTAAGCGTGCTTGGGCGAGAGTAGTACTAGGATGGGTGACCTCCTCGGAAGTCCTCGTGTTGCACCCCTTTCTCCCCCAAAACCTTTTAACCGACGATATGGAGCCCTTTCTTACCATGAACGAACCTTCAACGAAGAATACGTGAATAGTTACGAGCAGTGCTGATAAATATTGTCGACCTCAAAGCAAGTCTCACGCGAATCGTACTCGCGTATAGCTGGCGCAATCGCCGATGGGAGCGATCCTGTACACACCGGTTGATGCTCCAAACTTTAAACCCTCGGAAGGTGGTGTAAATCACGGATTTTGGGGTCGAAGGCGTGGCGAACGGGGCCATGCCCAGTTCGCCATTGTAGTATTCGAGCGGGGATTCGATCCGATATGCTATAATAGTCATTTCGTTGCCCGAGTAAGAAGTTATAGCCGTTTAAAGTTACCGCTCGGATCTATCGATTTTTCGGCAGCTACGAACGGCGGTAATCTCTCACTCTGAAGACCAAGCACGAATTGAACACAGAGAAGGTACGTCAAAGAAGAGGAGAAAATCCCTTGATCCATTCCCACGTAGCTCTGCGTTTTCTGTCGTGTATCGATTTCTTTTCTAATTCTTCCTGAATTCCTCAAATCCTTTGAATTTTTTTTCCCGTGGCTCATTTTACTTACGTCCTTCAATCCACATTCGTTCGCCAAATAAACGATGTTTTTAATGAGAGAGAGAGAGAGAGAGAGACAGATGAGGAGAAGGTGCGAGATTACTGTTTTCAACAATTGGAGAAAAATCGATATATTAGGGTTGGCACTCTGAAAATTGTCAAAACTTTTGACTCTGGCGAGTAAAACGACTGTTATAATAGATCGAAACGACGAACCGACGCACTGTTTCTGACGATTCAGATTGCACCATCAATAATACAACTGGTGGCGCTGGTGAGCACACACTTAACGGTACACGCATCCTTCTAATACAGAAACGGAACCTTTTCTGACGGGTGCGATCATTCCAGCACTAACGCACCGGATCCCATCAGAACTCCGTAGTTAAGCGTGCTTGGGCGAGAGTAGTACTAGGATGGTTGACCTCCTGGGGAAGTCCTCGTGTTGCACCCCTTTCTCCCCAAAACCTTTTAACCGACGATATGGAGCCCTTTCTTACCTTGAACGAACCTTCAACGAAGAATACGTGAATAGTTACGAGCAGTGCTGATAAATATTGTCGACCTCAAAGCAAGTCTCACGCGAATCGTACTCGCGTATAGCTGGCGCAATCTCTGTTGGGAGCGATCCTGTACACACCGGTTGATGCTCCAAACTTTAAACCCTCGGAAGGTGGTGTAAACGACGGATTTTGGGGTCGAAGGTGTGACGGACGACGCCGTGCCCGGTTTGCCATTGTAGTAGTCGAGCGGGGATTCGATCCGATATGCTATAATAGTCATTTCGTTGCCCGAGTAAGAAGTTATAGCCGTTTAAAGTTACCGCTCGAATCTATCGATTTTTCGGCAGCTACGAACGGCCGTAATCTCTCACTCTGAAGACCAAGCACGAATTGAACACAGAGAAGGTACGTCAAAGAAGAGGAGAAAATCCCTTGATCCATTCCCACGTAGCTCTGCGTTTTCTGTCGTGTATCGATTTCTTTTCTAATTCTTCCTGAATTCCTCAAATCCTTTGAATTTTTTTTCCCGTGGCTCATTTTACCTACGTCCTTCAATCCACATTCGTTCGCCAAATAAACGATGTTTTTAATGAGAGAGAGAGAGAGAGAGAGACAGATGAGGAGAAGGTGCGAGATTACTGTTGTCAACAATTGGAGAAAAATCGATATATTAGGGTTGGCACTCTGAAAATTGTCAAAACTTTTGACTCTGGCGAGTAAAACGACTGTTATAATAGATCGAAACGACGAACCGACGCACTGTTTCTGACGATTCAGATTGCACCATCAATAATACAACTGGTGGCGCTGCTGAGCACACACTTAACGGTACACGCATCCTTCTAATACAGAAACGGAACCTTTTTTGACGGGTGCGATCATACCAGCACTACCGCACCGGATCCCATCAGAACTCCGTAGTTAAGCGTGCTTGGGCGAGAGACGTACTAGGATGGTTGACCTCCTGGGGAAGTCCTCGTGTTGCACCCCTTTCTCCCCCAAAACCTTTTAACCGACGATATAGAGCCCTTTCTTACCTTGAACGAACCTTCAACAAAGAATACGTGAATAGTTACGAGTAGTGCTGATAAATATTGTCGACCTCAAAGCAAGTCTCACGTCAATCGTACTCACGTATAGCTGGCACAATCTCTGATGGGAGCGATCCTGTACACACCGGTTGATGCTCCAAACTTTAGACCCTCGGAAGGTGGTGTAAACGACGGATTTTGGGGTCGAAGGCATGACGGACGGCGTCGTGCCCGGTTCGCCATTGTAGTAGTCGAGCGGGGATTCGATCCGATATGCTATAATAGGCATTTCGTTGCCGGAGTAAGAAGTTATAGCCGTTTAAAGTTACCGCTCGGATCTATCGATTTTTCGGCAGCTACGAACGGCCGTAATCTCTCACTCTGAAGACCAAGCACGAATTGAACACAGAGAAGGTACGTCAAAGAAGAGGAGAAAATCCCTTGATCCATTCCCACGTAGCTCTGCGTTTTCTATCGTGTATCGATTTCTTTTCTAATTCTTCCTGAATTCCTCAAATCCTTTGAATTTTTTTTCCCGTGGCTCATTTTACCTAAGTCCTTCAATCCACATTCGTTCGCCAAATAAACGATGTTTTTAATGAGAGAGAGAGAGAGAGAGAGAGATAGATGAGGAGAAGGTGCGAGATTACTGTTGTCAACAATTGGAGAAAAATCGATATATTAGGGTTGGCACTCTGAAAATTGTCAAAACTTTTGACTCTGGCTAGTAAAACGACTGTTATAGTAGATCGAAACGATGAACTGACGCACTGTTTCTGACGATTCAGATTGCACCATCAATAATAAAACTGGTGGCGCTGTTGAGCACACACTTAACGGTACACGCGTCCTTCTAATACAGAAACGGAACCTTTTCTGACGGGTGCGATCATACCAGCACTAACGCACCGGATCCCATCAGAACTCCGTAGTTAAGCGTGCTTGGGCGAGAGTAGTACTAGGATGGGTGACCTCCTAGGAAGTCCTCGTGTTGCACCCCTTTCTCCCCCAAAACATTTTAACCGAAGATATGGAGCCCTTTCTTACCTTGAACGAACCTTCAACGAAGAATACGTGAATAGTTACGAGCAGTGCTGATAAATATTGTCGACCTCAAAGCAAGTCTCACGCGAACCGTACTCGTGTATAGCTGGCGCAATCGCCGATGGGAGCGTTCCTGTACACACCCGTTGATGCTCCAAACTTTAAACCCTCGGAAGGTGGTGTAAACGACGGATTTTGGGGTCGAAGGCATGGGGAACGCGGCCATGCCCAGTTCGCCATTGTAGTAGTCGAGCGGGGATTCGATCCGATATGCTATAATAGTCATTTCGTTGCCCGAGTAAGAAGTTATAGCCGTTTAAAGTTACCGCTCGGATCTATCGATTTTTCGGCAGCTACGAACGGCCGTATTCTCTCACTCTGAAGACCAAGCACGAATTGAACACAGAGAAGGTACGTCAAAGAAGAGGAGAAAATCCCTTGATCCATTCCAACGTAGCTCTGCGTTTTCTGTCGTGTATCGATTTCTTTTCTAATTCTTCCTGAATTCCTCAAATCCTTTGAATTTTTTTTCCCGTGGCTCATTTTACCTACGTCCTTCAATCCACATTCGTTCGCCAAATAAATGATGTTTTTAATGAGAGACAGAGAGAAATGAGGAGAAGGTGCAAGATTACTGTTGTCAACAATTGGAGAAAAATCGATATATTAGGGTTGGCACTCTGAAAATTGTCAAAACTTTTGACTCTGGCGAGTAAAACGACTGTTATAGTAGATCCAAACGACGAACCGACGCACTGTTTCTGACGATTGGGATTGCACCATCAATAATACAACTGGTGGCGCTGCTGAGCACACACTTAACGGTACACGCATCCTTCTAATACAGAAACGGAACCTTTTTTGACGGGTGCGATCATACCAGCACTACCGCACCGGATCCCATCAGAACTCCGTAGTTAAGCGTGCTTGGGCGAGAGAAGTACTAGGATGGTTGACCTCCTGGGGAAGTCCTCGTGTTGCACCCCTTTCTCCCCCAAAACCTTTTAACCGACGATATGGAGCCCTTTCTTACCTTGAACGAACCTTCAACGAAGAATACGTGAATAGTTACGAGTATTGCTGATAAATATTGTCGACCTCAAAGCAAGTCTCACGTCAATCGTACTCACGTATAGCTGGCACAATCTCTGATGGGAGCGATCCTGTACACACCGGTTGATGCTCCAAACTTTAGACCCTCGGAAGGTGGTGTAAACGACGGATTTTGGGGTCGAAGGCATGACGGAAGGCGCCGTGCCCGGTTCGCCATTGTAGTAGTCGAGCGGGGATTCGATCCGATATGCTATAATAGTCATTTCGTTGCCCGAGTAAGAAGTTATAGCCGTTTAAAGTTACCGCTCGGATCTATCGATTTTTCGGCAGCTACGAACGGCCGTAATCTCTCACTCTGAAGACCAATCACGAATTGAACACAGAGAAGGTACGTCAAAGAAGAGGAGAAAATCCCTTGATCCATTCCCACGTAGCTCTGCGTTTTCTGTCGTGTATCGATTTCTTTTCTAATTCTTCCTGAATTCCTCAAATCCTTTGAATTTTTTTTCCCGTGGCTCATTTTACCTACGTCCTTCAATCCACATTCGTTCGCCAAATAAACGATGTTTTTAATGAGAGAGAGAGAGAGAGAGAGACAGATGAGGAGAAGGTGCGAGATTACTGTTGTCAACAATTGGAGAAAAATCGATATATTAGGGTTGGCACTCTGAAAATTGTCAAAACTTTTGACTCTGGCGAGTAAAACGACTGTTATAATAGATCGAAACGACGAACCGACGCACTGTTTCTGACGATTCAGATTGCACCATCAATAATACAACTGGTGGCGCTGGTGAGCACACACTTAACGGTACACGCATCCTTCTAATACAGAAACGGAACCTTTTCTGACGGGTGCGATCATTCCAGCACTAACGCACCGGATCCCATCAGAACTCCGTAGTTAAGCGTGCTTGGGCGAGAGTAGTACTAGGATGGGTGACCTCCTAGGAAGTCCTCGTGTTGCACCCCTTTCTCCCCCAAAACATTTTAACCGACGATATGGAGCCCTTTCTTACCTTGAACGAACCTTCAACGAAGAATACGTGAATAGTTACGAGCAGTGCTGATAAATATTGTCGACCTCAAAGCAAGTCTCACGCGAACGGTACTCGTGTATAGCTGGCGCAATCGCCGATGGGAGCGTTCCTGTACACACCCGTTGATGCTCCAAACTTTAAACCCTCGGAAGGTGGTGTAAACGACGGATTTTGGGGTCGAAGGCATGGGGAACGGGGCCATGCCCAGTTCGCCATTGTAGTAGTCGAGCGGGGATTCGATCCGATATGCTATAATAGTCATTTCGTTGCCCGAGTAAGAAGTTATAGCCGTTTAAAGTTACCGCTCGGATCTATCGATTTTTCGGCAGCTACGAACGGCCGTAATCTCTCACTCTGAAGACCAATCACGAATTGAACACAGAGAAGGTACGTCAAAGAAGAGGAGAAAATCCCTTGATCCATTCCAACGTAGCTCTGCGTTTTCTGTCGTGTATCGATTTCTTTTCTAATTCTTCCTGAATTCCTCAAATCCTTTGAATTTTTTTTCCCGTGGCTCATTTTACCTACGTCCTTCAATCCACATTCGTTCGCCAAATAAACGATGTTTTTAATGAGAGAGAGAGAGAGAGAGACAGATGAGGAGAAGGTGCGAGATTACTGTTGTCAACAATTGGAGAAAAATCGATATATTAGGGTTGGCACTCTGAAAATTGTCAAAACTTTTGACTCTGGCGAGTAAAACGACTGTTATAGTAGATCCAAACGACGAACCGACGCACTGTTTCTGACGATTGGGATTGCACCATCAATAATACAACTGGTGGCGCTGCTGAGCACACACTTAACGGTACACGCATCCTTCTAATACAGAAACGGAACCTTTTTTGACGGGTGCGATCATACCAGCACTACCGCACCGGATCCCATCAGAACTCCGTAGTTAAGCGTGCTTGGGCGAGAGAAGTACTAGGATGGTTGACCTCCTGGGGAAGTCCTCGTGTTGCACCCCTTTCTCCCCCAAAACCTTTTAACCGACGATATGGAGCCCTTTCTTACCTTGAACGAACCTTCAACGAAGAATACGTGAATAGTTACGAGTAGTGCTGATAAATATTGTCGACCTCAAAGCAAGTCTCACGCGAACCGTACTCGTGTATAGCTGGCGCAATCGCCGATGGGAGCGTTCCTGTACACACCCGTTGATGCTCCAAACTTTAAACCCTCGGAAGGTGGTGTAAACGACGGATTTTGGGGTCGAAGGCGTGGGGAACGGGGCCATGCCCAGTTCGCCATTGTAGTAGTCGAGCGGGGATTCGATCCGATATGCTATAATAGTCATTTCGTTGCCCGAGTAAGAAGTTATAGCCGTTTAAAGTTACCGCTCGAATCTATCGATTTTTCGGCAGCTACGAACGGCCGTAATCTCTCACTCTGAAGACCAAGCACGAATTGAACACAGAGAAGGTACGTCAAAGAAGAGGAGAAAATCCCTTGATCCATTCCCACGTAGCTCTGCGTTTTCTGTCGTGTATCGATTTCTTTTCTAATTCTTCCTGAATTCCTCAAATCCTTTGAATTTTTTTTCCCGTGGCTCATTTTACTTACGTCCTTCAATCCACATTCGTTCGCCAAATAAACGATGTTTTTAATGAGAGAGAGAGAGAGAGAGAGACAGATGAGGAGAAGGTGCGAGATTACTGTTGTCAACAATTGGAGAAAAATCGATATATTAGGGTTGGCACTCTGAAAATTGTCAAAACTTTTGACTCTGGCGAGTAAAACGACTGTTATAATAGATCGAAACGACGAACCGACGCACTGTTTCTGACGATTCAGATTGCACCATCAATAATACAACTGGTGGCGCTGGTGAGCACACACTTAACGGTACACGCATCCTTCTAATACAGAAACGGAACCTTTTCTGACGGGTGCGATCATTCCAGCACTAACGCACCGGATCCCATCAGAACTCCGTAGTTAAGCATGCTTGGGCGAGAGTAGTACTAGGATGGTTGACCTCCTGGGGAAGTCCTCGTGTTGCACCCCTTTCTCCCCAAAACCTTTTAACCGACGATATGGAGCCCTTTCTTACCTTGAACGAACCTTCAACGAAGAATACGTGAATAGTTACGAGCAGTGCTGATAAATATTGTCGACCTCAAAGCAAGTCTCACGCGAATCGTACTCGCGTATAGCTGGCGCAATCTCTGTTGGGAGCGATCCTGTACACACCGGTTGATGCTCCAAACTTTAAACCCTCGGAAGGTGGTGTAAACGACGGATTTTGGGGTCGAAGGCGTGACGGACGACGCCGTGCCCGGTTTGCCATTGTAGTAGTCGAGCGGGGATTCGATCCGATATGCTATAATAGTCATTTCGTTGCCCGAGTAAGAAGTTATAGCCGTTTAAAGTTACCGCTCGAATCTATCGATTTTTCGGCAGCTACGAACGGCCGTAATCTCTCACTCTGAAGACCAAGCACGAATTGAACACAGAGAAGGTACGTCAAAGAAGAGGAGAAAATCCCTTGATCCATTCCCACGTAGCTCTGCGTTTTCTGTCGTGTATCGATTTCTTTTCTAATTCTTCCTGAATTCCTCAAATCCTTTGAATTTTTTTTCCCGTGGCTCATTTTACCTACGTCCTTCAATCCACATTCGTTCGCCAAATAAACGATGTTTTTAATGAGAGAGAGAGAGAGAGAGAGACAGATGAGGAGAAGGTGCGAGATTACTGTTGTCAACAATTGGAGAAAAATCGATATATTAGGGTTGGCACTCTGAAAATTGTCAAAACTTTTGACTCTGGCGAGTAAAACGACTGTTATAATAGATCGAAACGACGAACCGACGCACTGTTTCTGACGATTCAGATTGCACCATCAATAATACAACTGGTGGCGCTGCTGAGCACACACTTAACGGTACACGCATCCTTCTAATACAGAAACGGAACCTTTTTTGACGGGTGCGATCATACCAGCACTACCGCACCGGATCCCATTAGAACTCCGTAGTTAAGCGTGCTTGGGCGAGAGACGTACTAGGATGGTTGACCTCCTGGGGAAGTCCTCGTGTTGCACCCCTTTCTCCCCCAAAACCTTTTAACCGACGATATAGAGCCCTTTCTTACCTTGAACGAACCTTCAACAAAGAATACGTGAATAGTTACGAGTAGTGCTGATAAATATTGTCGACCTCAAAGCAAGTCTCACGTCAATCGTACTCACGTATAGCTGGCACAATCTCTGATGGGAGCGATCCTGTACACACCGGTTGATGCTCCAAACTTTAGACCCTCGGAAGGTGGTGTAAACGACGGATTTTGGGGTCGAAGGCATGACGGACGGCGTCGTGCCCGGTTCGCCATTGTAGTAGTCGAGCGGGGATTCGATCCGATATGCTATAATAGGCATTTCGTTGCCGGAGTAAGAAGTTATAGCCGTTTAAAGTTACCGCTCGGATCTATCGATTTTTCGGCAGCTACGAACGGCCGTAATCTCTCACTCTGAAGACCAAGCACGAATTGAACACAGAGAAGGTACGTCAAAGAAGAGGAGAAAATCCCTTGATCCATTCCCACGTAGCTCTGCGTTTTCTATCGTGTATCGATTTCTTTTCTAATTCTTCCTGAATTCCTCAAATCCTTTGAATTTTTTTTCCCGTGGCTCATTTTACCTAAGTCCTTCAATCCACATTCGTTCGCCAAATAAACGATGTTTTTAATGAGAGAGAGAGAGAGAGAGAGAGATAGATGAGGAGAAGGTGCGAGATTACTGTTGTCAACAATTGGAGAAAAATCGATATATTAGGGTTGGCACTCTGAAAATTGTCAAAACTTTTGACTCTGGCTAGTAAAACGACTGTTATAGTAGATCGAAACGACGAACTGACGCACTGTTTCTGACGATTCAGATTGCACCATCAATAATAAAACTGGTGGCGCTGTTGAGCACACACTTAACGGTACACGCGTCCTTCTAATACAGAAACGGAACCTTTTCTGACGGGTGCGATCATACCAGCACTAACGCACCGGATCCCATCAGAACTCCGTAGTTAAGCGTGCTTGGGCGAGAGTAGTACTAGGATGGGTGACCTCCTAGGAAGTCCTCGTGTTGCACCCCTTTCTCCCCCAAAACATTTTAACCGAAGATATGGAGCCCTTTCTTACCTTGAACGAACCTTCAACGAAGAATACGTGAATAGTTACGAGCAGTGCTGATAAATATTGTCGACCTCAAAGCAAGTCTCACGCGAACCGTACTCGTGTATAGCTGGCGCAATCGCCGATGGGAGCGTTCCTGTACACACCCGTTGATGCTCCAAACTTTAAACCCTCGGAAGGTGGTGTAAACGACGGATTTTGGGGTCGAAGGCATGGGGAACGCGGCCATGCCCAGTTCGCCATTGTAGTAGTCGAGCGGGGATTCGATCCGATATGCTATAATAGTCATTTCGTTGCCCGAGTAAGAAGTTATAGCCGTTTAAAGTTACCGCTCGGATCTATCGATTTTTCGGCAGCTACGAACGGCCGTATTCTCTCACTCTGAAGACCAAGCACGAATTGAACACAGAGAAGGTACGTCAAAGAAGAGGAGAAAATCCCTTGATCCATTCCAACGTAGCTCTGCGTTTTCTGTCGTGTATCGATTTCTTTTCTAATTCTTCCTGAATTCCTCAAATCCTTTGAATTTTTTTTCCCGTGGCTCATTTTACCTACGTCCTTCAATCCACATTCGTTCGCCAAATAAATGATGTTTTTAATGAGAGACAGAGAGAAATGAGGAGAAGGTGTGAGATTACTGTTGTCAACAATTGGAGAAAAATCGATATATTAGGGTTGGCACTCTGAAAATTGTCAAAACTTTTGACTCTGGCGAGTAAAACGACTGTTATAGTAGATCCAAACGACGAACCGACGCACTGTTTCTGACGATTGGGATTGCACCATCAATAATACAACTGGTGGCGCTGCTGAGCACACACTTAACGGTACACGCATCCTTCTAATACAGAAACGGAACCTTTTTTGACGGGTGCGATCATACCAGCACTACCGCACCGGATCCCATCAGAACTCCGTAGTTAAGCGTGCTTGGGCGAGAGAAGTACTAGGATGGTTGACCTCCTGGGGAAGTCCTCGTGTTGCACCCCTTTCTCCCCCAAAACCTTTTAACCGACGATATGGAGCCCTTTCTTACCTTGAACGAACCTTCAACGAAGAATACGTGAATAGTTACGAGTATTGCTGATAAATATTGTCGACCTCAAAGCAAGTCTCACGTCAATCGTACTCACGTATAGCTGGCACAATCTCTGATGGGAGCGATCCTGTACACACCGGTTGATGCTCCAAACTTTAGACCCTCGGAAGGTGGTGTAAACGACGGATTTTGGGGTCGAAGGCATGACGGAAGGCGCCGTGCCCGGTTCGCCATTGTAGTAGTCGAGCGGGGATTCGATCCGATATGCTATAATAGTCATTTCGTTGCCCGAGTAAGAAGTTATAGCCGTTTAAAGTTACCGCTCGGATCTATCGATTTTTCGGCAGCTACGAACGGCCGTAATCTCTCACTCTGAAGACCAATCACGAATTGAACACAGAGAAGGTACGTCAAAGAAGAGGAGAAAATCCCTTGATCCATTCCCACGTAGCTCTGCGTTTTCTGTCGTGTATCGATTTCTTTTCTAATTCTTCCTGAATTCCTCAAATCCTTTGAATTTTTTTTCCCGTGGCTCATTTTACCTACGTCCTTCAATCCACATTCGTTCGCCAAATAAACGATGTTTTTAATGAGAGAGAGAGAGAGAGAGAGACAGATGAGGAGAAGGTGCGAGATTACTGTTGTCAACAATTGGAGAAAAATCGATATATTAGGGTTGGCACTCTGAAAATTGTCAAAACTTTTGACTCTGGCGAGTAAAACGACTGTTATAATAGATCGAAACGACGAACCGACGCACTGTTTCTGACGATTCAGATTGCACCATCAATAATACAACTGGTGGCGCTGGTGAGCACACACTTAACGGTACACGCATCCTTCTAATACAGAAACGGAACCTTTTCTGACGGGTGCGATCATTCCAGCACTAACGCACCGGATCCCATCAGAACTCCGTAGTTAAGCGTGCTTGGGCGAGAGTAGTACTAGGATGGGTGACCTCCTAGGAAGTCCTCGTGTTGCACCCCTTTCTCCCCCAAAACATTTTAACCGACGATATGGAGCCCTTTCTTACCTTGAACGAACCTTCAACGAAGAATACGTGAATAGTTACGAGCAGTGCTGATAAATATTGTCGACCTCAAAGCAAGTCTCACGCGAACGGTACTCGTGTATAGCTGGCGCAATCGCCGATGGGAGCGTTCCTGTACACACCCGTTGATGCTCCAAACTTTAAACCCTCGGAAGGTGGTGTAAACGACGGATTTTGGGGTCGAAGGCATGGGGAACGGGGCCATGCCCAGTTCGCCATTGTAGTAGTCGAGCGGGGATTCGATCCGATATGCTATAATAGTCATTTCGTTGCCCGAGTAAGAAGTTATAGCCGTTTAAAGTTACCGCTCGGATCTATCGATTTTTCGGCAGCTACGAACGGCCGTAATCTCTCACTCTGAAGACCAATCACGAATTGAACACAGAGAAGGTACGTCAAAGAAGAGGAGAAAATCCCTTGATCCATTCCAACGTAGCTCTGCGTTTTCTGTCGTGTATCGATTTCTTTTCTAATTCTTCCTGAATTCCTCAAATCCTTTGAATTTTTTTTCCCGTGGCTCATTTTACCTACGTCCTTCAATCCACATTCGTTCGCCAAATAAACGATGTTTTTAATGAGAGAGAGAGAGAGAGAGACAGATGAGGAGAAGGTGCGAGATTACTGTTGTCAACAATTGGAGAAAAATCGATATATTAGGGTTGGCACTCTGAAAATTGTCAAAACTTTTGACTCTGGCGAGTAAAACGACTGTTATAGTAGATCCAAACGACGAACCGACGCACTGTTTCTGACGATTGGGATTGCACCATCAATAATACAACTGGTGGCGCTGCTGAGCACACACTTAACGGTACACGCATCCTTCTAATACAGAAACGGAACCTTTTTTGACGGGTGCGATCATACCAGCACTACCGCACCGGATCCCATCAGAACTCCGTAGTTAAGCGTGCTTGGGCGAGAGAAGTACTAGGATGGTTGACCTCCTGGGGAAGTCCTCGTGTTGCACCCCTTTCTCCCCCAAAACCTTTTAACCGACGATATGGAGCCCTTTCTTACCTTGAACGAACCTTCAACGAAGAATACGTGAATAGTTACGAGTAGTGCTGATAAATATTGTCGACCTCAAAGCAAGTCTCACGCGAACCGTACTCGTGTATAGCTGGCGCAATCGCCGATGGGAGCGTTCCTGTACACACCCGTTGATGCTCCAAACTTTAAACCCTCGGAAGGTGGTGTACACGACGGATTTTGGGGTCGAAGGCGTGGGGAACGGGGCCATGCCCAGTTCGCCATTGTAGTAGTCGAGCGGGGATTCGATCCGATATGCTATAATAGTCATTTCGTTGCCCGAGTAAGAAGTTATAGCCGTTTAAAGTTACCGCTCGGATCTATCGATTTTTCGGCAGCTACGAACGGCCGTAATCTCTCACTCTGAAGACCAAGCACGAATTGAACACAGAGAAGGTACGTCAAAGAAGAGGAGAAAATCCCTTGATCCATTCCAACGTAGCTCTGCGTTTTCTGTCGTGTATCGATTTCTTTTCTAATTCTTCCTGAATTCCTCAAATCCTTTGAATTTTTTTTCCCGTGGCTCATTTTACCTACGTCCTTCAATCCACATTCGTTCACCAAATAAACGATGTTTTTAATGAGAGAGAGAGAGAGAGAGACAGATGAGGAGAAGGTGCGAGATTACTGTTGTCAACAATTGGAGAAAAATCGATATATTAGGGTTGGCACTCTGAAAATTGTCAAAACTTTTGACTCTGGCGAGTAAAACGACTGTTATAGTAGATCCAAACGACGAACCGACGCACTGTTTCTGACGATTGGGATTGCACCATCAATAATACAACTGGTGGCGCTGCTGAGCACACACTTAACGGTACACGCATCCTTCTAATACAGAAACGGAACCTTTTTTGACGGGTGCGATCATACCAGCACTACCGCACCGGATCCCATCAGAACTCCGTAGTTAAGCGTGCTTGGGCGAGAGAAGTACTAGGATGGTTGACCTCCTGGGGAAGTCCTCGTGTTGCACCCCTTTCTCCCCCAAAACCTTTTAACCGACGATATGGAGCCCTTTCTTACCTTGAACGAACCTTCAACGAAGAATACGTGAATAGTTACGAGTAGTGCTGATAAATATTGTCGACCTCAAAGCAAGTCTCACGTCAATCGTACTCACGTATAGCTGGCACAATCTCTGATGGGAGCGATCCTGTACACACCGGTTGATGCTCCAAACTTTAGACCCTCGGAAGGTGGTGTAAACGACGGATTTTGGGGTCGAAGGCATGACGGAAGGCGCCGTGCCCGGTTCGCCATTGTAGTAGTCGAGCGGGGATTCGATCCGATATGCTATAATAGTCATTTCGTTGCTGGAGTAAGAAGTTATAGCCGTTTAAAGTTACCGCTCGGATCTATCGATTTTTCTGCAGCTACGAACGGCCGTAATCTCTCACTCTGAAGACCAAGCACGAATTGAACACAGAGAAGGTACGTCAAAGAAGAGGAGAAAATCCCTTGATCCATTCCCACGTAGCTCTGCGTTTTCTGTCGTGTATCGATTTCTTTTCTAATTCTACCTGAATTCCTCAAATCCTTTGAATTTTTTTTCCCGTGGCTCATTTTACCTAAGTCCTTCAATCCACATTCGTTCGCCAAATAAACGATGTTTTTAATGAGAGAGAGAGAGAGAGAGAGACAGATGAGGAGAAGGTGCGAGATTACTGTTGTCAACAATTGGAGAAAAATCGATATATTAGGGTTGGCACTCTGAAAATTGTCAAAACTTTTGACTCTGGCGAGTAAAACGACTGTTATAGTAGATCGAAACGACGAACCGACGCACTGTTTCTGACGATTCGGATTGCACCATCAATAATACAACTGGTGGCGCTGTTGAGCACACACTTAACGGTACACGCGTCCTTCTAATACAGAAACGGAACCTTTTCTGACGGTTGCGATCATACCAGCACTAACGCACCGGATCCCATCAGAACTCCGTAGTTAAGCGTGCTTGGGCGAGAGTAGT
Source organism: Hippophae tibetana (assembly GCA_037013495.1). Lineage (NCBI taxonomy): Eukaryota > Viridiplantae > Streptophyta > Magnoliopsida > Rosales > Elaeagnaceae > Hippophae > Hippophae tibetana. Next base: position 50,800,302 of record CM072804.1, on the reverse strand, counting down.
ACTAGGATGGGTGACCTCCTCGGAAGTCCTCGTGTTGCACCCCTTTCTCCCCCAAAACCTTTTAACCGACGATATGGAGCCCTTTCTTACCATGAACGAACCTTCAACGAAGAATACGTGAATAGTTACGAGCAGTGCTGATAAATATTGTCGACCTCAAAGCAAGTCTCACGCGAACGGTACTCGTGTATAGCTGGCGCAATCGCCGATGGGAGCGTTCCTGTACACACCCGTTGATGCTCCAAACTTTAAACCCTCGGAAGGTGGTGTAAACGACGGATTTTGGGGTCGAAGGCATGGGGAACGGGGCCATGCCCAGTTCGCCATTGTAGTAGTCGAGCGGGGATTCGATCCGATATGCTATAATAGTCATTTCGTTGCCCGAGTAAGAAGTTATAGCCGTTTAAAGTTACCGCTCGAATCTATCGATTTTTCGGCAACTACGAACGGACGTAATCTCTCACTCTGAAGACCAAGCACGAATTGAACACAGAGAAGGTACGTCAAAGAAGAGGAGAAAATCCCTTGATCCATTCCCACGTAGCTCTGCGTTTTCTGTCGTGTATCGATTTCTTTTCTAATTCTTCCTGAATTCCTCAAATCCTTTGAATTTTTTTTCCCGTGGCTCATTTTACCTACGTCCTTCAATCCACATTCGTTCGCCAAATAAATGATGTTTTTAATGAGAGACAGAGAGAAATGAGGAGAAGGTGCGAGATTACTGTTGTCAACAGTTGGAGAAAAATCGATATATTAGGGTTGGCACTCTGAAAATTGTCAAAACTTTTGACTCTGGCGAGTAAAACGACTGTTATAGTAGATCGAAACGACGAACCGACGCACTGTTTCTGACGATTCGGATTGCACCATCAATAATACAACTGGTGGCGCTGTTGAGCACACACTTAACGGTACACGCGTCCTTCTAATACAGAAACGGAACCTTTTCTGACGGTTGCGATCATACCAGCACTAACGCACCGGATCCCATCAGAACTCCGTAGTTAAGCGTGCTTGGGCGAGAGTAGTACTAGGATGGGTGACCTCCTCGGAAGTCCTCGTGTTGCACCCCTTTCTCCCCCAAAACCTTTTAACCGACGATATGGAGCCCTTTCTTACCATAAACGAACCTTCAACGAAGAATACGTGAATAGTTACGAGCAGTGCTGATAAATATTGTCGACCTCAAAGCAAGTCTCACGTGAATCGTACTCGCGTATAGCTGGCGCAATCGCCGATGGGAGCGATCCTGTACACACCGGTTGATGCTCCAAACTTTAAACCCTCGGAAGGTGGTGTAAATCACGGATTTTGGGGTCGAAGGCGTGGCGAACGGGGCCATGCCCAGTTCGCCATTGTAGTAGTCGAGCGGGGATTCGATCCGATATGCTATAATAGTCATTTCGTTGCCCGAGTAAGAAGTTATAGCCGTTTAAAGTTACCGCTCGAATCTATCGATTTTTCGGCAACTACGAACGGACGTAATCTCTCACTCTGAAGACCAAGCACGAATTGAACACAGAGAAGGTACGTCAAAGAAGAGGAGAAAATCCCTTGATCCATTCCCACGTAGCTCTGCGTTTTCTGTCGTGTATCGATTTCTTTTCTAATTCTTCCTGAATTCCTCAAATCCTTTGAATTTTTTTTCCCGTGGCTCATTTTACCTACGTCCTTCAATCCACATTCGTTCGCCAAATAAATGATGTTTTTAATGAGAGACAGAGAGAAATGAGGAGAAGGTGCGAGATTACTGTTGTCAACAGTTGGAGAAAAATCGATATATTAGGGTTGGCACTCTGAAAATTGTCTAAACTTTTGACTCTGGCGAGTAAAACGACTGTTATAGTAGATCGAAACGACGAACCGACGCACTGTTTCTGACGATTCGGATTGCACCATCAATAATACAACTGGTGGCGCTGTTGAGCACACACTTAACGGTACACGCGTCCTTCTAATACAGAAACGGAACCTTTTCTGATAGGTGCGATCATACCAGCACTAACGCACCGGATCACATCAGAACTCCGTAGTTAAGCGTGCTTGGGCGAGAGTAGTACTAGGATGGGAGACCTCCTGGGAAGTCCTCGTGTTGCACCGCTTTCTCCCCCAAAACCTTTTAACCGACGATATGGAGCCCTTTCTTACCTTGAACGAACCTTCAACGAAGAATACGTGAATAGTTACGAGCAGTGCTGATAAATATTGTCGACCTCAAAGCAAGTCTCACGCGAATCGTACACGCGTATAGCTGGCGCAATCGCCGATGGGAGCGATCCTGTACACACCGGTTGATGCTCCAAACTTTAAACCCTCGGAAGGTGGTGTAAACGACGGATTTTGGGGTCGAAGGCGTGGGGAACGAGGCCATGCCCAGTTCGCCATTGTAGTAGTCGAGCGGGGATTCGATCCGATATGCTATAATAGTCATTTCGTTGCCCGAGTAAGAAGTTATAGCCGTTTAAAGTTACCGCTCGGATCTATCGATTTTTCGGCAGCTACGAACGGCCGTAATCTCTCACTCTGAAGACCAAGCACGAATTGAACACAGAGAAGGTATGTCAAAGAAGAGGAGAAAATCCCTTGATCCATTCTCACGTAGCTCTGCGTTTTCTGTCGTGTATCGATTTCTTTTCTAATTCTTCCTGAATTCCTCAAATCCTTTGAATTTTTTTTCCCGTGGCTCATTTTACCTACGTCCTTCAATCCACATTCGTTCGCCAAATAAACGATGTTTTTAACGAGAGAGAGAGAGAGAGAGAGAGACAGAAGAGGAGAAGGTGCGAGATTACTGTTGTCAACAATTGGAGAAAAATCGATATATTAGGGTTGGCACTTTGAAAATTGTCAAAACTTTTGACTCTGGCGAGTAAAACGACTGTTATAATAGATCGAAACGACTAACCGGCGCACTGTTTCTGACGATTCAGATTGCACCATCAATAATACAACTGGTGGCGCTGGTGAGCACACACTTAACGGTACACGCATCCTTCTAATACAGAAACGGAACCTTTTCTGACGGGTGCGATCATACCAGCACTAACGCACTGTATCCCATCAGAACTCCGTAGATAAGCGTGCTTGGGCGAGAGTAGTACTAGGATGGGTGACCTCCTGGGAAGTCCTCGTGTTGCAACCCTTTCTCCCCCAAAACCTTTTAACCGACGATATGGAGCCCTTTCTTACCTTGAACGAACCTTCAACGAAGAATACGTGAATAGTTACGAGCAGTGCTGATAAATATTGTCGACCTCAAAGCAAGTCTCACGCGAATCGTACTCGCGTATAGCTGGCGCAATCTCTGATGGGAGCGATCCTGTACACACCGGTTGATGCTCCAAACTTTAAACCCTCGGAAGGTGGTGTAAACGACGGATTTTGGGGTCGAAGGCGTGACGGACGGCGCCGTGCCCGGTTCGCCATTGTAGTAGTCGAGCGGGGATTCGATCCGATATGCTATAATAGTCATTTCGTTGCCCGAGTAAGAAGTTATAGCCGTTTAAAGTTACCGCTCGGATCTATCGATTTTTCGGCAGCTACGAACGGCCGTAATCTCTCACTCTGAAGACCAAGCAGGAATTGAACACAGAGAAGGTACGTCAAAGAAGAGGAGAAAATCCCTTGATCCATTCCCACGTAGCTCTGCGTTTTCTGTCGTGTATCAATTTCTTTTCTAATTCTTCCTGAATTCCTCAAATCCTTTGAATTTTTTTTCCCGTGGCTCATTTTACCTAAGTCCTTCAATCCACATTCGTTCGCCAAATAAACGATGTTTTTAATGAGAGAGAGAGAGAGAGAGAGACAGATGAGGAGAAGGTGCGAGATTACTGTTGTCAACAATTGGAGAAAAATCGATATATTAGGGTTGGCACTCTGAAAATTGTCAAAACTTTTGACTCTGGCTAGTAAAACGACTGTTATAGTAGATCGAAACGACGAACTGACGCACTGTTTCTGACGATTCGGATTGCACCATCAATAATACAACTGGTGGCGCTGTTGAGCACACACTTAACGGTACACGCGTCCTTCTAATACAGAAACGGAACCTTTTCTGACGGGTGCGATCATACCAGCACTAAAGCACCGGATCCCATCAGAACTCCGCAGTTAAGCGTGCTTGGGCGAGAGTAGTACTAGGATGGGTGACCTCCTAGGAAGTCCTCGTGTTGCACTCCTTTCTCCCCCAAAACCTTTTAACCGACGATATGGAGCCCTTTCTTACCTTGAACGAACCTTCAACGAAGAATACGTGAATAGTTACGAGCAGTGCTGATAAATATTGTCGACCTCAAAGCAAGTCTCACGCGAACCGTACTCGTGTATAGCTGGCGCAATCGCCGATGGGAGCGTTCCTGTACACACCCGTTGATGCTCCAAACTTTAAAGCCTCGGAAGGTGGTGTAAACGACGGATTTTGGGGTCGAAGGCATGGGGAACGGGGCCATGCCCAGTTTGCCATTGTAGTAGTCGAGTGGGGATTCGATCCGATATGCTATAATAGTCATTTCGTTGCCCGAGTAAGAAGTTATAGCCGTTTAAAGTTACCGCTCGGATCTATCGATTTTTCGGCAGCTACGAACGGCCGTAATCTCTCACTCTGAAGACCAAGCACGAATTGAACACAGAGAAGGTACGTCAAAGAAGAGGAGAAAATCCCTTGATCCATTCCCACGTAGCTCTGCGTTTTCTGTCGTGTATCGATTTCTTTTCTAATTCTTCCTGAATTCCTCAAATCCTTTGAATTTTTTTTCCCGTGGCTCATTTTACCTACGTCCTTCAATCCACATTCGTTCGCCAAATAAACGATGTTTTTAATGAGAGAGAGAGAGAGAGAGAGAGACAGATGAGGAGAAGGTGCGAGATTACTGTTGCCAACAATTGGAGAAAATCGATATATTAGGGTTGGCACTCTCAAAATTGTCAAAACTTTTGACTCTGGCGAGTAAAACGACTGTTATAGTAGATCGAAACGTCGAACCGACGCACTGTTTCTGACGATTCGGATTGCACCATCAATAATACAACTGGTGGCGCTGTTGAGCACACACTTAACGGTACACGCGTCCTTCTAATACAGAAACGGAACCTTTTCTGACGGGTGCGATCATACCAGCACTAACGCACCGGATCCCATCAGAACTCCGCAGTTAAGCGTGCTTGGGCGAGAGTAGTACTAGGATGGGTGACCTCCTAGGAAGTCCTCGTGTTGCACTCCTTTCTCCCCCAAAACCTTTTAACCGACGATATGGAGCCCTTTCTTACCTTGAACGAACCTTCAACGAAGAATACGTGAATAGTTACGAGCAGTGCTGATAAATATTGTCGACCTCAAAGCAAGTCTCACGCGAACCGTACCCGTGTATAGCTGGCGCAATCGCCGATGGGAGCGTTCCTGTACACACCCGTTGATGCTCCAAACTTTAAAGCCTCGGAAGGTGGTGTAAACGACGGATTTTGGGGTCGAAGGCATGGGGAACGGGGCCATGCCCAGTTTGCCATTGTAGTAGTCGAGTGGGGATTCGATCCGATATGCTATAATAGTCATTTCGTTGCCCGAGTAAGAAGTTATAGCCGTTTAAAGTTACCGCTCGGATCTATCGATTTTTCGGCAGCTACGAACGGCCGTAATCTCTCACTCTGAAGACCAAGCACGAATTGAACACAGAGAAGGTACGTCAAAGAAGAGGAGAAAATCCCTTGATCCATTCCCACGTAGCTCTGCGTTTTCTGTCGTGTATCGATTTCTTTTCTAATTCTTCCTGAATTCCTCAAATCCTTCGAATTTTTTTTCCCGTGGCTCATTTTACCTACGTCCTTCAATCCACATTCGTTCGCCAAATAAACGATGTTTTTAATGAGAGAGAGAGAGAGAGAGAGAGACAGATGAGGAGAAGGTGCGAGATTACTGTTGCCAACAATTGGAGAAAATCGATATATTAGGGTTGGCACTCTGAAAATTGTCAAAACTTTTGACTCTGGCGAGTAAAACGACTGTTATAGTAGATCGAAACGTCGAACCGACGCACTGTTTCTGACGATTCGGATTGCACCATCAATAATACAACTGGTGGCGCTGTTGAGCACACACTTAACGGTACACGTGTCCTTCTAATACAGAAACGGAACCTTTTCTGATAGGTGCGATCATACCAGCACAAACGCACCGGATCACATCAGAACTCCGTAGTTAAGCGTGCTTGGGCGAGAGTAGTACTAGGATGGGAGACCTCCTAGGAAGTCCTCGTGTTGCACCCCTTTCTCCCCCAAAACCTTTTAACCGACGATATGGAGCCCTTTCTTACCTTGAACGAACCTTCAACGAAGAATACGTGAATAGTTACGAGCAGTGCTGATAAATATTGTCGACCTCAAAGCAAGTCTCACGCGAATCGTACTCGCGTATAGCTGGCGCAATCGCCGATGGGAGCGATCCTGTACACACCGGTTGATGCTCCAAACTTTAAACCCTCGGAAGGTGGTGTAAACGACGGATTTTGGGGTCGAAGGCGTGGTGAAGGAGGCCATGCCCAGTTCGCCATTGTAGTAGTCGAGCGGGGATTCGATCCGATATGCTATAATAGTCATTTCGTTGCCCGAGTAAGAAGTTATAGCCGTTTAAAGTTACCGCTCGGATCTATCGATTTTTCGGCAGCTACGAACGCCGTAATCTCTCACTCTGAAGACCAAGCACGAATTGAACACAGAGAAGGTATGTCAAAGAAGAGGAGAAAATCCCTTGATCCATTCTCACGTAGCTCTGCGTTTTCTGTCGTGTATCGATTTCTTTTCTAATTCTTCCTGAATTCCTCAAATCCTTTGAATTTTTTTTCCCGTGGCTCATTTTACCTACGTCCTTCAATCCACATTCGTTCGCCAAATAAACGATGTTTTTAATGAGAGAGAGAGAGAGAGAGAGAGACAGATGAGGAGAAGGTGCGAGATTACTGTTGTCAACAATTGGAGAAAAATCGATATATTAGGGTTGGCACTCTGAAAATTGTCAAAACTTTTGACTCTGGCGAGTAAAACGACTGTTATAATAGATCGAAACGACGAACCGACGCACTGTTTCTGACGATTGGGATTGCACCATCAATAATACAACTGGTGGCGCTGGTGAGCACACACTTAACGGTACACGCATCCTTCTAATACAGAAACGGAACTTTTTCTGACGGGTGCGATCATACCAGCACTAACGCACCAGATCCAATCAGAACTCCGTAGATAAGCGTGCTTGGGCGAGAGTAGTACTAGGATGGGTGACCTCCTGGGAAGTCCTCGTGTTGCACCCCTTTCTCCCCCAAAACCTTTTAACCGACGATATGGAGCCCTTTCTTACCTTGAACGAACCTTCAACGAAGAATACGTGAATAGTTACGAGCAGTGCTGATAAATATTGTCGACCTCAAAGCAAGTCTCACGCGAATCGTACTCGCGTATAGCTGGCGCAATCTCTGATGGGAGCGATCCTGTACACACCGGTTGATGCTCCAAACTTTAAACCCTCGGAAGGTGGTGTAAACGACGGATTTTGGGGTCGAAGGCGTGACGGACGGCACCGTGCCCGGTTCGCCATTGTAGTAGTCGAGCGGGGATTCGATCCGATATGCTATAATAGTCATTTCGTTGCCCGAGTAAGAAGTTATAGCCGTTTAAAGTTACCGCTCGGATCTATCGATTTTTCGGCAGCTACGAACGGCCGTAATCTCTCACTCTGAAGACCAAGCACGAATTGAACACAGAGAAGGTACGTCAAAGAAGAGGAGAAAATCCCTTGATCCATTCCCACGTAGCTCTGCGTTTTCTGTCGTGTATCAATTTCTTTTCTAATTCTTCCTGAATTCCTCAAATCCTTTGAATTTTTTTTCCCGTGGCTCATTTTACCTAAGTCCTTCAATCCACATTCGTTCGCCAAATAAACGATGTTTTTAATGAGAGAGAGAGAGAGAGAGAGACAGATGAGGAGAAGGTGCGAGATTACTGTTGTCAACAATTGGAGAAAAATCGATATATTAGGGTTGGCACTCTGAAAATTGTCAAATCTTTTGACTCTGGCGAGTAAAACGACTGTTATAGTAGATCGAAACGACGAACCGACGCACTGTTTCTGACGATTCGGATTGCACCATCAATAATACAACTGGTGGCGCTGCTGAGCACACACTTAACGGTACACGCATCCTTCTAATACAGAAACGGAACCTTTTTTGACGGGTGCGATCATACCAGCACTAACGCACCGGATCCCATCAGAACTCCGTAGTTAAGCGTGCTTGGGCGAGAGTAGTACTAGGATGGTTGACCTCCTGGGGAAGTCCTCGTGTTGCACCCCTTTCTCCCCCAAAACCTTTTAACCGACGATATGGAGCCCTTTCTTACCTTGAACGAACCTTCAACGAATAATACGTGAATAGTTACGAGCAGTGCTGATAAATATTGTCGACCTCAAAGCAAGTCTCACGCGAATCGTACTCGCGTATAGCTGGCGCAATCTCTGATGGGAGCGATCCTGTACACACCGGTTGATGCTCCAAACTTTAAACCCTCGGAAGGTGGTGTAAACGACGGATTTTGGGGTCGAAGGCGTGACGGACGACCCGTGCCCGGTTCGCCATTGTAGTAGTCGAGCGGGGATTCGATCCGATATGCTATAATAGTCATTTCGTTGCCCGAGTAAGAAGTTATAGCCGTTTAAAGTTACCGCTCGAATCTATCGATTTTTCGGCAGCTACGAACGGCCGTAATCTCTCACTCTGAAGACCAAGCACGAATTGAACACAGAGAAGGTACGTCAAAGAAGAGGAGAAAATCCCTTGATCCATTCCCACGTAGCTCTGCGTTTTCTGTCGTGTATCGATTTCTTTTCTAATTCTTCCTGAATTCCTCAAATCCTTTGAATTTTTTTTCCCGTGGCTCATTTTACCTACGTCCTTCAATCCACATTCGTTCGCCAAATAAACGATGTTTTTAATGAGAGACAGAGAGAGATGAGGAGAAGGAGCGAGATTACTGTTGTCAACAGTTGGGGAAAAATCGATATATTAGGGTTGGCACTCTGAAAATTGTCAAAACTTTTGACTCTGGCGAGTAAAACGACTGTTATAGTAGATCGAAACGACGAACCGACGCACTGTTTCAGACGATTCAGATTGCACCATCAATAATATAACTGGTGGCGCTGCTGAGCACACACATAACGGTACACGCGTCCTTCTTATACAGAAACGGAACCTTTTCTGACGGGTGCGATCATACCAGCACTAACGCACCGGATCCCATCAGAACTCCGTAGTTAAGCGTGCTTGGGCGAGAGTAGTACTAGGATGGGAGACCTCCTGGGAAGTCCTCGTGTTGCACCCCTTTCTCCCCCAAAACCTTTTAACCGACGATATGGAGCCCTTTCTTACCTTGAACGAACCTTCAACGAAGAATACGTGAATAGTTACGAGCAGTGCTGATAAATATTGTCGACCTCAAAGCAAGTCTCACGCGAATCGTACTCGCGTATAGCTGGCGCAATCGCCGATGGGAGGGATCCTGTACACACCGGTTGATGCTCCAAACTTTAAACCCTCGGAAGGTGGTGTAAACGACGGATTTTGGGGTCGAAGGCGTGGGGAACGAGGCCATGCCCAGTTCGCCATTGTAGTAGTCGAGCGGGGATTCGATCCGATATGCTATAATAGTCATTTCGTTGCCCGAGTAAGAAGTTATAGCCGTTTAAAGTTACCGCTCGGATCTATCGATTTTTCGGCAGCTACGAACGGCCGTAATCTCTCACTCTGAAGACCAAGCACGAATTGAACACAGAGAAGGTACGTCAAAGAAGAGGAGAAAATCCCTTGATCCATTCCCACGTAGCTCTGCGTTTTCTGTCGTGTATCGATTTCTTTTCTAATTCTTCCTGAATTCCTCAAATCCTTTGAATTTTTTTTCCCGTGGCTCATTTTACCTACGTCCTTCAATCCACATTCGTTCGCCAAATAAACGATGTTTTTAATGAGAGAGAGAGAGAGAGAGAGACAGATGAGGAGAAGGTGCGAGATTACTGTTGTCAACAATTGGAGAAAAATCGATATATTAGGGTTGGCACTCTGAAAATTGTCAAAACTTTTGACTCTGGCGAGTAAAACGACTGTTATAGTAGATCGAAACGTCGAACCGACGCACTGTTTCTGACGATTCGGATTGCACCATCAATAATACAACTTGTGGCGCAGCTGAGTACACACTTAACGGTACACGCATCCTTCTAATACAGAAACGGAACCTTTTCTGACGGGTGCGATCATACCAGCACTAACGCACCGGATCTCATCAGCAGTTCGTAGTTAAGCGTGCTTGGGCGAGAGTAGTACTAGGATGGGTGACCTCCTGGGAAGTCCTCGTGTTGCACCCCTTTCTCTCCCAAAACCTTTTAACCGACGATATGGAGCCCTTTCTTACCTTGAACGAACCTTCAACGAAGAATACGTGAATAGTTACGAGCAGTGCTGATAAATATTGTCGACCTCAAAGCAAGTCTCACGCGAATCGTACTCGCGTATAGCTGGCGCAATCTCTGATGGGAGCGATCCTGTACACACCGGTTGATGCTCCAAACTTTAAACCCTCGGAAGGTGGTGTAAACGATGGATTTTGGGGTCGAAGGCGTGAAGGACGGCGTCGTGCCCGGTTCGCCATTGTAGTAGTCGAGCGGGGATTCGATCCGATATGCTATAATATTCATTTCGTTGCCCGAGTAAGAAGTTATAGCCGTTTAAAGTTACCGCTCGGATCTATCGATTTTTCGGCAGCTACGAACAGCCGTAATCTCTCACTCTGAAGACCAAGCACGAATTGAACACAGAGAAGGTACGTCAAAGAAGAGGAGAAAATCCCTTGATCCATTCCCACGTAGCTCTGCGTTTTCTGTCGTGTATCGATTTCTTTTCTAATTCTTCCTGAATTCCCCAAATCCTTTGAATTTTTTTCCCGTGGCTCATTTTACCTACATCCTTCAATCCACATTCGTTCGCCAAATAAATGATGTTTTTAATGAGAGACAGAGAGAGATGAGGAGAAGGAGCGAGATTACTGTTGTCAACAGTTGGGGAAAAATCGATATATTAGGGTTGGCACTCTGAAAATTGTCAAAACTTTTGACTCTGGCGAGTAAAACGACTGTTATAGTAGATCGAAACGACGAACCGACGCACTGTTTCTGACGATTCAGATTGCACCATCAATAATATAACTGGTGGCGCTGCTGAGCACACACATAAGGGTACACGCGTCCTTCTTATACAGAAACGGAACCTTTTTTTACGGGTGCGATCATACCAGCACTAACGCACCGGATCCCATCAGAACTCCGTAGTCAAGCGTGCTTGGGCGAGAGTAGTACTAGGATGGGAGACCTCCTGGGAAGTCCTCGTGTTGCACCCCTTTCTCCCCCAAAACCTTTTAACCGACGATATGGAGCCCTTTCTTACCTTGAACGAACCTTCAACGAAGAATACGTGAATAGTTACGAGTAGTGCTGATAAATATTGTCGACCTCAAAGCAAGTCTCACGCGAATCGTACTCACGTATAGCTGGCGCAATCTCTGATGGGAGCGATCCTGTACACACCTGTTGATGCTCCAAACTTTAGACCCTCGGAAGGTGGTGTAAACGACGGATTTTGGGGTCGAAGGCGTGACGGACGATGCCGTGCCCGGTTCGCCATTGTAGTAGTCGAGCGGGGATTCGATTCGATATGCTATAATAGTCATTTCGTTGCCGGAGTAAGAAGTTATAGCCGTTTAAAGTTACCGCTCGGATCTATCGATTTTTCGGCAGCTACGAACGGCCGTAATCTCTCACTCTGAAGACCAAGCACGAATTGAACACAGAGAAGGTACGTCAAAGAAGAGGAGAAAATCCCTTGATCCATTCCCACGTACCTCTGCGTTTTCTGTCGTGTATCGATTTCTTTTCTAATTCTTCCTGAATTCCTCAAATCCTTTGAATTTTTTTTCCCGTGGCTCATTTTACCTACGTCCTTCAATCCACATTCGTTCGCCAAATAAACGATGTTTTTAATGTGAAAGAGAGAGAGAGAGAGACAGATGAGGAGAAGGTGCGAGATTACTGTTGTCAACAAATGGAGAAAAATCGATATATTAGGGTTGGCACTCTGAAAATTGTCAAAACTTTTGACTCTGGCGAGTAAAACGACTGTTCTAATAGATCGAAACGACGAACCGACGCACTGTTTCTGACGATTCAGATTGCACCATCAATAATACAACTGGTGGCGCTGCTGAGCACACACTTAACGGTACACGCATCCTTCTAATACAGAAACGGAACCTTTTCTGACGGGTGCGATCATACCAGCACTAACGCACCAGATCCCATCAGAACTCCGTAGATAAGCGTGCTTGGGCGAGAGTAGTACTAGGATGGGTGACCTCCTGGGAAGTCCTCGTGTTGCACCCCTTTCTCCCCCAAAACCTTTTAACCGACGATATGGAGCCCTTTCTTACCTTGAACGAACCTTCAACGAAGAATACGTGAATAGTTACGAGCAGTGCTGATAAATATTGTCGACCTCAAAGCAAGTCTCACGCGAATCGTACTCGCGTATAGCTGGCGCAATCTCTGATGGGAGCGATCCTGTACACACCGGTTGATGCTCCAAACTTTAAACCCTCGGAAGGTGGTGTAAACGACGGATTTTGAGGTCGAAGGCGTGATGGACGGCCCCGTGCCCGGTTCGCCATTGTAGTAGTCGAGCGGGGATTCGATCCGATATGCTATAATAGTCATTTTGTTGCGCGAGTAAGAAGTTATCGCCGTTTAAAGTTACCGCTCGGATCTATCGATTTTTCGGCAGCTACGAACGGCCGTAATCTCTCACTTTGAAGACCAAGCACGAATTGAACACAGAGAAGGTACGTCAAAGAAGAGGAGAAAATCCCTTGATCCATTCCCACGTAGCTCTGCGTTTTCTGTCGTGTATCGATTTCTTTTCTATTTCTTCCTGAATTCCTCAAATCCTTTGAATCTTTTTTCCCGTGGCTCATTTTACCTACGTCCTTCAATCCACATTCGTTCGCCAAATAAATGATGTTTTTAATGAGAGACAGAGAGAGATGAGAAGAAGGAGCGAGATTACTGTTGTCAACAGTTGGAGAAAAATCGATATATTAGGGTTGGCACTCTGAAAATTGTCAAAACTTTTGACTCTAGCGAGTAAAACGACTGTTATAGTAGATCGAAACAAAGAACCGACGCACTGTTTCTGACGATTCGGATTGCACCATCAATAATATAACTGGTGGCGGTGCAGAGCACACACTTAACGGTACACGCGTCCTTCTTATACAGAAACGGAAAATTTTCTGACGGGTGCGATCATACCAGCACTAACGCACTGGATCCCATCAGAACTCCGCAGCTAAGCGTGCTTGGGCGAGAGTAGTACTAGGATGGGTGACCTCCTGGGAAGTCCTCGTGTTCCACCCCTTTCTCCCCCAAAACCTTTTAACCGACGATATGGAGCCCTTTCTTACCTTGAACGAACCTTCAACGAAGAATACGTGAATAGTTACGAGCAGTGCTGATAAATATTGTCGACCTCAAAGCAAGTCTCACGCGAATCGTACTCGCGTATAGCTGGCGCAATCTCTGATGGGAGCGATCCTGTACACACCGGTTGATGCTCCAAACTTTAAACCCTCGGAAGGTGGTGTAAACGACGGATTTTAGGGTCGAAGGCGTGACGGACGGCGCCGTGCCCGGTTCGCCATTGTAGTAGTCGAGCGGGGCTTCGATCCGATATGCTATAATAGTCATTTTGTTGCGCGAGTAAGAAGTTATCGCCGTTTAAAGTTACAGCTCGGATCTATCGATTTTTCGGCAGCTACGAACGGCCGTAATCTCTCACTCTGAAGACCAAGCACGAATTAAACACAGAGAAGGTACGTCAAAGAAGAGGAGAAAATCCCTTGATCCATTCCCACGTAGCTCTGCGTTTTCTATCGTGTATCGATTTCTTTTCTAATTCTTCCTGAATTCCTCAAATCCTTTGAATTTTTTTTTCCGTGGCTCATTTTACCTACGTCCTTCAATCCACATTCGTTCGCCAAATAAATGATGTTTTTAATGAGAGACAGAGAGAGATGAGGAGAAGGAGCGAGATTACTGTTGTCAACAGTTGGAGAAAAATCGATATATTAGGGTTGGCACTCTGAAAATTGTCTAAACTTTTGACTCTGGCGAGTAAAACGACTGTTATAGTAGATCGAAACGAAGAACCGACGCACTATTTCTGACGATTCAGATTGCACCATCAATAATATAACTGGTGGCACTGCTGAGCACACACTTAACGGTGCACGCGTCCTTCTTATACAGAAACGAAACCTTTTCTGACGGGTGCGATCATACCAGCACTAACGCACCGGATCCCATCAGAACTCCGCAGCTAAGCGTGCTTGGGCGAGAGTAGTACTAGGATGGGTGACCTCCTAGGAAGTCCTCGTGTTGCACCCCTTTCTCCCCCAAAACCTTTTAACCGACGATATGGAGCCCTTTCTTACCTTGAACGAACCTTCAACGAAGAATACATGAATAGTTACGAGTGGTGCTAATAAATATTGTCGACCTCAAAACAAGTCTCACGCGAATCGTACTCGCGTATAGGTGGCGCAATCGCCGATGGAAGCGATCATGTACACACCGATTGATGCTCCAAACTTTAAACCCTCGGAAGGTGGTGTAAACGACGGATTTTGGTGTCAAAGGCGTGGCAAACGGGGTGTGCCCGGTTCGCCATTGTAGTAATCGAGAGGGGCTTCGATCCGATATGCTATAACAGTCATTTCGTTGCCCGAGTAAGAAGTTATCGCCGTTTAAAGTTACCGCTCGCATCGATCGATTTTTCGGCAGCTACGAACGGCCGTAATCTCTCATTCTGAAGACCAAGCACGAATTGAACACAGAGAAGGTAAGTCAAAGAAGAGGGGAAAATCCCTTGATCCATTCCCACGTAGCTCTGCGTTTTCTGTCGTGTGTCGATTTCTTTTCTAATTCTTCCTGAATTCCTCAAATCCTTTGAATTTTTTTTCCCGTGGCTCATTTTACCTACGTCCTTCAATCAACATTCGTTCACCAAATAAACGATGTTTTTAATGAGAGAGAGAGAGACAGAGAGACAGATGAGGAGAAGGTGCGAGATTACTGTTGTCAAAGTTGGAGAAAAATCGATATATTAGGGTTGGCACTCTGAAAATTGTCAAAACTTTTGACTCTAGCGAGTAAAACGACTGTTACAGTAGATCGAAACAAAGAACCGACGCACTGTTTCTGACGATTCGGATTGCACCATCAATAATATAACTGGTGGCGCTGCAGAGCACACACTTAACGGTACACGCGTCCTTCTTATACAGAAACGGAAAATTTTCTGACGGGTGCGATCTTACCAGCACTAACGCACTGGATCCCATCAGAACTCCGCAGCTAAGCGTGCTTGGGCGAGAGTAGTACTAGGATGGGTGACCTCCTGGGAAGTCCTCGTGTTCCACCCCTTTCTCCCCCAAAACCTTTTAACCGACGATATGGAGCCCTTTCTTACCTTGAACGAACCTTCAACGAAGAATACGTGAATAGTTACGAGCAGTGCTAATAAATATTGTCGACCTCAAAGCAAGTCTCACGCGAATCGTACTCGCGTATAGCTGGCGCAATCTCTGATGGGAGCGATCCTGTAGACACCGGTTGATTCTCCAAACTTTAAACCCTCGGAAGGTGGTGTAAACGACGGATTTTGGGGTCGAAGGCGTGACGGACGGCGCCGTGCCCGGTTCGCCATTGTAGTAGTCGAGCGGGGCTTCGATCCGATATGCTATAATAGTCATTTTGTTGCGCGAGTAAGAAGTTATCGCCGTTTAAAGTTACCGCTCGGATCTATCGATTTTTCGGCAGCTACGAACGGCCGTAATCTCTCACTCTGAAGACCAAGCACGAATTGAACACAGAGAAGGTACGTCAAAGAAGAGGAGAAAATCCCTTGATCCATTCCCACGTAGCTCTGCGTTTTCTATCGTGTATCGATTTCTTTTCTAATTCTTCCTGAATTCCTCAAATCCTTTGAATTTTTTTTCCCGTGGCTCATTTTACCTACGTCCTTCAATCAACATTCGTTCGCCAAATAAATGATGTTTTTAATGAGAGACAGAGAGAGATGAGGAGAAGGAGCGAGATTACTGTTGTCAACAGTTGGAGAAAAATCGATATATTAGGGTTGGCACTCTGAAAATTGTCTAAACTTTTGACTCTGGCGAGTAAAACGACTGTTATAGTAGATCGAGACGAAGAACCGACGCACTATTTCTGACGTTTCAGATTGCACCATCAATAATATAACTGGTGGCGCTGCTGAGCACACACTTAACGGTACACGCGTCCTTCTTATACAGAAACGAAACCTTTTCTGACGGGTGCGATCATACCAGCACTAACGCACCGGATCCCATCAGAACTCCGCAGCTAAGCGTGCTTGGGCGAGAGTAGTACTAGGATGGGTGACCTCCTAGGAAGTCCTCGTGTTGCACCCCTTTCTCCCCCAAAACCTTTTAACCGACGATATGGAGCCCTTTCTTACCTTGAACGAACCTTCAACGAAGAATACATGAATAGTTACGAGTGGTGCTAATAAATATTGTCGACCTCAAAACAAGTCTCACGCGAATCGTACTCGCGTATAGGTGGCGCAATCGCCGATGGAAGCGATCATGTACACACCGATTGATGCTCCAAACTTTAAACCCTCGGAAGGTGGTGTAAACGACGGATTTTGGTGTCAAAGGCGTGGCAAACGGGGTGTGCCCGGTTCGCCATTGTAGTAATCGAGAGGGGCTTCGATCCGATATGCTATAACAGTCATTTCGTTGCCCGAGTAAGAAGTTATCGCCGTTTAAAGTTACCGCTCGCATCGATCGATTTTTCGGCAGCTACGAACGGCCGTAATCTCTCATTCTGAAGACCAAGCACGAATTGAACACAGAGAAGGTAAGTCAAAGAAGAGGGGAAAATCCCTTGATCCATTCCCACGTAGCTCTGCGTTTTCTGTCGTGTGTCGATTTCTTTTCTAATTCTTCCTGAATTCCTCAAATCCTTTGAATTTTTTTCCCGTGTTTCATTTTACCTACGTCCTTCAATCAACATTCGTTCGCCAAATAAACGATGTTTTTAATGAGAGAGAGAGAGACAGAGAGACAGATGAGGAGAAGGTGCGAGATTACTGTTGTCAAAGTTGGAGAAAAATCGATATATTAGGGTTGGCACTCTGAAAATTGTCAAAACTTTTAACTCTAGGGAGTAAAACGACTGTTATAGTAGATCGAAACAAAGAACCGACGCACTGTTTCTGACGATTCGGATTGAACCATCAATAATATAACTGGTGGCGCTGCAGAGCACACACTAAACGGTACACGCGTCCTTCTTATACAGAAACGGAAAATTTTCTGATGGTGCGATCGTACCAGCACTAACGCACTGGATCCCATCAGAACTCCGCAGCTAAGCGTGCTTGGGCGAGAGTAGTACTAGGATGGGTGACCTCCTAGGAAGTCCTCGTGTTGCACCCCTTTCTCCCCCAAAACCTTTTAACCGACGATATGGAGCCCTTTCTTACCTTGAACGAACCTTCAACGAAGAATACGTGAATAGTTACGAGCAGTGCTAATAAATATTGTCGACCTCAAAGCAAGTCTCACGCGAATCGTACTCGCGTATAGCTGGCGCAATCTCTGATGGGATCGATCCTGTACACACCGGTTGATGCTCCAAACTTTAAACCCTCGGAAGGTGGTGTAAACGACAGATTTTGGGGTCGAAGGCGTGGCGGACGATTTCGTGCCCGGTTCGCCATCGTAGTAATCGAGCGGGGCTTCGATCCGATATGCTATAATAGTCATTTCGTTGCCCGAGTAAGAAGTTATCGCCGTTTAAAGTTACCGCTCGGATCTATCGATTTTTCGGCAGCTACGAACGGCCGTAATCTCTCACTCTGAAGACCAACACGAATTGAACACAGAGAAGGTACGTCAATGAAGAGGAGAAAATCCCTTGATCCATTCCCACGTAGCTCTGCGTTTTCTGTCGTGTATCGATTTCTTTTCTAATTCTTCCTGAATTCCTCAAATCCTTTGAATTTTTTTTCCCGTGGCTCATTTTACCTACGTCCTTCAATCCACATTCGTTCGCCAAATAAATGATGTTTATAATGAGAGGCAGAGAGTGATGAGGAGAAGGAGCGAGATTACTATTGTCAACAGTTGGAGAAAAATCGATATATTAGGGTTGGCACTCTGAAAATTGTCTAAACTTTGGACTCTGGCGAGTAAAACGACTGTTATAGTAGATCGAAACGAAGAACCGACGCACTATTTCTGACGATTCAGATTGCACCATCAATAATATAACTGGTGGCGCTGCTGAGCACACACTTAACGGTACACGCGTCCTTCTTATAGAGAAACGAAACCTTTTCTGACGGGTGCGATCATACCAGCACTAACGCACCGGATCCCATCAGAACTCCGCAGCTAAGCGTGCTTGGGCGAGAGTAGTACTAGGATGGGTGACCTCCTAGGAAGTCCTCGTGTTGCACCCCTTTCTCCCCCAAAACCTTTTAACCGACGATATGGAGCCCTTTCTTACCTTGAACGAACCTTCAACGAAGAATACATGAATAGTTAAGAGTGGTGCTAATAAATATTGTCGACCTCAAAGCAAGTCTAACGCGAATCGTACTCGCGTATAGGTGGCGCAATCGCCGATAGAAGCGATCATGTACACACCGATTGATGCTCCAAACTTTAAACCCTCGGAAGGTGGTGTAAACGACTGATTTTGGTGTCAAAGGCGTTGCAAACGGGGTGTGCCCGGTTCGCCATTGTAGTAATCGAGAGGGGCTTCGATCCGATATGCTATAACAGTCATTTCGTTGCCCGAGTAAGAAGTTATCGCCGTTTAAAGTTACCGCTCGCATCGATCGATTTTTCGGCACCTACGAACGGCCGTAATCTCTCATTCTGAAGACCAAGCACGAATTGAACACAGAGAAGGTAAGTCAAAGAAGAGGGGAAAATCCCTTGATCCATTCCCACGTAGCTCTGCGTTTTCTGTCGTGTGTCGATTTCTTTTCTAATTCTTCCTGAATTCCTCAAATCCTTTGAATTTTTTTCCCGTGTTTCATTTTACCTACGTCCTTCAATCAACATTCGTTCGCCAAATAAACGATGTTTTTAATGAGAGAGAGAGAGACAGAGAGACAGATGAGGAGAAGGTGCGAGATTACTGTTGTCAAAGTTGGAGAAAAATCGATATATTAGGGTTGGCACTCTGAAAATTGTCAAAACTTTTAACTCTAGGGAGTAAAACGACTGTTATAGTAGATCGAAACAAAGAACCGACGCACTGTTTCTGACGATTCGGATTGAACCATCAATAATATAACTGGTGGCGCTGCAGAGCACACACTAAACGGTACACGCGTCCTTCTTATACAGAAACGGAAAATTTTCTGATGGTGCGATCGTACCAGCACTAACGCACTGGATCCCATCAGAACTCCGCAGCTAAGCGTGCTTGGGCGAGAGTAGTACTAGGATGGGTGACCTCCTAGGAAGTCCTCGTGTTGCACCCCTTTCTCCCCCAAAACCTTTTAACCGACGATATGGAGCCCTTTCTTACCTTGAACGAACCTTCAACGAAGAATACGTGAATAGTTACGAGCAGTGCTAATAAATATTGTCGACCTCAAAGCAAGTCTCACGCGAATCGTACTCGCGTATAGCTGGCGCAATCTCTGATGGGATCGATCCTGTACACACCGGTTGATGCTCCAAACTTTAAACCCTCGGAAGGTGGTGTAAACGACAGATTTTGGGGTCGAAGGCGTGGCGGACGATTTCGTGCCCGGTTCGCCATCGTAGTAATCGAGCGGGGCTTCGATCCGATATGCTATAATAGTCATTTCGTTGCCCGAGTAAGAAGTTATCGCCGTTTAAAGTTACCGCTCGGATCTATCGATTTTTCGGCAGCTACGAACGGCCGTAATCTCTCACTCTGAAGACCAACACGAATTGAACACAGAGAAGGTACGTCAATGAAGAGGAGAAAATCCCTTGATCCATTCCCACGTAGCTCTGCGTTTTCTGTCGTGTATCGATTTCTTTTCTAATTCTTCCTGAATTCCTCAAATCCTTTGAATTTTTTTTCCCGTGGCTCATTTTACCTACGTCCTTCAATCCACATTCGTTCGCCAAATAAATGATGTTTATAATGAGAGGCAGAGAGTGATGAGGAGAAGGAGCGAGATTACTATTGTCAACAGTTGGAGAAAAATCGATATATTAGGGTTGGCACTCTGAAAATTGTCTAAACTTTGGACTCTGGCGAGTAAAACGACTGTTATAGTAGATCGAAACGAAGAACCGACGCACTATTTCTGACGATTCAGATTGCACCATCAATAATATAACTGGTGGCGCTGCTGAGCACACACTTAACGGTACACGCGTCCTTCTTATAGAGAAACGAAACCTTTTCTGACGGGTGCGATCATACCAGCACTAACGCACCGGATCCCATCAGAACTCCGCAGCTAAGCGTGCTTGGGCGAGAGTAGTACTAGGATGGGTGACCTCCTAGGAAGTCCTCGTGTTGCACCCCTTTCTCCCCCAAAACCTTTTAACCGACGATATGGAGCCCTTTCTTACCTTGAACGAACCTTCAACGAAGAATACATGAATAGTTAAGAGTGGTGCTAATAAATATTGTCGACCTCAAAGCAAGTCTAACGCGAATCGTACTCGCGTATAGGTGGCGCAATCGCCGATAGAAGCGATCATGTACACACCGATTGATGCTCCAAACTTTAAACCCTCGGAAGGTGGTGTAAACGACTGATTTTGGTGTCAAAGGCGTTGCAAACGGGGTGTGCCCGGTTCGCCATTGTAGTAATCGAGAGGGGCTTCGATCCGATATGCTATAACAGTCATTTCGTTGCCCGAGTAAGAAGTTATCGCCGTTTAAAGTTACCGCTCGCATCGATCGATTTTTCGGCACCTACGAACGGCCGTAATCTCTCATTCTGAAGACCAAGCACGAATTGAACACAGAGAAGGTAAGTCAAAGAAGAGGGGAAAATCCCTTGATCCATTCCCACGTAGCTCTGCGTTTTCTGTCGTGTGTCGATTTCTTTTCTAATTCTTCCTGAATTCCTCAAATCCTTTGAATTTTTTTTCCCGTGGCTCATTTCACCTACGTCCTTCAATCAACATTCGTTCGCCAAATAAACGATGTTTTTAATGAGAGAGAGAGAGACAGAGAGACAGATGAGGAGAAGGTGCGAGATTACTGTTGTCAACAGTTGGAGAAAAATCGATATATTAGGGTTGGCACTCTGAAAATTGTCAAAACTTTTGACTCTAGCGAGTAAAACGACTGTTATAGTAGATCGAAACAAAGAACCGACGCACTGTTTCTGACGATTCGGATTGCACCATCAATAATATAACTGGTGGCGCTGCAGAGCACACACTTAACGGTACACGCGTCCTTCTTATACAGAAACGGAAAATTTTCTGACGGGTGCGATCGTACCAGCACTAACGCACTGGATCCCATCAGAACTCCGCAGCTAAGCGTGCTTGGGCGAGAGTAGTACTAGGATGGGTGACCTCCTGGGAAGTCCTCGTGTTCCACCCTTTTCTCCCCCAAAACCTTTTAACCGACGATATGTAGCTTTTTCTTACCTTGAACGAACCTTCAACGAAAAATACGTGAATAGTTAGGAGCAGTGCTAATAAATATTGTCAACCTCAAAGCAAGTCTCACGCGAATCGTACTCGCGTATAGCTGGCGCAATCTCTGATGGGAGCGATCCTGTACACATCGGTTGATGCTCCAAACTTTAAACCCTCGGAAGGTGGTGTAAACGACGGATTTTGGGGTCGAAGGCGTGGCGGACGATTCCGTGCCCGGTTCGCCATCGTAGTAATCGAGCGGGGCTTCGATCCGATATGCTATAATAGTCATTTCGTTGCCCGAGTAAGAAGTTATCGCCGTTTAAAGTTACCGCTCGGATCTATCGATTTTTCGGCAGCTACGAACGGCCGTAATCTCTCACTCTGAAGACCAACACGAATTGAACACAGAGAAGGTACGTCAATGAAGAGGATAAAATCCCTTGATCCATTCCCACGTAGCTCTGCGTTTTCTGTCGTGTATCGATTTCTTTTCTAATTCTTCCTGAATTCCTCAAATCCTTTGAATTTTTTTTTCCGTGGCTCATTTTACCTACGTCCTTCAATCCACATTCGTTCGCCAAATAAATGATGTTTTTAATGAGAGACAGAGAGAGATGAGGAGAAGGAGCGAGATTACTATTGTCAACAGTTGGAGAAAAATCGATATATTAGGGTTGGCACTCTGAAAATTGTCTAAACTTTTGACTCTGGCGAGTAAAACGACTATTATAGTAGATCGAAACGAAGAACCGATGCACTGTTTCTGACGATTCAGATTGCACCATCAATAATATAACTGGTGGCGCTGCTGAGCACACACTTAACGGTACACGCGTCCTTCTTATACAGAAACGAAACCTTTTCTCACGGGTGCGATCATACCAGCACTAACGCACCGGATCCCATCAGAACTCCGCAGCTAAGCGTGCTTGGGCGAGAGTAGTACTAGGATGGGTGACCTCCTAGGAAGTCTTTGTGTTGCACCCCTTTCTCCCCCAAAACCTTTTAACCGACGATATGGAGCCCTTTCTTACCTTGAACGAACCTTCAACGAAGAATACATGAATAGTTACGAGTGGTGCTAATTAATATTGTCGACCTCAAAGCAAGTGTCACGCGAATCATACTCGCGTATAGCTGGCGCAATCGCCGATGGAAGCGATCCTGTACACACCGATTGATGCTCCAAACTTTAAACCCTCGGAAGGTGGTGTAAACGACGGATTTTGGTGTCAAAGGCGTGGCAAACGGGGCCGTGCCCGGTTCGCCATTGTAGTAATCGAGAGGGGCTTCGATCCGATATGCTATAACAGTCATTTCGTTGCCCGAGTAAGAAGTTATCGCCGTTTAAAGTTACCGCCCGCATCGATCGATTTTTCGGCAGCTACGAACGGCCGTAATCTCTCATTCTGAA
The DNA here is from genome assembly GCA_037013495.1 of Hippophae tibetana. Classification (NCBI taxonomy): domain Eukaryota; kingdom Viridiplantae; phylum Streptophyta; class Magnoliopsida; order Rosales; family Elaeagnaceae; genus Hippophae; species Hippophae tibetana. The sequence continues at coordinate 50,777,084 of CM072804.1, read as the reverse complement.
GACCAAGCACGAATTGAACACAGAGAAGGTACGTCAAAGAAGAGGGGAAAATCCCTTGATCCATTCCCACGTAGCTCTGCGTTTTCTGTCGTGTGTCGATTTCTTTTCTAATTCTTCCTGAATTCCTCAAATCCTTTGAATTTTTTTTCCCGTGGCTCATTTTACCTACGTCCTTCAATCAACATTCGTTCGCCAAATAAACGATGTTTTTAATGAGAGAGAGAGAGACAGAGAGACAGATGAGGAGAAGGTGCGAGATTACTGTTGTCAACAGTTGGATAAAAATCGATATATTAGGGTTGGCACACTGAAAATTGTCAAAACTTTTGACTCTAGCGAGTAAAACGACTGTTATAGTAGATCGAAACAAAGAACCGACGCACTGTTTCTGACGATTCGGATTGCACCATCAATAATATAACTGGTGGCGCTGCAGAGCACACACTTAACGGTACACGCGTCCTTCTTATACAGAAACGGAAAATTTTCTGACGGGTGCGATCGTACCAGCACTAACGCACTGGATCCCATCAGAACTCCGCAGCTAAGCGTGCTTGGGCGAGAGTAGTACAAGGATGGGTGACCTCCTGGGAAGTCCTCGTGTTCCACCCCTTTCTCCCCCAAAACCTTTTAACCGACGATATGTAGCTTTTTCTTACCTTGAACGAACCTTCAACGAAGAATACGTGAATAGTTAGGAGCAGTGCTAATAAATATTGTCGACCTCAAAGAAAGTCTCACGCGAATCGTACTCGCGTATAGCTGGCGCAATCTCTGATGGGAGCGATCCTGTACACACCGGTTGATGCTCCAAACTTTAAACCCTCGGAAGGTGGTGTAAACGACGGATTTTGGGGTCGAAGGCGTGGCGGACGATACCGTGCCCGGTTCGCCATTGTAGTAATCGAGCGGGGCTTCGATCCGATATGCTATAATAGTCATTTCGTTGCCCGAGTAAGAAGTTATCGCCGTTTAAAGTTACCGCTCGGATCTATCGATTTTTTGGCAGCTACGAACGGCCGTAATCTCTCACTCTGAAGACCAACACGAATTGAACACAGAGAAGGTACGTCAATAAAGAGGAGAAAATCCCTTGATCCACTCCCACGTAGCTCTGCGTTTTCTGTCGTGTATCGATTTCTTTTCTAATTCTTCCTGAATTCCTCAAATCCTTTGAATTTTTTTTTCCGTGGCTCATTTTACATACGTCCTTCAATCCACATTCGTTCGCCAAAAAAATGATGTTTTTAATGAGAGACAGAGAGAGATGAGGAGAAGGAGCTTGATTACTATTGTCAACAGTTGGAGAAAAATCGATATATTAGGGTTGGCACTCTGAAAATTGTCTAAACTTTTGACTCTGGCGAGTAAAACGACTGTTATAGTAGATCGAAACGAAGAACCGACGCACTGTTTCTGACGATTCAGATTGCACCATCAATAATATAACTGGTGGCGCTGCTGAGCACACACTTAACGGTACACGCGTCCTTCTTATACAGAAACGAAACCTTTTCTAACGGGTGCGATCATACCAGCACTAACGCACCGGATCCCATCAGAACTCCACAGCTAAGCGTGCTTGGGCGAGAGTAGTACTAGGATGGGTGACCTCCTAGGAAGTCCTCGTGTTGCACCCCTTTCTCCCCCAAAACCTTTTAACCGACGATATGGAGCCCTTTCTTACCTTGAACGAACCTTCAACGAAGAATACATGAATAGTTACGAGCGGTGCTAATAAATATTGTCGACCTCAAAGCAAGTCTCACGCGAATCGTACTCGCGTATAGCTGGCGCAATCGCCGATGGAAGCGATCATGTACACACCGATTGATGCTCCAAACTTTAAACCCTCGGAAGGTGGTGTAAACGACGGATTTTGGTGTCAAAGGCGTGGCAAACGAGGCCGTGCCCGGTTCGCCATTGTAGTAATCGAGAGGGGCTTCGATCCGATATGCTATAACAGTCATTTCGTTGCCCGAGTAAGAAGTTATCGCCGTTTAAAGTTACCGCTCGCATCGATCGATTTTTCAGCAGCTACGAACGGCCGTAATCTATCATTCTGAAGACCAAGCACGAATTGAACACAGAGAAGGTACGTCAAAGAAGAGGGGAAAATCTCTTGATCCATTCCCACGTAGCTCTGCGTTTTCTGTCGTGTGTCGATTTCTTTTCTAATTCTTCCTGAATTCCTCAAATCCTTTGAATTTTTTTTCCCGTGGCTCATTTTACCTACGTCCTTCAATCAACATTCGTTCGCCAAATAAACGATGTTTTTAATGAGAGAGAGAGAGACAGAGAGACAGATGAGGAGAAGCTGCGAGATTACTGTTGTCAAAATTTGGAGAAAAATCGATATATTAGGGTTGACACTCTGAAAATTGTCAAAACTTTTGACTCTAGCGAGTAAAACGACTGTTATAGTAGATCGAAACAAAGAACCGACGCACTGTTTCTGACGATTCGGATTGCACCATCAATAATATAACTGGTGGCGCTGCAGAGCACACACTTAACGGTACACGCGTCCTTCTTATACAGAAACGGAAAATTTTCTAACGGGTGCGATCTTACCAGCACTAACGCACTGGATCCCATCAGAACTCCGCAGCTAAGCGTGCTTGGGCGAGAGTAGTACTAGGATGGGTGACCTCGTGGGAAGTCCTCGTGTTCCACCCCTTTCTCCCCCAAAACCTTTTAACCGACGATATGGAGCCCTTTCTTACCTTGAACGAACCTTCAACCAAGAATACGTTAATAGTTACGAGCAGTGCTAATAAATATTGTCGACCTCAAAGCAAGTCTCACGCAAATCGTACTCGCGTATAGCTGGCGCAATCTCTGATGGGAGCGATCCTGTACACACCGGTTGATGCTCCAAACTTTAAACCCTCGGAAGGTGGTGTAAACGACGGATTTTGGGGTCGAAGGTGTGGCGGACGATACCGTGCCCGGTTCGCCATTGTAGTAATCGAGCGGGGCTTCGATCCGATATGCTATAATAGTCATTTCGTTGCCCGAGTAAGAAGTTATCGCCGTTTAAAGTTACCGCTCGGATCTATCTATTTTTCGGCAGCTACGAACGGCCGTAATCTCTCACTCTGAAGAGCAACACGAATTGAACACAGAGAAGGTACGTCAATGAAGAAGAGAAAATCCCTTGATCCATTCCCACGCAGCTCTGCGTTTTCTGTCGTGTATCGATTTCTTTTCTAATTCTTCCTGAATTCCTCAAATCCTTTGAATTTTTTTTTCCGTGGCTCATTTTACCTACGTCCTTCAATCCACATTCGTTCGCCAAATAAACGATGTTTTTAATGAGAGAGAGAGAGAGATGAGGAGAAGGAGCGAGATTACTATTGTCAACAGTTGGAGAAAAATCGATATATTAGGGTTGGCACTCTGAAAATTGTCTAAACTTTTGACTCGGGCGAGTAAAACGACTGTTATAGTAGATCGAAACGAAGAACCGACGCACTGTTTCTGACGATTCAGATTGCACCATCAATAATATAACTGGTGGCGCTGCTGAGCACACACTTAACGGTACACGCGTCCTTCTTATACAGAAACGAAACCTTTTCTGACGGGTGCTATCATACCAGCACTAACGCACCGGATCCCATCAGAACTCCGCAATTAAGCGTGCTTGGGCGAGAGTAGTACTAGGATGGGTGACCTCCTAGGAAGTCCTCGTGTTGCACCCCTTTCTCCCCCAAAACCTTTTAACCGACGATATGGAGCCCTTTCTTACCTTGAGCGAACCTTCAACGAAGAATACATGAATAGTTACGAGCGGTGCTAATAAATATTGTCGACCTCAAAGCAAGTCTCACGCGAATCGTACTCGCGTATAGCTGGCGCAATCGCCGATGGAAGCGATCCTGTACACACCGATTGATGCTCCAAACTTTAAACCCTCGGAAGGTGGTGTAAACGACGGATTTTGGTGTCAAAGGCGTGGCAAACGGGGCCGTGCCCGGTTCGCCATTGTAGTAATCGAGAGGGGCTTCGATCCGATATGCTATAACAGTCATTTCGTTGCCCGAGTAAGAAGTTATCGCCGTTTAAAGTTACCGCTCGCATCGATCGATTTTTCGGCAGCTACGAACGGCCGTAATCTCATATTCTGAAGACCAAGCACGAATTGAACATAGAGAAGGTACGTCAAAGAAGAGGGGAAAATCCCTTGATCCATTCCCACGTAGCTCTGCGTTTTCTGTTGTGTGTCGATTTCTTTTCTAATTCTTCCTGAATTCCTCAAATCCTTTAAAATTTTTTTCCCGTGGCTCATTTTACCTACGTCCTTCAATCAACATTCGTTCGCCAAATAAACGATGTTTTTAATGAGAGAGAGAGAGACAGAGAGACAGATGAGGAGAAGGTGCGAGATTACTGTTGTCAACAGTTGGAGAAAAATCGATATATTAGGGTTGGCACTCTGAAAATTGTCAAAACTTTTGACTCTAGCGAGTAAAACGACTGTTATAGTAGATCGAAACAAAGAACCGACGCACTGTTTCTGACGATTCGGATTGCACCATCAATAATATAACTGGTGGCGCTGCAGAGCACACACTTAACGGTACACGCGTCCTTCTTATACAGAAACGGAACCTTTTCTGACGGGTGCGATCATACCAGCACTAACGCACTGGATCCCATCAGAACTCCGCAGCTAAGCGTGCTTGGGCGAGAGTAGTACTAGGATGGGTGACCTCCTGGGAAGTCCTCGTGTTCCACCCTTTCTCCCCCAAAACCTTTTAACCGACGATATGGAGCCCTTTCTTACCTTGAACGAACCTTCAACGAAGAATACGTGAATAGTTACGAGCATTGCTAATAAATATTGTCGACCTCAAAGCAAGTCTCACGCGAATGGTACTCGCGTATAGCTGGCGCAATCTCTGATGGGAGCGATCCTGTACACACCGGTTGATGCTCCAAACATTAAACCCTCGGAAGGTGGTGTAAACGACGGATTTTGGGGTCGAAGGCGTGGCGGACGGCGCCGTGCCCGGTTCGCCATTGTAGTAATCGAGCGGGGATTCGAGCCGATATGCTATAATAGTCATTTCGTTGCCCGAGTAAGAAGTTATCGCCGTTTAAAGTTACCGCTCGGATCTATCGATTTTTCGGCAGCTACGAACGGCCGTAATCTCTCACTCTGAAGACCAACACGAATTGAACACAGAGAAGGTACGTCAATGAAGAGGAGAAAATCCCTTGATCCATTCCCACGTAGCTCTGCGTTTTCTGTCGTGTATCGATTTCTTTTCTAATTCTTCCTCAATTCCTCAAATCCTTTGAATTTTTTTTTCCGTGGCTCATTTTACCTACGTCCTTGAATCCACATTCGTTCGCCAAATAAATGATGTTTTTAATGAGAGACAGAGAGAGATGAGGAGAAGGAGCGAGATTACTATTGTCAACAGTTGGAGAAAAATCGATATATTAGGGTTGGCACTCTGAAAATTGTCTAAACTTTTGACTCTGGCGAGTAAAACGACTGTTATAGTAGATCGAAACGAAGAACCGACGCACTGTTTCTGACGATTCAGATTGCACCATCAATAATATAACTGGTGGCGCTGCTGAGCACACACTTAACGGTACACGCGTCCTTCTTATACAGAAACGAAACCTTTCCTGACGGGTGGGATCATACCAGCACTAACGCACCGGATCCCATCAGAACTCCGCAGCTAAGCGTGCTTGGGCGAGAGTAGTACTAGGATGGGTGACCTCCTAGGAAGTCCTAGTGTTGCACCCCTTTCTCCCCCAAAACCTTTTATCCGACGATATGGAGCCCTTTCTTACTTTGAACGAACCTTCAACGAAGAATACATGAATAGTTACGAGCGGTTCTAATAAATATTGTCGACCTCAAAGCAAGTCTCACGCGAATCGTACTCGCGTATAGCTGGCGCAATCGCCGATGGAAGCGATCCTGTACACACCGGTTGATGCTCCAAACTTTAAACCCTCGGAAGGTGGTGTAAACGACGGATTTTGGGGTCGAAGGCGTGGCGGACGGCGCCGTGCCCGGTTCGCCATTGTAGTAATCGAGCGGGGCTTCGAGCCGATATGCTATAATAGTCATTTCGTTGCCCGAGTAAGAAGGTATCGCCGTTTAAAGTTACCGCTCGGATCTATCGATTTTTCGGCAGCTACGAACGGCCGTAATCTCTCACTCTGAAGACCAACACGAATTGAACACAGAGAAGGTACGTCAATGAAGACGAGAAAATCCCTTGATCCATTCCCACGTAGCTCTGCGTTTTCTGTCGTGTATCGATTTCTTTTCTAATTCTTCCTGAATTCCTCAAATCCTTTGAATTTTTTTTTCCGTGGCTCATTTTACCTACGTCCTTGATTCCACATTCGTTCGCCAAATAAATGATGTTTTTAATGAGAGACAGAGAGAGATGAGGAGAAGGAGCGAGATTACTGTTGTCAACAGTTGGAGAAAAATCGATATATTAGGGTTGGCACTCTGAAAATTGTCTAAACTTTTGACTCTGGCGAGTAAAACGACTGTTATAGTAGATCGAAACGAAGAACCGACGCACTGTTTCTGACGATTCAGATTGCACCATCAATAATATAACTGGTGGCGCTGCTGAGCACACACTTAACGGTACACGCGTCCTTCTTATACAGAAACGAAACCTTTCCTGACGGGTGCGATCATACCAGCACTAACGCACCGGATCCCATCAGAACTCCGCAGCTAAGCGTGCTTGGGCGAGAGTAGTACTAGGATGGGTGACCTCCTAGGAAGTCCTAGTGTTGCACCCCTTTCTCCCCCAAAACCTTTTAACCGACGATATGGAGCCCTTTCTTACTTTGAACGAACCTTCAACGAAGAATACATGAATAGTTACGAGCGGTTCTAATAAATATTGTCGACCTCAAAGCAAGTCTCACGCGAATCGTATTCGCGTATAGCTGGCGCAATCGCCGATGGAAGCGATCCTGTACACACCGATTGATGCTCCAAACTTTAAACCCTCGGAAGGTGGTGTAAACGACGGATTTTGGTGTCAAAGGCGTGGAAAACGGGGCCGTCCCCGGTTCTCCATTGTAGTAATCGAGAGGGGCTTCGATCCGATATGCTATAACAGTCATTTCGTTGCCCGAGTAAGAAGTTATCGCCGTTTAAAGTTACCGCTCGCATCGATCGATTTTTCGGCAGCTACGAACGGCCGTAATCTCTCATTCTGAAGACCAAGCACGAATTGAACACAGAGAAGGTACGTCAAAGAAGAGGGGAAAATCCCTTGATCCATTCCCACGTAGCTCTGCGTTTTCTGTTGTGTGTCGATTTCTTTTCCAATTCTTCCTGAATTCCTCAAATCCTTTGAATTTTTTTTCCCGTGGCTCATTTTACCTACGTCCTTCAATCAACATTCGTTCGCCAAATAAACGATGTTTTTAATGAGAGAGAGAGAGACAGAGAGACAGATGAGGAGAAGGTGCGAGATTACTGTTGTCAACAGTTGGAGAAAAATCGATATATTAGGGTTGGCACTCTGAAAATTATCAAAACTTTTGACTCTAGCGAGTAAAACGACTGTTATAGTAGATCGAAACAAAGAACCGACGCACTGTTTCTGACGAATCAGATTGCACCATCAATAATATAACTGGTGGCGCTGCAGAGCACACACTTAACGGTACACGCGTCCTTCTTATACAGAAACGGAACCTTTTCTGACGGGTGCGATCATACCAGCACTAACGCACTGGATCCCATCAGAACTCCGCAGCTAAGCGTGCTTGGGCGAGAGTAGTACTAGGATGGGTGACCTCCTGAGAAGTCCTCGTGTTCCACCCCTTTCTCCCCCAAAACCTTTTAACCGACGATATGGAGCCCTTTCTTACCTTGAACGAACCTTCAACGAAGAATACGTGAATAGTTACGAGCAGTGCTAATAAATATTGTCGACCTCAAAGCAAGTCTCACGCGAATGGTACTCGCGTATAGCTGGCGCAATCTCTGATGGGAGCGATCCTGTACACACCGGTTGATGCTCCAAACTTTAAACCCTCGGAAGGTGGTGTAAACGACGGATTTTGGGGTCGAAGGCGTGGCGGACGGCGCCGTGCCCGGTTCGCCATTGTAGTAATCGAGCGGGGCTTCGATCTGATATGCTATAATAGTCATTTCGTTGCCCGAGTAAGAAGTTTTCGCCGTTTAAAGTTACCGCTCGGATCTATCGATTTTTCGGCAGCTACGAACGGCCGTAATCTCTCACTCTGAAGACCAACACGAATTGAACACAGAGAAGGTACGTCAATGAAGAGGAGAAAATCCCTTGATCCATTCCCACGTAGCTCTGCGTTTTCTGTCGTGTATCGATTTCTTTTCTAATTCTTCCTGAATTCCTCAAAACCTTTGAATTTGTTTTTTCCGTGGCTCATTTTACCTACGTCCTTCAATCCACATTCGTTCGCCAAATAAATGATGTTTTTAATGAGAGACAGAGAGAGATGAGGAGAAGGAGCGAGATTACTGTTGTCAACAGTTGGAGAAAAATCGATATATTAGGGTTGGCACTCTGAAAATTGTCTAAACTTTTGACTCTGGCGAGTAAAACGACTGTTATAGTAGATCGAAACGAAGAACCGACGCACTGTTTCTGACGATTCAGATTGCACCATCAATAATATAACTGGTGGCGCTGCTGAGCACACACTTAACGGTACACGCGTCCTTCTTATACAGAAATGAAACCTTTTCTGACGGGTGCGATCATACCAGCACTAACGCACCGGATCCCATCAGAACTCCGCAGCTAAACGTGCTTGGGCGAGAGTAGTACTAGGATGGGTGACCTCCTAGGAAGTCCTCGTGTTGCACCCCTTTCTCCCCCAAAACCTTTTAACCGACGATATGGAGCCCTTTCTTACCTTGAACGAACCTTCAACGAAGAATACATGAATAGTTACGAGCAGTGCTCATAAATATTGTCGACCTCAAAGCAAGTATCACGCGAATCGTACTCGCGTATAGCTGGCGCAATCGCCGATGGAAGCGATCCTGTACACACCGGTTGATGCTCCAAACTTTAAACCCTCGGAAGGTGGTGTAAACGATGGATTTTGGGTTCGAAGGCGTGGCAAACGCGGCCGTGCCCGGTTCGCCATTGTAGTAATCGAGAGGGTCTTCGATCTGATATGCTATAACAGTCATTTCGTTGCCCGAGTAAGAAGTTTTCGCCGTTTAACGTTACCGCTCGGATCTATCGATTTTTCGGCAGCTATGAACGGCCGTAATCTCTCACTCTGAAGACCAAGCACGAATTGAACACAGAGAAGGTACGTCAATGAAGAGGAGAAAATCCCTTGATCCATTCCCACGTAGCTCTGTGTTTTCTGTCGTGTATCGATTTCTTTTCTAATTCTTCCGGAATTCCTCAAATCCTTTGAATTTTTTTTTTGTGTCTCATTTTACCTACGTCCTTCAATCCACATTCGTTCACCAAATAAACGATGTTTTTAATGAGAGAGAGAGACAGAGAGACAGATGAGGAGAAGGTGCGAGATTACTGTTGTCAACAGTTGGAGAAAAATCGATATATTAGGGTTGGGACTCTGAAAATTGTCAAAACTTTTGACTCTGGTGAGTAAAACGACTGTTATAGTAGATCGAAACAAAGAACCGATGCACTGTTTCGGACGATTCGGATTGCACCATCAATAATATAACTGGAGGCGCTGCAGAGCACACACTTAACGGTACACGCGTCCTTCTTACACAGAAACGGAACCTTTTATGACGGGTGCGATCATACCAGCACTAACGCACCGGATCCCATCAGAACTCGCAGCTATGCGTGCTTGGGCGAGAGAAGTACTAGGATGGGTGACCTCCTGGGAAGTCCTCGTGTTCCACCCCTTTGTCCCCCAAAACCTTTTAACCGACGATATGGAGCCCTTTCTTACCTTGAACGAACCTTCAACGAAGAATACGTGAATACTTACGAGCAGTGCTAATAAATATTGTCGACCTCAAAGCAAGTCTCACACGAATCGTACTCGCGTATAGCTGGCGCAATCTCCGATGGGAGCGATCCTGTACACACCGGTTGATGCTCCAAACTTTAAACCCTCGGAAGGTGGTGTAAACGACGGATTTTGGGGTCGAAGGCGTGGCGAACGGGGCCGTGCCCGGTTCACCATTGTAGTAATCGAGCGGGGCTTCGATACGATATGCTATAAAGTCATTTCGTTGCCCGAGTAAGAAGTTATCACCGTTTAAAGTTACCGCTCGGATCTATCGATTTTTCGGCAGCTACGAACGGCCGTAATCTCTCACTCTGAAGACCAAGCACGAATTGAACACAGAGAAGCTACGTCAATGAAGAGGAGAAAATCCCTTGATCCATTCCCACATAGCTCTGCGTTTTCTGTCGTGTGTCGATTTCTTTTCTAATTCTTCCTGAATTCCTCAAATCCTTTGAATTTTTTTTCCCGTGGCTCATTTTACCTACGTCCTTCAATCAACATTCGTTCGCCAAATAAACGATGTTTTTAATGAGAGAGAGAGAGAGAGAGAGAGAGAGAGACAGATGAGGAGAAGGTGCGAGATTACTGTTGTCAACAGTTGGAGGAAAATCGATATATTAGGGTTGGTACTCTGAAAATTGTCAAAACTTTTGACTCTGGCGAGTAAAACGACTGTTATAGTAGATCGAAACAAAGAACCGACGCACTGTTTCTGACGATTCAGATTGCACCATCAATAATATAACTGGTGGCGCTGTAGAGCACACACTTAACGGTACACGCGTCCTTCTTATACAGAAACGGAACCTTTTCTGACGGGTGCGATCATACCAGTACTAACGCACCGGATCCCATCAGAACTCCCCACCCAAGCGTGCTTGGGCGAGAGTAGTACTAGGATGGGTGACCTCCTGGGAAGTCCTCGTGTTCCACCCCTTTCTCCCCCAAAACCTTTTAACCGACGATATGGAGCCCTTTCTTACCTTGAACGAACCTTCAACGAAGAATACGTGAATATTTACGAGCAGTGCTAATAAATATTGTCGACCTCAAAGCAAGTCTCACGCGAATCGTACTCGCGTATAGCTGGCGCAATCTCCGATGGGAGCGATCCTGTACACACCGGTTGATGCTCCAAACTTTAAACCCTCGGAAGGTGGTGTAAACGACGGATTTTGGGGTCGAAGGCGTGGCGAACGGGGCCGTGCCCGGTTCGCCATTGTAGTAATCGAGAGAGGCTTCGATCCGATATGTTATAACAGTCATTTCGTTGCCCGAGTAAGAAGTTATCGCCGTTTAAAGTTACCGCTCGCATCTATCGATTTTTTGGCAGCTACGAACGGCCGTAATCTCTCACTCTGAAGACCAAGCACGAATTGAACACAGAGAAGGTACGTCAAAGAAGAGGGGAAAATCCCTTGATCCATTCCCACGTAGCTCTGCGTTTTCTGTCGTGTGTCGATTTCTTTTCTAATTCTTCCTGAATTCCTCAAATCCTTTGAATTTTTTTTCCAGTGGCTCATTTTACCTACGTCCTTCAATCAACATTCGTTCGCCAAATAAACGATGTTTTTAAGGATAGAGAGAGACAGAGAGACAGATGAGGAGAAGGTACGAGATTATTGTTGTCAACAGTTGGAGAAAAATCGATATATTAGGGTTGGCACTCTAAAAATTGTCAAAACTTTTGACTCTGGCGAGTAAAACGACTGTTATAGTAGATCAAAACAAAGGACCGACGCACTGTTTCTAACGATTCGGATTGCACCATCAATAATATAACTGGTGGCGCTGCAGAGCACACACTTAACGGTACACGCGTCCTTCTTACACAGAAACGGAACCTTTTCTGACGGGTGCGATCATACCAGCACTAACGCACCGGATCCCATCAGAACTCCGCAGCTAAGCGTGCTTGGGCGAGAGTAGTACTAGGATGGGTGACCTCCTGGGAAGTCCTCGTGTTCCACCCCTTCTCCCCCAAAACCTTTTAACCGACGATATGGAGCCCTTTCTTACCTTGAACGAACCTTCAACGAAGAATACGTGAATTGTTACGAGCAGGGCTAATAAATATTGTCGACCTCAAAGCAAGTCTCACGCGAATCGTACTCGCGTATAGCTGGCGCAATCGCCGATGGAAGCGATCCTGTACACACCGGTTGATGCTCCAAACTTTAAACCCTCGGAATGTGGTGTAAACGACGGATTTTGGGGTCGAAGGCGTGGCGAACGTGGCGTGCCCGATTCCCCATTGTAGTAATCGAGCGGGGCTTCGATCCGATATGCTATAATAGTCATTTCGTTGCCCGAGTAAGAAGTTATCGATGTTTAAAGTTACCACTCGGATCTAACGATTTTTCGGCAGCTACGAACGGCCGTAATCTCTTACTCTGAAGACCAAGCACGAATTGAACACAGAGAAGGTACGTCAATGAAGAGGAGAAAATCCCTTGATCCATTCCCACGTAGCTCTGCGTTTTCTGTCGGGTATCGATTTCTTTTCTAATTCTTCCTGAATTCCTCAAATCCTTTGAATTTTTTTTTTGTGGCTCATTTTACCTACGTCCTTCAATCCATATTCGTTCGCCAAATAAATGATGTTTTTAATGAGAGACAGAGAGACAGATGAGGAGAAGGTGCGAGATTATTGTTGTCAACAGTTGGAGAAAAATCGATATATTAGGGTTGGCACTCTAAAAATTGTCAAAACTTTTGACTCTGGCGAGTAAAACGACTGTTATAGTAGATCAAAACAAAGGACCGACGCACTGTTTCTAACGATTCGGATTGCACCATCAATAATATAACTGGTGGCGCTGCAGAGCACACACTTAACGGTACACGCCTCCTTCTTACACAGAAACGGAACCTTTTCTGACGGGTGCGATCATACCAGCACTAACGCACCGGATCCCATCAGAACTCCGCAGCTAAGCGTGCTTGGGCGAGAGTAGTACTAGGATGGGTGACCTCCTGGGAAGTCCTCGTGTTCCACCCCTTCTCCCCCAAAACCTTTTAACCGACGATATGGAGCCCTTTCTTACCTTGAACGAACCTTCAACGAAGAATACGTGAATAGTTACGAGCAGGGCTAATAAATATTGTCGACCTCAAAGCAAGTCTCACGCGAATCGTACTCGCGTATAGCTGGCGCAATCGCCGATGGAAGCGATCCTGTACACACCGATTGATGCTCCAAACTTTAAACCCTCGGAAGGTGGTGTAAACGACGGATTTTGGTGTCAAAGGCGTGGAAAACAGGGCCGTCCCCGGTTCTCCATTGTAGTAATCGAGAGGGGCTTCGATCCGATATGCTATAACAGTCATTTCGTTGCCCGAGTAAGAAGTTATCGCCGTTTAAAGTTACCGCTCGCATCGATCGATTTTTCGGCAGCTACGAACGGCCGTAATCTCTCATTCTGAAGACCAAGCACGAATTGAACACAGAGAAGGTACGTCAAAGAAGAGGGGAAAATCCCTTGATCCATTCCCACGTAGCTCTGCGTTTTCTGTTGTGTGTCGATTTCTTTTCCAATTCTTCCTGAATTCCTCAAATCCTTTGAATTTTTTTTCCCGTGGCTCATTTTACCTACGTCCTTCAATCAACATTCGTTCGCCAAATAAACGATGTTTTTAATGAGAGAGAGAGAGACAGAGAGACAGATGAGGAGAAGGTGCGAGATTACTGTTGTCAACAGTTGGAGAAAAATCGATATATTAGGGTTGGCACTCTGAAAATTATCAAAACTTTTGACTCTAGCGAGTAAAACGACTGTTATAGTAGATCGAAACAAAGAACCGACGCACTGTTTCTGACGAATCAGATTGCACCATCAATAATATAACTGGTGGCGCTGCAGAGCACACACTTAACGGTACACGCGTCCTTCTTATACAGAAACGGAACCTTTTCTGACGGGTGCGATCATACCAGCACTAACGCACTGGATCCCATCAGAACTCCGCAGCTAAGCGTGCTTGGGCGAGAGTAGTACTAGGATGGGTGACCTCCTGAGAAGTCCTCGTGTTCCACCCCTTTCTCCCCCAAAACCTTTTAACCGACGATATGGAGCCCTTTCTTACCTTGAACGAACCTTCAACGAAGAATACGTGAATAGTTACGAGCAGTGCTAATAAATATTGTCGACCTCAAAGCAAGTCTCACGCGAATGGTACTCGCGTATAGCTGGCGCAATCTCTGATGGGAGCGATCCTGTACACACCGGTTGATGCTCCAAACTTTAAACCCTCGGAAGGTGGTGTAAACGACGGATTTTGGGGTCGAAGGCGTGGCGGACGGCGCCGTGCCCGGTTCGCCATTGTAGTAATCGAGCGGGGCTTCGATCTGATATGCTATAATAGTCATTTCGTTGCCCGAGTAAGAAGTTTTCGCCGTTTAAAGTTACCGCTCGGATCTATCGATTTTTCGGCAGCTACGAACGGCCGTAATCTCTCACTCTGAAGACCAACACGAATTGAACACAGAGAAGGTACGTCAATGAAGAGGAGAAAATCCCTTGATCCATTCCCACGTAGCTCTGCGTTTTCTGTCGTGTATCGATTTCTTTTCTAATTCTTCCTGAATTCCTCAAAACCTTTGAATTTGTTTTTTCCGTGGCTCATTTTACCTACGTCCTTCAATCCACATTCGTTCGCCAAATAAATGATGTTTTTAATGAGAGACAGAGAGAGATGAGGAGAAGGAGCGAGATTACTGTTGTCAACAGTTGGAGAAAAATCGATATATTAGGGTTGGCACTCTGAAAATTGTCTAAACTTTTGACTCTGGCGAGTAAAACGACTGTTATAGTAGATCGAAACGAAGAACCGACGCACTGTTTCTGACGATTCAGATTGCACCATCAATAATATAACTGGTGGCGCTGCTGAGCACACACTTAACGGTACACGCGTCCTTCTTATACAGAAATGAAACCTTTTCTGACGGGTGCGATCATACCAGCACTAACGCACCGGATCCCATCAGAACTCCGCAGCTAAACGTGCTTGGGCGAGAGTAGTACTAGGATGGGTGACCTCCTAGGAAGTCCTCGTGTTGCACCCCTTTCTCCCCCAAAACCTTTTAACCGACGATATGGAGCCCTTTCTTACCTTGAACGAACCTTCAACGAAGAATACATGAATAGTTACGAGCAGTGCTCATAAATATTGTCGACCTCAAAGCAAGTATCACGCGAATCGTACTCGCGTATAGCTGGCGCAATCGCCGATGGAAGCGATCCTGTACACACCGGTTGATGCTCCAAACTTTAAACCCTCGGAAGGTGGTGTAAACGATGGATTTTGGGTTCGAAGGCGTGGCAAACGCGGCCGTGCCCGGTTCGCCATTGTAGTAATCGAGAGGGTCTTCGATCTGATATGCTATAACAGTCATTTCGTTGCCCGAGTAAGAAGTTTTCGCCGTTTAACGTTACCGCTCGGATCTATCGATTTTTCGGCAGCTATGAACGGCCGTAATCTCTCACTCTGAAGACCAAGCACGAATTGAACACAGAGAAGGTACGTCAATGAAGAGGAGAAAATCCCTTGATCCATTCCCACGTAGCTCTGTGTTTTCTGTCGTGTATCGATTTCTTTTCTAATTCTTCCGGAATTCCTCAAATCCTTTGAATTTTTTTTTTGTGTCTCATTTTACCTACGTCCTTCAATCCACATTCGTTCGCCAAATAAACGATGTTTTTAATGAGAGAGAGAGACAGAGAGACAGATGAGGAGAAGGTGCGAGATTACTGTTGTCAACAGTTGGAGAAAAATCGATATATTAGGGTTGGGACTCTGAAAATTGTCAAAACTTTTGACTCTGGTGAGTAAAACGACTGTTATAGTAGATCGAAACAAAGAACCGATGCACTGTTTCGGACGATTCGGATTGCACCATCAATAATATAACTGGAGGCGCTGCAGAGCACACACTTAACGGTACACGCGTCCTTCTTATACAGAAACGGAACCTTTTCTGACGGGTGCGATCATACCAGCACTAACGCACTGGATCCCATCAGAACTCCGCAGCTAAGCGTGCTTGGGCGAGAGTAGTACTAGGATGGGTGACCTCCTGAGAAGTCCTCGTGTTCCACCCCTTTCTCCCCCAAAACCTTTTAACCGACGATATGGAGCCCTTTCTTACCTTGAACGAACCTTCAACGAAGAATACGTGAATAGTTACGAGCAGTGCTAATAAATATTGTCGACCTCAAAGCAAGTCTCACGCGAATGGTACTCGCGTATAGCTGGCGCAATCTCTGATGGGAGCGATCCTGTACACACCGGTTGATGCTCCAAACTTTAAACCCTCGGAAGGTGGTGTAAACGACGGATTTTGGGGTCGAAGGCGTGGCGGACGGCGCCGTGCCCGGTTCGCCATTGTAGTAATCGAGCGGGGCTTCGATCTGATATGCTATAATAGTCATTTCGTTGCCCGAGTAAGAAGTTTTCGCCGTTTAAAGTTACCGCTCGGATCTATCGATTTTTCGGCAGCTACGAACGGCCGTAATCTCTCACTCTGAAGACCAACACGAATTGAACACAGAGAAGGTACGTCAATGAAGAGGAGAAAATCCCTTGATCCATTCCCACGTAGCTCTGCGTTTTCTGTCGTGTATCGATTTCTTTTCTAATTCTTCCTGAATTCCTCAAAACCTTTGAATTTGTTTTTTCCGTGGCTCATTTTACCTACGTCCTTCAATCCACATTCGTTCGCCAAATAAATGATGTTTTTAATGAGAGACAGAGAGAGATGAGGAGAAGGAGCGAGATTACTGTTGTCAACAGTTGGAGAAAAATCGATATATTAGGGTTGGCACTCTGAAAATTGTCTAAACTTTTGACTCTGGCGAGTAAAACGACTGTTATAGTAGATCGAAACGAAGAACCGACGCACTGTTTCTGACGATTCAGATTGCACCATCAATAATATAACTGGTGGCGCTGCTGAGCACACACTTAACGGTACACGCGTCCTTCTTATACAGAAATGAAACCTTTTCTGACGGGTGCGATCATACCAGCACTAACGCACCGGATCCCATCAGAACTCCGCAGCTAAACGTGCTTGGGCGAGAGTAGTACTAGGATGGGTGACCTCCTAGGAAGTCCTCGTGTTGCACCCCTTTCTCCCCCAAAACCTTTTAACCGACGATATGGAGCCCTTTCTTACCTTGAACGAACCTTCAACGAAGAATACATGAATAGTTACGAGCAGTGCTCATAAATATTGTCGACCTCAAAGCAAGTATCACGCGAATCGTACTCGCGTATAGCTGGCGCAATCGCCGATGGAAGCGATCCTGTACACACCGGTTGATGCTCCAAACTTTAAACCCTCGGAAGGTGGTGTAAACGATGGATTTTGGGTTCGAAGGCGTGGCAAACGCGGCCGTGCCCGGTTCGCCATTGTAGTAATCGAGAGGGTCTTCGATCTGATATGCTATAACAGTCATTTCGTTGCCCGAGTAAGAAGTTTTCGCCGTTTAACGTTACCGCTCGGATCTATCGATTTTTCGGCAGCTATGAACGGCCGTAATCTCTCACTCTGAAGACCAAGCACGAATTGAACACAGAGAAGCTACGTCAATGAAGAGGAGAAAATCCCTTGATCCATTCCCACATAGCTCTGCGTTTTCTGTCGTGTGTCGATTTCTTTTCTAATTCTTCCTGAATTCCTCAAATCCTTTGAATTTTTTTTCCCGTGGCTCATTTTACCTACGTCCTTCAATCAACATTCGTTCGCCAAATAAACGATGTTTTTAATGAGAGAGAGAGAGAGAGAGAGAGAGAGAGAGAGACAGATGAGGAGAAGGTGCGAGATTACTGTTGTCAACAGTTGGAGGAAAATCGATATATTAGGGTTGGTACTCTGAAAATTGTCAAAACTTTTGACTCTGGCGAGTAAAACGACTGTTATAGTAGATCGAAACAAAGAACCGACGCACTATTTCTGACGATTCAGATTGCACCATCAATAATATAACTTGTGGCGCTGTAGAGCACACACTTAACGGTACACGCGTCCTTCTTATACAGAAACGGAACCTTTTCTGACGGGTGCGATCATACCAGTACTAACGCACCGGATCCCATCAGAACTCCCCACCCAAGCGTGCTTGGGCGAGAGTAGTACTAGGATGGGTGACCTCCTGGGAAGTCCTCGTGTTCCACCCCTTTCTCCCCCAAAACCTTTTAACCGACGATATGGAGCCCTTTCTTACCTTGAACGAACCTTCAACGAAGAATACGTGAATATTTACGAGCAGTGCTAATAAATATTGTCGACCTCAAAGCAAGTCTCACGCGAATCGTACTCGCGTATAGCTGGCGCAATCTCCGATGGGAGCGATCCTGTACACACCGGTTGATGCTCCAAACTTTAAACCCTCGGAAGGTGGTGTAAACGACGGATTTTGGGGTCGAAGGCGTGGCGAACGGGGTCGTGCCCGGTTCGCCATTGTAGTAATCGAGAGAGGCTTCGATCCGATATGTTATAACAGTCATTTCGTTGCCCGAGTAAGAAGTTATCGCCGTTTAAAGTTACCGCTCGCATCTATCGATTTTTTGGCAGCTACGAACGGCCGTAATCTCTCACTCTGAAGACCAAGCACGAATTGAACACAAAGAAGGTACGTCAAAGAAGAGGGGAAAATCCCTTGATCCATTCCCACGTAGCTCTGCGTTTTCTGTCGTGTGTCGATTTCTTTTCTAATTCTTCCTGAATTCCTCAAATCCTTTGAATTTTTTTTCCAGTGGCTCATTTTACCTACGTCCTTCAATCAACATTCGTTCGCCAAATAAACGATGTTTTTAAGGATAGAGAGAGACAGAGAGACAGATGAGGAGAAGGTGCGAGATTATTGTTGTCAACAGTTGGAGAAAAATCGATATATTAGGGTTGGCACTCTAAAAATTGTCAAAACTTTTGACTCTGGCGAGTAAAACGACTGTTATAGTAGATCAAAACAAAGGACCGACGCACTGTTTCTAACGATTCGGATTGCACCATCAATAATATAACTGGTGGCGCTGCAGAGCACACACTTAACGGTACACGCGTCCTTCTTACACAGAAACGGAACCTTTTCTGACGGGTGCGATCATACCAGCACTAACGCACCGGATCCCATCAGAACTCCGCAGCTAAGCGTGCTTGGGCGAGAGTAGTACTAGGATGGGTGACCTCCTGGGAAGTCCTCGTGTTCCACCCCTTCTCCCCCAAAACCTTTTAACCGACGATATGGAGCCCTTTCTTACCTTGAACGAACCTTCAACGAAGAATACGTGAATAGTTACGAGCAGGGCTAATAAATATTGTCGACCTCAAAGCAAGTCTCACGCGAATCGTACTCGCGTATAGCTGGCGCAATCGCCGATGGAAGCGATCCTGTACACACCGATTGATGCTCCAAACTTTAAACCCTCGGAAGGTGGTGTAAACGACGGATTTTGGTGTCAAAGGCGTGGAAAACAGGGCCGTCCCCGGTTCTCCATTGTAGTAATCGAGAGGGGCTTCGATCCGATATGCTATAACAGTCATTTCGTTGCCCGAGTAAGAAGTTATCGCCGTTTAAAGTTACCGCTCGCATCTATCGATTTTTTGGCAGCTACGAACGGCCGTAATCTCTCACTCTGAAGACCAAGCACGAATTGAACACAAAGAAGGTACGTCAAAGAAGAGGGGAAAATCCCTTGATCCATTCCCACGTAGCTCTGCGTTTTCTGTCGTGTGTCGATTTCTTTTCTAATTCTTCCTGAATTCCTCAAATCCTTTGAATTTTTTTTCCAGTGGCTCATTTTACCTACGTCCTTCAATCAACATTCGTTCGCCAAATAAACGATGTTTTTAAGGATAGAGAGAGACAGAGAGACAGATGAGGAGAAGGTGCGAGATTATTGTTGTCAACAGTTGGAGAAAAATCGATATATTAGGGTTGGCACTCTAAAAATTGTCAAAACTTTTGACTCTGGCGAGTAAAACGACTGTTATAGTAGATCAAAACAAAGGACCGACGCACTGTTTCTAACGATTCGGATTGCACCATCAATAATATAACTGGTGGCGCTGCAGAGCACACACTTAACGGTACACGCGTCCTTCTTACACAGAAACGGAACCTTTTCTGACGGGTGCGATCATACCAGTACTAACGCACCGGATCCCATCAGAACTCCCCACCCAAGCGTGCTTGGGCGAGAGTAGTACTAGGATGGGTGACCTCCTGGGAAGTCCTCGTGTTCCACCCCTTTCTCCCCCAAAACCTTTTAACCGACGATATGGAGCCCTTTCTTACCTTGAACGAACCTTCAACGAAGAATACGTGAATAGTTACGAGCAGGGCTAATAAATATTGTCGACCTCAAAGCAAGTCTCACGCGAATCGTACTCGCGTATAGCTGGCGCAATCGCCGATGGAAGCGATCCTGTACACACCGGTTGATGCTCCAAACTTTAAACCCTCGGAAGGTGGTGTAAACGACGGATTTTGGGGTCGAAGGCGTGGCGAACATGGCGTGCCCGATTCCCCATTGTAGTAATCGAGCGGGGCTTCGATCCGATATGCTATAATAGTCATTTCGTTGCCCGAGTAAGAAGTTATCGATGTTTAAAGTTACCACTCGGATCTAACGATTTTTCGGCAGCTACGAACGGCCGTAATCTCTTACTCTGAAGACCAAGCACGAATTGAACACAGAGAAGGTACGTCAATGAAGAGGAGAAAATCCCTTGATCCATTCCCACGTAGCTCTGCGTTTTCTGTCGGGTATCGATTTCTTTTCTAATTCTTCCTGAATTCCTCAAATCCTTTGAATTTTTTTTTTGTGGCTCATTTTACCTACGTCCTTCAATCCATATTCGTTCGCCAAATAAATGATGTTTTTAATGAGAGACAGAGAGACAGATGAGGAGAAGGTGCGAGATTATTGTTGTCAACAGTTGGAGAAAAATCGATATATTAGGTTTGGCACTCTAAAAATTGTCAAAACTTTTGACTCTGGCGAGTAAAACGACTGTTATAGTAGATCAAAACAAA
Source organism: Hippophae tibetana (assembly GCA_037013495.1). NCBI lineage: Eukaryota > Viridiplantae > Streptophyta > Magnoliopsida > Rosales > Elaeagnaceae > Hippophae > Hippophae tibetana. The sequence goes on along the minus strand of CM072804.1, from coordinate 50,756,025 downwards.
GGACCGACGCACTGTTTCTAACGATTCGGATTGCACCATCAATAATATAACTGGTGGCGCTGCAGAGCACACACTTAACGGTACACGCGTCCTTCTTACACAGAAACGGAACCTTTTCTGACGGGTGCGATCATACCAGCACTAACGCACCGGATCCCATCAGAACTCCGCAGCTAAGCGTGCTTGGGCGAGAGTAGTACTAGGATGGGTGACCTCCTGGGAAGTCCTCGTGTTCCACCCCTTCTCCCCCAAAACCTTTTAACCGACGATATGGAGCCCTTTCTTACCTTGAACGAACCTTCAACGAAGAATACGTGAATAGTTACGAGCAGGGCTAATAAATATTGTCGACCTCAAAGCAAGTCTCACGCGAATCGTACTCGCGTATAGCTGGCGCAATCGCCGATGGAAGCGATCCTGTACACACCGATTGATGCTCCAAACTTTAAACCCTCGGAAGGTGGTGTAAACGACGGATTTTGGTGTCAAAGGCGTGGAAAACAGGGCCGTCCCCGGTTCTCCATTGTAGTAATCGAGAGGGGCTTCGATCCGATATGCTATAACAGTCATTTCGTTGCCCGAGTAAGAAGTTATCGCCGTTTAAAGTTACCGCTCGCATCGATCGATTTTTCGGCAGCTACGAACGGCCGTAATCTCTCATTCTGAAGACCAAGCACGAATTGAACACAGAGAAGGTACGTCAAAGAAGAGGGGAAAATCCCTTGATCCATTCCCACGTAGCTCTGCGTTTTCTGTTGTGTGTCGATTTCTTTTCCAATTCTTCCTGAATTCCTCAAATCCTTTGAATTTTTTTTCCCGTGGCTCATTTTACCTACGTCCTTCAATCAACATTCGTTCGCCAAATAAACGATGTTTTTAATGAGAGAGAGAGAGAGAGAGAGACAGATGAGGAGAAGGTGCGAGATTACTGTTGTCAACAATTGGAGAAAAATCGATATATTAGGGTTGGCACTCTGAAAATTGTCAAAACTTTTGACTCTGGCGAGTAAAACGACTGTTATAGTAGATCAAAACAAAGGACCGACGCACTGTTTCTAACGATTCGGATTGCACCATCAATAATATAACTGGTGGCGCTGCAGAGCACACACTTAACGGTACACGCGTCCTTCTTACACAGAAACGGAACCTTTTCTGACGGGTGCGATCATACCAGCACTAACGCACCGGATCCCATCAGAACTCCGCAGCTAAGCGTGCTTGGGCGAGAGTAGTACTAGGATGGGTGACCTCCTGGGAAGTCCTCGTGTTCCACCCCTTCTCCCCCAAAACCTTTTAACCGACGATATGGAGCCCTTTCTTACCTTGAACGAACCTTCAACGAAGAATACGTGAATAGTTACGAGCAGGGCTAATAAATATTGTCGACCTCAAAGCAAGTCTCACGCGAATCGTACTCGCGTATAGCTGGCGCAATCGCCGATGGAAGCGATCCTGTACACACCGGTTGATGCTCCAAACTTTAAACCCTCGGAAGGTGGTGTAAACGACGGATTTTGGGGTCGAAGGCGTGGCGAACGTGGCGTGCCCGATTCCCCATTGTAGTAATCGAGCGGGGCTTCGATCCGATATGCTATAATAGTCATTTCGTTGCCCGAGTAAGAAGTTATCGATGTTTAAAGTTACCACTCGGATCTAACGATTTTTCGGCAGCTACGAACGGCCGTAATCTCTTACTCTGAAGACCAAGCACGAATTGAACACAGAGAAGGTACGTCAATGAAGAGGAGAAAATCCCTTGATCCATTCCCACGTAGCTCTGCGTTTTCTGTCGGGTATCGATTTCTTTTCTAATTCTTCCTGAATTCCTCAAATCCTTTGAATTTTTTTTTTGTGGCTCATTTTACCTACGTCCTTCAATCCATATTCGTTCGCCAAATAAATGATGTTTTTAATGAGAGACAGAGAGAGATGAGGAGAAGGAGCGAGATTACTGTTGTCAACAGTTGGAGAAAAATCGATATATTAGGGTTGGCACTCTGAAAATTGTCTAAACTTTTGACTGTGGCGAGTAAAACGACTGTTATAGTAGATCGAAACGAAGAACCGACGCACTGTTTCTGAAGATTCAGATTGCACCATCAATAATATAACTGGTGGCGCTGCTGAGCACACACTTAACGGTACACGCGTCATTCTTATACAGAAACGCAACCTTTTCTGACGGGTGCGATCATACCAGCACTAACGCACCGGATCCCATCAGAACTCCGCAGCAAAGCGTGCTTGGGCGAGAGTAGTGCTAGGATGGGTGACCTCCTGGGAAGTCCTCGTGTTCCACCCCTTTCTCCCCCAAAACCTTTTAACCGATGATATGGAGCCCTTTCTTACCTTGAACGAACCTTCAACGAAGAATGCGTGAATAGTTACGAGCAGTGCTAATAAATATTGTCGACCTCAAAGGAAGTCTCACGCGAATCGTACTCGCGTATAGCTGGCGAAATCTCCGATGGGAGCGATCCTGTACACACCGGTTGATGCTCCAAACTTTAAACCCTCGGAAGATGGTGTAAACGACGGATTTTGGGGTCGAAGGCGTGGCGAACGGGACCGTGCCCGGTTCGCCATTGTAGTAATCGAGCGGGGCTTCGATCCGATATGCTATAATAGTCATTTCGGTTCCCGAGTAAGAAGTTATCGCCGTTTAAAGTTACCGCTCGGATATATCGATTTTTCGGCAGCTACGAACGGCCGTAATCTCTCACTCTAAAGACCAAGCACGAATTGAACACAGAGAAGGTACGTCAATGAAGAGGAGAAAATCCCTTGATCCATTCCCACGTAGCTCTGCGTTTTCTGTCGTGTATCGATTTCTTTTCTAATTCTTCCTGAATTCCTCAAATCCTTTGAATTTTTTTTCCCGTGGCTAATTTTACCTACGTCCTTCAATCCACATTCGTTCGCCAAATAAACGATGTTTTTAATGAGAGAGAGAGACAGATGAAGAGAAGGAGCGAGATTACTGTTGTCAACAGTTGGACAAAAATAGATATATTAGGGTTGGCATTCTGAAAATTGTCAAAACTTTTGACTCTGGCGAGTAAAACGACTGTTATAGTAGATCGAAACAAAGAACCGACGCACTGTTTCTGACGATTCGGATTGCACCATCAATAATATAACTGGTGGCGCTGCAGAGCACACACATAACGGTACACGCGTCCTTCTTATACAGAAACGGAACCTTTTCTGACGGGTGCGATCATACCAGCACTAACGCACCGGATCCCATCAGAACTCCGCAGCTAAGTGTGCTTGGGCGAGAGTAGTACTAGGATGGGTGACCTCCTGGGAAGTCCTCGTGTTCCACCCCTTTCTCCCCCAAAACCTTTTAACCGACGATATGGAGCCCTTTCTTACCTTGAACGAACCTTCAACGAAGAATACGTGAATACTTACGAGCAGTGCTAATAAATATTGTCGACCTCAAAGCAAGTCTCACACGAATCGTACTCGCGTATAGCTGGCGCAATCTCCGATGGGAGCGATCCTGTACACACCGGTTGATGCTCCAAACTTTAAACCCTCGGAAGGTGGTGTAAATGACAGATTTTGGGGTCGAAGGCGTGGCGAACGGAGCTATGCCCAGTACGCTATTGTAGTAATCGAGCGGGGCTTCGATCCGATATGCTATAATAGTCATTTCGTTGCCCGACTAAGAAGTTATCGCCGTTTAAAGTTACCGCTCGGATCTATCATTTTTCGACAGCTACGATCGGCCGTAAACTCTCACTCTGAAGACTAAGCACGAATTGAACACAGAGAAGGTACGTCAATGAAGAGGAGAAAATCCCTTGATCCATTCCCACGTAGCTCTGCGTTTTCTGTCGTGTGTCGATTTCTTTTCTAATTCTTCCTAAATTCCTCAAATCCTTTGAATTTTTTTTCCCGTGGGTCATTTTACCTACGTCCTTCAATCCACATTCATTCGCCAAATAAACGATGTTTTTAATGAGAGAGAGAGACAGATGAGGAGAAGGAGCGAGATTACTGTTGTCAACAGTTGGAGAAAAATCGATATATTAGGGTTGGCACTCTGAAAATTGTTAAAACTTTTGACTCTGGCGAGTAAAACGACTGTTATAGTAGATCGAAACAAAGAACCGATGCACTGTTTCTGACGATTCAGATTGCACCATCAATAATATAACTGGTGGCGCTGCAGAGCACACACTTAACGGTACACGCGTCCTTCTTATACAGAAACGGAACCTTTTCTGACGGGTGCGATCATACCAGCACTAACGCACCGGATCCCATCAGAACTCCGCAGCTAAGTGTGCTTGGGCGAGAGTAGTACTAGGATGGGTGACCTTCTGGGAAGTCCTCGTGTTGCACCCCTTTCTCCCCCAAAACCTTTTAACCGACGATATGGAGCCTTTTCTTACCTTGAACGAACCTTCAACGAAGAATACGTGAATAGTTACGAGCAGTGCTAATAAATATTGTCGACCTCAAAGCAAGTCTCACGCGAATCGTACTCGCGTATAGCTGGCGCAATCGCCGATGGAAGCGATCCTGTACACACCGGTTGATGCTCCAAACTTTAAACCCTCGGAAGGTGGTGTAAACGACGGATTTTGGGGTCGAAGGCATGGCAAACGGGGCCGTGCCCGGTTCTCCATTGTAGTAATCGAGCGGGGCTTCGATCCGATATGCTATAACAGTCATTTCGTTGCCCGAGTAAGAAGTTATCGCCGTTTAAAGTTACCTCTCGCATCGATCGATTTTTCGGCAGCTACGAACGGCCGTAATCTCTCATTCTAAAGACCAAGCACGAATTGAACACAGAGAAGGTACGTCAAAGAAGAGGGGAAACTCCCTTGATCCATTCCCACGTAGCTCTGCGTTTTCTGTCGTGTGTCGATTTGTTTTCTAATTCTTCCTGAATTCCTCAAATCCTTTGAATTTTTTTTCCCGTGGCTCATTTTACCTACGTCCTTCAATCAACATTCGTTCACCAAATAAACGATGTTTTTAATGAGAGAGAGAGACAAAGAGACAGATGAGGAGAAGGTGCGAGATTACTGTTGTCAACAGTTGGAGAAAAATCGATATATTAGGGTTGGCACTCTGAAAATTGTCAAAACTTTTGACTCTGGCGAGTAAAACGACTGTTATAGTAGATTCAAACAAAGAACCGACGTACTGTTTCTGACGATTCGGATTGCACCATCAATAATATAACTGGTGGCGCTGCAGAGCACACACTTCACGGTACACGCGTCCTTCTTATACAGAAACAGAACCTTTTCTGACGGGTGCGATCATACCAGCACTAACGCACCGGATCCCATCAGAACTCCGCAGCTAAGCGTGCTTGGGCGAGAGTATTACTAGGATGGGTGACCTCCTAGGAAGTCCTCGTGTTCCACCCCTTTCTCCCCCAAAACCTTTTAACCGACGATATGGAGCCCTTTCTTACCTTGAACGAACCTTCAACGAAAAATACGTGAATAGTTACGAGCAGTGCTAATAAATATTGTCGACCTCAAAGCAAGTCTCACGCGAATCGTACTCGCGTATAGCTGGCGCAATCTCCGATGGGAGCGATCCTGTACACACCGGTTGATGCTCCAAACTTTAAACCCTCGGAAGGTGGTGTAAACGACGGATTTTGGGGTCGAAGGCGTGGCGAACGAGGTCGTGTCTGGTTCTCCATTGTAGTAATCGAGCGGGGCTTCGATCAGATATGCTATAATAGTCATTTCGTTGCCCGAGTAAGAAGTTATCGCCGTTTAAAGTTACCGCTCGGATCTATCATTTTTCGACAGCTACGATCGGCCGTAAACTCTCACTCTGAAGACTAAGCACGAATTGAACACAGAGAAGGTACGTCAATGAAGAGGAGAAAATCCCTTGATCCATTCCCACGTAGCTCTGCGTTTTCTGTCGTGTGTCGATTTCTTTTATAATTCTTCCTAAATTCCTCAAATCCTTTGAATTTTTTTTCCCGTGGGTCATTTTACCTACGTCCTTCAATCCACATTCATTCGCCAAATAAACGATGTTTTTAATGAGAGAGAGAGACAGATGAGGAGAAGGAGCGAGATTACTGTTGTCAACAGTTGGAGAAAAATCGATATATTAGGGTTGGCACTCTGAAAATTGTTAAAACTTTTGACTCTGGCGAGTAAAACGACTGTTATAGTAGATCGAAACAAAGAACCGATGCACTGTTTCTGACGATTCAGATTGCACCATCAATAATATAACTGGTGGCGCTGCAGAGCACACACTTAACGGTACACGCGTCCTTCTTATACAGAAACGGAACCTTTTCTGACGGGTGCGATCATACCAGCACTAACGCACCGGATCCCATCAGAACTCCGCAGCTAAGTGTGCTTGGGCGAGAGTAGTACTAGGATGGGTGACCTTCTGGGAAGTCCTCGTGTTGCACCCCTTTCTCCCCCAAAACCTTTTAACCGACGATATGGAGCCTTTTCTTACCTTGAACGAACCTTCAACGAAGAATACGTGAATAGTTACGAGCAGTGCTAATAAATATTGTCGACCTCAAAGCAAGTCTCACGCGAATCGTACTCGCGTATAGCTGGCGCAATCGCCGATGGAAGCGATCCTGTACACACCGGTTGATGCTCCAAACTTTAAACCCTCGGAAGGTGGTGTAAACGACGGATTTTGGGGTCGAAGGCATGGCAAACGGGGCCGTGCCCGGTTCTCCATTGTAGTAATCGAGCGGGGCTTCGATCCGATATGCTATAACAGTCATTTCGTTGCCCGAGTAAGAAGTTATCGCCGTTTAAAGTTACCTCTCGCATCGATCAATTTTTCGGCAGCTACGAACGGCCGTAATCTCTCATTCTAAAGACCAAGCACGAATTGAACACAGAGAAGGTACGTCAAAGAAGAGGGGAAACTCCCTTGATCCATTCCCACGTAGCTCTGCGTTTTCTGTCGTGTGTCGATTTGTTTTCTAATTCTTCCTGAATTCCTCAAATCCTTTGAATTTTTTTTCCCGTGGCTCATTTTACCTACGTCCTTCAATCAACATTCGTTCACCAAATAAACGATGTTTTTAATGAGAGAGAGAGACAAAGAGACAGATGAGGAGAAGGTGCGAGATTACTGTTGTCAACAGTTGGAGAAAAATCGATATATTAGGGTTGGCACTCTGAAAATTGTCAAAACTTTTGACTCTGGCGAGTAAAACGACTGTTATAGTAGATTCAAACAAAGAACCGACGTACTGTTTCTGACGATTCGGATTGCACCATCAATAATATAACTGGTGGCGCTGCAGAGCACACACTTCACGGTACACGCGTCCTTCTTATACAGAAACAGAACCTTTTCTGACGGGTGCGATCATACCAGCACTAACGCACCGGATCCCATCAGAACTCCGCAGCTAAGCGTGCTTGGGCGAGAGTATTACTAGGATGGGTGACCTCCTAGGAAGTCCTCGTGTTCCACCCCTTTCTCCCCCAAAACCTTTTAACCGACGATATGGAGCCCTTTCTTACCTTGAACGAACCTTCAACGAAAAATACGTGAATAGTTACGAGCAGTGCTAATAAATATTGTCGACCTCAAAGCAAGTCTCACGCGAATCGTACTCGCGTATAGCTGGCGCAATCTCCGATGGGAGCGATCCTGTACACACCGGTTGATGCTCCAAACTTTAAACCCTCGGAAGGTGGTGTAAACGACGGATTTTGGGGTCGAAGGCGTGGCGAACGGGGTCGTGTCTGGTTCTCCATTGTAGTAATCGAGCGGGGCTTCGATCAGATATGCTATAATAGTCATTTCGTTGCCCGAGTAAGAAGTTATCGCCGTTTAAAGTTACCGCTCGGATCTATCGATTTTTCGACAGCTACGAACGGCCGTAATCTCTTACTCTGAAGACCAAGCACGAATTGAACACAGAGAAGGTACGTCAATGAAGAGGAGAAAATCCCTTGATCCATTCCCACGTAGCTCTGCGTTTTATGTCGTGTATCGATTTCTTTTCTAATTCTTCCTGAATTTCTCAAATGATTTGAATTTTTTTTTCCGTGGCTCATTTTACCTACGTCCTACAATCCACATTTGTTCGCCAAATAAATGATGTTTTTAATGAGAGAGAGAGAGAGATGAGGAGAAGGAGCGAGATTACTGTTGTCAACAGTTGGAGAAAAATCGATATATTAGGGTTGGCACTCTCAAAATTGTCTAAACTTTTGACTCTGGCGAGTAAAACAACTGTTATAGTAGATCGAAACGAAGAACCGACGCACTGTTTCTGACGATTCAGATTGCACCATCAATAATATAACTAGTGGCGCTGCTGAGCACACACTTAACGGTACACGCGTCCTTCTTATACAGAAACGGAACCTTTTCTGACGGGTGCGATCATACCAGCACTAACGCACCGGATCCCATCAGAACTCCGCAGCTATGCGTGCTTGGGCGAGAGTAGTACTAGGATGGGTGACCTCCTGGGAAGTCCTCGTGTTGCACCCCTTTCTCCCCCAAAACCTTTTAACCGACGATATGGAGCCCTTTCGTACCTTGAACGAACCTTCAACGAAGAATACGTGAATAGTTACGAGCAGTGCTAATAAATATTGTCGACCTCAAAGCAAGTCTCACGCGAATCGTACTCGCGTATAGCTGGCGCAATCGCCGATGGAAGCGATCCTGTACACACCGGTTGATGCTCAAAACTATAAACCCTCGGAAGGTGGTGTAAACGACGGATTTTGGGGTCGAAGGCATGGCAAATGGGTCCGTGCCCGGTTCACCATTGTAGTAATCGAGCGGGGCTTCGATCCGATATGCTATAACAGTCATTTCGTTGCCCGAGTAAGAAGTTATCGCCGTTTAAAGTTACCGCTCGCATCGATCGATTTTTCGGCAGCTACGAACGGCCGTAATCTCTCATTCTGAAGACCAAGCACGAATTGAAGACAGAGAAGGTACGTCAAAGAAGAGGGGAAAATCCCTTGATCCATTCCCACGTAGCTCTGCGTTTTCTGTCGTGTGTCGATTTCTTTTCTAATTCTTCCTGAATTCCACAAATCCTTTGAATTTTTTTTCCCGTGGTTCATTTTACCTACATCCTTCAATCAACATTCGTTCGCCAAATAAACGATGTTTTTAATGAGAGAGAGAGACAGATGAGGAGAAGGAGCGAGATTACTGTTGTCAACAGTTGGAGAAAAATCGATATATTAGGGTTGGCATTCTGAAAATTGTCAAAACTTTTGACTCTGGCGAGTAAAACGAATGTTATAATAGTTCGAAACGAAGAACCGATGCAATGTTTCTGAAGATTCGGATTGCACCATCAATAATATAACTGGTGGCGCTGCTGAGCAAACACTTAACGGTACACGCGTCCTTATTATACAGAAACGGAACCTTTTCTGACGGGTGCGATCATACCAGCACTAACGCACCGGATCCCATCAGAACTCCGCAGCTAAGCGTGCTTGGGCGAGAGTAGTACTAGGATGGGTGACCTTCTGGGAAGTCCTCGCGTTCCACCCCTTTCTCCCCCAAAACCTTTTAACCGACGATATGGAGCCCTTTCTTACCTTGAACGAACATTCAACGAAGAATACGTGAATAGTTACGAGTAGTGCTAATAAATATTGTCGACCTCAAAGCAAGTCTCACGCGAATCGTACTTGCGTATAGCTGGCGCAATCGCCGATGGAAGCGATCCTGTACACACCAGTTGATGCTCCAAACTTTAAACCCTCGAAAGGTGGTGTAAACGAGGGATTTTGGGGTCGAAGGCGTGGCAAACGGGGCCTTGCCCGGTTCGCCATTGTAGTAATCGAGCGGGGCTTCGATCCGATATGCTATAATAGTCATTTCGTTGCCCTAGTAAGAAGTTATCGCCGTTTAAAGTTACCGCTCGCATCGATCGATTTTTCGGTAGCTACGAACGGCCGTAATATCTCATTCTGAAGACCAAGCACGAATTGAACACAGAGAAGGTACGTCAAAGAAGAGGGGAAAATCCCTTGATCCATTCCCACGTAGCTCTGCGTTTTCTGTCGTGTGTCGATTTCTTTTCTAATTGTTCCTGAATTCCTCAAATCCTTTGAATTTTTTTTCCCGTGGTTCATTTTACCTACGTCCTTCAATCAACATTCGTTCGCCAAATAAACGATGTTTTTAATGAGAGAGAGAGACAGATGAGGAGAAGGAGCGAGATTACTGTTGTCAACAGTTGGAGAAAAATCGATATATTAGGGTTGGCATTCTGAAAATTGTCAAAACATGACTCTGGCGAGTAAAACGACTGTTATAATTGATCGAAACGAAGAACCGACGCACAGTTTCTGAATATTCGGATTGCACCATCAATAATATAACTGGTGGCGCTGCTGAGCAAACACTTAACGGTACACGCGTAATTATTATAAAGAAACGGAAACTTTTCTGACGGGTGCGATCATACCAGCATTAACGCACCGGATCCCATCAGAACTACGCAGCTAAGTGTGCTTGGGCAAGAGTAGTACTAGGATGGGTGACCTCCTGGGAAGTCCTCGTGTTGCACCCCTTACTCCCACAAAACCTTTTAACCGACGATATGGAACCCTTTCTTACCTTGAACGAACCTTCACCGAAGAATACGTGAATAGTTACGAGCAGTGCTAATAAATATTGTCGACCTCAAAGCAAGTCTCACGCGAATCGTACTCGCGTATAGCTGGCGCAATGTCCGATGGGAGCGATCCTGTACACACCGGTTGATGCTCCAAACTTTAAACCCTCGGAAGGTAGTGTAAACGACGGATTTTGAGGTCGAAGGCGTGGCGAACGAGGCCGTGCCCAGTTCGACATTGTAGTAATCGAGCGGGGCTTCGATCCGATATGCTATAATAGTCATTTCGTTGCCCGAGTAAGAAGTTATCGCCGTTTAAAGTTACCGCTCGGATCTATCGATTTTTCGGCAGCTACGAACGGCCGTAATCTCTCACTCTGAAGACCAAGCACGAATTGAACACAGAGAAGGTACGTCAATGAAGAGGAGAAAATCCCTTGATCCATTCCCACGTAGCTCTGCGTTTTCTGTCTTGTACCGATTTCTTTTCTAATTCTTCCTGAATTCCTCAAATCCTTTGAATTTTTTTTCCCATGGCTCATTTTACCTACGTCCTTTAATGCACATTCGTTCGCCAAATAAATGATGTTTTTAATGAGAGAGAGAGAGAGATGAGGAGAAGGAGCGATATTATTGTTGTCAACAGTTGGAGAAAAATCGATATATTAGGGTTGGCACTCTGAAAATTGTCTAAACTTTTGACTCTGGCGAGTAAAACGACTGTTATAGTCGATCGAAACGAAGAACCGACGCACTGTTTCTGACGATTCGGATTGTACCATCAATAATATAACTGGTGGCGCTGCTGAGCACACACTTAACGGTACACGCGTCCTTATTATACAGAAACGGAATCTTTTCTGACGGGTGCGATCATACCAGGACTAACGCACCAGATCCCATCAGAACTCTGTAGCTAAGCGTGCTTGGGCGAGAGTAGTACTAGGATGGGTGACCTCCTGGGAAGTCCTCGTGTTGCACCCCTTTCTCCCCCAAAACCTTTTAACCGACGATATGGAGCCCTTTCTTACCTTGAACGAACCTTCAACGAAGAATACGTGAATAGTTACGAGCAGTGCTAATAAATATTATCGACCTCAAATCAAGTCTCACGCGAATCGTACTGGCGTATAGCTGGCGCAATCGCCGATGGAAGCGATCCTGTACACAACGGTTGATGCTCCAAACTTTAAACCCTCAGAAGGTGGTGTAAACAATGGATTTTGGGGTCGAAGGCGTGGCAAACGGGACCGTGCCCGGTTCTCCATTGTAGTAATCGAGCGGGGCTTCGATCCGATATGCTATAATAGTCATTTCGTTGCCCGAGTAAGAAGTTATCGCCGTTTAAAGTTACCGCTCGCATCGATCGATTTTTCGGCAGCTATGAACGACCGTAATCTCTCATTCTGGAGACCAAGCACGAATTGAACACAGAGAAGGTACGTCAAAGAAGAGGGGAAAATCCCTTGATCCATTCCCACGTAGCTTTGCGTTTTCTGTCGTGTGTCGATTTCTTTTCTAATACTTCCTGAATTCCTCAAATCCTTTGAATTTTTTTTCCCGTGGCTCATTTTACCTACGTCCTTCAATCAACATTCGTTCGCCAAATAAACGATGTTTTTAATTAGAGAGAGAGAGAGAGAGAGACAGATGAGGAGAAGGTGCGTGATTACTGTTGTCAACAGTTGGAGAAAAATCGATATATTAGGGTTGGCACTCTGAAAATTGTCAAAACTTTTGACTCTAGCGAGTAAAACGACTATTATAGTAGATCGAAACGAAGAACCGACGCACCCTTTCTGACGATTCGGATTGCACCATCAATAATATAACTGGTGGCGCTGCAGAGCACACACTTAACGGTACACCAGTCCTTCTTATACAGAAACGGAACCTTTTTTGACAGGTGCGATCATACCAGCACTAACGCACCGGATCCCATCAGAACTCCGCAGCTAAGCGTGCTTGGGCGAGAGTAGTACTAGGATGGGTGACCTCCTGGGAAGTCCTCGTGTTCAACCCCTTTCTCCCCCAAAACCTTTTAACCGATGATATGGAGCCCTTTCTTACCTTGAACGAACCTTCAACGAAGAATACGTAATAGTTACGAGCAGTGCTAATAAATATTGTTGACCTCAAAGCAAGTCTCACGCGAATCGTACTCTCGTATAGCTGGCGCAATGTCCGATGGGAGCTATCCTGTACACACCGGTTGATGCTCCAAACTTTAAACCCTCGGAAGGTGGTGTAAACGACGGATTTTGAGGTCGAAGGCGTGGCGAACGGGGCCGTGCCCGGTTCGCCATTGTAGTAATCGAGCGGGGCTTCGATCCGATATGCTATAATAGTCATTTCGTTGCCCGAGTAAGAAATTATCGTCGTTTAAAGTTACTGCTCGGATCTATCGATTTTCCGGCAGCTACGAACGGCCGTAATCTCTCACTCTGAAGACCAAGCACGAATTGAACACAGAGAAGGTACGTCCATGAAGAGGAGAAAATACCTTGAACAATTCCCACGTAGCTCTGCGTTTTCTGTCGTGTATCGATTTCTTTTCTAATTCTTCCTGAATTCCTCAAATCCTTTGAATTTTTTTTCCCATGGCTCATTTTACCTACGTCCTTCAATCCACATTCGTTCGGCAAATAAATGATGTTTTTAATGAGAGAGAGAGAGAGATAAGGAGAAGGAGCGATATTACTATTGTCAACTGTTGGAGAAAAATCGATATATTAGGGTTGGCACTCTGAAAATTGTCTAAACTTTTGACTCTAGCGAGTAAAACGACTGTTATAGTCGATCGAAACGAAGAACCGACGCACTGTTTCTGACGATTCGGATTGCACCATCAATAATATAACTGGTGGCGCTGCTGACACACACTTAACGGTACACGCGTCCTTATTATACAGAAACGGAACGTTTTCTGACGGGTGCGATCATACCAGGACTAACGCACCGGATCCCATCAGAACTCCGTAGCTAAGCGTGCTTGGGCGAGAGTAGTACTAGGATGGGTGACCTCCTGGGAAGTCCTCGTGTTGCACCCCTTTCTCCCCCAAAACCTTTTAACCGGCGATATGGAGCCCTTTCTTACCTTGAAGGAACCTTCAACGAAAAATACGTGAATAGTTACGAGCAGTGCTAATAAATATTGTCGACCTCAAAGCAAGTCTCACGCGAATCGTACTCGCGTATAGCTGGCGCAATCGCCGATGGAAGCGATCCTGTACACACTTGTTGATGCTCCAAACTTTAAACCCTTAGAAGGTGGTGTACACGACGGATTTTGGGGTCGAAGGTGTGACGAACGGGGTCGTGCCCGATTAGCCATTGTAGTAATCGAGCGGGGCTTCGATCCGATATGCTATAACAGTCATTTCGTTGCCCGAGTAAGAAGTTATCGCCGTTTAAAGTTACCGCTCGCATCGATCGATTTTTCGGCAGCTACGAACGGCCGTAATCTCTCATTCTGAAGACCAAGCACGAATTGAACACAGAGAAGGTACGTCAAAGAAGAGGGGAAAATCCCTTGATCCAATCCCACGTAGCTCTGCGTTTTCTGTCGTGTGTCGATTTCTTTTCTAATTCTTCCTGAATTCCTCAAATCCTTTGAATTTTTTTTCCCGTGGTTCATTTTACCTACGTCCTTCAATCAACATTCGTTCGCCAAATAAACGATGTTTTTAATGAGAGAGAGAGAGAGAGAGAGACAGATGAGGAGAAGGTGCGAGATTACTGTTGTCAACAGTTGGAGAAAAATCGATATATTAGGGTTGGCACTCTGAAAATTTTCAAAACTTTTGACTCTAGCGAGTAAAACGACTATTATAGTAGATCGAAACGAAGAACCGACGCACTGTTTCTGACGATTCGGATTGCACCATCAATAATATAACTGGTGGCGCTGCACAACACACACTTAACGGTACACCCGTCCTTCTTATACAGAAACGGAACCTTTTCTAACAGGTGCGATCATACCAGCACTAACGCACCGGATCCCATCAGAACTCCGCAGCTAAGCGTGCTTGGGCGAGAGTAGTACTAGGATGGGTGACCTCCTGGGAAGTCCTCTTGTTGCACCCCTTACTCCCCCAAAACCTTTTAACCGACGATATGGAGCCCTTTCTTACCTTGAAGGAACCTTCACCGCAGAATACGTGAATAGTTACGAGCAGTGCTAATAAATATTGTCGACCTCAAAACAAGTCTCACGCGACTCGTACTCGCGTATAGCTGGCGCAATAGCCGATGGAAGCGATCCTGTACACACCGGTTGATGCTCCAAACTTTAAACCCTCGGAAGGTGATGTAAACGACGGATTTTGGGGTCGAAAGCGTGGCAAACGGGGCCTTGCCCGGTTAGCCATTGTAGTAATCGAGCGGGGCTTCGATCCGATATGCTATAATAGTCATTTCGTTGCCCGAGTAAGAAGTTATCGCCGTTTAAAGTTACCCCTCGCATCGATCGATTTTTCGGCAGCTACGAACGGCCGTAATCTCTCACTCTGAAGACCAAGCACGAATTGAACACAGAGAAGCTACGTCAATGAAGAGGAGAAAATCCCTTGATCCATTCCCACGTAGCTCTGCGTTTTCTGTCGTGTATCGATTTCTTTTCTAATTCTTCCTGAATTCCTCAAATCCTTTGAATTTTTTTTCCGTGGCTCATTTTACCTACGTCCTTCAATCCACATTCGTTCGCCAAATAAACGATGTTTTTAATGAGAGAGAGAGAGAGAGAGAGACAGATGAGGAGAAGGTGCGAGATTACTGTTGTCAACAGTTGGAGAAAAATCGATATATTAGGGTTGGCACTCTGAAAATTTTCAAAACTTTTGACTCTAGCGAGTAAAACGACTATTATAGTAGATCGAAACGAAGAACCGACGCACCCTTTCTGACGATTCGGATTGCACCATCAATAATATAACTGGTGGCGCTGCAGAGCACACACTTAACGGTACACCAGTCCTTCTTATACAGAAACGGAACCTTTTTTGACAGGTGCGATCATACCAGCACTAACGCACCGGATCCCATCAGAACTCCGCAGCTAAGCGTGCTTGGGCGAGAGTAGTACTAGGATGGGTGACCTCCTGGGAAGTCCTCGTGTTCAACCCCTTTCTCCCCCAAAACCTTTTAACCGATGATATGGAGCCCTTTCTTACCTTGAACGAACCTTCAACGAAGAATACGTAATAGTTACGAGCAGTGCTAATAAATATTGTTGACCTCAAAGCAAGTCTCACGCGAATCGTACTCTCGTATAGCTGGCGCAATGTCCGATGGGAGCTATCCTGTACACACCGGTTGATGCTCCAAACTTTAAACCCTCGGAAGGTGGTGTAAACGACGGATTTTGAGGTCGAAGGCGTGGCGAACGGGGCCGTGCCCGGTTCGCCATTGTAGTAATCGAGCGGGGCTTCGATCCGATATGCTATAATAGTCATTTCGTTGCCCGAGTAAGAAATTATCGTCGTTTAAAGTTACTGCTCGGATCTATCGATTTTCCGGCAGCTACGAACGGCCGTAATCTCTCACTCTGAAGACCAAGCACGAATTGAACACAGAGAAGGTACGTCCATGAAGAGGAGAAAATACCTTGAACAATTCCCACGTAGCTCTGCGTTTTCTGTCGTGTATCGATTTCTTTTCTAATTCTTCCTGAATTCCTCAAATCCTTTGAATTTTTTTTCCCATGGCTCATTTTACCTACGTCCTTCAATCCACATTCGTTCGGCAAATAAATGATGTTTTTAATGAGAGAGAGAGAGAGATAAGGAGAAGGAGCGATATTACTATTGTCAACTGTTGGAGAAAAATCGATATATTAGGGTTGGCACTCTGAAAATTGTCTAAACTTTTGACTCTAGCGAGTAAAACGACTGTTATAGTCGATCGAAACGAAGAACCGACGCACTGTTTCTGACGATTCGGATTGCACCATCAATAATATAACTGGTGGCGCTGCTGACACACACTTAACGGTACACGCGTCCTTATTATACAGAAACGGAACGTTTTCTGACGGGTGCGATCATACCAGGACTAACGCACCGGATCCCATCAGAACTCCGTAGCTAAGCGTGCTTGGGCGAGAGTAGTACTAGGATGGGTGACCTCCTGGGAAGTCCTCGTGTTGCACCCCTTTCTCCCCCAAAACCTTTTAACCGGCGATATGGAGCCCTTTCTTACCTTGAAGGAACCTTCAACGAAAAATACGTGAATAGTTACGAGCAGTGCTAATAAATATTGTCGACCTCAAAGCAAGTCTCACGCGAATCGTACTCGCGTATAGCTGGCGCAATCGCCGATGGAAGCGATCCTGTACACACTTGTTGATGCTCCAAACTTTAAACCCTTAGAAGGTGGTGTACACGACGGATTTTGGGGTCGAAGGTGTGACGAACGGGGTCGTGCCCGATTAGCCATTGTAGTAATCGAGCGGGGCTTCGATCCGATATGCTATAACAGTCATTTCGTTGCCCGAGTAAGAAGTTATCGCCGTTTAAAGTTACCGCTCGCATCGATCGATTTTTCAGCAGCTACGAACGGCCGTAATCTCTCATTCTGAAGACCAAGCACGAATTGAACACAGAGAAGGTACGTCAAAGAAGAGGGGAAAATCCCTTGATCCAATCCCACGTAGCTCTGCGTTTTCTGTCGTGTGTCGATTTCTTTTCTAATTCTTCCTGAATTCCTCAAATCCTTTGAATTTTTTTTCCCGTGGTTCATTTTACCTACGTCCTTCAATCAACATTCGTTCGCCAAATAAACGATGTTTTTAATGAGAGAGAGAGAGAGAGAGAGAGACAGATGAGGAGAAGGTGCGAGATTACTGTTGTCAACAGTTGGAGAAAAATCGATATATTAGGGTTGGCACTCTGAAAATTTTCAAAACTTTTGACTCTAGCGAGTAAAACGACTATTATAGTAGATCGAAACGAAGAACCGACGCACTGTTTCTGACGATTCGGATTGCACCATCAATAATATAACTGGTGGCGCTGCACAACACACACTTAACGGTACACCCGTCCTTCTTATACAGAAACGGAACCTTTTCTAACAGGTGCGATCATACCAGCACTAACGCACCGGATCCCATCAGAACTCCGCAGCTAAGCGTGCTTGGGCGAGAGTAGTACTAGGATGGGTGACCTCCTGGGAAGTCCTCTTGTTGCACCCCTTACTCCCCCAAAACCTTTTAACCGACGATATGGAGCCCTTTCTTACCTTGAAGGAACCTTCACCGAAGAATACGTGAATAGTTACGAGCAGTGCTAATAAATATTGTCGACCTCAAAACAAGTCTCACGCGACTCGTACTCGCGTATAGCTGGCGCAATAGCCGATGGAAGCGATCCTGTACACACCGGTTGATGCTCCAAACTTTAAACCCTCGGAAGGTGATGTAAACGACGGATTTTGGGGTCGAAAGCGTGGCAAACGGGGCCTTGCCCGGTCAGCCATTGTAGTAATCGAGCGGGGCTTCGATCCGATATGCTATAATAGTCATTTCGTTGCCCGAGTAAGAAGTTATCGCCGTTTAAAGTTACCCCTCGCATCGATCGATTTTTCGGCAGCTACGAACGGCCGTAATCTCTCACTCTGAAGACCAAGCACGAATTGAACACAGAGAAGCTACGTCAATGAAGAGGAGAAAATCCCTTGATCCATTCCCACGTAGCTCTGCGTTTTCTGTCGTGTATCGATTTCTTTTCTAATTCTTCCTGAATTCCTCAAATCCTTTGAATTTTTTTTCCGTGGCTCATTTTACCTACGTCCTTCAATCCACATTCGTTCGCCAAATAAACGATGTTTTTAATGAGAGAGAGAGAGAGAGAGAGACAGATGAGGAGAAGGTGCGAGATTACTGTTGTCAACAGTTGGAGAAAAATCGATATATTAGGGTTGGCACTCTGAAAATTTTCAAAACTTTTGACTCTAGCGAGTAAAACGACTATTATAGTAGATCGAAACGAAGAACCGACGCACTGTTTCTGACGATTCGGATTGCACCATCAATAATATAACTGGTGGCGCTGCACAACACACACTTAACGGTACACCCGTCCTTCTTATACAGAAACGGAAACTTTTCTAACAGGTGCGATCATACTAACACTAACGCACCGGATCCCATCAGAACTCCGTAGCTAAGCGTGCTTGGGCGAGAGTAGTACTAGGATGGGTGACCTCCTGGGAAGTCCTCTTGTTGCACCCCTTACTCCCCCAAAACCTTTTAACCGACGATATGGAGCCCTTTCTTAGCTTGAAGGAACCTTCACCGAAGAATACGTGAATAGTTACGAGCAGTGCTAATAAATATTGTCGACCTCAAAGCAAGTCTCACGCGACTCGTACTCGCGTATAGCTGGCGCAATAGCCGATGGAAGCGATCCTGTACACACCGGTTGATGCTCCAAACTTTAAACCCTCGGAAGGTGATGTAAACGACGGATTTTGGGGTCGAAAGCGTGGCAAACGGGGCCTTGCCCGGTTAGCCATTGTAGTAATCGAGCGGGGCTTCGATCCGATATGCTATAATAGTCATTTCGCTGCCCGAGTAAGAAGTTATCGCCGTTTAAAGTTACCGCTCGCATCGATCGATTTTTCGGCAGCTACGAACGGCCGTAATCTCTCACTCTGAAGACCAAGCACGAATTGAACACAGAGAAGCTACGTCAATGAAGAGGAGAAAATCCCTTGATCCATTCCCACGTAGCTCTGCGTTTTCTGTCGTGTATCGATTTCTTTTCTAATTCTTCCTGAATTCCTCAAATCCTTTGAATTTTTTTTCCGTGGCTCATTTTACCTACGTCCTTCAATCCACATTCGTTCGCCAAATAAACGATGTTTTTAATGAGTGAGAGTGAGAGAGAGATGAGGAGAAGGAGCGAGATTACTGTTGTCAACAGTTGGAGAAAAATCGATATATTAGGGTTGGCACTCTGAAAATTGTCAAAACTTTTGACTCTGGCGAGTAAAACGACTGTTATAGTAGATCGAAACGAAGAACCGACGCATTGTTTCTGACGATTCGGATTGCACCATCAATAATATAACTGGTGGCGCTGCTGATCACACACTTAACGGTACACGCGTCCTTCTTATACAGAAACGGAACCTTTTCGGACGGGTGCGATCATACCAGCACTAACGCACCGGATCCCATCAGAACTCCGCAGTCAAGCGTGCTTGGGCGAGAGTAGTACTAGGATGGGTGACCTCCTGGGAAGTCCTCGTGTTGCACCCCTTTCTCCCCCAAAACCTTTTAACCGACGATATGGAGCCCTATCTTACCTTGAACGAACCTTCAACGAAGAATACGTGAATAGTTACGAGCAGTGCTAATAAATATTGTCAACCTCAAAGCAAGTCTCACGCGAATCGTACTCGTTTATAGCTGGCGCAATCGCCGATGGAAGCGATCCTTTACACACCGGTTGATGCTCCAAACTTTAAACCCTCGGATGGTGGTGTAAACGACGGATTTTGGGGTCGAAGGCGTGGCGAACGGTGCCATGCCCCGTTCTCCATTGTAGTAATCGAGCGGGGCTTCGATCCGATTTTCTATAATCGTCATTTCGTTGCCCGAGTAAGAAGTTATCGCCGTTTAAAGTTACCGCTCGGATCTATCGATTTTTCGGCAGCTACGAACGGCCGTAATCTCTCACTCTGAAGACCAAGCACGAATTGAACACAGAGAAGGTACGTCAAAGAAGAGGAGAAAATCCCTTGATCTATTCCCACGTAGCTCTGCGTTTTCTGTCGTGTATCAATTTCTTTTCTAATTCTTCCTGAATTCCTCAAATCCTTTGAATTTTTTTTCCCGTGGCTCATTTTACCTACGTCCTTCAATCCATATTCGTTCCCCAAATAAACGATGTTTTTAATGAGAGAGAGAGAGAGGAGAAGGAGCGAGATTACTGTTGTGAATAGTTGGAGAAAAATCGATATATTAGGGTTGGAACTCTGAAAATTGTCAAAACTTTTGACTCTGGCGAGTAAAACGACTGTTATAGTAGATCGAAACGAAGAACCGACGCACTGTTTCTGACGATTCGGATTGCACTATCAATAATATAATAATATATATATATATATTCAATGAAAAATAAATAAAATTAAACTAAAGTTAAAGTTGAGAAGTGATAAATTATACCAAATTACACAAGTCATCGAACACCCCCAAACTTAAAATTTTGCTTGTCCTCAAACAAAAATAAAATAAAATAAAAGAAAAATATAGATAGTGTCAACAAGACACCATCACTCACCAAGCCATGATTTGAATTTAGATTTAATTACTAATAACTTACTCTTTTAACATCGAAGATAGCAAGAAAATCAATCAAAATTCCGTAATTTGTCAAGTAAGAGTTAAGCATTTACTTCAACCTAAAGCTAGATCATTGTATGTGTGTGTGAAACAGTCAATTTAACTCCAAACCACCAGCAAATTTAGATAAAAATAGAACAACTGAAATCAGAAGAATTCTCTCAAAACTTAACTCCATAAGTCCAATTTTCAAAAATCATTTTCACTAATGTAATCAAATACAAAATAATATCAAAAGATCTTTAATTAAGGTTGTAATGATAGGCCATAGGGTGATGGCTAAGAAAGAAATTGATATGGAAATGGAAAATCAAAATAAACTAGGAAAATACTTGGTAGAAAAAAAAACAATAAAAAGAATATCTACAGGATTCATACTATAGCTCTTTCTCAACAATATGCTTATATTAATGATAATATTGTTGTCATACTTAATAAGTATAGTGTTTTTTTTAAGATGTGGTTGTCTTGATACTCATAGTCTTTACTAATTCCAACCATTTTAACCCTTTTTCAATTATTGTCGTTCACTTTCTTTCTTTCTTTTTTTCACTCTTTTTTGTATCTTTGATCAAATAGAGCAACATATAATGTGGATATTTAGTTCGAACTAACTTTCTCTTTAAATATGAATTTTCACCAAAGTATTTTCTCAAACTTTGAGGTAAATTTATGGTTTTTCAGGTTTAGAATTGGAATAGTTTATGTAGTTAAAAGAACAAATAAGACTTATATAAAATAAGGCTCAAGGGGGTTGACTATAGGAATATACCATGCAATAGTGGCATGATAATTAGGACAATTGGGAAATCTTTTTCGTTATGAAAAAAAATTTCCTAGATCATTTCTCCATTATTTGGTATCAATTAAGATTTCGCCTCAAGGATCCATCAACGGATTCTAGAACAATGCAAGATTAAATTTTTCCAAACTCAGTTAATTCAACTACTCTTCATAGGAAAAATGGAGTAGAGAAAAATTTACTATGTGCTCAATTATTTTCAAGGACAAAGATTTAAATCAAAGTACCCACAAAACTCTAATTAACATAATAGCATATTTTGAAAAAACAAATTCTCAAAACCATCCTCAATCATAAATTTCATAGTCATATCAAATTCAATCATACTCAAATACATGCTTGATAAGATAATTCAACAACTCAAGACTATAGAAATTGACACCCTGATGAGCAGAACTGGCATCGCCGATCCTGCCAATGCTTTGGTTTAATATTTATAAAACTCTCGCAAGTGCACGAATCATTTTGTAGAAAATGATAAGTATACTCCCAAGGTCGATCTAAGGAAAGAATTTATATGGTTTTTAATTTATTATTCAAACTTTTAAAAATGAAATTAAATCATAAACATCTTGTCACAATATTTTGGTTTTTGTGTTTCTAATCTAATAAACATAGATACAGATTCAATAAATATTTATGCAAATTTTATCATTTATAATAGTGGAGTATTTATGGATATAATAATTATGTAATTATGCTTGCTCATATTATTTAGGTTATTAAAGATATGAAATGATATTTATTGATTCTCCCTTTTTTATATGAATACCACCTTTGGTGGGGTTAGATATTCTTTGTTAACTAAACAAATCAATTAACACCTATGGGTGGGATTGATAACTAATTTGGTTAATTAAATTAATTCCTTTTTCTAAGAGATTGAAAATGAACCATTTAAATGCCACCTTTGGTGGGGTTAGACAGTTTAAATTTTATTCAAGGTGTCCAAATTAAACCTAATAATTTAGTTATCCGAGTACTAACTTTCAAGTTTTAAAACCACTACTGAAAACATGTTATCAATACATTTTCAGATAATAATTCTTATAAAAACTTTTGAAATAGAGCTTCACTCTAACTACCAAGCGATTGTACCAACAAATAAAAGACCACTACTCTAATTCAGACCGAATAACTAAACCTTAAAATCTAATTTTCAGATTTAAGTTTGGAATGAAAAATAATATATTTCTCTCTAACATTCTTAATATAAAATCTTGAATAAAAATAAAATCAATTCATTTTAGAGATTTTTACCTATTTAATATTTTCCAAGCATAACAACGTTATTATTATATGATTTTACAAACAGCCAATAAAGTTAAATTTAATCATAGGCAAATTAAATATAACATGTAAGAATAAAGCATAAAAATAACTGTAAAGAAAATAAAATCTTTACAGTACTTTGTTGCTATTCTCATTGTTGGAAAACCTCCAAACGGAATTTGCACTCCCATTTATTGAATCGAAAAGCAAATAAATTACAAAAACATAACTAGTTCTTTTGAAAAAGAGAAGAACTCTAAAACTAAGAGAAACTAACTAAGAAAAACTAAAAACTAAGAAAAACTTAAAAACTAAGAAATGAGAGAAAGAAAGATAAGAGAATATGTATTTTTAGGTGTGTTTAGTTATGAAGAGAATGGGGGTATTTATAGGTGAGGAAAGGAATCAAAAGTGGATGAAAAAATTATTAAAATGGAGGAAACACGTAGTAGGTGAAGCTGACGTCAGCGGGTAGGTGGCGCACACGGATTGGGGCGCATATAGGCAGCGGCGCGCGCGGACAGGAGCAGGGGCGCGCACAGGCACGCATGAGACTGGGCATTGATGGGCGCGCTGCGTGCGTTGGCCGGCGCGGTTGGGCGGCTGTGTGGGCGATTTCCTCCTTTTTGACCCATTTTGTCCAATTTTTCCATATTTGTTGACTTTTCCTCATTTATTTTTGAATATATTTGTGATGTATTGCCTCCAGTATTCCTTTTTGAGTCTTTAAGTTACGTTTTTAAGCGAAAATACCTAAGAAACAATAAAAATACCCGTGATTCCGAAAAAGATAAATTTATATAAATATATGATAAAATCATATAAATATATATATTTTTAATCAATTAATGTGCATAAAATCATGGTAATTTTAGTGCTTTTTGAGCACTCATCACACCCCCAAAGTTAAACTAAACAATGTGCTCATTGCAAATTTAAAATTGAGATAGATTGAAGAAATGAAAAGAACTTCCCTGGTTTTATAGTGGATCCGCAATACTTAGTAATTTTTAGCTCTTTATTCCTGCAAAATAAATGAACACCAAAATCCAAATTATTCAAATAGATCATAATAAAATAAAAGAACAAAAGAAATTTTTATGGGATGCCTCTCATAAGCACTTGTTTTATAGTCTACATCCAAACTTTTCAATCTTCATCAATCAGAATTTCAAAGATGAATAAATGCACAATTCCTCTCCACTTGTTCTCCATAATAATGCTTCAATCTGTAATAATTAACTCTGAATATATTCCATACCTTATCCTTCAAGTCTATTGCTCCAAAAGTGGAAACTTTGTCAATTGTATAAGGACCTATCCATCTTGATCTTAACTTGCCCAAGAAGAGTTTTAGTCATGAATTGAAGACCAAAAAATGTTGTCCTGGAGAAAACTCACGCCTAAGAATCTATTTGTAATGCTACTGCTTTGTCCATTCTTTGTAGATTTTTGCATTTTCATAAGCATTATTTCGGAATTCATCCATTTAATTGAAGAAGTCATTTTTCCACTGTTGCCTTCAAATCAAAATTAAAATTCTTTATAGCTCAATAAGCTTTATGCTCCAACTCAATAGGGAGATGACATGCTTTTTGAACCAAAAAGTCATCCATGAAAATTTCCATTAAATCTTCCACCATATCAAAAAAGATAGCCATGATACAACGTTGAAATGTTGTTAGGGAATTGCACAATGCAAAAGACATCCTTCTATAAGTAAATTTTCCATAGGGGTGTGTGAATGTAGTTTTCTCTTGATCTTCAAGGGCTCTGGAAATCTAGTTATACCCCAAATAACCATCTAAGAAGAAATAATAGGGATATCTGGCCAATCGATCTAGCATTTCATCAATGAATGGAGGTGGAAAATGATCCTTCCTTATTGTTTTTTTAACTTGTGATAATCTATACATACACACCAACCCGTGACTATTCTTATAGGAATAAGCTCATTGTTATCATTTTCATCACCATCATTCCACCCTTTTTTGGTACAACATGTACTGGACTTACCCATGAGTTGTCTAAAATAACATAAATAATTCCAGCATTGAAAAGCTACAAAATTTTAGATCTCTCAACTTCCTTCATTGCTGGATTTAATCTTTTTTGAGGCTCAATTGATGGTTTGTAAGGTTCCTTAATTAGAATCTTGTGCATGCAAATGGATGGACTTCTTCCTTTTATGTTAGAGATAGTCTATCCCAAGGCTATTCTATGCTCCCTTAACACACGTAGTAACTTTTCCTCTTCTTTGGGTGTAATTGATGTAGCAATAATCACTAGAAATGTGTAATTATCACCTAAGAACGCATAGCAAAGATGATCAAGCAATTGCTTTAACTATGGAGTTGTAGTTTGTTGCACTTTTTATATAGAGATCACAGAATCCATCTTTGCTACCATTGGCTCCAGCCTCTCCACTTATATGCTAAATGATGTACCTGATGAGTGCTCAAAAATCACTAAAATTACCATGATTTTATGCACATTAATTGATGAAAAATATATATTTATATAAATCTATCTTTTCAGAATCACGAGTATTTTTATTATTTTTCATGTATTTTCGCTTAAACACGTAACTTAAAGACTCAAAGAGGAATACTGGAGGCAATACATCACAAATAAATGAGAAAAAGTCAACAAATATGGAAAAATTGGACAAAATGGGTCAAAAAGATCAAAAATGTCAAAAAAGAGGAAATCGTGCACGTAGCCACGCCGGCTAACGTGCGCAGCGCACCCAGCCACACCGAGCAGCCACGCGCTCTGCATCATTCTATCCGCGCACGTCCCTGCTCCTTTCCGCGCGCACTGATGAGCGAAAACCGACATCGTCGATTCTTGCCAATACTTTGGTTTTAATATTTATAAAACTCTCGCAAGTGCACGAATCATTTCGTAGAAAATGATAAGTATACTCCCAAGGTCGATCTAAGGAAGGAATGTGTGTGGTTTTTAATTTATTATTCAAACTTTTAAAAACGAAATTAAATCCTAAACATCCTGTCACGATATTTTGGGGGTTTTGTGTTTTTAATCTACTTACATAAAAATAAACATAGATTCAATAAACATTCATGCAAATTTTATCATTTATAATGGCGGAGTATTTATGGATATAATAACTAAGTTAATTATGCTTGCTCATATTATCTAGGTTATTAAAGATATGAATTGATATTTATTGATTCTCCCTTTTTTGTATGAATACCACCTTTGGTGGGGTTAGATATTCTTTGTTAACTAAACAAATCAATTAACACCTATGGGTGGGGTTGATAACTAATTTGCCTCATTAAATTAATTCCTTTTTTCTAAGAGATTGAAAATGAACCATTTAAATGCCACCTTTGGTGGGGTTAGACAGTTTAAACTTTATTCAAGGTGTCCAAATTAAACCTAAGAATTTAGTTATCCGAGTACTAACTTTCAAGTTTTAAAACCACTACTGAAAACATGTCGTCAATACATTTTCAGATAATAATTCTTATAAAAACTTTTGAAATAGAGCTTCACTCTAACTACCGGGCGATTGTACCATCAAATAAAAGAGCACTACTCTAAATCAGACCGGATAACTAAACCTTAAAATCTAATTTTCAGGTTTAAGTTTGTAATGAAAAATAATATATTTCTCTCTAACATTCTTAATATAAAATCATGAATAAAAATAAAATCAATTCATTTTAGAGATTTTTACCTATTTAATATTTCGCAAGCATAACAACGTCATTATTACATCATGTTTACTAAACAGCCAGCACAGTTAAATTTAACCACAGACAAATTAAATATAACATGTAAGAATAAAGCATAAAAATAACTGTAAAGAAAATAAAATCCTTACAGAACTTCGACGCTATTCCCGTTGCTGGAAAAACTTCAAGCGGAATTTGCACTCCCATTTATTGAATCAAAGAGCTAAAATATTACAAAAACATAACTAGTTCTTCCCAAAAAAAAGGAAGAACTCTAAATCTAAGAGAAATTAACTAAGAAAAGCTAAAAACTAAGAAAACATAAGAAAAACTAAAAAAATCCTAAAAATATAAGAAAAGAGAGAAAAGAATGTATTTGGAGGTTTTTTGAAGGTGTGATTTGAAGTGAAGGGAAGGGGGGTATTTATAGGTGAGGATGGAGAGAAAAAGTAGAGAAAAAAATGTTAAAAAAATGTAAAAACGCGGATTAGTGATTGCTAACGTCATTTGATGACGTCAGCATGACGGGGGCGACTGCACAGTACCGGGTATGAACAGTACCGCGTATGCACAGTACCGGGTATGAACAGTACCGGGGATGAACAGTGCGAGGCTGCACAGTACCGCAGATGAACAGTTCCGCGCGCAGCTTGGGGCGGATCTGGGCGCTGGGGCGCGGCGGCGCGATTTTCTCCTTTCTGACATTTTTGTCCTTTTTGACCCATTTTGTCCAATTTTTCCATATTTGTTGACATTTCCCCATTTATTTATTAATATATTTGTGATGTATTGCTTCCAGTATTCCTCTTTGAGTTTTTAAGTTGCGTTTTTAAGCCAAAATACCTGAAAAACAATAAAAATACCCGTGATTCCGAAAAAGACAAATTTATATAAATATATGATAAAACATATAAATATATATATTTTTAATCACTTAATGTGCATAAAATCATGGTTATTTTAGTGCTTTTTGAGCACTCGTCACGCACCACTGCCCATCTGCGCCTCATTGCGCGCACGCCGCCGCGCCCTACATTAACATGACGTCACATTCACTACTCCGCGTTTCCTCCATTTTTAATCATTTTTTCACCCACTTTTTATTCCATTCATCACCTATAAAAACCCTCATTCTCTTCGTAACTAAACACACCTCAAAACACATCTTCTCTTCTCTTTCTTTCTCTCATTTCTTAGTTTTTTTAGTTTTTTTGAATTTTTCTTAGTTTTTAGTTTTTCCTTAGTTAGTTTTTCCTAATTTTAGAGTTCTTCTCTTTTTGAGAAGAACTAGTTATGTTTTTGTAATTTATTTACTTTTGGATTCAATAAATGAGAGTGCAAAATCTGTTTGGAGGTTTTCCAACAATGGGAATAGCATCAAAGTACTGTGTTACAGTTATTTTTTATGCTTTATTCTTACATGTTATATTTAATTTGTCTGTGATTAAATTTAACTTTGTTGGCTATTTGTAAACATGATATAATAATAATGTTGTTATGCTTGTGAAATATTAAATAGGTAAAAATCTCTAAAATGAATCGATTTTGTTTTTATTCAAGATTTTATATTAAGAATGTTAGAGAAAAATATATTATTTTTCATTACAAACTTAAATTTGAAAATTATATTTTAAGGTTTAGTTATCCGGTCTAATTTAAAGTAGTGCTCTTTTATTTATTGGTACAATTGCTCGGTAGTTAGAGTGAAGCTCTATTTCAAAAGTTTTTATAAGAATTATTATCTGAAAATGTACTAACAACATGTTTTCAGTAGTAGTTTTAAAACTTGAAAGTTAGTACTTGGATAATTAAATTCTTAGGTTTAATTTAGACACCTTGAATAAATTTTAAACTGTCTAACCCCACCAAAAGTGGCATTTAAATGGTTTATTTTCAATCTCTTAGAAAAAGGAATTAATTTAATTAACCAAATTAGTTATCAACTCCACCCATAGGTGTTAATTGATTTGTTTAGTTAACAAAGAATATCTAACCCCACTAAAAGTGGTATTCATATAAAAAAGAGAGAATCAATAAATATCAATTTATATCTTTAATAACCTAAATAATATGAGCAAACATAATTAACTTAGTTATTATATCCATAAATACTCCACTATTATAAATGATAAAATTTGCGTATATGTTTATTGAATATTTATCTATGTTTATTTTTATGTTATTAGATTAGAAACACAAAAACTCAAATATCGTGACAGGATGTTTAGGATTTAATTTCGTTTTTAAAAATTTGAATAATAAATTAAAAACCACATATATTCCTTCCTTAGATCGACCTTGGGAGTATACTTATCATTTTCTATGAAATGATTCGTGCACTTGCGAGAGTTTTATAAATATAAAACTAAAGTATTGGCAAGATCGATGATGACGTTTCTACTCATCAGTACCCTACTGCAATGATCGTTCTAGGTGATCAGTTGGTATATCTTCTTGAAAGGCTTTTACTTCACATTGTTCAATGATATCTACTCAAAAGAAAGTGCTTTGATCTTTTGGAAATCTCATGGCTTCGTAGATGTTGAATGTAACCTCTTCCTTATTCACTCTCAAAGTTAACTCACCCCTCTGAACATCTATTAAAGCCCTTCCCATAGCCAAGAATAGTCGGCTAAGAATTAGTGGGACATCTTGGTCTTCATCCATATCTAACATCACAAAATCAGCAGGAAAAATTAGTTTATCCATATTTACCAATACATCTTCTATGATTCCCCGTGGTTACTTGATGGATTAGTCTACTAGTTGCAAAGAAATAGTTGTTTGTTTTATCTCTCCAAGTCCCAATTTCCTATAAAAAAGACAGTGGCATAAGATTAATGCTAACACCAAGATCACATAAAACTTTATCCAAAAATGAATTTCCAATAGTGCATGGCAAAGTGAAACTCTTTGGATCTTTTAATGTTTGAGGTTTTTTCTTTTGAAGAATGGCACTACATTCTTTAGAAATTTTCACTATTTTGAACTCCTCTAACCTTTTCTTCTTGGAAATAATGTCCTTCAAGAATTTGGCATTTGTTTCAGGGCATCTATAAAAGGAATATTTATGTGAATTTTCTTAAAGATATCCAAAAACTTAGAAAATTGCTTATCTAATTTTTGTTTATGAAAACGTTGAGGATAAGGAAGTGGAGTAGAGAGAATAAGAGGATTGTTAGGAAATGAAATTGATGGAGGCATGTCAGTCTCTCTTAGTGTATTATCAACAATCTCTATTTCTTCTACTTTATTATTGCTTTTGCAATTGTTTGGAGTTGTTGGGGTGGACTTGATTTTCTTTTATGGTGACCTCTGAATTTATCTTCCACTCCTAAGTATAATGGAACTACAATTTTCCTTTGGATTCGCTTATGTATTGCTAGGAAAAGTTCCTCTTTGTTGAGCATTGATGGTTGCGGCTAGTTGCCCAATTTGCACTTCAAGATTTTTCATAGTGGCTCCGAAATTGCTATAATGAGTCTCAATGTTATCCAACCGTGAATCATTCTTTTTAAACCTTGCTTTGGTCTCCTTAACAAAGGAAACCATGGAATCCTCAAGTGACATCTTCTTCTCGCTTGTTTGACTATCAAACCCTGGAGAAGGTTGCATCATATTCTTTGTGTTTCCATAAGAAAAATTCTCATGATTTCAAAATTCTGGATGGTAGTAATTTGGCATAGGATCACCACGATAATTGTAGTTCTAATTGGTGATGTATTGAAATTGCTCTTGACTTGATTCATTCATCGAAATTGTCATACTTGAAGTTGTAACATATTCTGCACTTTGTGGTTTTCTTTCAATTGTCAAGGCTAAAATTTGATGAGATAGAAAAGCTACTTGAGCTAAAAAGGCAACAAATAGCTCCAATTCATGAATCCGGACAACTTTCTTAGCCATAGATCTTTCAGTTGACCATTGACAATTGTTTGAAGCCATTTCTTCCAAAAGAGAAGTAGCACCTTCAGGTGTATTTGACATCAAAGTTCCACCAGAAGCAGCATCAACTATAGTTCTAGTTTTCCC
Source organism: Hippophae tibetana (assembly GCA_037013495.1). Classification (NCBI taxonomy): domain Eukaryota; kingdom Viridiplantae; phylum Streptophyta; class Magnoliopsida; order Rosales; family Elaeagnaceae; genus Hippophae; species Hippophae tibetana. The sequence goes on along the minus strand of CM072804.1, from coordinate 50,725,267 downwards.
ATTTAACCCATTATAGAACATTTGAACTTGAAACCACTATGGCAATCCATATTAAGGGCAACGTTGAATCATATCTTTATATCTTTCCCATGCTTCATAGAGTGTCTCAAAATCATTTTGTCTGAATTGACCAATCTCACTCCTGAGTTAGGCTATTTTTACAGGTGGAAAGAATTTAGCAAAAAACTGTTCTTGCTTCCTGGTTGTAGAAATTGTAGCCAATCTCTAGCCTTGTCCTTTAATAAAAAAGGAAACAATCTCAATCTAATAGTGTCTTCAGTAACACCATTCATTTTTATAGTGTCACAAATCTCCAAGAAAATCGGTAAATGAATATTGGGCTCATCAAGTAGGGATCACCTAAATTGAGCTTATTGCACCATGTTAATCAACACAGGTTTGAGCTTAAAATTATTGGAATTAATGGTCTAGCATCTTACACTTGAATAGTTATTATTCACAATTGGCCTTACATAATCCATCAAGGTGCATGGTTGTGCATTTTGTTATCTTTCATCCATGGCTAGTACTTTCTTCTTTCTTCGTCATCTAAAGGTTCTTTAAATCTTTTAGTTCAAAAGGAATAATGTTTCGAGTTCGAGCACGGCACAACCAACATCAAAAACACACCTAAAGAAAAATAAAATAAAATATAATATAATATAATTCTAAATTAAAACCAAGATTACTTTGTATCGATATTGATAAAAAATAAGAAAAAATCAATCCCCGGTAATGATGCTAAAAACTTGAACAATGCAAAACTACAAGTATAAGAGTAATAATAAGAGTATCATACTCAGGGATTGGTAACTTACTTTTAACAAATACCAAAATTATACTAATCTCAATTTTATCTAGAAAATTCATTCAAGTTATTGTAATTGAAATTTAAAATAAAATTAATTTTGAAGAAAGATTCACAAAATAAAATAAAAGATATTATTCAAAGATCAAATTAATAGGAATAAAACTTCTAGGAAATTGATTTCACCTAATCTCTCACTATGCTTTACTCATCTAGTTAATTTAATTTAATTCTCTGTAATCTCTAAAAATCATCCAAAAGCTTATTTCCATAGTCAATTAAAAACATTTTTGTTAATTAATTTACATAAGAGTATGCAATTTAATAAATTAAGAAAACATTAAGACCAATGATTTTAAAACAATACAGGTTCAAACTAGTCTTTCGATCTCTAAATTTACCTATGCCAAAATAATACAGATCTATTCTATAATTCTCTCTTTCTATAATAAATCACAATATTAAAATCATCTAATTAATGACCAGTTGCATTAAACTCAGAATAAATCAAACAAACATGAAAAGAAATAATTCAAATTAACATAAAAAATCAATCATATTTTAGAATTAAATTACATCTTTTTTTCATAATAAAAATAAATTAATTTATGCTAAAAATTAAATTAAACATAAACGAATTCATCATCAGTTTCTGAGAAGAATTAAAAGAAAATTGAATCGCAAAAAAAAAACTACTTTAGTGTCTTCTCTCAAGTTTTCTTTCTCTTTTTTTCCAGTTTCTGCATTTCTTCTTGTTACTTCGTCTGCTTCCTTTTTTTTTTCTTTTCATTATTCTCCCCTCGCGGCTCTCTGGCTATTTCTTTTTTATTTTTTTCTCACTACCCCATTCTCCCTTTTCTCTATTATATTATATATATTAGATATATATTAACCAATCCCCCCCTCCTACATTTCCTCAGTTTTTTATTTATATATATCTCCCGCGCCATATTATAATATATATATATATATATATATATATATCTCCCCCGCCTTCAATATATATCTATTTTCCTTTATATATATATATAAAAGAAGTAGAAGTCATTTATATATATATATATTAAAAACATCTTAATTTAAATTTGAGAGTCTTTAAATGATATGTACTTCTAAAATTTTAGATCTTTATTATCTTCAAATCTATGATAAAATTTAAATAATAATAATGAAGTCTAAATTCAATAAAAAATGAATAAAATTAGACTAAAGTTAAAGTTAAGAAATGATAAATTATAACAAATTATACAAGTCATCATAATTCAAATAATTATTTCCTAACCTTTATTATTAAGTCAATGTCAATTTTATCTTTGATCGATAAATCTTGCACCTTATTTGAATTAATTGACTCTGTTAGGCATTTGCCCCTAGCCTTTTTTTACAAGGTATATGCTATAATTTCTACTTGGGAGCAGTCTCCTTTATGGTAGCATTATAACAACCTTTAGCCTTTTCTTAGTTCCTTTTATCTCTTTTATGTCTTCCTCAGTTAAGTATTTGATGACTTGGTGGAAAGTAGATGGAACTACTTTCATCATATGTATCCATAGTCTCCTTTATGGTAGCATTACTATAGATCCCATTTTCATGACTGGTAACATCATGATTCCAACTACATAGGTAGTGCTACTGTTGAACCCTACTAAAAGTAACTCTCTCCTCAAGATGTCGCATTCCTTTATACCTAGAGCTCTCACTGTATGGGCCTATCACATTATTAGGTGGAGTAGGCAACCTCAACATTTCACGTTTGGGTTACCAATTAACTTCTTTACTATTATTTCTCATGAGGTCCACTAAATACCCCTAGATAGTTAATCTTTTATTTATTTCTTAAGATTTCTACAATCTCACATCTCGTGGCTATATCTTTATGAAAATCATACCACTTAGATGTGTCCTTAAGAGGGGTCCTCATTTTTGGTGGCCACTTGACATTTTGCTCATCTTACATCCTCAAGACCTCTTAGGCTAGGCTTACTCTCAATGGTGCACCCCTAAAGGGAGACAATGACCTCCCCCAAGGTCCCCTGTTCTCAAACCATTGGCCATTCAATCTATGATTTAACGTGAAGCGTTTTCTCTTGTTAATCATTTTATCTTGGTATGACATGTCTGGGTTTACTCTTTTTTTTTTTTGCTTCTCTAGTACAGCTTCTATAGCGACCTTATTATTCTTATCCAACCTTAACTCCTTTTCTAGACTGAAAAACTTTCTTGCCTTTCCATAAGCTTACTCCATCATTTGGGGGATTATTTTCATCAACTCTACAAACAAATCAAAATTTCTTAGTAGATATCGCTTAAAAGCTTCTATCACAAAAGAGTTAGGGGCAGTTCGTTATTTCTAGCTTTTCCTCCCTGAACCTTCTCATGTACTTTTCAATAGCTTCCCCACTTTCTTGGGTGATCGAGAAACGATGGTGAGATTCTTTCCTTAGAGGCTTGTTGCAAGTATAATTGGCGATGAGCAATTATAAAAGCCATAGCCATCTTGAAATATTAAACGTGAGTTACCGGATCCTTCATCCCTTGGTAGTCCGGACATTTAGGAGCACTAAATTTGGCTGGAGGCTCATCATTCTTTACTTCATTAGTGAAATGGGAGACACATAATTGCTCACAATCCCTATCCACATCGTAGTATTACTTGACCTTATGCTGCCTTTTGTTGGCCTTTTTTAGGGTCGATCTTGCTTTCTATTTGCTTCCTCTAATGCCTAGAGTCATGTCTTTCAACTCTTTCACTCTTTTAGTGATTGTTCATTATTGAGCCATAATGCTCTCGGAAGAGGGTCCCTTTCTACTATTTTCTTCCCTTGGGTAGGCTCATGTGCTACAGGAACTGTCTCGAGCTCACTAACCAAATTAGTGGCTAGACCATCAAGGATACCCAGGTCTGACTGCAAGTAAGTGCTCTATTTTCTTGCCTGGTCTCCACAAGTTTTCTTCCTAGCTCAAGAACTTAGTATGCCAAATCTTGATGGGGATCGACCTCAGCTCGGGCCTCCTTATGGGATAGCAAGATATGGTCCCGTGATGAGATTTTTTTCATTTACTAGTCTCAATCTTTTCTTGACTTTGCGTTCCCACCATGATAGATGTAAATCCTTGGGAACACCACTTGCTCATGAGGTATCTCTCTTAGAACTTGGGGTGAATCCTTGAAAATGATAGGCAATAGCTAAGGCTCAACCTTCAAGAGAAGTTAGAGATGGTCCGATTTGAAAGTAAGCACCAAAATGTTAGGATGGTCCGATTTGTAGAGAGATAAACTAGAGAGAAGTTAGAGAATTTTTACAGAATTGTGTGGATCTTCTATGAGGTCTATGTATATATAGGGCATTATATGTACATGTATCAATTACATAGGAGGTATACATCACAATATGTTAGAGGAGTAAAATCAATAAAAGAAACACATTTTAAGCTTGAAGTTGACCATTAGCACCACTACATGGCTCGGGCTAGTGGTCGGCCTTCTAATACCCAAAGTTATTATATGTAGGTAGGCTCATCCTAGAAGTATCATTATGGGCGTGAGAATAGACTAGTCTTCCTAGGTTGGCGTGAACTGTAAGTTGGTTCTGACACCAGGATCGATCTATATATTCAAACAATAACTAATTCAAAATTAAAGACAATATGTTACTTTTTAAAGGCACATACAAAATAGAAATATTTGTGAAATATATACCTAGAAAGTAGTGTCAATTGTGGTGAAGTTATTTCATTAAATATTCTCTATCGACTCTTCCCTCTGGTGGAAACCAAAAATGGTGTTGATGAGGATAGTTGCTTATAATGCTTCTGAGTCTTGTGATTCTTTGAGGTTTAATATCCATTCCTGGACTCATTGATATAGAACTTCATCTAATGGAGATAGTTTTGGTGATGATTCTTCTAGGGATTACTGGGAAGATGGTTTTGATTTTGCAGGTATGGTTTGGGCCGCTTGGGACTAAGTGATAATTGGTTTTGATGATGAGAGGGTTTTGATAGAAGGATTTGGAAGAGGTTCCCTTTTCTCCTTTTATTTTTTCTTTGTACTCATCGTTAAACCTATTTTGAAGAAAGTCTCTGGTTAGAAATTCTGGTAATGAGTTATTTTCTCCTCTGATAAACTCAATATCAAAATCAAAAACACTTAATAATGCTTGCAATTATTTAACACTTAATATATATATATATATATATATATATTAATTATAATGTTGTAGGAATATATAACTTCATATATATATTTATACCCAACAAATTAATATATATGTATTCGTAGTAATTATAATTTTGTTTAAAATAAAGCAACGATTGAATTTAATCTAACCATATGTACCCTTAATTGTTTTGAACCAACTTTTTCTAAAATTATTTTCATTGGTAATATAGCCACCTTATAATAGAATACTTATTTTTCATAGTGGATAGTTAAGTGGTCAAATGGATCGATAGTTTTTCTCTTAGATCATTGATGTGGCCTAAGTTGTTTTTACCTAAAAATTTTATGTGTTGATATTTTTATTTTCGTATTACTTTATATATGTGTGATTGATTGTCTGGCTGCTTATAAATTTTAATTTACCATACTTTCGTTAACTAGATATTTAGATCCATAACTAAACAAAATTTCACTCACCTTTTCATAACTTATAGAGAGTTTGGTTTACTTGGGGATAAGTAGACACAATTCACTATGTAGCATGAAATACTTACTAGTTGAGCCCAAAACTTCTTGGAAAATTCCTTTGCATGTAGCAAGACTCCTACCATATTTTGTGGGACATGATTTTTCATTTCAACTATCCTATTTTTGTTGTGGGGTGATTAGTGTAGAGAACTCATGTGCTATTCCATATTGCTTGCAAAATCCAGCATATCTTGAGTTCTCAACTTCTTTCCCATGATCATTTCTTAGTCTTATAATGTTGGTTATTTTGTTACCTACATAATCTGTATTTTAAGCAAAAGGAAATGAAGAAATCAAATGGATCATATTTTTCTTTTAGAAATCCAACTCATGTAAAATGAGAAAAATCATCAATAACAACAATAGCATATTTCTTGTCACCAAAACTCTCAGTTCTCATTGGACCCATAAGGTCAATGTGAATTAGCTCAAGTGTTTAGCTTGTGTTAAGTCCTTTAATTTTTTTATGAGAAGAGCGAGTTTGTTTTCCAAGTTGGCATGATTCGCAAAAGGTTTTTTTAGTTTTAGAAATAGTAGGTAGACCATACACAATTTTATTTTTGCTTAGGTTAATAAGATCTTTAAAATTGATATATCCCATCGTTTGATGCCACAAAGAAATAGAATGATCATTGGCTAAATTACAAATAGTACTAAGGCCTATATCAATGCACTAGATCATAAGACCTAGTTCTTCTAATCACATAATTACATTTTAGGTATGTTATATAATACAATGATTATTGGTATATTGTACATTGTTGGCTTTTACCCAGTCTTTAATCATTGCAGTATCGAAAACAACACCTTTTTTTCTTTGTGGTAATTCGAAAGTTAAGGTGAGAAGTGAGTCAACTAGCTACTCAATTTTAATGGTGTCCACATCCTTGCTTTTATCTATTATAGTGATTTTTTCATGGAAGAGATCTAGGAAAGAGTACAGTATTTTTCTAACAAACCTAAATTCCTCAATTTTCTCACCAAGATTAGTAGAAGAGTTAGCAATATCACTTAATTTAGCATAGAATTTAGAAAAGGTCTCATCTTCTTTCATCCAATGATTTTCTAATTGAGTACCAAGCATGCGAAGTTTAGTTCGTTTAACTTTTCTAGTTCCCTAATGGGTAACCTCTAAAATATGTCAACCATGCTTAGTAGTATCAACATAAGAAATACGACGAAACTCATTAGTAGGCACAATACTAAAGATAGCATTAATACCTTTTTGATTCCAATTACTATCAGTTTTATGTTCAATATATGGTCCAATCTTTCTTAGGTTTAAGAGTGATTGCATTATCTTTGTTAATCATAGTTGGTTTCCAACCATAAAGCACACAGTTCCAAACACTCGCATCTAAAGATTTAATATGGGTAATTAAACCCATCAAAGTAAGGTGCACAGGTTGTAAAAGAACCTTTTTTCTCAAATGATCCATAACAAGATCCTAAGCAATATTAAGTATATCTAGTGACTCAAAAACTTGTTGTATGTTTTGCAACACACAAAAAACGTGCAAGTATACACGGTCACAAGTAATAAAATTTGATAAGTAAGTTATCGTTCCCACGGAGATTTGTTACTACAATTTGTTGAGTACTAAAATAATATCTCTCTGATTTTATTCAAAACGATCATTGATTCGAACAAATGTAAGAAAAGAGTTTAAAAACAAAATAAAAGAAATCTAGGATTGCAATTTTTCACCAAACTAATCAACTCAAATCATTTTATTTTCTTTTGATTTATATTTTTTAGTACATTTAATTTGTCAACCGAAAACTTCTAATTTTATTCATACATCTCTTCCGAGCTCCGTACAAACACACCTCGTTAAATTAATTCACTATATTCCTATGAGAATTAAATTCACCGAGATTCATTACGTTTTAAGTTTTCAAATGGCCATGATGAGTGCTCAAAAAGCACTAAAATAACCATGATTTTATGCACATTAATTGATTAAAAATACATATATTTATATGTTTTATCATATATTTATATAAATTTGTCTTTTTCGGAATCACGGGTATTTTTATTGTTTTTCAGGTATTTTGGCTTAAAAACGCAATTTAAAGACTCAAACAGGAATACTTGAAGCAATACATCACAAATATATTAATAAATAAGTGGGAAAAGGTCAACAAATATGGAAAAATTGGACAAAATGGGTCGAAAAGGTCAAAAATGTCAAAAATGTCAAAAAGACGAAAATCGCGCCGCCGCGCCGCCCGGCCGCCGCGCCCCACCGCCCGGCACCGCCCCAAGCAGCAGCGCGCGGCACTGTTCATCCACGGGGGTACTGTTCATCAGACTCGGCACTGTTCATGAGACGCGGCACTGTTCATCAGACTGGGTACTGTTCATCAGACTCGGCACTGTTCATCAGACGCGCACTGTTCATCCTCGGCACTGTTCATACCCGGTACTGTACAGCCGCGGTACTGTTCATACCCGGTACTGTGCAGCCGCCCCATGTCATGCTGACGTCATCAAATGACGTCAGCAATCAATAATACGCGTTTTTTCATTTTTTTAACATTTTTTTCTCTACTTTTTCTCTCCATCCTCACCTATAAATACCCCCCTTCCCTTCACTTCAAATCACACCTTAAAACCACACTTCTCTCTTCTTTCTTTCTCTCATTTCTTAGTTTTTTGAGTTTTCCTTAGTTTCTTTCTTAGTTTCTAAGTTTTTCTTAGTTTCCTTCTTAGTTTTTAGTTCAATTCTCTTAGTTTTAGTGTTCTTCTCTTTTTGAGAGGAACTTGTAATGTTTTTGTAATAATTTAGTTTTTGATTCAATATATGGAAGTGCAAATTCCGCTCGGAGGTTTTCTAGCAACGGGAATAGCGTCGAAGTTCTGTAAGGATTTTATTTTCTTTACAGTTATTTTTATGCTTTATTCTTACATGTTATATTCAACTTGTCTGTGGTTAAATTTAACTATGCTAGCTGTTTAGTAAAAATGATGTAATAACGACGTTGTTATGCTTGCGAAATATTAAATAGGTAAAAATCTTTAAAATGAATTGATTTTGTTTTTATTCAAGATTTTATATTAAGAATGTTAGAGAGAAATATATTATTTTTCATTACAAACTTAAACCCGAAAATTAGATTTTAAGGTTTAGTTATCCGGTCTAATTTAGAGTAGTGCTATTTTATTTGTTGGTACAATCGCCCGGTAGTTAGAGTGAAACTCTATTTCAACAGTTTTTATAAGAATTATTATGTGAAAATGTATTGACAACATGTTTTCAATAGTGGTTTTAAAACTTGAAAGTTAGTACTCGGATAATTAAATTCTTAAGTTTAATTTGGACACCTTGAATAATGTTTAAATTGTCTAACCCCACCAAAGGTGGCATTTAAATGGTTCATTTTCAATCTCTTAGAAAAAGGAATTAATTTAATTAAGCATATTAGTTATCAACCCCACCCATAGGTGTTAATTGATTTGTTTAGTTAACAAAGAATATCTAACCCCACCAAAGGTGGTATTTATATAAAAAAGAGAGAATCAATAAAATATCAATTTATATCTTTAATAACCTAGTTAATATGAGCAAGCATAATTAATTTAGTTATTATATCCATAAATACTCCGCTAATATAAATGATAAAAATTTGCATGAATATTTATTGAATCCGTATATATGTTTATTTTTAGATAATTATTTATTGAATTTGTATCTATGTTTATTTTTATGTTATTAGATTATATTTAATTAATCTGTATATATGTTTATTTTATGTTAATAGATTAGGAACACAAAAACCAAACTATCGTGACAGGATGTTTAGGATTTAATTTCGTTTTTAAAAGTTTGAATAATAAATTAAAAACCACATACATTCCTTCCTTAGATCGACCTTGGGAGTATACTTATCATTTTCTTCGAAATGATTCGTGCACTTGCGAGAGTTTTATAAATATTAAAACCAAAGTATTTGCGAAGATCGGCGATGCCGGTTTTCGTTCATCAAGTTTTTGGCGCCGTTGCCGGGGAAGGAATAGCGTTTTTAAATTATTTATCAAAATTTTAAAAACATTTTTTTTACTGTAAATAATCGTGATATTTTAATAATAATCAAATTTCAAAATTCATAATAAATAAATAAAATAAAAAATAATAAAAAAATAATAATTTTTTTTAATTGTAAAATAATTTAGAAATTTGAAATTTGAAGTAAAAATTTTTACCGTTCATGAATAGTAAAAAAAAAAAAATTAAAATTCAAAATTCAAAAAAATTTTAAGTTAATAAGAAATAATATAGCGTGAATAGTAAAATAAAATTACCGTTCAAAAAAAAAAAATTCAAAAACTTAAATTTCAAAAAAAAAAATTTATATAGCGTGAATAATAAAATAAAATTACCGTTCATGAATAGTAAAAAAAAAAATTACTTGAATTCATATCTAATTAACTAAATAGCATGAAAAGTAAAAATCTAAGGGAGTTCTGTCTAGGAGACTAGTTCTTGAAGCCTTTGTGCCACTAGTCTTTCCTGGGAACGTTGCTCTGGCTAGGAGAATGGTATTTAAGGAGCCGTTTGCACCACCATTCTTTCCTGGGAGCACTCTTGGTTAATACTAATTATGTTACAAAAAATAATAATTAAAAAAAAAACAAAAAAAAAATTTCTTTTTTTTTAGTATTTAACTAGTTTTGTTTAGTGCTTTGTATTAAATAACATGTAAATTTTCTCTAAATTTTTTATTTTGTTGACAGGAGTTTTAAAATTTACGTTTACAATAGTCTATGCGTGGTAGGAGATCCTTAGGAAACCCCCTAACACCATATGTAAATAATTTTCATAAATTTAAACAAGTGTCAACAAAACTGGATTCTACCCATCAACCTGTTTTTGAGCCAAACATAGAACCAAGTCTTAATCCTTTACTAGAACCAAAAGAAATGGAGGAAAACCAACCTATGAGGGAAACCACGATGAAGGAGTTTGCAAGACCGGTGATTGGCACGGCAACTGCCGCTATCCAGTTGGGAGAGGCTGCTCGGAATTATGACCTTAAAAATATTCATTTTTCTATGCTTCCTTCCTTTTATGGATTACCTAATGAAGATTCTCTTTCCTTTATGAGAGATTTCTATGCTACGGTCCAAACATTCCCCCTCGGTATTCTAAACGAGGATCAACTTAGGATGAGATGTTTTCCCTACACTCTAAAGGATAAGGCCAAAGCTTGGTTGATGTCACTTCCCCCAGGTTCTCTGATGACATGGGGTAACATTTACAATAAATTCATGGGAAAATTCTATTCCCATCAAAAAACATCAGAGTTGAGAGGAAAGATTGCTACTTTCTCTCAGATGGATGGAGAGCCATTCCATGAAGCTTGGGATAGGTTCAAAATGTTTCTCACTCAGTGTCCCCATCATAGCTTTCCCCTGCAGTTGCAGAACCAATTCTTTTACGATGGACTTACACAACAATGTCAGTTCATTGTCGACAACGCTGCAGGAGGAGCAATAGGAGAAAAAACTACCTCAGAGACGTATAACCTTTTTGAGATGTTGGGTGCTAATTCCCAACAGAAAAGCTCCCGAGTGAGAAAAGCTGGAGTTCATGAAATCGACTCCAGTAATGAAGTTCAACAACAACTTGTTCAACTGACTAAGCAAGTTGCCCTTCTCGCTACACAAACCAACACCAATAATGAACAATATGGTTTGTACAGCAACATGGGACATGGTACTGAAGCCTGTCCATATCAAGGAGAAACAACTGGACCTGAACAGGTCAATGTGTTGGGAGCATATCAACAAAGACCAAGGTTTGATCCCAACTCAAATACCTATAATCCTGGGTGGAGAAGTCATCCAAATTTCTCCTGGAGGCAAAACAACCCTCCTTTCACTCAAAGCTCAAACCAGGCAGGCCAGCAATTCCACCCACCTATTCCAAGAAGCATTCCCAATAAACCAACGCTGGAGGACAACTTGAATTCTTTTATTCAAGTCTGTAGGGATAATCAATCTAAAACCAATCAACGATTGGACTCTGTGGAAGCTTCTATCAAAAAGGTGGAAGTTCAAGTTGAACAGTTAGTTGAACATTTGCAAAAAGGCAAAGACTAATTTGAAACTTAAATGAATTCAATGAAGAGGAGACATTGAGTTTTTCATTCTGCAATCTCCAAGCAACGTCTTACTAGAAGACGATAAATTTTAGTCCTGTATGGGAGGTCACCCATTATTGTATTTTCCTTTGTTTTAGTTTGCGTGTAATAAAAATTCAGATGAAATAAAATTCGTTTGTTTCAAAAATTCTGTCCATTCACTTAAATTTAAAAAAAAAAAAAAAAAAATTTAAGTTCCTTGCACTTTTTGCTTTTACGTTTTATCAAATTATAAATATTTCTTAGAGATAGCTACTAAAAGCAAAATGTTGATACACAATAGGAGGAGGATCATTTTCAACTACAAACAACCATGGGAGATGTTGAAGATAGGCGGAAAAAGATGAAAGAATATACAATGCCAATCATTGGCAATGTACCTTCCGGTATCCAATTACAAGAGGCTGCAAGGAATTATGAATTGAAAAAGATTCATTATTCTTTGTTGCCTTCCTTTTACGGTATCCCTAATGAAGACCCTTTGCATTTCATTCGAGAATTCTATGCTATTGTCCAAACCTTTCCACTACATGCAATTAATGAAGATCAACTTAGGATGAGGTGTTTTCCTTACACTCTCAAAGATAAAGCTTGGTCATGGTTCATTACTCTACAGTCAGGTTCTCTTAAAACTTGGGAGGCAGTCTATGAAATTTTTATGGGTAGGTTCTATTCCCATCAAAAGACTGTTGATCTAAGAACAAAGATAGCAACATTTTCTCAAATGTATGAAGAGCCCTTTCATGAAGCTTGGGAACGATTCAAACTCCTTTTCATTCAATGTCAAAATCATAGCTTTCCATTACAGCTACAAAACCAATTCTTTTATGATGGATTGACACTACAGAGTCAATACATGGTTGATAATGCTGCTGGAGGTGCTGTAGGAGAAAAGACCGCAGAGGAAACCTATAATCTTTATGAGCTGTTGGGTTCTAATTCCCAACAAAGAGGTGGTAGAAGGAAAGCAAAGGTCAATGAAGTCGGCTCTGATAATGAGATAACCTTGCAACTTGCTGAATTGACTAAACAAGTGAAATTCCTCACTTCCCACCAAATTTCAAATCAAGAGGTATGTGAAGTGTGTTGTTCAATTGGGCATGGTACTCATAATTGTTCAAATACTTGTGATTCTAGTGTCGATGCCATAGAGGAAGTCCAATCTTTTCAAAGGTATCATCCAAACACCTATAATCACCCAGCCTACACCCAATATCCAACACTAAGGCTGGATAACAACCACCCTTACCCACCAAGCCAATCTTTTAAGCCAACCTTAGAAGATAGCTTGAATGCTTTTATTCAAGTTAGTCGTGACAACCAATTGATGACAAATCAAAGGTTGAACACCATGGAGGCTTCGGTTAAAAGGATTGAATCTAAAGTTGGGCAACTGGCTGAACAAATGCAAAAGAAAGAACCAGGAAAGTTGCCCAGTCAACCAGAACAAGCAAAGGATGTTAGAACCCTTCGAAGTGGTAAAGTAGTCAATACCAGTTTACCTGAAATCTCTAACAATCTACCTTGTAGTTCAGGTAACAGAGAAGGCGATACTCAAATCTCGCAAAAAGGAGAAACAGGTGTTAAACGTAACAAGCCTTCTGAAAAACTCATTGGGGGGTCATCTGACACCCCCAAAATTCAAAAGACAACAGAACCACACCAGATACAAGTACCTTTTCCCCACCGGTTGAAAGAATCCAAACAAGATAAGCAATTCAATGATCTTTTTAATATGCTCTCTAAAGTAAATATTAATTTACCATTATTAGAAGTGATCATGAATGTGCCTTCATATGCCAAGTTTTTCAAAGAGTTGAACACTAAGAAAAGGAGGTATGAACTGAATGAACGAGTAGTAGTATCAGAAATTTCTAGCGCTGTACTTCAGCACAAACTACCCCCTAAGTTGAAAGACCCTGGAAGTTTTATTATAAACATAACTATGGGGGATAGGAAGGTTGCTAAAGCAATGCTTGATTTAGGTGCTAGTATAAATTTGATGCCCTACTCTATATTCTTACAACTCAATCTAGGGGATTTAAAACCCACAACTATGTCCCTTCAACTTGCAGATAGATCTCTTAAATATCCAGAGGGAATAGTTGAGGATGTTTTGGTACAGGTAGACAAACTGATAATACCTGTTGACTTTGTGGTTCTGGATATGCAAGAAAATCCAGCATTGGACAGAGAGCACACAATATTGCTTGGTAGACCATTTATGGCAACTACTAAAACTATTATTGATGTCCAAGATGGAAATTTGACAATGACAGTCTTAGGAGAGACTATTCATTTTAAAGTTTTTGATTCTTCACCTTTCCCTTCTATTTCTGCCATCGATGAAATATTCGATGTTGATCCTTTGGATAATCTTGTCCAAAACACCTTTTTCCGAACCAGAATAGAAGACAAGCTTGAAACCGTTCTTACACTTGAAAAGGTTGAAGAAGATTTAGATGAAGAAATTAAGGGGTACCTTGAACAACTAGACAATAATGAAGTGATGACAAAATCTAGTACACTTTTAAATCTACCCAGTTCTTCATCTATTAAAGAGGCCAATCCACCTGAACTTGAACTCAAAGACTTACCTGAGCACTTAAAATATGTGTTTTTGGGAGAGGGAGAAACTTATCCAGTGATAATTTCTTCAACCTTGACCAAACCACAAGAAAAGGAACTCATCAAAGTGCTTAAACAGTTTAAGAAATCTATAGGTTGGAGTATAGGTGATATAAGAGGCATTAGTCCAACAATGTGTATGCACAAGATCAACTTGGAGGATGGTGCTAAACCTGAACGAGAGGCCCAAAGAAGACTAAACCCAAACATGCAAGAGGTAGTTAAAAAGGAAATTCTTAAATTATTAGAAGAAGGGATTATCTATCCTATTGCAGATAGTAAGTGGGTTAGTCCAGTGCATGTGGTACCAAAGAAATCTGGGATAACAGTTGTTAAGAATGACAAAAGTGAATTAGTGCCCACTAGAATAATCACTGGATGGAGAATGTGTATAGATTTTAGGAAACTAAATTTATATACGAAAAAGGATCACTTTCCTCTTCCATTCATTGATCAAATGTTGGAAAGATTAGCTGGGCACGAATTTTACTGTTTTTTGGATGGACTGTCTGGATATTATCAAGTACCCATAGCACCAGAAGATCAGGAAAAGACCACATTTACATGTCCTTTTGGGACATTTGCTTTTCGCAGAATGCCATTTGGGTTATGCAATGCCCCTGCCACGTTCCAGAGATGCATGATATCCATTTTCTCGGACATGGTGGAGAAATTCATTGAGATTTTCATGGACGATTTCTCTGTCTTTGGGAACTCATTTGATGATTGCTTACATAAATTGACTTTGGTTTTAGAAAGATGCATTGAATGCAATCTAACCCTTAGTTGGGAGAAAAGTCATTTTATGGTTCAACAAGGGATAGTTTTAGGACATATAATTTCAAACAAGGGTATTGAAGTTGATAAGGCAAAAGTTGAATTGATATCCAAACTACCTCCCCCTACATCTGTGAAGGGGATAAGAAGCTTCTTGGGACATGCAGGATTCTACAGACGATTTATTAAAGATTTCTCTAAAATAAGTCGTCCATTATGTAACTTGCTATCCAAAGATGCTGATTTTGATTTCAACAATGACTGCCTTACTTCCTTTAATACCTTGAAAGATAAACTCACATCTACCCCTGTTATAATGGCACCAAACTGGTCTTTACCCTTTGAAATAATGTGTGACGCTTCTGATTATGCAATAGGAGCAGTCCTGGGACAAAGAGTGGATAAGCGTTTACATGTCATCTACTATGCTAGCAAAACACTCAATGATGCCCAGATGAATTACACCACCACTGAAAAGGAATTCTTGGCTATAGTATTCTCTTTAGACAAATTTCGGTCTTATTTAGTAGGATCTAAAGTGATTGTGCATTCTGATCATGCTGCTTTAAGATACCTATTAAGTAAACCAAATGCCAAGCCAAGATTAATCAGGTGGGTATTACTCTTACAAGAATTTGACCTAGAAATCAAGGATAAGAAAGGCAGTGAAAACTTAGTAGCTGACCATTTGTCTAGGTTGATTTCTGACTTCAATTCTCTTAAAGATGAGAGTAATGAAGATATAGTTGAAACCTTTCCTGATGAACAGTTATTTTTCATAGGTCCAAACCCATGGTATGCTGATATTGTAAACTATCTTGCCACTGGTGTTTTGCGACCTAACACTTCATATCAGGACAAGAAAAGGTTTTTTAAAACTATTAAGGACTATTTCTGGGATGACCCTTATTTATACAAGATTGGTCAAGATCAAGTCATCCGGAGATGTGTACCTGAAGAAGAACATAAGAGCATTCTGACTTTTTGTCATGAACTTCATTGTGGGGGTCATTTTGGAGGAGAAAAGACAGCCCGTAAGATATTACAGTCTGGATTCTTTTGGCCCACTCTTTTTAAAGATGCTCATATGTTTTGTGCACAATGTGATAGATGTCAAAAAACAGGAAACATAAGCAAAAGAGATGAAATGCCTTTGACATCTAATTTAGTTGTTGAACTCTTTGACATATGGGGGATTGACTTTATGGGTCCTTTTCCCCCATCTAATGGTTTTCAATACATTTTGGTTGCTGTGGATTATGTGTCCAAGTGGGTAGAAGCTATCCCCACCAAAACCAATGATGCTAATGTTGTTGTGAAATTCTTGAAAGATTTCATATTCAGTAGGTTCGGAACGCCTAGAGCTATAATAAGCGATGGAGGTAGCCATTTTTGTAACAAACTCTTTGATGGAGTACTAAACAAGTACAACATCACACATAAGGTAGCTACTCCATATCATCCTCAAACTTCCGGTTTAGTGGAAGTAAGTAATAGGCAAATTAAGGGAATACTGGAACGCATTGTGCGTCCCTCAAGGAAGGATTGGGCATTTAAGTTAAAAGATGCCTTATGGGCATACCACACCGCTTACAAAACACCTATTGGGATGAGCCCTTACCGGTTAATCTTTGGGAAAGCGTGCCACCTTCCAGTTGAACTTGAACACAAGGCTTATTGGGCAATTAAAGAGCTAAACATGGATTTAGATAAAGCAGGTGAAAAACGAGTACTCCAGCTTCATGAGTTGGAAGAAATTAGGAATGAAGCCTATGAGAATGCCAAATTATACAAGGAGCGTACTAAGCGCTATCATGACAAGAGGCTAGTTCCTAAGACTCTTCACCCTGGAATGAAAGTTCTTTTATTTAACTCTCGTTTGAGATTGTTTCCAGGAAAGCTAAGATCAAGATGGGATGGACCATTCAAAATAGTTCAGGTATCTGAACATGGAGTGGTAGAACTATTGGACTCCAAGACACAAAAAACGTTCAAAGTTAATGGCCATCGTGTCAAGCCTTATGTGGAAGAACCAAACAACATTGCTGAAATGGATTGCATTTGGCTGAGTAACCCTTAGCACCAAAAAGATACGTCTTGCTAAGACGTTAAACTAAGCGCTGGATGGGAGGCAACCCATCATGTTAGGTAATTTTTTGTTATTTGTTTTATTTACTTAATTTTATTGTTTATTTTAGTTTACTTGTTTGTGAATAATTTTTAAAATTGTTAAAACTAAAATATTTGTTGAGATGTTAGAAGTTCACAGCGATCTGTCTGTATACACTTTAATGATGAATATGATGGATGCACCTGCATTTCTTCATTACTACTTACACATTCTCAAGAAATAGGTAATCTTTCTCCTCTTTTCTCTTTATCTTTAATTTGCAGTTGTTACATTGAGGACAATGTAAGTTCTAGGTTGGGGGTGGTGAAAAGTTACCATGCTTAATAAAAAAAAAATTATATATATATATAAAAAAAAAATTATCACAAAAATGTATCATTTCTTTAAATCAAATTTAAGTAAATAGTTAAGTCTTTGGTACTGTTAGATTAATTTTTGAAAACATATCATGAAGTATTTTGTAATTATTTTTGATAATTAGTTAGTTTTTGTCATAACTAGTATTTCTTGATAAAATGTGGAAATTATATTAAACCCAAAATCGGTGTTTATGAATTTTTTTTAGTGGAGACTACCCTTGTGAGATATAATTTGAGCCTAATTTCTTTTATTCAGAGTGAAATATATATTTTTTCTACTCCAAACACATTTCTTATTTATTCAAAAAGTTTAGATGATCTCTATAGGTATTAGCATTGAATGTATGAATTTTTTCTCATCTTAATAGAGTATCATATATTTTTGATTATTATTTTTGTTTAGATTAAAACGATTTGAGTAGAAATTGATAGTATATGCTTATATCTCATTCATGCATGACTGCTACAAAAACAAGAAGACATATCTGGGGTTACCTAAACCAAGATCAAACAGAAAAGCCACAAAATTAACCACTCACCAAAATCAAAAAAAAAAAATGTACAATATGTACATGGGTTGACTCTCTAAAAAATACATATATATAAAAAAAATGTATAGAGAGATAAAAAAAATAGTATCATCTACATACTATGACCCACATTGCCTACAAAGTTGTGAGTAAAGGCTAATTACAAAAGAAAGATATAGGAAGTAATTCCCTAAAAAGTCATCGCAATTTCTTCATTTGTAAAAGCATATATCTTGAAATTCTTTCTTAATGAGTTGGATTTATGCATGAAAATAATTTTTGTATATGATATCTTTATAATTTATACATTCGATTCCTTTCATGAGATCAATGTTAAAATAACACTTTGAGCCTTTATTCTTTATACATATGCGAACATATTAGTTCATTTCTATACATCAACTCTTTCGCATATAAATTAGTATGAGTGTTTGAACCCATAGGATTCAGTGCTTTGAGAGTATTGACTTGTGAGGAATAGAGTCGAAGCGAATTCTGATTCATGACACTGAAATTGGGTAAAATTAAATTGATACATTTTTGAAATGAAATATGAAAATGATTTTCGACTAATTATTGTAATAAAATCATGATTGTTTAAAGAGATTAAAATAACTTATGCTTGAGATTTTAATTATGATCTTAAAGGAGATTAAAAAGTATGAGATATTTTTGTGATATGTTGTGTTCTTTTATTCTTAAATTAATTTTTGATTGTGTTGTAATTTTAATTTTTGATTTGATTGTTTTTATCTTTACATTTAGTTCAATGTTTGTGGGTATCATTACTGAAAACCCTCACGAGACTCAAACTCGTCCACTAGGGCAACCTAGGGGTTTAACGGCTTGTTGCATAGGCTAAATGCAACCGTTTCAATCCACGAAAGTGATTTAGGATAGTTTAAATTTTAGCTTTTATCGCTTCTCTTGCTAAGAGACTAGCAAGAAGCTGGTTGGGGGTTGTGATGAGTGCTCAAAAAGCACTAAAATAACCATGATTTTATGCACATTAATTGATTAAAAATACATATATTTATATGTTTTATCATATATTTATATAAATTTGTCTTTTTCGGAATCACGGGTATTTTTATTGTTTTTCAGGTATTTTGGCTTAAAAACGCAATTTAAAGACTCAAACAGGAATACTTGAAGCAATACATCACAAATATATTAATAAATAAGTGGGAAAAGGTCAACAAATATGGAAAAATTGGACAAAATGGGTCGAAAAGGTCAAAAATGTCAAAAATGTCAAAAAGACGAAAATCGCGCCGCCGCGCCGCCCGGCCGCCGCGCCCCACCGCCCGGCACCGCCCCAAGCAGCAGCGCGCGGCACTGTTCATCCACGGGGGTACTGTTCATCAGACTCGGCACTGTTCATGAGACGCGGCACTGTTCATCAGACTCGGCACTGTTCATCAGACTGGGTACTGTTCATCAGACTCGGCACTGTTCATCAGACGCGGCACTATTCATCCTCGGCACTGTTCATACCCGGTACTGTACAGCCGCGGTACTGTTCATACCCGGTACTGTGCAGCCGCCCCATGTCATGCTGACGTCATCAAATGACGTCAGCAATCAATAATACGCGTTTTTTCATTTTTTTAACATTTTTTTCTCTACTTTTTCTCTCCATCCTCACCTATAAATACCCCCCTTCCCTTCACTTCAAATCACACCTTAAAACCACACTTCTCTCTTCTTTCTTTCTCTCATTTCTTAGTTTTTTGAGTTTTCCTTAGTTTCTTTCTTAGTTTCTAAGTTTTTCTTAGTTTCCTTCTTAGTTTTTAGTTCAATTCTCTTAGTTTTAGTGTTCTTCTCTTTTTGAGAGGAACTTGTAATGTTTTTGTAATAATTTAGTTTTTGATTCAATATATGGAAGTGCAAATTCCGCTCGGAGGTTTTCTAGCAACGGGAATAGCGTCGAAGTTCTGTAAGGATTTTATTTTCTTTACAGTTATTTTTATGCTTTATTCTTACATGTTATATTCAACTTGTCTGTGGTTAAATTTAACTATGCTAGCTGTTTAGTAAAAATGATGTAATAACGACGTTGTTATGCTTGCGAAATATTAAATAGGTAAAAATCTTTAAAATGAATTGATTTTGTTTTTATTCAAGATTTTATATTAAGAATGTTAGAGAGAAATATATTATTTTTCATTACAAACTTAAACCCGAAAATTAGATTTTAAGGTTTAGTTATCCGGTCTAATTTAGAGTAGTGCTCTTTTATTTGTTGGTACAATCGCCCGGTAGTTAGAGTGAAACTCTATTTCAAAAGTTTTTATAAGAATTATTATGTGAAAATGTATTGACAACATGTTTTCAATAGTGGTTTTAAAACTTGAAAGTTAGTACTCGGATAATTAAATTCTTAAGTTTAATTTGGACACCTTGAATAATGTTTAAATTGTCTAACCCCACCAAAGGTGGCATTTAAATGGTTCATTTTCAATCTCTTAGAAAAAGGAATTAATTTAATTAAGCATATTAGTTATCAACCCCACCCATAGGTGTTAATTGATTTGTTTAGTTAACAAAGAATATCTAACCCCACCAAAGGTGGTATTTATATAAAAAAGAGAGAATCAATAAAATATCAATTTATATCTTTAATAACCTAGTTAATATGAGCAAGCATAATTAATTTAGTTATTATATCCATAAATACTCCGCTAATATAAATGATAAAAATTTGCATGAATATTTATTGAATCCGTATATATGTTTATTTTTAGATAATTATTTATTGAATTTGTATCTATGTTTATTTTTATGTTATTAGATTATATTTAATTAATCTGTATATATGTTTATTTTATGTTAATAGATTAGGAACACAAAAACCAAACTATCGTGACAGGATGTTTAGGATTTAATTTCGTTTTTAAAAGTTTGAATAATAAATTAAAAACCACATACATTCCTTCCTTAGATCGACCTTGGGAGTATACTTATCATTTTCTTCGAAATGATTCGTGCACTTGCGAGAGTTTTATAAATATTAAAACCAAAGTATTTGCGAAGATCGGCGATGCCGGTTTTCGTTCATCAGGCCACACATACAATTAGGGTATATTCCTATCCTTCATCATACATGTCATTCTATTTACGAGCATTATACACACAAATGCCTCTTCCAAGTTTATTTATGTGCCACGGATCGTTTTGATAAGATTCGTAAATAATCAAAAAGCATTAAGCACAAAATAGAATGAACAAATCGAATGTCTTATAAATCTATCAAAAATAATTAAAATAAAAGCATCATAAATTTAGATCAAATGCAACCCTAGAAAAATTAAATTACTTCATAAAATTAAAATAAAAATTACAACAGATTCTGAAAAATAAGATGAAGAAGAAGGAAAATTAAAACATCAATTAGAACAAATATTTGGCACATGCAGAACACAACAAAAGTCAAAAATGGTTTCTGTGTGTTCCACAGCCAACACACAAACACTACAAAAATTACAAACTCAAAAAAACTTCTTAACTCTATCATCTTATCTCCTATTTATACCTAAAAAATACATCAAAAATATTAAAATTTAATACACGCGGGGGACAGAGAAGTGTGGGACAAATAATAAATTAAAACGCGTGGGGGACAAAATTGTATCGAAAACTGGAATGAAAACGCGTAAGTGGCGAGCCGGGCGTTTTTGTTTTTCTTTTCAATAAACTCTGCCACGTGTCGCGATATGATTCGCTGAAATAAATAGTGGGACACATGGAAGCACCTCATTTGTTGCAAGGAATGGGCGCACGCAGAAACTGATGCACGGGATTGGGGCGCCGAGAAACGTGGGGGCAATGGCTGGAACGCGTGCGAGATTCGGCGCTTTCGTGCTCATCGTAACCTGCCACATGTCATAACATGATTGGCTTAAAAATATAGTATGACACGTGGCATCTTCTGATTAGCGACAAGGATTCGTGCAGAGACGTGGCTTCATTTGATTCGCTAAAAATCTGGTTGCACGCAAAGATCGGCGCACGGGATCAGAGGCACGCGTACGTGGGGGACAACGGCTGGACGCGTCAAAGAAGTGGGTCCCACGTGCACGCCGGCCTGCGCGGCAGGTGGGCCCCACTCGGGCGCCGAGCCGCGTGAAAGAATCTACACCCATGCGAATTGGTCAGGTGTGATTAGCACGCGCGAATCTCAGCCATTTCTTCTTTGATCGGACGGTCCACGTTTCGCGCGTGCATATTGGCACGTGGTTCTTCTCACCTGCGCAGAAAATTAAACTTTAATTAATTGGATTTTGGCCCACAAATTTATTTCAAATTACATTTTCAACTTTCTTTAATTACAGTTTACCTTTTTCTAATTTAAATTAAATTTTTAAACTTTTAATAATTAAAATCAAGCCCGAATTTAATTTAAATTATATTTTCGACTTTTATAAATTGCAATTAAATACTATTTTATTTGAAATTATATTTTGGACACAAATTTGCAATTAAGTACATTTTCGATACAAATTATTTAATTTTTATTAAAAAATATAAAAAACAGTAAATACTAATTTATTAAACTAAAATTAACTAAAAACATTAAGAAATAGCAATTTTAATTAATAAAATAGGTGAAAATAAATATATAAAATACAGTTATCAGGTAACCTCTAAAATATGTCAACCATGCTTAGTAGTATCAACATAAGAAATACGACGAAACTCATTAGTTGGCACAATACTAAAGATAGCATTAATACCTTTTTGATTCCAATTACTATCAGTTTTATGTTCAATATATTGTCCAATCTTTCTTAGGTTTAAGAGTGATTGCATTATCTTTGTTAATCATAGTTGGTTTCCAACCATAAAGCACACAGTTCCAAACACTCGCATCTAAAGATTTAATATGGGTAATTAAACCCATCAAAGTAAGGTGCACAGGTTGTAAAAGAACCTTTTTTTCTCAAATGATCCATAACAAGATCCTAAGCAATATTAAGTATATCTAGTGACTCATTTTGGTACCAACTGAAACTTTTTTAGCTACGAATCTAATTAAGTAGAAGAGATGAATATATAACCAACAAAAATATAAAAAAATAAAATTTTCATAGACAACCAAACATGTAATCACATGTAAATAAAATAATGCAAAAAATTAAAATAATACATAACATTTTTAGGTGGAGACAACCTAGGCCACAACAATGACCTAAAATAAAAACTACTGATCTATCAAACCACCTAACTATCTAGTAAGAAAATAATATTTTTTACATAACTAGGACTGAAACTATCCACTACGGTAATGACCCCAAGTAACCTACTTACAAGCCTTTACTTTTTTTCCCGATCTCCATAAGCAAGGTGTTCGAATTCGGACCAACGTTTTAATA
This sequence comes from Hippophae tibetana, assembly GCA_037013495.1. Taxonomy (NCBI): domain Eukaryota; kingdom Viridiplantae; phylum Streptophyta; class Magnoliopsida; order Rosales; family Elaeagnaceae; genus Hippophae; species Hippophae tibetana. Next base: position 50,701,822 of record CM072804.1, on the reverse strand, counting down.
AACTCAAGTCACACGAGCTGTCGAACCCACTTAGCTAGCACATGAAACGTTAACACAAAAACACAAGTGCAATGTGTGTTCTATAACAAATTTAAAAAATGAACAATCATAGCTAGATGATTTAACATGATAACAAATAAAAAATCACTAACAATCCTAGAACATATTTTTAAGCATAATAAGCAAAATATCATAGGCTTGTTTACCAATAAAATATGATCACAAAATGTTTAATGAATTAACTAATGAAAAAAGCTTGGCAAAAACGTTTTTGCAAAACAGATTTAAAGAGAAAACTTAGCATTCAAAAGTTGATTTAAGTGTGATTAAGAAAACTATAAGCTTAGATTTTTTTTAAATGTAATAAGATGAAACCCTAGGTCAAAATCCTATTAGCATTCTGTCCTTAAAAATATTTAAAAGAGCTTTAAAAAGTAAGGACAATATATAAATAACACAAATTAGTTTGCGTAAAAATTTGGTTAAAGTTTAAAACTTGATCGTTCGATCGATTTAGGTTGAGCTCGATCGACCAACCCAAAAAATTTGATCAATCTAATCAATCATCGTTCGATCTAGGATATTAAATAAATAAATCTCAAGATATGTAGATTGATGTACCCATTTCTTGATCGATCGAGCACTAGATCAAACATTAAACCTTGATCAATCTATTTCAATTGAAAATTAAATAAGGGACTTTTTAAACAAAATGTATTGATTCTTGACCGATCTTTTCACCTCAATCGATCCAGATATGTCGTGATCGATTGAATAACCTAAATACAAAATGTTCTTATGCATCTAGTATGAATTCTAACGTACATAAAAACAAAAATATATCTGAGATGTATTCGTTTAGAGTTCAATAGTTTCTTTCACTTAAAAATTGTTCTTGAAAGACTCACCTAAAAACTAAGATTACATTTAAAACATTTATTTATGAATATTACCAATGCTCATAGAAATTAAAAAAGCCAATGCCTTTCTAGTGAAGTAATTAATTATCCTGTTAAAAATTTTCTCAAAAAAATCTGACTGACAAACTAGAAATTCTAATAGCTCTCTTTCCGTCAAGAGCTTCTCAAAGCCCAATTTTTTTCTCACGAAAGCAAAGTTATTGACTAACAATGTTTATAGTCATAGACATTTTTAACTAACTAGTTTACCTAATAAATAAGAGTTATACACCTTACATTTTTAGAGAAAATATAAAGTCTCTAAAAATTATGTGTTTGCAAAATACGACATCAAAAGGTGAAAATCTAATTTCTTGAAATTGATAATGTTAAAGAGTGGATTGTGAGTGTTACGGTTAAAAATCTTTACTTTTTTTTCCTTTCTTTCTCTCTCTTCTCAGGCGTTAAGACGCGAAGACTTGGAGTTTTCGTGTGAAGGCTTAGAGTGGGGTTTTGAAGAAAAAGAACACGTGAGAGTAGGAGTAAAGTTATAAATAATAAGGGGGATATACACTTATACAGTTATTTTAATGTGAAAATATAAAATATACTTATTTAAATTAAATATATATATATTTTTTCAATTTTAATAATAATAATAATAATATATTTAAATTATTAAATTTATATTTAAAATTATTATTAATAATAATATATTTAAATTATTAAATTTATATTTAAAATTGATTTTAACAATAATTTAAATAAAAATATTTTATATATTTTAATTTAAAATAGATATCAAAATATGAATACTCTGAATCTACGGAGTGGGATGAATTTGGGGTTTTATTATATTAGTAATAATAAAATTATAACGAAGATTATTGTAATAATATTTAAATTATAAAATTATATTAATAATAATAATAATAATAATATATTTAAATTTATTGTAATTATAACGAAAATTATTACAACAATATTATTATTCTAAATATATACTCATATTTTTCTACTATCACACATATTAGTATTTTTCTTCAAACACGTGTGTTAGTGATATTAGTAACTCCTACTCTTAATTATTAGAGCATTATCACACGCGCGTAGACAGAAGACGCAGAGTGCAGGACCACTAAATATGTAAAGCCTCTTGAATTCAACAAAGATATAAAAAATACATTATCAAGCTTATCTTCTTCCTATTCGACTTATCTTTTCTTCCTCCATTCTCTATTATAACCTTATCAGTGGTATCAAAGTAGTTCGATCATGGATACTCGTGGGGAATCGAATGTTGAATTTCATAATGAGGTCATGGAAACTCTCGCTATTGTGCTCACTGAGTTGTAAGTTATACGCGCAACCCGTACCATCCCAGAGGTTAACCTCTTCGCACGAGAGGAAACTCTACACCCCCACCCCCATACTTCACGATCAATCACAGACAATCCTCATCCCAACTTGAAGCTATCATTTCCTTGATTTTTTGGTGAGGACCCCATTGACTAGATCTATAAGGCGGAACAATATTTTGAGTTCACCAACGTTGCCCCAAACCAGTAGGTGCAACTCGCTTCCTTCCATTTGGAAGGCATTGCGTTACAGTGGCATCGATGGCTAACAAAGTTTTGTGGACCACTCACGTGGGTTGAATGGATTCCCTAGGTTGAGTATAGTTACAATACTTTTGTCCACTCCTCCACGTAGATGACTCCCTTTGAAGCAGTCTATGGCATTCCACCTCCACACTTATTAGCATATGTTCCAAAAACTCTTCAGGTTCCAATAGTAGATGAAAATCTACTTGACAAAGACCTCCTTCTACGAGAATTACGACACAATATGCTACTAGCTCAAAACTATATGAAATGCCAAGCTAACAAGCACCAGTGAAAGGCTTTCTTCCAGGAATGAGATTATGTTTACTTGAAACTCCAACCTTATAGACAAATCTCAATGGCCTTTCGTTCATCAAAAAGTTAGCTCTATGGTTCTTTGGACCATACAAAGTTATCGCACGAGTAGAACCAGTAGCTTACAGGTTGGCACTTCCTCCTGGCTCTCAAATACATGATGTATTTCATATTAACATGTTAAAGAAACACGAAGGGGCAGTTACACCAAAGTCGAGGCAACTTCCTCCTGTCTCAGATCATACAAAAATCATGCCTGAGCTTGAAATTATTCTAGATCATCGTGTGATTTAGAAGGAAAAATATTGACCCAAAATTGAAATTTTGATCAAGTGGAAAGGTACTCTAATCGAAGAAGCTACATGGAAAAATGAGTGGCAATTTTTGAGATCATACCTTGACTTCATCCTTGAGGACAAGGATTCTCGAAGGAAAAAAAGAATGATACGAGCAACTCTTGCTCTTAATGTTTAGAGCAACACCGAGCACACAAGGTGCATGAGCGCGTGTAAATAGAAGGCGCACAAAGGCACAAAGAAGACACAGAGGGTAGGACCACCAAATAACCACCAAATGAGCAGCAAAACCAAAATTAGGATTCAGTTAGGAATGTCATAAATTAGTTAGAATATTGTCCTTTTGATTCCATTCCTATAAGGCTATATATAAAGCCTTTTAAATTCATCAAAGATATAGAAAATACATTATCAAGCTTCTCTTTTTCATCTTCGACTTACCTATTCTTCCTCTATTATCTCCTATAACCCTATTAATTAATATGTATTATTCTATTAGTTAGTATGTATTATTGATTAAAATATATCAATAGTTTTCAAACTTTAATTAAATTTACATAAGTATTCAAACTTTTAAAAAGTACAATTTAATTATCAAATTTTTAAAAATTACAATTTAATCATCAAATTTTTAAAATTTCACATATAGGTTCCTAAATTTTTGATTAACAAATACATATTTTAGTAGCTAAGCTAAGACGTATGTATTAAATTTTAAAAGTTTAAAAATTAAATTGTAAGATTTAAAAGTTTAGGGATATATTATGAAGTTTTAAATGTTTAATAACTAAATTTTATGTTTTAAAAATTTAGGGATTAAATTAAATGTCTTAATATTTTAAGAACTAAATCATACGTTTTAAATTTTTTCAATTTATTGCTTTTGTTATTTTTCATTGCAATTGAGTATTTCTGTTATTATAATATTTTTCAATTAATTGTCCCACTAAAGTTTTTTTTCTTCTCATGTTATTTTTTTTCTTTTATCATAACTCAAATCCTAACATCCATATCTATCTTAGAAGGGGAAAAATTAGATGAATGTTAAAAATTTGTTTTTAAATTATGAACAAAATAGTTGATTAAAAGAGATTATAATAATATAAGTAGTTAATTATAAAAAAATAACAAAAATATTAAATTTAAAATTTTCACATAGTTTAAATATCAAAATATATGTTTAGCCTCTTTAAAATTGTTTTTCTAAACACATATACAATTTTAGAATTAGAGTTTGTTGAATTCTTTGATAAGTACATCTTAGTCCTATTTCATATTTAGGTTCAGTCATATAATTTTTTAAATATGATAAACTTAATTCATATTTTTTAAAAATTTAAATTTTTAAAGAGTAAAATTAGATTTTACTTAATAATAAAAACAAAAACAAAAACTACTATTTTTTTAAATATTAGTTTTTATCTCTTATCTTAATTTAATTTATTTTCTCTCATTTAATACTTTATATTGTCTTATTCACTTTATTAGTTGTTCTCTTTTATTTTATTCTATTTGTATATTTATAAATCATTTCTATTAAAATTATAAATTTTATTTTTATATTTAAAATTATTTGAATTTACAAATTATAAAAAAAATTGTATTTTTAATGAAGAAAAACATAAAGATTAAGAGATACATAAATGAAAAATAAATAATTTTTATTTGTGAACAAAGAAGAAAAAAATGTATATTTTTTATTTTTAATCAAACTAAATTTTATCCTTGATAATATATCTATTTTTAAAAAATTGAATTAAATGGAATATTTTTAAAAATTATAAAATTAAACATACACATTTATTTGAAAAAAAATTAAAATATCATTCTTAAGCTTCCCATTATTTCCGTAAACCCTAAGCTTCAACAATGGCGATCACCACTTTTTCAGAGCCTCCCAAAATCCACAGGTTCCCACAATCCAAGTATATAGACGCAGTCCGGTGGCTTCCTCCTGTTTCCGCCTTGCACCGGTATTCTGTCGTTGCATCATTCGATTCCGATTCCGATTCTTCTTCTATTGAAATCCATTATGTAAGCTCACACCCACTAAACATAACTCCCCAATCTTCATGGGTCTCACCTTCAAGAATTTCTTCCCTCAAGGCTTCTCAATCCCACCACCACAGACCCCTCATCGCCGCAGGAACTTTTGCTGGCTCTCTTCATTTTCTATCCACTGGTTCCATGGATCCGTCCTCAATGGAATTAGAGCTTTCGGTTCCGGAGAAGGAAATTCATGATGGACCCGTTTCGGGTGTGGACTTGATGGATGGTGGGGTTGAGTGTGTGAGTGTTGGTGAAGATGGGAAGGTCAATTTGGTGAGTGTTGGGGGTTCTGGGTTGACTTGCCGGCGAGTTTATGATAGCAGTGGTTTGGTTTCGCACACAACTGTTAAATGGGCATCCCCTACGGAGTTTGCAACTGGAGGTTATGGATTTAGTTTGCAGTGGTGGGATCAGAGGAAACCGGGTGGATCTGTTTGTCAGTTCAAGGGCGACTGGTGAGCTTACTGTTTTGATTTTCACTGTGAGTTTTTGTTTTTTACTTGATTGAATTTGTTACTTAGATTTTTTGATGCTGGCTATTTTTCTTTAATGTTTCTTTTGTGTTTCTTCTTACAAGTTTTTGGTGGAAAAATGAAATAATCACATCATATAGTCATAATGATTTTGTGTATATATATATAACAGTAGAGGTAAGGATGCTTTGAAGAGTAAGACAAAAACTTTAGTTCAGATGATTGGTTCAAATGTGCTCTTTTGCTTGCAATCTTAACAAGGGACAATTGAAATCTTGCATAAATGTAAATTTTTTCTGAATTAGCACGGTCTTATTTTGTGGTTGTTTGCATTCTGTAAATGGAAGTGATTCATCAGCCTTCCACTTATTTCACTGTTGCTTGACTTAAAATTTCATATTTTTGAGCCATTGCTGTAAGTCCACTAATAATTTGCTCGGTGAAAATATGGCAGGTCTCATGGGAAAACTTCTGGAATTGTGCATTCAATCGATATACATCCATCACGGAAGCACACTTGTCTGGTTAGTCTACAACTTGAAATTCAAATTCAGTTTGTTGATCTTCATTATTCACAATTTGTTTCGATGTCTGGCAGTTACTACTTATTAATGATTTGTGTGGAAAGCTCATTTATCAATTTTGTCTTTGCATTTTTAAATTGTAAGTATTTTTGAATAAGAATGGAATAATCTCGTTGGTGGGGATGCTGTCGTCTTAGTTACTAGTACTTTTAACTTCTATTGAATTTATTTTTTTGAAAATTACATCAAATAACATTCTTGAAATTTATAACAATAAAAATAACACCTAATAACATTAAATGGGTCTAATTGACCGAAGTTCATTATCAAACGAATCTACATGACTGGAGTTCGATGTAAAATATTTGGGTTGAGATTTTTCTTTTTTAGAAAAATATGAGCTTGACACACGGGACATGGGGTGTTATTTTTTTGTCATAAATGTTGTTTTAAGGAGTGTTATAAATGTTGTCCCCCCCCTTCCTTTTTTTTCTTCTCTAAATAGTATTATCCTGTAAGAGATCCATGGTGCCAATGTTAAAATAATACAACAGTGATATTGGATGCCAGTGAAAATGATTTTAGAATGACTGTCTTTTTAGATTTTTATGTCTTGTAAATACTTGTTGGCCATCACTTAGGCATGTCTGTGCCTTATACAGTTATACTTAGGTAGGCTTATTTTTTGTGTTATTTTTGTACATGCCCATTATACCATGCCATATATCTTCACCCTGTTTCTGCTTTGAAGTCGAATATATAATGTCTTGATGGTTAAGACAGCTGAGTAGTCTTCCACATTTGTGCTAGGCAGGAGGCTCATTAGGTACTGTATTTGCCTGGGATCTTAGGCGACCACAGCAGCCAATTATTGTTTCTGGGATAGGGGCAGGTGACACTGAAGCCCGACCAACTTCTGAAAGTGAGGTTTGGGAAGTTCAGTATGACCACCATGCAAAGTCTTCAAACATTGGAAACATCTCATCATCGCAGATTTTACCTGCTATGATCTGCTCGGAAGATGGCATCCTTGCTGTCCTTGAACAAGGTACTCTGTTTATAGTTGGTTGGCTAACAATCAATGCTAAATGTCTGCATTATTCTGTTTGTTTTACGAATCTTGGTTTTCTTCGCCATGAAAAAAAGGTAGTTCTGAAATTTGACATAATAGTCTAATCTGGTTTTAGGCGAGGAGTTCATTGAGCTCTTGGCAGAGCCTTGTGCAATAAATAGCTTTGATGTTTACCGGCAAAACCCTTCGGTAAGTAAGAAATGTTAGTCCTCATATTAGATATCTTTAATTGAAAATTGTGGATTCTGCATATTGAGGATTCCATTTCCACATTTTGCTGGTACAGGATGTCATATGTGGTCTGGAATGGGAATCCATAGCAATCTTATCCAGGCCTTGATATCAATGAAGGGTTAGGGTTGAACTTTTGCAGACTTGTTACTGAAGAAATGGAACATTGTCCAACAACGTGCTTTTAGCTGGTAATTGTACCAATGAATGCATTTATGTTTTGTTTGTAAGGCTCGTATATGCATTGATAGGTTGTAGGACCTGTACAATGGTTCGTGTTCTAGTAACCTTTTTATGATGTTATCAGATGGTGTCAACGAGGCTCAATATCCGGATTTATACTAACTACAGTACTGTGGTTTTCTTAATATTTTGCTTCTATGATGGTAAAGCTGCAGGGTCAAGCAATTTGCTGTAGTAAACTCCCTCGAAATTTTAACAACCATGGGATCCTAACCACAGCTGAAATAATTATAACTCAAGTATGCTTTTGCTGTTAAAGACAAAGCAAATGTGAGATTTTAAAGATCCATCTTGTCTCTCTTTATGCGGAGAGTGGGAACTTATTTTTTCTCCACTGAATTCTATGTTAAGCCTGCATATTGCTATTTGCTATCCACGAGTCAGAATGGGGAGGTATTTTTTTATTTTTATTTTTTATTAAAGGCACTTGAGTGAATGTGAATCAAGCCAAGTATTCTCTCTCTCGTTCTTTTTCTTTTTTTATTAACATTACTCAACTCACATGAGAATCCAAACTTAATCTTAAATTACTTTATACAGCAATGCTACAGTGAATCAAGCTTTATATTATCAAACACGTCGCATGCCAATAGGGGAAAAAAATGTACTCACAAGAGTAGTTATATAGTTTATTTGTTTCGTCTAGTTCTATAGTTTATTTTTTTTATTGTGTTGTTTTTAAGAAAATGACTCGAAGAATAAAATCAAATTTTAAACATTTTTTTAATGAAATTTATCACATAGTTTACAAATTACTTTATTAATAGGGGATTATTTTTGTTATTCAACTACATCAACATTGTTATTCTTTCTATCCTTTTCATTTTGTTGTTTTAATATTTGTTTTATTATCATTTAAATAATAATATTTTAATTACATGTATCAAATAATAATATTTCATTATAGATTTTATTAAAATTTGATATTTTATCATTCCATAGTCTTTGAGATAGTAATAGGACATAATTTTTTTTTCTTATTCTGAAGGATTAATAGTTATTCAAGACCGAACTTGTATGATTTTAACAAACCCTTTTGTCAAATATGTATGCCTTCTTCCAAAACAAAAAAAACACAATCTGAAGTTACTTCATTTGGACGGAAGTCTCCTAAATGAATTTAACTTCATCTAAAGGGCAAGCCAGTCCAAAATCGGCCAATAAGCATTTAAAAGGTGTCAACATACAGAATTAATTACCCACTCTAGACTACATTTTGCAATTTAAAGCGTTTTTACCCAAATTGCACAATTTCCACGTTTTGGTATATTGAGTTTACCTTTTTGCCCTTTTTTAAAAACCTTTCATATTTATCGTCTTCTTTTCTCCTTATGTTCGTCATCCTTAACTATACCCTAATTCTTAGTCTCGGAAGCGATATCTTTCATCGATGTCAACTTTTGGGACACATAAGTAGAACACCCAGACACCCTCGAAGGTCCTCCATACCAAAAACCTTCCATGGGAGTGCGCCAAAGAGGAGCTCATCTAGCTTTGCAAGCCCTTTGGCAAGATCGTGAACACCAAATGCAATTTTGGTGCCAATCGCAACAGGCCTTTTTCGAATACTATGTCCCTTGGATGTTGTTCTTGTTTCCCACTAGTTGCGTCCCTATAGCTCTGTTGTTCATTCTTAGGTTTTTGATGTTTTTAGTGCATTCTATATTCATTCTTATGCAGACTCGATGTTAATAGCTTTCTCTAATACCAATTTACTTTTTTGTTGTTGTGCAATCTAGTCATGCAACTGTTAGTGTAGACGCAATGCTAGAAGCCTTGCAACGTACATTTACAGGCAAGGTATGGTTGCTTTGCTTTTATGCTCATAGATTAATTTAGCCCCTTCAAAGAAAAACTAGGGTGCCGCAGTTGCATCTTCATTTTTGTAGGGTTCACAAGTTTTGTTCCATTAATATGCAGATCACAGATATAGTTAGTGCATGCTCGTTATAGAAGTTAGAAACATGTTTGTTGGTTTTTTTTAATGGAAGTTTCTTTGACATTGTATATAACGCTTATATATTCTTTTAAAAATATGTATGTAATGCTAAGATATTTTTCAAAAAATATGTACGTAATGTTTATATATTCTTTCAAAAATATGTATATAAAGTTTATATACTGTTTTAAAAATATGTATGTAAAGTTTACTTATTTTTTGAAAAATATGTATGTATATTTTACACACTTTCAAAAGAAATATAAGCCTTACATATTATCCGAAAGGTTGGTCAAAGGTCCAGTGATGTCGTCGGCAAAGTTTATCAGTGGTGGACGATGTCATGGGTCGTTATTGCTAGAACCATATTTATTTAATTTGTTAATAAGAGAGTTGGGGTAATTTGGTCCTTTTGATATATGTGATATGTTAAAATCGTGAATTTTATGCTTTATTTGTACTATTTAGATAAAATTAATTTTTTTTAGCAAATCTATTCTATTTAGATATATAACAGCAACTTCCATGGACGGAGACACGTGTTGTTCACATGTCATTTCTCAACTTTTATAAATGTGTTTTTGTTGTAATATGTGTGTATAATTTAACAAATTTTGTTGATGTATGAAAATATGGTGGTTTATCTATTAGTTTGGTTATAAGATAGGTTGGAATCATATTAAGTATTGTTTGATTTAAAAAATGTATTTATATATAATACTTTTACATAGGAAAGTTGACAAAATTACAGCATTTTATTTTATTTTATTTTTGTTATTTTAAAGAAAAATTACTTTATATGTTTAAGTTTTAAAGCAACACTAGCCGCTATTTGATAGGATTACAAAGGTTTGGTATTTTCTTAACCTAATCGATTTATTATTATTATTTTATTTAGATTTATTATTTCCTGTAAGTTACAAAATTGAATGAAATCATACCGTATTAATAAAGTGGTTGATAATTGTATGTTTTCCTTCAATTTTGTGGTTTGTATGTGTTCTTATTCCATTTTTTTTGACTTATTTGAAATATTTTGTACTATATCTAATTGTATATATTTATTTCGGCTCTTTTATTATTTTCTAACACAATCTAGCTACTAATTTATATTTGTTTGCAAATTCAATAATTTTTGTCAAAAATATAGATTTGTTTTCTTAATTGTTTTATATTCTTGATTTTTTTTTGGATAAATAGATTTTTTTATCACCGAATTATTATATGAATATTACAAAATATTACTAAATTTTAAATTGTTATAATTTTCCCAAACTTTAAATGTTGTTACATAAAGACCATCAATATTAAAATGGTTGTTAGTATTATTTTTGACAAACTAATGATGGTGACATTATATGATTACAATTGAATTAAGTTCGATAGTACTTCACTAACAATTTAACATTTAGTGATAATTTTGCAACAATTACCATAATTCAATTGTAAAAAAGTTATTAGCGAATGTTTTCATTAATATTGTACTATTTAATAACAAATATTTTTTTAGAGTAATGATATTGCACTGATGAGTGCTCAAAAAACACTAAAATAACCATGATTTTATGTACATTAATTGATTAAATATATATATATTTATATATTTTATCATATATTTATATAAAATTTTCTTTTTCGGACTCACGGGTATTTTTATTGTTTTTCAGGTATTTTGGCTTAAAAACGTAACTTAAAGACTCAAAGAGGAATACTTGAAACAATACATCACAAATATATTAATAAATAAATGGGGAAAGGTCAACAAATATGAAAAAATTGGACAAAATGGGTCAAAAATGTCAAAAAGGAGAAAATCGCGCCGTCGCGCTGCCCAGCACGCCCAGCCGCGCGCGCAGTAGCCCCAGTCCCGTGCCAAGCCGCGCGCGCCCAGCTGCCCTCTGCGCGCGCCGACGGCCGTTTCGCCCCATTTTTCACGTGCAGCCGCCCCCACGTCATGCTGACGTCATCAAATGACGTTAGCAATCACTAATCCGCATTTTTACATTTTTTTAACATTTTTTCCTCTACTTTTTCTCTCCATCCTCACCTATAAATACCCCCTTCTCTTCACTTCTAAACACACTTCAAAAACACACTTCTCTCTTCTTTCTTTCTCTCTTTTCTTAGATTTTTAGGTTTTCTTAGTTTTTCTTAGTTTTTAGCTTTCCTTAGTTAATTTCTCTTAGTTTTAGAGTTCTTCCCTTTTTGGGAAGAACTAGTTATGTTTATGTAATTTATTAGCTTTTTGATTCAATAAATGGGAGTGCAAATTCCGCTTGGAGGTTTTCCAGCAACGGGAATAGCGTCAAAGTTCTGTAAGGATTTTATTTTCTTTACAGTTATTTTTATGCTTTATTCTTACATGTTATATTTAATTTGTCTGTGATTAAATTTAACTGTGCTGGCTGTTTAGTAAACATGATGTAATAATAACGTTGTTATGCTTGCAAAATATTAAATAGGTGAAAATCTCTAAAATGAATTGATTTTGTTTTTATTCAAGATTTTATATTAAGAATGTTAGAGAGAAATATATTATTTTTCATTACAAACTTAAACTTGAAAATTAGATTTTAAGGTTTAGTTATCCGGTCTGATTTAGAGTAGTGCTCTTTTATTTGATGGTATAATCGCACGGTAGTTAGAGTGAAGCTCTATTTCAAAAGTTTTTATAAGAATTATTATCTGAAAATGTATTGACGACATGTTTTTAGTAGTGGTTTTAAAACTTGAAAGTTAGTACTCGGATAACTAAATTCTTAGGTTTAATTTAGACATCTTGAATAAAGTTTAAACTGTCTAACCCCACCAAAGGTGGAATTTAAATGGTTTATTTTCAATCTCTTAGAAAAAGGAATTAATTTAATTAGACAAATTAGTTATCAACCCCACCCATAGGTGTTAATTGATTTGTTTAGTTAACAAAGAATATCTAACCCCACCAAAGGTGATATTCATATAAAAATGTAGAATCAATAAATATCAATTCATATATTTAATAACCTAGATAATATGAGCAAGCATAATTAACTTAGTTATTATATCCATAAATACTCCACCATTATAAATGATAAAATTTGCATAAATGTTTATTGAATCTATGTTTATTTTTATGTAAGTAGATTAAAAACACAAAACCCCAAAATATCGTGACAAGATGTTTAGGATTTAATTTCATTTTTAAAAGTTTGAATAATAAATTAAAAACCACATACATTCCTTCCTTAGATCGACCTTGGGAGTATACTTATCATTTTCTACGAAATGATTCGTGCACTTGCGAGAGTTTTATAAATATTAAAACCAAAGTATTGGCAAGAATCGACGATGTCGGTTTTCGCTCATCATGCACTTTAATTTTTTAAATGAAAGATTGCAATAGATAGATCTTAGAGGTGCATTAGGACATCTCAACTACTTTGGCACCTCCGTAGTATCTTTATTTAGTTCATTGACTGCGAGTATTGTTAAAATGATAAAAAGGTAATACAAATCATTCCTTAGCATCACCAATAATTAGGCTTGTTGTTAATATCTAAAAAAAATAAAAAAAATGTTAGCTTTATAGATACTAGGTACCTTAGAGGTTATACAATCAACTAATGTCTTATCCTCTCTAAAAATATGAGAACAATAAAAGTTAATGTGATCAAGCTTTTCTAAGCAGTTAGCCCAAGCAAAGTGTCATGTTTATGGCACTAATGACGGTCTAGTATGAAAAAGTGTCACCAAAAAAGCAAAGTCCAACTCAAATGAAAACCTTTGCTAACCAAAGGTGGCAACATACAATATTGCATGAATAACTTTTATGAGCTTTGCCTAAAAAAAATGCAACCTCAAGTGGAATACAAAAACAATCTTTGACAAAAGATATTGATGTTCGAATTACCTCTGTATAACTTGCTAGACTAGGTGGTCCAAAAGTGACACCATCGGTGTTGACCTTTATCCACCCCGAAGGAGTTGATCCCCAAATTGCCTCTACGATCCGTGAGGCTTACTGTGAAATTCCTTGCACTCATAATCTTTAGATGATCGTAAGATCTTCTATTGTATTTTGCATGGTCACATGCTCTGATAAGCTCGTTTCATGAATAAAATGCAAATTGTGGCAAATGCGGAGCTTATAGAAGATCATCTATCCTCGAAGCAAGCATCATTCCTAGCTTTTCATATCATCTAGATGATTGAAATTATACTTTCTTTTCATAGATTAACAAGTTATGACCCAAGGTTAAACGACAATGCACATGTCCATAAATCTAGAATGTAAGAATTTATAGGAGGTCGTTTGCCAACAAAAAGGAGCATAATAGATCCCATTGTGCACCTGCAAAATGACAACTAAAAAAAAGGTGAGAAATAGTATCCACCGTTGATCCACATAGGGAGCACTAGGAATGGAAGGAATGACCCCTCTTATTTGCTTGACAAACAATGGTGTAAGTTATGTAGTCCTTTGTGTTTATCAAATTTACATTTTGTTTTCTATTTCCTAGTCATCATTACCTTGAGTGTTTGTTTGGTAATAGTGATTTGTGATTGTGTAAGAAAAATCATGCTTTTGAGTAGTGAGTACGTTAGATGATGTTTATTAGTGAGAATAAAATAACATCTTTAAGCTGCGAGTGCTTAGGATTTTTTTTACTATTGTGGTGAGAACAACACTATGGGATTGGGTTGGGTTATTTTGGTCGTGTTCCCAAATCAGTAGTTGTTTGTGACATGTGGTTGAATATTTTTCTCATGTTGGTGGCTTGTAGTACGTGCTTGAATGTGTTTTTCACGTTGGTAGTTGGTGGTTCGTGATTAAGTGTAGTTTCCACGATTGCTTGTTTACATTCTATTTTCCTTTACGGATCTATGGTTACTAATGACACAACATTGAATGGTGTTGGCTTTGGAGGAAAGCCTTATTCGTGTGTTGGATCAAGTCACTATGGAAACAACAAGCGAGGGTAGCAAAAAGCAATTAGGACAAATGTTCAAACTAATAGAGGTATTTGTGTTTATATTTCTATTGAGTTATATCTGTTTATTATTTTTAGTGGATCATTTGCTATAGAGTTAAGGATTTTATCACATATATAAGGGCTCTACGTGGATTTATCTTGTTATATCTATTGTTAAGCATGATAAGATGTCATGTTAATATATTTGAATTTCTATCATGTATGTATCAATATACTAGATTTAGACTCAGATTAGAAAGCTTATGTGATTTATGTTGTTGTATGCATTTCAAATTAGAAATCTTATGTGATTTATGTTGTTGTATGCATTCTTTCCTTTTTGTAAGTCCCGTTGTACACGTATCTGTGTGTTGGCTTCATATGTACAAAACACAATGTCTGTTTCTTTTACTTAGTATATCTGTCTTCTTTTATGTAAGGTTGGTTATTACAGATTTGTAATTCACACATATGCATAGTTAGGTATACTTTGTAACACATACCATGTGATTAGTTTTCGTAGTGTGCATACAAGGTGGAGTGTTGTGGTTTTTGATGAGCGAGAGAGTGAGCAAGTTAATGTTGTCACTCGAGTTTTTGGTTCACCTCGAGTGCGAGTATTTGTGGATGTTACTCGGCATGTTTGAAAACTAAAAAAATCTCTTTTTTGCACCTTGCCAACAAGCTTGTCACCACCCTCACCACTACCTTTGGTGAGGTGGGCATCTGAGTTTTATAAATACCTCTTGTTTGGAAATATGGATCGACCTAAAGCTCAATCCAACTAATAACTTGAGCCATCAGACTAGTCATCCCAAGAGGACCTGCCTATGCTCACGCTCACAATGACACAAGTAGTATGTGTCTACTTATACATAGGAGCTTTGGTGTTGGAAGGTTGACCTCTAGATCGAGCCATGATGTGGTCGACCTCAAGCTTTAAATGTGTTTTCTTTTACTCTTCTACCCCTCTAACACTTTATGACGTGTACTCCTTATGTAATCAACACGTATACATACAATGTTTTATATATACATTAATCTCATAAGGGATTCACACATTCCACAAAATTCTCCAACTTTTCTCTAGTTTCTCTATCTACAAATCGGACTAATCCTAGCACCTCTCATTTCTTTCAAATCTTTACCCCTTGCTTCTAATACCAAAATTCGTACTAAGA
The DNA here is from genome assembly GCA_037013495.1 of Hippophae tibetana. Classification (NCBI taxonomy): domain Eukaryota; kingdom Viridiplantae; phylum Streptophyta; class Magnoliopsida; order Rosales; family Elaeagnaceae; genus Hippophae; species Hippophae tibetana. The sequence goes on along the minus strand of CM072804.1, from coordinate 50,686,044 downwards.
ATTATATATATTTCTTAAATTATTTTGGAGAGTTTACATTTGAGTGTGGGTCGTTTCTTGATCTTAGTTATCAAATCGTTATCTGTGTGGCTATATGGTTTAACTGTGTCTCCCATATCGGATTTGATATTTGTAGTAGATTATGAGTCCCTCAAAGTTGTTATTGATATGGGTTAACCAATCACACTGCATTGGGTAGTGTTGGCATTGGAAGAAAGTCGGGTTCAAAAGTTGAACCAAGTAGTTGCAAAAGTAGTAAGTAAAAGCATCAATAAGTAGTTCGGACAGGGATCCCGATTGATAGATGTAATAGTGGTTTTATTGTCTATCAGAGTTATAATTATTTTATTGTTTAGTAAATTATTTGATGCTGAGTGATCGCTTTAAGAAATTTAAGGCTGTTACCATATAGATAAAGTCTCTATGTGAGTTTATCTCGTTATATCGCTTGTTAGACATGATCCATTTGTGTGCTAGTATAATTTGAATGTAAGATGTGTATGTTATATCATACCATAACTTAAACTTTGATTAGAAAACATTTATTGTTTTCTTACTTTCTGTTGATTGTAATATCTGTTGTGAAAAGTTATATGCTTATTTGATATTATATTGTTTAAGTGTATACTTTTCTGTTTGTGAGAGTTAGGGTTGAGTCCATAAAGTGTGTATCTCTTTACCCTAATAGTGTAATGGGTCATAGACTTTTTCAATTAGTATCCTAGCTAGTGCACCCTTTTTGGGCTTAATCGTTCATGTGTTGATTATGTTAAGTCACTATTTATACACACACACATTCTCTTTGATGGAGTCGAGAGAAGGAGGAAATATAAGACGACCTCCACTTTTCAATGGGCTAAATATGCTTATTGAAAATTACAAAAAAATGCCTTTTATGGTCCTTTAGAGGCCGTGTGTGATTTCTTACTTATCGAGAATGTCTGGATGTACCCAACCATAATCCTACCCGTAAACACTATGATTCCCAAAGCTATGATGAAGTGGACAAAGGAAGAAAGTAAGGACTTCGAATGGAACCATAAGAGTTCATATGCAATTATCAAGGCTAAATTTTTTATTTTTTTAGTTACAGATTTATTTAGCTAAACACAAGTGAATAGAAGATCAACGAAAGTATGCCAAATTAAAATTTTAGAGAACGATAAGACATGCAATCGTGCTTAAATAAAGTAATGTAGAAATATAAAGATTAACACCAACATTTTAGGTGAAAGTAATCTAGGTCACACCAATGACTTAAGAGGAACACCACTGGTCCACTGGACTACTTCACTATCCATTATGAAATATAAGATCCAATCACAAGGTTAAGATTCAAACTACTCACTAATGTAATGCCTCCAAGTAATATACTCATATGCCACTCTTTTATCACATTCTTTATAAGAAAGGTGTTTGGGTTGGGGCCAATGTTATAATGAACTCGAGGCACACGATTTAATCAAACTTGACATGCAGTTGGCACCTAAAAGGTTAGCACAATAACACACGTACAAATGTGTCTTAGAGAAAATTTAATAATGAATAATTCTAACTAGATGATTTAACAAATATATTAAATAAATCAAAATTAACTAGCAGTCCTAAAATAATCAGTTTAAAGTATAATATCACAAATATTGTATGCTTATTAATTCATCAATCATAACCACAAATGTTTGACAAATTAACTAAATGAAAAGTCTACTTGAATAGTTTTAACAAAACTAGAGAGAGAATAAGATGAAGATAATAATGCTTAATAATGCTCTAGTGTGGTTAACAAAATTTAAGTCAATGGTATCATTAAATAGTATGAGTAGAAACCCTAGGTCAAAGGTCTATTATAAATTTGTCCTTGAAAATATTTAAAAGAGCTTTAAAATATAAGGTTAATTGACTCGAGTAAAAATGAGGTCAAACTTGAAAACATGGCCGTTCGATCGATCTAGAATTAGCTCGATCGATCAAAAATGGTTTCTTGATCGATCTGGTCAAGCTCAATTGATCTAGGGAAACAAAAAAAATCATTTTGAAATAAGTGGATCGATATACTCATTAATTTCAGTTGATCTAGTGTTCAATTGATCGAATATAAATTCCTTCATCGATATAGTCATGTAAAAATTAATTCAGCTAGGTAATTAAACTCGATGTATGTAATATGAAATTTAGCATGCATGATAATAGAGATATACTTGAGATGTGTTCAATGAAGCTCGTTAGTTTCTTCGGCTTTAAAATAATTCTTAAAAAACATACCTAGAAACTAAAATTATATTCAAATGTTTTATTCATTGATTTTGCCAATACTCATAAATATTACAATATCTCCTTTAGCATATTTGTGTGATAAAACAACTCTCTCATTACGTGATACTCATAGGAAAAAAAAGTATATTTTACACTATGGAACTATATTATCCTATGATCTGGTGAAACTATATTCGCTTGAATCTTGAAAGTTTATATTTATAGTAAAAGTCAAAAACATAAGTACTCAAAAACATAGCTCCCTCTATGTGTAATACTAAAGTAGAATTTTCAAAATTGATTCTCCCCCTAAAATTAATATTTGAATTTTATCCCCCCATTTTTGTCATACGAATAAACAATATACCATAAAAGCTTAAGTCCAATATGAGGAATAGTCACATAAATATGAAAATTGATTTGTGTAACTATTTAAGAACGTAAATATTGATCGCCACACGATCAATTGAAAGAAATAAAAGTAAATAGTAATAATTAATTAAATTAGATTTGACAACTAAGAAGATATATAAGAAAATATCTAGGAATATTTAATCCTCCAATTTTCAAAACATATGAATTACTAAAATTCCCTCGATATAATTATCAATTAATTATATGATCAATTAAATCTAACTTAACATGTATTCATCTCTCAAGTAAACTACAGTCTATATAGTAATTAACCTAATCACACTCTCATGTCAATTAAAATTGCATACTACTCATTAAGTTCATCAATTCTAGATCACATATATAAGAATCATATATCTCTTCCTAGAAATTATGCATGTTATTTAATCAAGACAAACAATTAAATAATTCTCACAAAATTAATAGCACAAAAATCACATGAAATAATATAATTAAATTATAATTATAATTAGGATAATATATTAGATCATCACACGGTGAAAATTGGGTTCATAAGATCCCTAGATTAATAAATTAACTACTCATAATTGTGTTCATAAAGTTTATATTTTTTATAAAAAAAGACATAAAAATTGATAAAAAAAGAGTAGAAGAAATACAATCAATCTCTTGAATTGTAGTGCTAATCTCCTCTTGAATCTCCACCAAAATTGTATCTCCTTTTAATTTTTTTTTCTCTTTTTTGCTCCAAAAACAAACCAAAATTATGCTAATGCCGCTCATTAGGGTTTATAGGGTGCTTAAGTGTTTAAATATAGCTTAAGTGCAATATGAACTATCATATCAGCTTCAGATCAAGGCTGAGATCAAAACAAGCAAAATGAACAACGTCAACCAATCACAGTATGACATATGGAACATGGAATTCATTGGGGGGGGGGGAATCAAATTACGACGCGTGGTAGGGGAGACCAATCGTTCCAAATAAGGTCTAAATCATTTATTTTGTTAAATACTATTTAGGATTTTGTCTCAAGGGATGATCAAATAGATTCTAAAACTTGGTAGATTTCATAAACTCAGATAACTCATTACTAATTTTCTCTCAATAAGAACACCAAAATCAATCATGAACATGTGCATCAAAATTTGAATCAATTTCATCAAAACTAGCAAGCATATCACATGATTAATGTAAGTATTTTAAAAAATATGTTACATTTCTTATCCTAGTCATGTCAACCAATTTATATCATTGAGTTCATATGCTTCATATCGAGCATGCATGCATATAGTTTCCATATATTTATCAATTTCTACCCCAATTATGATTAAAAACATCCTAAAAATTTAAAATGCATACTAAATACTAGAATAGAGAATGAATTTCCCTCCCCCAAACTTAAATTGCACATTGTACTCAATGTGTACATATAAATATGAAAAGGTAAAAGAAAAGAAAACTCCCTTAATCATGGCATATCACATTTGTCGTTGAAACTGCTCAATCTTATTATGTCATTACTCTATACATTTATTCACCTGCAAAACAAAAAATAATGAAAATATAAGTAAAATAACGTTGGGTTGCCTCTAAACTAGCGTCATGTTTAACGTCCTTGATTAGACAGTCATATCTCTTAAGGTACATCTACTAAGGTTATCATATATATTTCATTTGATAATTGATCTTCATAATAATGCTTCACCCTTTGTCCATTAACCATAAATCACTCTTTATCTTTGTTTTCTAATTCAATGGTTCCATGGTTGGTTACCTTAGTGATGATGAGTGGACCTGACCATCTACTCTTTAATCTGCGTGGAAACAATTTGAGTCTTGAGTTGTACAGTAACACTTTCTGACCTAGTTGAAAGATACGGTGAACAATTTTCTTGTCATGCCATCCTTTTGTCTTTTCTTTGTAAAGCTTGGAATTTTTATATGCATTCCACCATAATCCATCCAATTCATTTATTTGAAGCATTCTTCTCTCACCAGCTGCATTTATAGACATATTCAATTGTTTCAATGCCCAATACGCTTTATGCTTTAATTCTAATGGTAAGTGACAAGCCTTTCCATAAACTAGCTTTTATAGGGTGGTACTAATTGGTGTTTTAAATGCAGTTCTATATGCCCATAAAGCATCATCAACTTAGATGACCAATCCTTCATAGAGATGTTCACAATTTTCTCCAAAATTCTTTTCACTTCTCTAATGGATACCTGTACTTGCCCACTTATTTGGGGATGGTAAGGGGTAGACACTTTATGCTTAATCTCATACTTAGACTATAAGGAAGCTTTATTGCAAAAATGACTTCCTCCATCACTAATAATGATCTTATGAGTTCCAAACCCAGCAATATTTTTTTTTTTTAGAAATTTCATGATAACTTTGGCATCACATTTGTTGCTAGCAATGACTTTTACTCATTTTGACACATAATCCACTCCTATAAGTATGTATTTGTTACCAAAAGATGGAGGGAATAATCCCATAAATTCGATGCCCCAAACATCAAACAGTTTCACTTGAAGTATACTATTTAAAGACATCTAATCTCTTTTGGAAATATTAGATATCCTTTGACATCTATCACATATCTTTACATAATTATGGGTCTAGCTTCTGGGTTGACATTTAGCCGATGCATTATAACTCTTGAATCAATTCCTGACATATTCATTGGGGCTCATGCAAAGATATCTACATTAGCTCTGAGGAACTGTAAGAGTTGCCCCTCGAGCTTTGTTGTCAAATCCTCACATGTTTTCACAAGATGGATCTTTCCCTCAACATCAGTCGAGAGGTCCTTGAATTCATTTAAATAGATCGACTTCAACATATCTTTATTTTTGGATTTCTCTTGATCTCCATTTACTTTTTCAAGACCTTCGGTTATAGGGAATTTGATTACCTAGGGGAAAATGGATGGGACTACCTTCATCTTATGTATCCACGACCTTCCCAAGATGGCATTATAATGTGTAGAGCATTAATGATCACAAAATTTGTCATTATTATTATCCTTTTTTATTATGATAGGTTGGATTATCGTTTCTTTTGCATAGGTGGTGTTGTTGTCAAATCCTAATAGAGGAAGCTCTATTTTGACGATGTCAAGGTCCTTTACTCCTAGAGCGTAGCGGTGGTCAGAAAAAGAAGATATACTAAAATCCTAGTATTAATCATTATTCGATAGACATCACAAGACCTGATCCTCAAGGTTATCACCAGAGCGTCCTTATGATGGGACGAGGTTTCATCCCTCTCTGTGAAAATTCTTTCTTTAGGAGGTCTTGCTTATTGTGTACCTCCCTTGAAAATATTTTGCGTGAGTTGTTAGAGACCTTATTGACTCCCGATCCTCTATGTATAGTATTTATAGTATTAATGTTGGGTTCATCACGGGGCTCCTTGCCACTACCTAATGGGTTTGTTGGTTTAAACATCCTTCTTTCATCTTGGTAACCTCTTATGTCTTCGTTTTCTGTAATGAAGTCCTTAAGATGTCCCTAAGCCAATAAATTTTTTACTTCCCTTTTCAAGTTTCTACAAGCTTTTGTTTCATGGCCCACATCTCTATAGAAGGTACACCATTTGGATACGTCTCTATATAGAGTATGCATCATGGGTGACCATCTGACTTCGAGCTCCCTCTCCATTCTTTTTATAACTTGAGTTAAACCAACCCTCAAAGGAGCCCCCTTAAAGGGAGAAAATGACCTTCCCCAAATTCCTCTATTTATCGGCTAGTGTCCGACCTGACTGTTCCTTGTTACAAAACATTTGTTTTTGTTATTTTGATGTGATATATCTGTTACTATATATCTCTACCTCCTCTTCTCCTTATCTGGTACTATCTCTACCTCTATTTTACAACCCTTGACTAGGCTAAGAACCTTTTCTAGGTTGACAAACTTTCTTGCCTCTCCATAGGCTTTTCTAAGGTGTGTGGCACTCTCTTAGTTAGTTCCATGAATAGATCGGAGCTCTTCAGTAGGCAGGCCTCTATAGCAATAGAGTTAGGGCAGTCATATATTTCCAATTTCTCTTCTTTGAATTGTTTCATGTGTTCTTCAATGGATTCCCCTTCCCCTTGGATAATTGAGAAAATGTGGTGAGATTCCTTCCTCAAGGGTTTATTACATGGATAGTTTGTAATGAATAGCTTGGCGAGTTATGGGAAGGAAGATATGGATCTGGAGGGAAAATTGTTGAACCATTTCTACGCACCTTCGTAGAGAGTGGCGGTGAACAACTTACACATCATTGTGTCTCTTTTTTCTTGGGTGAGACTCTTGGGTGCCATGGTTGTTTTAAAGTGTTGAACATGTATGACTGGATTTTTTGTTCCAAAATAATCAGGACATTTATGAGCATTGAACTTGGGTGGTGGTTCATCATTTTCAATTACATCAAAAAAAGAAGAGACATATAGTTTCTCACAATCATTGTGCACTTTATAAGGGGTTTTCCCTTTCTCGTGTTTCTCATTTGCCACCTTCAAGGTTTGATCTTGCCTTTTATTGTTCTCTTCTAGTGGTTGTAGCCATGTTTCCCAATTTTTTTCTTTCTTGAAGCCATTGTTCATCATCAGACTATGATGAGTTGGAAAAGGGATTCCTCTTGACTTCATGCTCGGCTTGTTGGGGCTCAGACTAGCCACGCCTAACTACTTCTCCATTGGTCAGTTCGGTGGTGGGATTTTCTGAGATCCTTCCCTCTGCCTGGGAGCGTAGAGATCTATTTTATCTTTTGGTTTCTTCGAGCTCTTTTCATAGCTTGAGGAGTTGACGAGGTAACTCTTGGTAGATGGCATTACCCTCTGTCCTGGTTTCATTGGTGAATGGTGGTGTATTTCTCTAAGTAGCAATTGTTTCGCAATCAGTTGAATTTGACCATCATTCAGACTAGGTTCTTACCATGATATTTGTGGATTGTGAGTAGCGCGTAATTGGTCTTCCTAATTTCTCTCTTGGAACGGGGCGATTCTTAAAAGGATACAGGGTCAGAAATTATGATTGATCTCAAAATCTGAGCCCCATGGTGGTTGCCAAAATGTTAAGATTCAATACGTTACAGAGAGAAGTTTAGACAATTGGCTGAATGTGTGGATCTTCATAAGGGGTCCATCTATTTATAGAACATTTATAGATACATGCGTTAGTTATATAATGTGTACACATAAGTACAACATGTCAAGGGTTTAAGTCGAGTTTAACTTGTGCAGTTCTTGAGCTTGTGTAGTCCTTGAGATCAGGGTGTAATTGAGCTCGAGTTGTCATTGAGCTCGAGCTACCATTAAGCGCAGGCTGTCCTATGGGTAGGACATTTGTGGTGCTTTATCTTCCATCTTGGGCTAGTGAAGTGACTTGGGTGGTTTGCAACGGCCAAGCTTCGGGTCGTTCTGTATGTCCAAACAACTGTTTATTTAGATTTTTTAAATTTTAAATTTTTGCTTTTTTATTAAATTTTAATTTTAATTTCAATATTAAATTTTAAATTTCAAAATTTTGATTTACTATTTATTTACATATTTTTTAAATTTAATAATTAAATGAAATCAATTTAAATTTAAGATTTTTTTATGAATAGTAAATCAGAAAGATTTATTCAAAGTTTTTAGATTTTATTTTATTTTTTAAGCTAAATAAAAAAATCACAATTATTTAAAATATGATAAGTTTTAAAAATTTTGATAAATAATTTTAAAACTCTATTCCTTTCCTCGCAATGGTGCTAAAATATTGATGAACAAAATCAAGTCTCTTACAATGCTCCACGAAAATGACTCCAAAAACAATATCGAGTTAGTAATATTGATTTTTGCAGATACTTTGGTTTTATATTGGTAAAACTCTCACTAATAATGAATCATTTTATATGAAATGACAAGCATATTTCTAAGGTCAATCTAAAGAAGAAATGTATGTGGTTTTTAACTTATTATTCAAACTTTTAAAAATAAAATAAAATTTTAAACATCTTATCACGATATTTTGATTTTCTGTATTTCCTAATCTAATAATATAAAAACAATAAACATATATATGGATTCAATAAATAATAATAAATTTTTTTATCATTCATAACAATGGAGTATTTATAAATATAATAATTAAGTTAATTATACTTGTTCATATTATTTAGGTTAGCAAAGATATAAATTGATATTTAATGATTTTTTTTCTTTTTGATATGAAAGTGTCTTTAGATGTAGTCTAAATTCTTTGTTTGATATTAATTAACTAATATCATTAGATGGGGGCCTATTAATTAATTATTTATTTATAATTTTTAAGAAAATTATAAACCATCTAATAACAAGTGTAGGTAGAGTTAGATAATTAAACTTTATTTAAGATGTCCAAATTAAATCTAAGGATTTAATTATTTGGGTATTAACTTTTAAGTTTTAAAACAATAATTGAAAATATGTTATCAATACATTTTCAAATAATAGTTTTTCTAAAAAAATTTAAAAATAGAGCTTCACTTTAACTATTAGGTGACTATACTAACAAGTAAAAGAGTACAACTCTAAATGAGATTGGATAATTAAACCTTAAAATATAAATTTTAGATTTAAGTTTGCAATGAAAAATAATATATTTCTCTCTAACATCCTTAATATATATCTTGAATAAAAATAAAATCATTTTATTTTGTTGAAATGTTTTACCAATTTAATATTTCGTAAGCATAACAACTTTATCATTATATCATAATTACAAACAACTAGCCATGTTAAATTTAAATACAGAAAAAATAAATATAATATATAAGAATAAGTCATAAAAATAACCGTAAATAATTCTTTTAAAATTATATCTCGAAAAAATCTTTACAAAACTTTGATGCTAATTCCGTTTATGGAAAACCTGAAAACAAATTTGTATTTGTGTTTATTGAATCAAAACATAAAAATCTACAAACGCATAACTAGTTCTTATTAAAAAGAGAACAATTTTAAAACTAAAAAAACTAAGAACTAGAGAGAGAAAGAGAGAAATATGTGATTTTTGGGATTTGAGGGATTTTTTACAACGAAGGAGTGAGTCCTTTTATAGGTGAGGAAAAGGCAAAAGAAGTAGAAAAATATCTCAAAAATTGATCTTGGACGTGTTTGGACAAACTAACATGTGTGTGGGGCGAGATTTTCGGCAGATAGGTGTTGGCGCACAAGCGTGCATGAAACAGGATGAGACATGTGCATAGGGCGTGAGAGATAGGCACGGGCTTGTGGTGGCACGTAGAGGACTCGGCACGGGCGTGTGTTAGCTACACACGGGGACGCGTATAAGACTTAAATAAAAAAATTAAATTAAAATAATAATAATAATTATTTCGTTAATAGTAAATTTTTTTTTTTGAAATTTGAAATTTGAAGTAAAAAAAAACATACCGTTCATGAATAGTAAAATAATAATAATATTAATAAAAAAATAAATAATAATAATAATAATAAATTTAAATTAAATAATAATAATAATATCGTTAATAGTAAAATAATTTTGCCATCTAAAATTTGAAGTAAAAAAAACTTACCGTTCATTAATAGTAAAAAAAAAATTTAATTTAAAAAAAAAAAAATAATAATAATAATAATTATAGTGTTAATAGTAAAATAATTTTGCAATTTGAAATTTTAAGTAAAAAAAATAAGAAAAAAAAACTTAAATAAATTTTAAATAAAAATAATAATAATAAAAAAAATTATTTTTTTAATTATTTTCTTAAAAAAATTTTAAAAAATTTTAAAAATAAAAAAAAATTCAATTTTTATTTTATTTTCTTTTACCTTTTTCAATTTAATTTAATTTAATTTAATTTTAATTTTTTTTTATTTTGTTTAATTTTTAATTTTTTTTCTCGTTTAATTATGTTTTATCTTAATTTTTGTTTAACTTAAGTAACTTAGATTTTTACTAATTTAATTTTCGTTTTACTTAATTAACTTAGTCTTTTTAACTTAATTAACTTAGATTTTCATTAAATTATATAACATACATTTTTATTAACTTCATTAACTTAATTTTTTTTACTTAACTTAATAGCATGAAAAGTAAAGATATAAGAGAGTTCTATCTAGGAGACTAGTTCTTGGAATCCTTTGTGCCATTAGTCTTTCTTGGAAACGTTGTTATGTCTAGAAGGATGATTTTTAAGGAGCCTTTGCACCACCATTCTTTCCTGGGAGCACTATTGGTTAATACTGATTATGTTATTTTATCTTAAAAAAAACTTTAGTTTATTATTTTCTTTAAAAAAACAATAATAATAAAATAAAATAACTTAGGGTTTAACTAGTTTTGTTTAGTATTTTGTATTAAATACTATGTAAATTTTCTCTAAATTTTTGTCTAGTTATTCTATTATTTTTTTTATAGGAGTTTTAAATTTACGTTTCTAATAGTCTATGTGTGGTAAGAGATCATTAGGAAACCCCCTTACACCATATGTAAATAATATTCATAAATTTAAACAAGTGTCAACAAGACTCGATTTCAATCATCAACCTGTTTTTGAGCCAAATGTAGAACCAAGCCTTAATCCTTTACTGGAACCGAAAGAAATGGAAGAAAACTAACATGTTAGGGAAACCACCATAAAGGAGTTTCCAAGACCAGTGATTGGCACGACAACTGCCGCTATCCAGCTGGGTGAAGTTGCTCGGAATTATGAACTAAAAAATATTCATTTTTCTATGCTTCCTTCCTTTTATGGGCTGCCTAATGAAGATTCTTTTTCCTTCATTAGAGACTTCTATGCTACGGTCCAAACCTTCCCCCTCGGTATTCTAAACGAGGATCAACTTCGAATGAGATGTTTCCCCTACACCTTAAAGGATAAGGCCAAAGCTTGGTTAATGTCACTTCCCTTAGGTTCTCTGATGACATGGGAGAACATTTATAATAAATTCATGGGAAAATTCTATTCCCACCAAAACACATCAGAATTGAGAGGAAAGATTGCTACTTTCTCTCAGATGGAAGGAGAACCATTCCATGAAGCTTGAGATAGGTTCAAAATGTTTCTCACTCAATGTTACCATCACAGCTTTCCTCTACAGTTGCAGAACCAATTTTTTTACGATGGACTTACACAACAATGTCAGTTCATTGTCGACAATGCTGTAGGAGGAGCAATGGGAGAAAAGACTGCCTCAGAGATGTACAACCTCTTTGAGATATTGGGTGCTAATACCCAACAAAAAAGCTCACGAGTGAGAAAATCTAGAGTTCATGAAATTGATTCCAGCAATGAAGTTCAACAACAACTTGTTCAATTGACCAAGCAAGTTGCCCTTCTCACTACACAAACCAACACCAATAATGAACAATTTGGTTTGTATAGCAACATGGGATATGATACTGAAGTCTGTCCATATCAAGGAGAAACAACAGCTGGATCTGAACAGGTTAATGTATTGGGAGCATATCAACAAAAACCAAGGTTCGACCCCAATTCAAATACCTACAATCCTCGGTGGAGAAATCATCTGAACTTCTCCTAGAGGCAAAACAACCCTCCTTTTGCTCAAAGCTCAAATAACCCAGGCCAGCAATTCCACCCACCTATTCCAAGAAGCATTCCCAATAAATCAACCCTAGAGGACAACTTGAATTCTTTTATTCAAGTTTGTAGAGATAACCAATCTAAAACCAATCAACGGTTGGACTCTGTGGAAGCTTCTATCAAAAAGGTGGAAGTTCAAGTAGAACAGTTAGTTGAACATTTGCAAAAACAAAGCAAATACTAATTTGATGGTCAAATGGGGTAAAATAAATTCAATGAAGAGGAGACATTGAGTTTGTCATTCTGCAATCTCCAAGCAACGTCTTACTAGAAGACGATAAATTTTAGTCCTAAGTGGAGGCCACCCATTATTGTATTTTCCCTTTGTTTTAGTTTTATTTTTCTGTGTAATAAAATTCAAATGAAATAAATTCGTTTGTTTCAAAACAATTGTGTCCATTCTTCAAATTTAGCATTAAAAAAATTAGGTTCCCTACACCTTTTTGCTTTAAGCCTGTACATTTTGTCAAGTGAGAAATCGTTCTTAGATATATACTAAATGTTGATACACAATAGGAGGAGGATCAATTTCAACTACAAATAACCATGGGAGATGCTGAAGATAGACGGAAAATGATGAAAGACTATACAATTCCAATCATGGGAAATGTAACTTCCGGCATACAATTACAAGAGGCTGCAAGGAATTATGAATTGAAAAAGATTCATTATTCTTTGTTGCCTTCCTTTTATGGTGACCCTAATGAAGACCCTTTGCATTTCATTCGAGAATTCTATGCTATTGTCCAAACCTTTCCACTACATGCAATCAATGAAGATCAACTTAGGATGAGGTGTTTTCCTTACACCCTCAAGGATAAAGCTTGGTCATGGTTCATTACTCTACAGTCGGGTTCTCTAAAAACTTGGGAGGCAGTATATGAAATGTTTATAGGTAGGTTCTATTCCCATCAAAAGACTGTTGATCTAAGGACGAAGATAGCAACATTTTCTCAAATGTATGAAGAGCCCTTTCATGAAGCTTGGGAACGATTCAAACTCCTTTTCATTCAATGTCATAATGATAGCTTTTCATTACAGCTACAGAACCAATTCTTTTATGATCAATTGACACTGTAGAGTCAATACATGGATGATAATGCTGCTAGAGGTGCTGTGGGAGAAAAAAATGCAAAGGAAACCTATAATCTTTATGAGCTATTGGGTTTCAATTCCCAACAAAGAAGTTCTAGAAGGAGAGCAAGAGTCAATGAAGTTGGCTCAGATAATGAGATAACCTTGCAACTTGCTGAATTGACTAAGCAAGTGCAACTTCTCACTACCCACCAAATGCCAAATCAAAAGGTGTGTGAAATGTGTTTTTCAATTGGGCATGGTACTCATAATTGTTCAAATACTTGTGATTCTAGTGTCGATGCCATGGAGGAAGTCAAATCCTTTCAAAGGTATTATCCAAACACTCATAATCACCCTAACCATCATTGGAAACAAAACAATTACCCAGCCTACACCCAATGTCCAACACTAGGGTTGAATAACAACCACCCTTACTCACCAAGCCAATCTTTTAAGCCAACCTTAGAGGATAGCTTGAATGCTTCGGTTAAAAGGATTGAATCTAAAGTTAGGAAACTGGCTGAACAAATGCAAAAGAAAGAACCAGGAAAATTGCCCAGTCAACCAGAACAAGCAAATGATGTAAGAACCCTTCGAAATGGTAAGGTAGTCAATACGAGTTTAAAATTTATTTAAGTTTTTATTTTTTTATTTATTTTTACTTCAAATTTAAAATTGCAAAATTATTTTACTATTAACGCTATAATTATTATTATTATTTTTTTGTTAAATTTAAAATTATTCATTTTTTTATTTATGAACGTTAAATTTATTATTATTTTTTTTTTTTTTTCAAATTTTAATTTTTTTTACTCCAAATTTCATATTACAAAATTATTTATTATTAACTCTATAATAATAATTATTTAATTTAAATTTTTATTAATATTATTATTATTTTTTATTTTTTTACTCTTTATTAACGGTAAGTTTGTTTTACTTCAAATTTCAAAAGAAAAATATTTTACTATTCACGAAATAATTATTATTATTATTATTATTATTATTATTATTATGATTTTTAATTATTTTTTTTATATCTAATGAAATTTGATTATTTTTTTAATAGCTATATTTTTTTTTGTTTTTTAATCAAAATAAAAAAAATCACAATTATTTACAACATAAAATATTTTTAAAATTTTGATAAATAATTTGAAAATGCTATTCTTTCCCCGACAACTGTGCCAAAAACTTGATGAGCGGAAACCGGCATCACCGATCCTGCCAATACTTTGGTTTTATATTTATAAAACTCTCGCAAGTGCACGAATCATTTCGTAGAAAATGATAAGTATACTACCAAAGTCGTTCTAAGGAAGGAATATATGTGGTTTTTAATTTATTATTCAAACTTTTAAAAACGAAATTAAATCCTAAATATCCTGTCACGATATTTGGGTTTTTATGTTTCTAAACTAATAACATAAAAATAAACATAGATAAAGATTCAATAAACATTTATACAAATTTTATCATTTATAATAATAGAGTATTTATGGATATAATAGCTAAGTTAATGATGCTTGCTCATATTATTTAAGTTATTAAAGATATAAATTGATATTTATTTATTCTCTCTTTTTTATATGAATACAACCTTTGGTGGGTTAGATATTCTTTATTAACTAAACAAATCAATTAACACATATGGGTGAGGTTGGTTTTATATTTATAAAACTCTCACAAGTGCACGAATCATTTCGTAGAAAATGATAAGTATACTGTCAAAGTCGATCTAAGGAAAGAATATATGTGGTTTTTAATTTATTATTCAAACTTTTAAAAACGAAATTAAATCCTAAATATCCTGTCGCGATATTTGGGTTTTTGTGTTTCTAAACTAATAACATAAAAATAAACATAGATAAAGATTCAATACAAATTTATACAAATTTTATCATTTATAATAATAGAGTATTTATGGATATAATAACTATGTTAATGATGCTTGCTCATATTATTTAGGTTATTAAAGATATAAATTGATATTTATTTATTCTCTCTTTTTTATATGAATACAATCTTTGGTGGGTTAGATATTCTTTATTAACTAAACAAATCAATTAACACGTATGAGTGGGGTTGATAACTAATTTGGTTAACTAAATTAATTTCTTTTTCTAAGAGATTGAAAATGAACCATTTGAATGCCACCTTTGGTAGGGTTAGACAGTTTAAACTTTAATCAAGGTGTCCAAATTAAACCTAAGAATTTAATTATCCGAGTACTAACTTTCAAGTTTTAAAACCACTAATGAAAACATGTTGTCAATACATTTTCACATAATAATTTCTATAAAAACTTTTGAAATAGAGCTTTACTCTAACTACCGAGCGATTGTAACAAAAAATAAAAGAGCACTCCTCTAAATCAGACCGAATAACTAACCATAAAATCTAATTTTCAGATTTAAGTTTGTAATGAAAAATAATATATTTCTCTCTAACATTCTTAATATAAAATCTTTAATAAAAATAAAATAAATTCATTTTAGTGATGTTTACTTATTTAATATTTCGCAAGCATAACAACGTTATTATTATATCATGTTTACAAACAACTAGGAAAGTTAAATTTAATCACAGAAAAATTAAATATAACATGTAAGAATAAAGCATAAAAAATAACTGTAAAGAAAATAAAATCCTTAGAGTACTTTGTTGCTATTCGCGTTGCTGGAAAACCTCCAAACGGAATTTGCATTCCCATTTATTGAATCGAAAAGCAAATAAAGTACAAAAACATAACTAGTTCTTCTCAAAAAGAGAAGAACTCTAAAACTAAGAGAAACTAACTAAGAATAACTAAAAACTAAGAAAAACTTAAAAACTAAGAAATGAGAGAAAGAAAGAGAAGAGAAGATGTGTTTTGAGGTGTGGTATGAAGTGAAGAGAATGAGGGTATTTATAGGTGAGGAAATGAATCAAAAGTGGGTGAAAAAATGATTAAAAATGGAGGAAATGCGTAGTAGGTGAAGATGATGTCAACTGACATCAGCGAGTAGGTGGCATGCACGGATTGGGGTGCAGATGGGCAGCGACACGCGCAGATTGGGTCGTAGATGGGCAACAGTGCGCGTGGAAAATAGCAGGGATGCATAGAGGTGCGTGCGGACATGAGCAAGGGCCCATGCGGAATGGGCGTGTTGCGGCAGTTGCTCGGTGCGGCTGGGCGGCTGCGTGTGCGATTTTCTCCTTTTTGAAATTTTTGACATTTTTTACCCATTTTGTCCAATTTTTTCATATTTGTTGACTTTTCCTCATTTATTTTTGAATATATTTGTGATGTATTGCCTCCTAGCACATTTAAGCAAAAATACCTAAAAAACAATAAAAATACCCGTGATTTCGAAAAAGACAAATTTATATAAATATATGATAAAATTATATAAATATATATATTTTTAATCAATTAATGTGCATAAAATCATGGTAATTTTAGTGTTTTTTGAGCACTCATCATGCAACACTCTTAGCACATTTATGAGGCTTATGAATCAAATATTCAAGCCATTCATCAATTGTATTATTGATAGTATACTTTAACGATATACTTATCCAAAGCAAGAATGGAGAAGAGCACCCCAAGCATGTAAAAGTAGTACTACAAACACTTAGGAAGAACAACCATTAACTAATTAACTTTAAAAAAATTATGAATTTGCTACTATGAAACTATTGTTCCTATGCTTTATCTTAAGCTTAGAAGGGATAGTTGCTGATGAGAGGAAGGTTGAGTCAATTAGAAATTGGCCAACACCCACAAACATTCCTGAAGTTAGGAGCTTTCATGGCTTGGCCACATTGTATAAAAGTTTCATTAAAGGCATTAGTTCCTTAGCTGCCCTTGTCACTATATGCTTAAGATAAGAAAAGTTACCTTGAGCTTTAGAACATGAAACAAAGCTTCCAACTCATCAAGTCAAAGCTTAGTTCTACTCTTTTAGGTCTTAGAAATGGAGACAGATGCTTTCATGGTGGGCATAAGAATTGTACTATCTTAAGATGGGAGATATGTTTAATTTTTTGGTTAAAAACTCAATGATGTACGACAAAAATGGAGTGTATATGAGCAAGAGTTTTATACTATAAGAGCACTAAACAATTGGGAATACTATCTCATTCAAAAGGATTTTGTGTTGTGCAATAACCATCAAGCCTTAAATTCTTAAATTTTGCGAACATATCCATGATTCATGCTCGTTGGGTGATATTTCATAAAAAATTGACTTGTGTTTAGGCACAAAGCATGTCAACAAAACAAGGCTAATGATGCCTTACGTAGGAGGCACAATATGCTGACTGTTCTGAGAACTGAACTTACTAGTTTTCGTTACCTACTAGAACAATATTCAGACGATTAAGAATTTATAGAAATGTAGGTCAAATTGTAAGAATTTTGACAATGCATGTGACTTCCATATCCAAGAACGGTATATCTTCAAAGGAAAATAGCTTTATTCTCAAAACTTCTCTTGGAATACAATTGATCAAAGAAATGCAGAAGAACATAAGTTTGTTTCTTATACTGGAAGGCATAAAACAATTTCCTTACTTGAAGATAAGTACTGTTAGGTTCATCTCAAGAAAGAAGCAACTAAGAATGTTCAAAGGTGTGGGTGGTTCTCAAACTACATGGTTATATACACCTTTCCTGTTGGTTTTTTAAAATAGTTTTTTATGAATATTATTTTTATCTATAATTTTCTATGCTTTCGAGCATCAATTTATTATTTATTTTAGTATTATATTTTTTTAGATGGTATTTTTGTGTTTTGTAAGTTAATGTGCCATTGGAAGAATATTGAACTTAAACGAACAAAAAGAGTGAAATGGGGCAAGAAATGAAAACTTGGATAAATCAGAATGAACAAAATGCCAAGTCACTAGGAAATAGGTGCACGTTGTGGTTGTGACTCTTACATGCTGCGACGAGGTGCTCTCGGGTGGAATTTGGTGATCCTGAAATTTCAACGTGTGTTGCAGTGCAAAAATAAGCATGTCGTGGTGGGTAGTCTTTGGTTGCAACTGAGGATTTGAATTTTGTATCGCAACGTGGTGTAGGTGAAAGCTTGACATAGCATGCATGTTCTTACTGCGTGAAACTCTAGTACGGATATAAAACATATTTTACTTAAAACCTAACCTATAAATACACTACAAAACCCTCTTAAATAAGAACAAGCCGCATATAGCCAAATTTCACTTTTCACAACACAAAAATTACAAAGAAAGCTCCCAATTGTGAAGTATTTCTATGGATTTGAAGAAGGCAATCCATCAATTCAAGGATTTGGAGATCACATATCAAAAGAGGTATTTTTGTTGTTAGATCTTTCTCTCTGTAATCTAAATATGCCTTTTGTAATTGAACTAATTTTGGTTAATTTAATAATGTTAGGCTAATTTTTGTATATGGGTTTTTAGTTTACCTCCATGAGTGGAAGAACAATTTTATGATTTTATTAAATAAAAGTTGATTTATTTCTTGTTCATATTTTCATATATTTAATTATAAATTAATGATGAATCAAATCTTGATTTATAATCAAAGAGAACATTTTAGAACTACGCATTAGACATCATTTGTGTTTTGTTATACACTAATAAATAAGAGTCTAATTTAATTTCATTGATTTGTGTTAAATTAGATGATTTATTTATTTATCTTCAGTTTACCAATTAATCGATTTCAAGCCCAATTTACGAAGTTATTGATTAATTGATAATTGTGAGGGCTCAGAATGATCATTGGAGTTCACTTACTTAAAAGGAAAATATCAATAGATCTAACTTTTTATGAAAATCATTTAATTCATAAATTAGATGGATAACTAGCTAATTTCTCATATTCGATCATATATATAAATTCGGTTATAATTACTTACTTTATTTTAGTTGTTAAATAATTTTAGAATTTACAATATTTCTAATCAAATGAAAATTATTAGAATGTTTAGTATTATTTGTTTAGCTAAATTAGAAAATAAATTGAATAATTTCTCATATTCGATCATATATATAAATTCGATTATAATTTACTTACTTTGTTTTAGTTGTTAAATAATTTTAGAATTTATTATATTTCAGATCAAATGAAAATTATTAGAATGTTTAGTATTATTTGTTTAACTAAATTAGAAAATAAATTGATGTTTTAAAACAATCTAAAATTCATTTAGAGACCGACCTCAGGGTAATCTTATCATTAGTCTACTAAAGATTTGTTCAATTGCGAGTAAGCAAAATTTGTGCATAATGTTTTGATAAAAATGAACTTTTATGAACGAATTGTAGAAATCATCAGTATGGGATATTTTTCTCAATTATATTTTTATAGTATTAGTACACTACTACGTTCACGTATAACGTCGATTCAACACATCAACTGATTCTATACGTATCGTTGGTTCTTCACCGAATCAACTTTAAATTCATTATAACTTGATTTTTTTCTAAAAATTAACTTAAATACCACATTTTATAATAGTGATAATTTAACCATGAAAGAAAAACAAGAAGCTATACCTTATAACATATGTATAGCCTTGTCTTCCAACGGTGATGAACATAACAAGTGGGTGTCCTTGTTATGTCCAAGTAGATTAAAAACTATTCTAACCGTCAATTAGAAGCCCCTTTAGTGTGAAGCCTATTTTTCTCCAAAAACAATAATTTTTGAATCAATAAATAATTTCTTAAACAATATAGTCTCATAAAATCTCTCAATTAAATGTGTGAATAATTCACCAATTTTTCTTATGGTTGGCTGTCCAGAGTGGGGTGTTAGTGAGTTATTTTACAGCAACTTATTTTGGCATAAGTTGGTTAGAAACATGACTCATATTTTTAATGATCAACTTGGAGATTCACACAACTAAATTTTGTGATAATAAGAATCTCATTCCTACACTCTAATTATATGCACGCCACAAGTGAATCTCATTCCTACACTCTAATTATATGCACGCCACAAGTGAATCTCATTCGCACTATCGGTGTACAATTTTATATAATTAATTTTGTTTAATCCATTATCAAATCCAATTCACAATTACTAAAGGGGCTTGTCCCACGTGTTTTAAACACCTACTAAATATTTAAATTTTTATTTTAATATTTTAATTAATTTATTAATTATTTAGTCAAACTATATAATATATAATTAATCATAAGTATTATATAATTTTGTCAAAATTATTATTTTAACCTTAAATATATATTTGACATTTATGACACTCATAAAATATAATCATAATAAATATGTATTTTGATTACCTTAATAATTAATTCTAAACTAATTATTCATTTTATCTTCAAAGCAACACCATTTAGTGTTATTATGGAGCATACTCGGAGACAAGTTGAATTATGATTTAAAGTTTCAATAAATACTTATGCATTTATTAACAATTTATATATCTTTATTAATCTTAGTGTTATTCTACCATAATTCACTGAATTTTCCAACATATATAACATTTACCTAATAATAATATATTTAAATAATTAAGTCTATTTTACCTCCTCTACTCCATCTTATCATTTAATATCCGTGATATGTGTAAATAACTATCTATAATCATTTTATAAATTGTACATATTCAAACTTTGAATCATTAAACAATAGAATTATTATAAAACATATGGAATAGATGAATTAGATTTCACATTTTATGAAATAACCTTGTGACCAAACAAAAAACCAAGATAATAAGATAAGGCATCATAACCTACAATAATACAACTTTGAGTAAGTCAAGTATTAAATGGCTAGCTAATCTCTTAGGATTAAGATTATTACTCACTTGTGAAATAGAAACATTTGTGAGTAAATGAAAATTAAGAATCTTTTTATGTTTGGTTCAGCTATGTGTAATCAATTATTGATGTAATTAAAATCACTTACACACTTTAATAAATTATCATTGATTTTTTTAATTATTTTATTTAAACTCAATCATCTCTAATATGGATTGATATTGAACGGGACAGCAATTTTGGAATAGAAAAATAAACGGAAGAATTTTTGGAATAAAACTTACATTTTTTCCGCTGCAATATTTTCGTTGCTTCCCATTTGGTAATTGTTGTCTTGTGGGCTTTGAAATCAGCACGTGTAATCTGCCACTGAACTAGTTAAGCTTATTTTCATTACATCAGCAAATGTGAAAAACAAAGTTTTCATTGGGATTTGCAATCTAAAATATCACATATATATTATTCCAAAATAATATATTAGCTTATATATACATTATATATAACAGACTTTTTATTTTACAATAAATTTAATTATGTATAATGATTAATGTAAGTATAGCGATGGATGAGCATAGATTAATATATACTTCTTTTCTGGGTAAAGGATTAATACGTACGTTGGACCCAATAAATTAGTGTACCTTTATAAGAATTTTGGAGGCAGGTTTTTTGGAATGTTGACGTTACTATAAAAAAAGAAAAATCTAACTTTAAAGTAATGATAATCATTTCAGCTTATATTACTCCAGCTAATCTGTACCTTTGCTACAAGCAAGTTGCAGCTTGATTGATCTCTGTAATTGTAAATAATTGTGATAGAGAATGAAATAACTTGATTTTAACTGAATTAGACCCTTCAGACCTTCACCTTATAAAGGAAAACATCAGGAGATTGTAAAGGAATAAGGCGGATAAGAATATTTTATAGAAATTCGAATGTGCTTACAAATTAAATTAATAGTATTTCCACTTTCACCGAGTAACGTCAAAAATCACTTAAAGTATATTTAGCGTAGTAGGTTACGTTTAAATGGTCCCTCAAGTCGAAAGAAATTATATTTGATTAAAGAATTTATACTTTTTTACAAGTTACTATATGAGAAAGTTCTAAAATGATCTAATAATGTCTATATGGAGCTAAAGTTAGATGAACTCAACACAATCTTGAAATATTCTAGAATATTTCAAGGTACGCTAGCATGGTGAAATATTCTAGAACCTATTGGATGGTTCATGAAGGATCTAGAAGTCTCTAGAAGCTTTCGGAACATCTTAAAACTTGCACGAATGAACTAGTCAATACTAGAAGACTCTAGAGTTGGCTAGACTTGACTATAAGGTTCTAAAATCTTGTGGCATGTTGTAGATAAAAATAAAACAATGTAAATACTCTTGTACATTTTAGACATGGTAGGATCTAAAAACTTGTGGCATAACCTTAGGCTTGGTGCCACACTATAAATATGTCACTTGGTCTTCATTTGTACCCATCCTTGGGATCCTTGGGAAGTTGTAAAATAACCTCTCTAGAGCAATACAAAACATTCTTCATAAACTCTCTTATATTTTTGTTTTACTCTAGAATTCTCTAAATCTCTAAGTCTCTTTTTAGTCTCTTTGGAGTGTTTTGTTCGGGTTGGAAGGTAGGTTTAGTGTAACAGACCGTGTTAAGTACCGCAGAATTACTAGTTGAAGTCTAAGGTCGTGACAGTTGGTATCAAAGCCTTATGTTGAAGCTTTACTATCCTTGGCATAATGAAGAATAGTGCCCCAGCTACACCAAGTGTGGATGTTCCACCAATGGAATGTGGGCATGAGGAAGTTTGGAAACCACTAACTAAGGAGTCTTGAGCCAAGACAAAAGACATGATCTCTAGCTTTGAAGCACGTGTTAAGAGTGCACAGGACAGCTTGAGGGAGCTGTTCGACCGGGTGGACAACTTGGAGGAATGTTGCAACGACTTGGAGGCCGAGGATGCAGAGATCCATGCAGCAGTCAAGATGTCTTTCAATGAGCTAGATAGTGCGTTAAGGCAAGAGATCGATGAGTTGAAGGCCAAACTTTCCAAGGTACGTGATCTTGTCCAAAGAGAAATTTCTAATGTGTTACTTAGAGTTGAAGATATGGGTGGTGACCTAGCACTTTGCAAGTGGGCTATGGCCACGGGAACTAACACAACCACCATCATTAAGGCTACTGGCATAATAGACCATGCTAGCAAGATCCAAACCGCTACCATGTATTTTTCCGACACTACTATGCTCTGGTGGAGACGGAGGCATGGAGATGTGAAACAAAGGGTATGTATAAATGCATCTTTAAAGACTTCAAAAGGGAGTTCAAAAGCCAATTCTTCCCTGTGAAAACTGAAGAGGAGACAAGGGACCAATTGCGACGGTTGAAGAAAACAGGTAGCATAAGGGACTATATGAAAGAGTTCACAACCTTGCTACTAGAAGTCCCTGACACATCATACAAGAATGCATTATTTTTGTTCATGGATGGTCTCCAATCGTGGGCTAACCTTGAACTCAAGTGACGTGGTGTCCAAGACTTATCTTCGGCCATTGCGGTTGCTGAGAGCCTTATTGAATACTCCATAAACAAAGAGGGCTCGAAGGCTGCAGAAGAAAGTTTGGTGAAGGAAAGAGTGGAGGAGGCCTTGTCAAATTCAGAGCCACAAAAATCACAAAGAAGGCTCCTTGTTTAAACTGTGAGACAAGGGGAAGGAAAAGGAGGATCGTGGTACCTCGAAGCCCTATGTAACGTGCTTCATATGCGACGGACTACAATGGGCACATGAATTTCCAACATGGAAGACATTGAGTGTTTTAGTTACCTCTATGCATAACCAAAATGGAGGCAAAACGAAATAAGGTACAAAGATGGTTCTTTGTAGCTACTTGGTGCATTGCAGAGTGCCTTGATGACCCCCAAAGGCTTGATGTTCATGGATGCAACCATCAATGGGAAGGTCACCAAAGCCTTGGTCGACACAAGTGCATCTCATAACTTTGTTTCACTAGAGGAAGCAAAGAGACTCAGTCTAAAGGTTGTCAAGGGAGGAGTTCTCTCAAAGGATTTAACTGGGTAATACTACCTCTCCATAGATTTGCTCGTGGAGTTAAGGTCAGTCTTGGTGCTTGGAATGGCCAAGTGGACTTATCGGTGGAACCTATGGATGATTTCTTGGTAATATTCGGCATAGAGTTTTTGGACCAGGATAAAGCTTTTATTGTCCCGTGTTCTCTCAACACTTAAATTCAAGGAGGTATTGAAGAGGGAGGAAGAGAGTTACTTGGCCATTTTAAAGGAGTATGATGATGAGGAGGTGTCACCACAGCCAAGCTTGCTGACGGATGTACAAGTTTTCTTGGATGAGTTCCAAGATGTGATGCTTGAGGTGTTGCCTAAACGGTTACCTCCAAGAAGGAGGGTGGACCATGAAATCAAGTTGGAGCTCAGAACAAGACCACCAACAATGAGTCCTTATCGGATGGCAAAATCATAGTGGAACAAGGGAAGCATGGTGGCTGATGCGTTAAGTCGAAAAGTGGAGTTAGCATCCTTAAGTAGACTAAGCAATCCCTTGCTGGAAAGGATCAAAGAAGGGTTGAAGCATTATACCCTTGCTCAAAACCTCTTTTCCCCTTATCAAGGAAGGAAAGGCAAGGCGATTTTGGTTGAGTGACTGACTACTCTATACCAAACAGAACCACATCTATGTGCTACGTGGGGGAACTTAAGGAAGGAGCTGATCAATGAGTGCCACGATTCACTATGGGTTGGATACCTAGATAAGACGGAGCAGGATGTACCAGGAAGCTTGTTAGAGCCACTGCCTATCCCCGAGAGACTATAGGAGAATGTCTCAATGGACTTAATCACTTGCTTGCCAAAATCAGAGGGCTTTGACAACATAATTGTAGTCATTGATCACTTCAGTAAGTATACAACCTTCATACCTGCCTCAACAGATTGCACTATGGACGAGACAACACGGTTGTTCCTCAAGCATAATGTGAAACATTGGGGAATTCCATCCAACATCAGCGATGGGTAGATGGAATGTGCCAACGCATTGCTGGAGATCTATTTCAGGCACTTTGTTAGTGCTAACCAACATGATTGGGCTAAGCCACTGGATGTAACCCAATTCTATTATAACTTGCAGAGGAGCAAGTCCACTAGTTAGAGTCCCTTCAAGATCATCATGGGGTAGAAACCCACGAATCCTCATGCTTTGGCCACAAGCTATGAAGGAAAGAGTCATGCTTTCTTCATATTTGCTAAGGCATGGCATCAACAAGCCTAGTTAGCCCGAGCCTATTTGAACAAGGCATCTAAAAAGATGAAGAAGTAAGCTGACAAGAAAAAGAGGATGGTTGAGTATTAGGAAGAAGATTTGGTCCTTATGAAGTTATTTCCCAACATTTAAAATCCCTGTAAATGGTTCACAAAGGGTTGGTACGTAAGTACGAAGGGCCATTTCCAGTCCTTAAGTGAGTCGGTAAGGTGTCCTACAAACTACAACTCTATCTGAAGCTTAAAATCTACCCAGTTTTTCATGTAAGCATGTTGAAGCCTTATCATGGAGACATGGAAGACACGAGTCGGGGAAAATCAAAGAGGGTGCCCACAACAGTAGTAACCTCATTTGATAGAGAAGTGGACTCTATCTTGGCAGATCGCCTAATTCAGCGTAAGAGTGTACCAAGCTATCAGGAATACTTGGTCAAGTGGAAGAATGTCCCAGACATAAAATCAAGCTCGGAACCCGAAGACTCATTGTGGTGGTTCAAAGATCACATAAAAAGGTTCAAGATTGAAGGCGCGACGAGGGCATCGTGAACTTGAGTGGGGAATGGTGTTATGTTCAGCTCAAATTTTCCCCCAAAATCCAAAGAAATGATGCTTGCCTAAAAGATCTAGAATTTTCTACAAGTTATTCCATGGGAAAGTTCTAGAATGGCCTAGTCATTTCTAGATGGAGCTAGAGTTAGGTGGACTCAACTCAAGCCTAGAAGACTCTAGAATATTTCAGTGTACACTAGCATGTGTTGGACGGTGCTAAAAGGTGCTAGAATATTCTAGAACCTGTTGGCTAGACTTGCATGAAGGAACTAGATAATCCTAAAAGACTCTAGAGTTGGCTAGACTTGACTAGAAGGTCCTAGAACCTTGTGTCATGTTGTAGATAAAACTAGAACAATTTAGATACTCTTGTACATTCTAGACAAGGTAGGATATAGAAACTTGTGGAATAACCTTAGGCTTGGTTCCACACTATAAATAGGCCACTTAGTATTCATTTGTACCCATAAGTAGGATCCTTGGGAAGTTGTAAGATAACCTCTCTAGAGAAATACAAAGCATTCTTCACAAACTCTCTTATATTTTTGCTTTACTCTAAAATCCTCTAAATCTCTAAGTCTCTTTTTAGTCTCTTTGGAGTGTTTTGTTTGGGTTGGAAGGCAAGTTTAGTGCAACAGACTATGATAAGTGTCGCATGATTTCTAGTTGAATTCTAGGGTTGTGACAATAGGTAGGCTTGTTGAGTGAAAGATGTCACATTATGTGTTGCTAATGTCAAGATCTTTTCGATCCAATAAAATAGGAACAATCCTCCCATCTTATGTTATGCTAATTATAAACGAGTGAGATTGGGCTACATAAGAAAATAACCATCTTAACTCTAAAATTAATATGTAAAAAAGTAATTGATAAAGCATACTCCCAAGGCATTAATAAATTTAACCTTTCGATTTTAGATCAATTGTATAGTTTGATTATCTTACCTTTTAAACTTAATAAAAAAAATATTATTTGTAAATATAGTTTCAAATTTAGAACATTGCCAACATAATTTAAAATTAATTCTTATTTATAGTCAATTTGTGGTGTGACACAACGGGTAAAATTAAAATAAATTCAACAAAGTAAAATAATGATACTGATAATTTAACATAATTCATCCTTTAATTTGAGTTAGGTCTATAGGAAAAACTCCGAAAAATATTTCTTCCACTAATTAAATTAATAGGTACAGAGTGAGAGAAAATCCAACAAATTAAGATAAACCCAAAATCGTGACACACAAGTATTTCCCTAACTCACTATTTTGTCACTCTTCTTTTAGAAAAAAATCCTAAATATTTTTGTAAAATATTCTCTCCCACTCTCTCACACACACAACACTATTTTTCATCAAAAGAAATTGTTCATTTAGCTGTACTTTACTTCTCTTCTTTTGGTGTGTCTATCTATAGGCAAAATTACCTACCCCTTGTGTGGCTAGAAATTGGCTACGTAGCTGGCCAAATTTTAGCAATAAAAATAAATTTTTTTTTATTTGATAAATTTGTCAAATGTGATTGTACCTAAAAATTTTATTTTCTTCCCTTTTCATGTAGGCAGGACCTACAAATCTCCCTTTCTTGACTACATAGAGAGCTCCACCAATCCAGCAGCTAAACGACAGTATTCAAAATTTTATCTTAGAAGAATTTTCATCAACATGTCTAATCCATTTTCCTCTTTATGGATTTTCTCAAGCTATAGTAGCTTCTTCTCCATTACATCCCTAATCCAGTGGTATCTCACATCAATATGTTTTAATCTCGAATGAAATGAAGCATTCTTTCCAAGGTGGATAGTACTCTAACTATTACAAAATAACTGGTAACTGTCTTACTACAACCTAAGTTCTTTGAAGAACTTTTTCATCCATAGAAACTCTTTACATGCTTTCATTGCTGCTATAAACTCTACTTCTGTAGTGGATAGTGCAACACATTTTTGTAACTTTGACAACCATGACATAACTTCCCCTACAAATGTAATCAAGTAACCTAAAGTGGATTTTCTGAAATGCACATCGCCAGCCATATCTACATCTGTGTATCCAACTAACACTGTTCTTATTCAAGGAATTCATCTCATCTTGCATGGCTTCAATGCATTTTTATTTGGATTCATCATCCAATAGCTTCTTCATAACCCTCAGGTCCTCCATCATCAGTGAAAGTTTCATACTTATATGGAGAATATATGGTAGAGGATTGTCTCAGTCCATCACTTCTTCTCAGTGGAACATGAGAAGCCATAAGTGTTGGTATGGATAATGAATATCATTATCTCCCTCATCTTTAGAATAAACTTCTATGGGAGCATCATCTTCATAAGGTGGATAAACCTAGTCTTCATCTCCAACTTGTCTTGGCACTGATATGGGAGGAATTAATTTCAAATTTGATGAGTCACTATTGAAATTAGGAACATCCTTCTTCATTTTGACAATGTCTTCAATGGTATCATCTTCAAAAAATATAGAATCATGGCTCTTGACAAGTCTTTTTGCAACAAGATCATAAAATCTATAGCCAAATTCATCTTGACTATAGCCAATAAAAATACACTATCTTGTCTTGGCTTCAAGTTTGGATCTCTCATCCTTGGGGATATGAACAAATACTTTGCAGCTAAACACCCATAGATGATCATAGGAAACATCATTTCTTGACCACATTTTATCTGGAACATTCATCTTGAAAGGAGTACAGGGTGAAAGATTCACCACATGTGCAACTGTGAGTATGACTTTACCCAAGAAAATTTTAGGCAACTTTGCATGTGAGAGTAGACATATAACTTTCTCCATCAAAGTTCTATTCATCCTCTCAGCTAAGCCATTCAACTGTGGTGTCTTTAGAGATCTCATCTAATGCCGAATACCATGATTTTTGTAGTAAGCATGAAAAGGTCTTGTGTATTCTCCACCATTTTTTGTCCGAATGCACTTCAGCTTCTTTCCAGTATGTCTTTCAACTGAGGCATGAAATACTTTGAAGACATCTAGCACCTGATCCTTTATCTTCTGAAGATATACCCACATCTTCCTTGAATGATCATCAATGAAAGTCACAAAGTATTGAGAACCACCAAATGAATTTGGCATTGATCTACACAAATTTGAATGAATCAGATCTAAAATCTTATTCATTTGAAATTTTGGAGTACATGTACAAAAAATTGCAAAAATTACTTTGGTACCACCAGTCTTGAAAATTGCACAACAAATGTACCAAAACACAATTTTCAATTATATTTGCATAAAGTTACAAAAAGAGCTATGGTAGTAACAGTCATGAAAATTGACCTATGAATGCACATAATAATCATATTCCAAAATACATTAAAAATATACAAAAAGTGTTTTGACAACTCCTATCATGAAAATTGCATAATGGATACCCCAAAAATCCATTTTTGGGTAAATGTGCATAAAAGTTGCAAAAAACACTTAGGTACCACCATTCATTAAAATTGCATTATGAATGCTCCAAAACACCATTTTGGGTAAATGTGCCTAAAAGTTGCAAAAAATACTTAGGTACCACCATTCATCAAAATTGCATTATGGATGCTCCAAAAAACCTTTTTTGGGAATATCTGCAAACAATTTCAAAAAGTCCACCTGTACCATCCGTCATGAAATTTGCAATACAGATGGTCCAAAGGACCATTTTTGGGTATATTGGTAAAAAGCTTTAAAAAAGTGCATCGGTATCACCTGTCATGAAAATTGTAATATGGATGCCATAACACACTCTTTTTGGGTATATTGTCAAAAACGTTATAAAATGTTACCGATATCATTTTCTATGAAACTTTCCAATATAAACAATTAAATGCCATTTTTGAGTGTTGCAAAAAGTTCCTCACCATCATCAGTCTTGACAATTGTATTACAAATGTACCAAGACATCATTTTCAGTTATATGTGCATAAAAGTTTCAAAAAGAATTATGGTATTATCTGTCTTGAAAATTGACCTATGGATGCACATAAAGGTCATGTTCGAATACATCTAAAAAAAAGTTGTAAAAATTTCTATGATATCAATTGTTAGGAAAATTGCACTACAGATACCCCAAAACAACTTTTTCAGATAATGTGCGTAAAAAGTTACAAAAAGTGGTATGATATAATCCTTCATAAAAATTGCATCAAGGATGTTCCAAAGAGCCATTTTTGGGTATATGCGCAAAAAACATGCAAAAAACTACTCAATTACTAGCATTGAAATATTGCACATAGATGTATCAATATGCCATTTTCCTATATATGTAAATAAAAGTTCCAAAAATTGCGCCTATACTACTTGTAATGAAAATTATAATACAAATATACCAAAATTCCATGTTATTGTGTATATGTAAATACTTGCAAAAAGTGTACTAGTACCACCATCATGAAAATTCCAATATGATTACACAAAAACACTATGTTTAGGTATATGTGTAAAAAACTTATAAAAAGTACATCGGCACCACCCGTTACCAAAATTAAAATACAAAACTAATAAAACACCATTTCTAGGTATATGTAGAAAAAAATTGTAAAAAGGACGATCGTACCATCCTTCATGAAACTTTTCCAAAAGATGCAACTAAATGCCATTTTGGAGTATATTTGGAAAAAAGTCACAAAAAGTGCTTCAGTATCAACCAGTCTTGAAAATTACACAATAAATGTACTAAAACATCATTATTAGTTATATGTATATAAAGTTATAAAATGCACTATGGTGGCAACCTTCACAAAAATTAACTTACAGATGCACATAAAAGCCATGTTCATATATAGGTGAAAAAAAGTAGGAAAAAAGTGCACTGGTACATCATATTATGAAAATTGCACAACGAAAATACTAAAAATCCATTTTTGGGTAAATGTACATAAAAGTTGTAAAAAGTACTTCGGTTCCACCCTTCATTAAAACTACATTATGAATACTTCATAACAATATTTTCGAGTTTATGTGCCAAATACTTTCCAAAAGTGCACCGGTACCACCCATTATGAAATTTGGAATACGAATAAAATAAAACACCATTTTTGGTTATATAGGCATACAAGTTTTAGAAAGTCCACCGGTACCATTCGTCATAAAAATTGCAATACAGATGAACAAAACACCATTTTTGGGTATATTATTGAAAAAATTGTAAAAGTACTTTCTTACCATATGTCATGAAACATTTTCAACAGAAGCAACTAAATGACATTTTCAGTTACTACAAAAAGTGCTTCGATACTACCTGTCTTGAAAATTGCACTATAAATGTACAAAAACACCATTTTTAGTTATATGTGCATAAAAGGTTTAAAATGCATTATGGTACTAGCCGTCATGAAAATGGACCTATGGATGCACATACAATCCATATTCCAATATATGTGAAAAAAGTGTAAAAAGTGCTCCGACACATCCGTTCATGAAAATGGCATTATGGATGCTTCATAAAGCCATTTTTGGTTATATGTGTAAAAAATTGCAAAAAGCATGACCACTTATCATGAAATGCTATACATAGATGTAACAACACTCATTTTTGATATATGTGAAAATATGTTACAAAAATTGTTGTTATACTACGCACAATAAAAGTTACAATACGAATGCAGTAAAATACCATGATCGGGTATATGTATACAAAAACTTGCAAATAGTGCACCAGTACCACCTAATTTGATAATTGAAATACGATTGTAGTAAAACACCATGTTTGGGTATATGTGTATAAAACTTGCAAAAAGGGCACCAGTACCACCCGTTATGAAAAATGAAAAATAGATTCAGTAAAACTCTTTTTTGGGTATGCAAAAACGATATAAAAATTGCTCTGGTTCTATTCTTCATGAAGTTCAGCACACTGATGCAACTAAATTCCATTTTAGGGTGCATTTACCAAAAAACCTTAGAAAAAATATTTGGTCCCACTAATCAAACACCATTTTCAGTTATATCTGCATAAAGTTACAAAAAGTACTATGGTAACAACCATTATGAAAATTGATCTACAGATGCAAATAAAAGCCATATTCAAATATATTTGAAAAAAGAAACAAAAAGTGCTTCAATACCTCCCATCATTAAAAAATTGCACAACAGATACACCGTAAATCCATTTTTGGATAAATGTCCATAAATGTTGCAAAACATGCTTAGGTACCTGCCTTCATTAAAATTGCATTATTTATGTTCCAAAATACCATTTTTGTATATATGTGCAAAAAGTTTCAAAAATTGTACCAGTACCATTTGTCATGACAATTGTAATACAGATGCAATAAAACACCATTTTTGGGTATATTATCAAAAAGTTGTAAAAATTGCTCCATTACCATTCATCATGACACTTTTTCAGTACATGGAACTAAATTTCATTTTCAGGTATATGTGCCAAAAAATTGCAAAAGGTTTTTCAGTAGCACTAGTTTTTAAAATTGCACTACAAATGGGCCAAAAGACAATTTTCAGTTACATGTGCATAAAATTTACTAAAAGCATTATAACAAATTTTCATGAAAATTGACCTAAGGATACACATAAAATTGAATTCGAATATATGTGAAAAAAAGATGCAAAAAGTGCTCTTATATCTCCTGTTATGAAAGTTGTAGTACAGATACCAAAATAACTTTATTGATTAAATGTGTGTAAAACTTTCAAAAAGTATTGAAATACCACCCTTCTTAAAAATTGCATTATGGTGGCTCCAAAACACCATTTTCAAGTATATGTGCAAAAAATTGCAAAAAGTACTTTGTTACTACTTATCATGAAATATTGCACACGATGTACCAAAATGCCATTTTTTTGGGTATATGTTAATAAAAGTTCCAAAAATTACTCCTATACCACCCAAAATGAATATTATAGTACTCATGCACCCAACTACTATGTTCTTGAATATGAGTAAAAAAATGCAACAAGTACATAGCTACCACCCATCACAAAAATTGTAAAACGATTACACCAAAATACGATGTTTAGGTATATGTGGAAAAAAAAACTTGCAAAAAGTGCACTAGTACCACCCATCACAAAAATTATAATATGGAAGCAATAAAATAGTATTTTTGGGTATATATATGAAAAAGTTGTAAAAAGGGCTACGGTATCATCTATTATTTAACTTTTCTAATAGATGCAAATAAATGCTATTTTGGAGTATATGTGCAAAAAAGTTGCAAAAAAATGTTTTGGTACCGATAGTCTTGAAAATAGCACTACAAATGTACGGAAATACCATTTTCATGTATGTGTGTATAAATTTATAAAATGAAATGTGTTAGTAGCCATCATAAAAATTTCCCTACTGATGAACGTAAGAGCCATACTTGAGTATAAGTGAAAAAATATAAAAAAAAGTGTCGTGATACTTCATGTTATACAGATACACCAAAAATCCATTTTTGGGAAAACATGTATAAAAGTTGAAATAGGTTCTCATGTACCACCATTCATCAAAATTGCATTATGGATGCTCCAAAACATCATTTTCAATTATATGTACCAAAAACATTCAAAAAGTGCACTATTACCACTTGTCATGAAAATTGCAATATCGATATAATAAAATATCATTTTGGGTATATTGGTAAAAAATTTCAAAAAGTTTACTAGTAACACCTATTGCAATGCAGATGCAAAAATAAAATCGCTTTTGGTTATATTAACAAAAAAAAATTTAAAAGTGCTCCAGTACCATGCATTATGAAACTTTTGCAAAAGAAGCAACTAAATGTCTTTTTTGGTGTTGTAAAAAGTGCTTCACTACAAATGTACCAAAACAAAATTTTCAAGTATACGTGCATAAAATTTGTAGCAAGAATTATGATACTAACTGTCATGAAAATTGACCTACAGATGCATATGAAATCCATATTCGATTATATGTGAAAAAAAGTTGTAAAAAGTGATCCGACACATCCCTTCATGAAAATTGCTTTACGGATACCCCAAAACATGATTTTTGAGTAAATTTGTATAAGAGTTTCATAAATTTCTCTCATATTACGCTTCATAAAAATTGTATTATGGATTCTCCAAAATACCATTTTTGTGTATATGTGAAAAAATAGCAAAAGTACTCCATTACCACTCATTATGAAATGTTGCACAGAGATGTACCAACACGCCATTTTTGGGTATATGACGGATGTACTAACATTCCATTTTTGGGTATATGTTAACAAAATTTGAAAGAATTATGGCTATACCACCCTTAATTAAAGTACAATATGGATGTGTAAGGTATATGAGTGTTGGTAATATTCGTGAAAAAAATATTTATATGTAATATTAGTTTCTAGGTGTATCTTTCAAGAATATTTTCAAGTTGAAGAAATTTTTGAGCCTCAAAAATCACATCTTAGGTGTATCTCTATTCCCGTACACATTAGATTTCATATTAGACAAATAAGAAAATTATTCAAATAGGTCACTCGATCGATCTAGCTTAATTAAAACTTGTTGAACTAATTTTTAATATGACTAGATCAATTGAAGAATGAACTCAACCTATCAACCTCTATATCAATCAATATTAATGAGTAGATTCGATCCACTTATTTTCAAATTAATTAATTTTTGCACTAGATTGATTAAGCGGCCATGTCTAATCGATCGAGCTAGTTCTAGATTGATTGAGTAGCCAATTTTTCAATTTAACCTAATTTTTTACTCCAACCAATTTGTTTTATTTCTATATTGTCCTTATGCTTTAAATCTCTTTTAAATATTTTCAAGGACATATTTACAATAGACCTTTGACCTAGGGTTTCTACTCTTGTTATTTAATCACACCATTGGCTCATAATTTTGTTAACCACATAAGAGCATTATTCTCTTAATCTTAATCTCTCTTTTATTTTTCAAATAGAAGATCATAATTATTTAGGGCTTCTTTATTTGGTTAATCTATTAAACATTGGTGGTACGTTGTGTTTGATTTATTAGTAAGCCTAATTGGTCTATGATATTTTGATCATATGCTCTTCTAGCTTCTTCTTTATTTTTTGTTTTACATTTTTGGGTCAAAGAATTGTGTGTGTTATTCATAATTATTTGGTTTGATTATTAATCATTAAGGAAGCTATAGTTATTAAACTTGTGCTTTAACTGATTGTTCTAGGGTTGTTAGTTGATTTTGAATTATTTGATATATTTTTAAATCATCTAGTTAGGATTATTCATTATTAAATCTACTCTATGACACATACTTGCACTTGTGTTATTGTGTTGATCTTTCAATTATTGGTTGAACATATTTGATTTCTTGTGTGAATCAAGTTATCATAATATTGGTCTAGATTTGACCCTATCTTGTATAGACTATGATGAAAGCAACACCTTAGGTGGCCAGATGAACTGGTGGTTTTCGTATTGGATCATTGGTATGTCCTAGGTTGTTTCCATCTAAACATCTTGTGTATTAATCTTTATATTTCTACATTGCTTTATTTACACATGATTGCATGTCTGTCCATTCTATGAATTTTTAATTTTTTATACTTTCATTGGTTATTTTTTCACAACCCTCTCTAGCTAACATGATTGATAACTAAAAAAATATTTTTCTCTTAGGATGCACCAAAATACCATGTTCGAGTATATGTGTCAAAAGCTTGAAAATAGTGCACCGATACCACCTATCATGAAAATTGAAATACGATTGCACCAAAACTCCATGTGTTGGGTATATGTGTATAAAAATTACAAAAAGTGCAACAGCACCCCCATTATGAAAAATGCAAAATTAATGTAGTAAAACACCATTTTTTGGGGTATATGTGTTAAAATGATGTAAAAAGGTGCTCTAGTTTCATCCATCACTAAGGTCTTCCAACAGATGCAACTAATTCCATTTTGAGGTATATATGCAAACAAGTTACAAAGAATGCTTTGGTACCCCCAGTGAAACACCATTTTCAGTTATATGTGCATAAAGTTACAAAAAACACTATACTAGCAACCGTCTTGAAAATTGACCTATTAATGCACATAAAAATCCATATTTGAATATATGTAAAAAAAAGAAACAAAAATTTGTCCAATACCTTCCGTCATGAAAATAACCCAATAGGTACACCAAAAATCAATTTTTGGGTAAATATGCATAAGTGTTACAAAAAGTTCTGAAGTACCACCCTTCATTAAAATTGCATTATGGATGCTCCAAAACACCTTTTTTAGGTATATGTGGAAAAAAGTTCCAATGGTGCACCGGGTACCACTCATCATGAATGTTGCAATATAAATGCAATAAAACACCATTTTTGGGTATATTATAAAAAAGTTATAAAGAGTGATCAAGTACCATCCATCATGAAACTTTTCCAACAAAAGCAACTAAATTCCATTTTGGCTATATTTGTAAAAACATTACAAAAAGTGCATATAGGTACCATGAGTCTTAAAAATTGCATTACAAATCTACCAAAATACCATTTTTAGTTATATGTGCATAAAAGTTACAAAAAGTTGTCTGATATCGTATGTCATGAAAATTGCACAATAGATACCCTAAAACACCCTTTTTTTTTAGTAAATGTGTGTAAAGTTGAAAAAAGTGCTCAAGTAGGACCCTTCATAAGAATTGCATTATAAATGCTCCAAAACCCCATTTTTAGGTATATGTACAAAAATATTGCAAAAATTACTCTATTACTACTTGTCATAAAATATTGCACACGTATGTACCAACACACCATTTTGGGTATATATGAAAAAATGTTCCCAAAATTGCTCCTATACTAACCATAATGGAAATTATAATGAGATGCAGCAAAATATCATAATCGGGTATATGTATAAAAAAACATGAAAATAGTGCACCAATACCACTCATCACAAAAATTGCCATACATTGCCCCAAAAAATCATGTTTGGGTGTATGAGTAAAAAACTCACAAAAAGTACATTGGTACCAACCGTCATGAAAATTGCTATACAGTAGCAATAAAACACTTTTTTTGGGTATATATACAAAAATGTTGTAAAAAGGGTTAGAGTGCCATTCGTTATAAAATTTTTCTAGTAGATGAGACTAAATGCCATTTTGGGGTATGTGTGGGAAATGTTGCCAAAAGTGTTTATGTATCACTAGTGTTATAAATTGCACTACAAATGTACCAAAACATAATTTTTTGTTATATGTGTATAAATTTTTAAAATGAAATATGGTAATAGTCATCATGAAAGTAGACTTACGAATGGAACAATATAATGATTTAATTGTACATGTTGACAACCTTGTCATACCACCAAATTTTGTTGTTGCTTTTGTGTAAGAAACCTTAAATTCGAGAAAGAACACAAAGTCCTTATTGGTATTACTATACCAAAATAGTTGTTAGTGTCTATTAAGGGAGTTTTTTTTAATGACATTCTTTGTGCAAAGACTTGTCATTTTTAAACACATATTGACATAAATTAAATGATAAGGGTGACATTGATATATAAACTTCTAAAAATAGAAATCCGCTCAAAAAAATGTCTTGCTAAGATGTCAAAATGGAATTGGATGGAGGCAACCTATTGTTTTTAGGTAATATTATTTGTTTTATTTTAATTGTTTACATTATATTGTTTTTATTTATGTTTTTTATTTTTATTTTTTGACATGTGAACATTGTTTAGAATTATTAATTTTATATTATATAACTATTTTTGAAATATGTGAGAAGTACACAGTATATTTTCTCTCAAAATTATCATGTTTTCTAAAGTTAATTTTAAAAAATGAGAAAATCTTTGCATTGTTAGATTAATTTTAAAAATATTTCATGAAATAATGTGATAATTAGTTAGTTTGTGCCATAATTTGTCTTTCATGATAAAATATTGAAATTACTATAAATCCAAAATCGGTGTTTATGAATCCATTAGTGGAGACTATCTTATGAGAATATTCGAATATATGTGAAAACAATGTGTAAAAAATGCTCCAATACTACCAGTCATGAAAATTGCATAATGGATACACTAAAAATCCATTTTGTGTAAATGATGATACAAAATTTAGCTAACGTTTGATGCTATTACCTGTTCTCCAACAACGGTGCCAAAAACTTAATGTGATAAAACTTGGTATACAAATTTTGTATATTTATAAATTACTCTCAAGTGCATGAATCACTTATAGAAAATGATAATTATACTTCCAAGGTTGTGATCTAAAGAGGAATCATGTGATTTTTAAATAATTTAACAAATTTTTAAAATCAAAATTAAAAACCTTGATATTCTATCAATATTGTTTGGGTTTGAGAAATTTAATCTAATGACATAAAAAATAAAAGATAGATTTAATGAAGCAATTGACAAATAGAAGATTTCATTGAGTGGAGAATTTATGGGAAATATTAGTTAGTTAATCATACTTGCTTAATATTAATTAAGTTATTAATGATATGAACTAAGATTATTGATTCTTTCTTTTGTATGAAAATATCCTTAGGCATGTATCAATTTCTTTATTAATTAAACTTTAACATATCACTCTCAAATAGACCGACAATTTAAACTTTTATTCAAATATGTTCCTTTTCTAAGAAATTACTAAACCATTTAATTTTTCACCTTCGATTAGGCCGACATCTTAAACTTTCATCAAGGGGTCAAAATTATGTTAATGATTTAAGTATTTAAAAATTAACTTTTAAATTTTCAATCTATTATCAAAACTTTATCGTCAACTTATTTTTAAATAATAAATATTATAAAATTTCTTGAAATAGAGCATGACTCTATATAAGACTTAGATAGTAAATATCTAATATATAAGAGTATTAAGCTAAACCAAATTCAGATAATTGAATCATAAGTCTAACTCTTATATTTGTTATGAAAAATACTGAGTGAATTTACTTTTCAATACCAAATTTTTGTTTAAAATTTGAGGAAAAATAAAAATTAATTCATATTAGAAAAAAATTTACCTACTTTAATGTTTCAAAAGTGTGGCAACATTATTAATATCCCATATTGTTTTTATTCAGCTATGGATGTTTTAATAAATAATTAATAAATTAAACATAACATGAAAAATAACACATAAAGATAATTTAAAAGAATGTATTTAAATTATACCTCAATTGTATCCTTATAGAATCTCACTATTGTTTATGTTTTAGAAAACCTCCAAACAAAAGTCACTACATAATCTATTTTGTTCAACTCTTAATTGAGAAAAGAACTTTGAAACTACTAAAAGATAAGAAAAACTTGAAAAAGTTAAGAATTCTACTAAAAGAGAGCTGAGGGATGAAAGAGATGATTTTTAAAATCAAGAAGGGTCATTTATATAGCTTTAGATAACATTGCAAAAGAGAGGGAAAACTGGATCAAATTATCGGGAAACATGGCACACATTATTTCCAAGTCATGGCATGAGACAAATTGTGCACACTTTGGCTATGATCCATTTCAACCATTCCACGACACAGATGATTTCCATTTCATGACTCGCGTCCTTCTAAACAATTGCAACCTTTTTTTTCTTTTACACCCTTTCCAAATGGTTTAGAACATATGTAAGTTTTACATATGTTATCTTTTAAGTTTCAATGTATTAATAGAGTGATTTTAGGTACTATTCTTTGAGGGTTAATTTAATTAAATGATTTTGAAGCTAAAATGCTTGAAAATAATAAAACATACAAATGATTCTAAAGAGATAGATTTTCTTTAAAAGATAATAAAACTACATAAATAAAAATCTATTTTATCATTTAAAACATATAAAATCCTCATATATTAAGTTCTTCTAAGCACTCATCAGTAAATGTGTGTAAAAGAGGCAAAAAGTGCTCAACTACTATCCTTCATTAAAATCACATTATGGATGCTCCAAAATACCATTATTAGGTATGTGCAAAAAACCTACAAAAAGTAAACTCGTATCACCATTTATGAAAATTACAATATGGATGCAATAAAACATTTTATTTACCTCTTTGAAAAAGTTACAAAAAGTGCTAGATACTATCCATCACGAAAATTTCCAAGTGGCAATTAAATGCAATTTTAGGGTAAAGGTGATAAAAAGTTGCAAAAAGTACACCGAAACTATCAGTCTTGAAAATTGTAATACAAATGTGCAAAAAGTTACAAATGCTCTGACACATCCTGTCATGAAAATTTCTTTACAGATACACAAAAGGTTATTTTTGAGTAATTTACCTAAAAATTACAAAAGTGCTATGGTACCAACCTTTATAAAAATTGAATTATGGAAGCTCCAAAACACCATTTTTAGGGATAAATGAAAAAAAAATGTAGAAAGTACTCTATTAACACTCGTTATGAAATATTACACATGGATGTATGTACCCTTTTTGGGTATATATGAAAAAGTTCCAAATATTGCTCCACCCATAATGAAAATTACAATACGGATGCACCAAAATAACATGCTTGCGTATATGTGTAAAAACTTATTAATAGTGCACTGGTAATCCCTAGTCATGAAAAATGCAAAACAGATGTAGTAAAACACTATTTTTGGGTATATATGTGAAACATTTGTAAAAAGTTCTCCAGTTCTATCCATCATGAAGTTTTTCTATCATATGCAACTAAATACCATTTTGGGATATATGTGCAAAAAAGCTACAAAAAGTGTTTCGATACCACCTATTTGACACTGTATTTAGTTATAAATTCATAAAGTTAAAAAATGTACTACGGTAGCAACCGTCATGAAAATTGACCTATGGATGAACTTAAAATCCATATTTGAATATATGCAAAAAAACAAAGATGCAAAAGGTGCTTCGATACCTCCTATCATGAAAATTGCGCAATGGATACACAAAAAATCCATTTTTGGGTAAATTTGAATTAATGTTACAAAAAGTACTTGAGTACCACCCTTAATTCAAATTGCATTATGGATTCTCCAAGACAAACGTTTTTGATATATGTGAAAAAAAAGTTTCAAAAAGTTCAAATCGGTATCACCTTTCATAAAAATTACAATACAGAAGCAATAAAACACTACTTTTTGTTATATTATTGAAAAAGATGAAAGAAGTGTTCGGTACTATCCCTCATTAAAGTTTTCCAATAGAAGCAACTAAATGTGATTTTCAAGAATGGTATAACCAATCTTCAAAATTGCACTACAAATGTACCAAAGCATTATTTTCAGTTATATGTGCATAAAGGATGCAAAAAGCGTTATGGAACTAGTTATCATGAAAATTGACCTACGAATGCACATAAAAGTCATATATGAATATATGTGAAAAGAAGTTGGAAATATTTCTTCGATACTATCCATTATGAAACTTTCACTACGGATACAATAAAACACCTCTTTTGAATAAATATGCATAAAAGTTACAAAAAGTGCTTTAGTGCCACTGTTAAAACCTATTCCAAATCTACGCTTGGTAATGTTGTGTATTTTACAACACACAAAAAAACGTGCAAGTATACACGGTCTCAAGTAATAATATGATAAATAAATTATCGTTCCCACAGAGAAATGTTACAAACTCTTGTTAATTACTAAAATTATTTAAATCTAATTTTATTCAAACAATCAATAATTTTATGCAGTTTGACTTAATCAATACTTTTTTTTTTCTTTTTAACAATTTTTATGAAAATTCTAGGATTGCAGTTTACCCAAATTAATTCACTTGAATATTTTATTCTCTCTTGATTTATGTTCTTATGTTTAAAGTTATTAACCAAGAACTCCTACTTTATCCATATATCTCTTTCAAGCTCCATACAGACACATCCAGTTAAAATGATTCACTATATTCCTATGAGAATTAATTTCAATCAGATTTATTAAGTTCTGAGTTCTCAAAAGTTACACATACAATAAAAGTATATTTCTATCCCTTATGTATATGCGTTATTTTATCCCGAGCACCCCACATAAATTCCTTTTTCAAGTTTATTTAAATGTCACATATC
This sequence comes from Hippophae tibetana, assembly GCA_037013495.1. Classification (NCBI taxonomy): domain Eukaryota; kingdom Viridiplantae; phylum Streptophyta; class Magnoliopsida; order Rosales; family Elaeagnaceae; genus Hippophae; species Hippophae tibetana. The sequence goes on along the minus strand of CM072804.1, from coordinate 50,644,196 downwards.
AGTTAATTAATCTTCCGATTATTAAAAACATTTTAAGCAGATAAAATAAACAACTCAAAACAGTTCCATAAATCATTCAAAAAATAATTACTTCTAGTTTCATAATTTACGTAGTACTGCAACCCTAGAACGAATATATTAGTTCATAGCAGAAATTAAAATTACAACACCACAAAAATAAAACATTGCAGAGAAACAAAATATTAAAAGAAAATGAGTTAGGAGAAACTCTTTCAGGATTCCTCAATGAAAACTAATTTCTTCCATTTCATTCTTCTTCATCAACCTCTTTCTCTGTAATTTCCCTAAGAGAATACAACACAAAAATGTTAAAATAAAATTTTCTGCGTGTAAAAGAGACACGCAGAGAGGGAAAAATAATACTTCTTAAGAGGAAATAATCAAAATAGGTAGAAGAACTCGAAAATCCTTCACAAATTTTTGAGAGAAAAACTCTCTGTACAAAAAAATGAAAAACAATGAAGAAGAGAGGATTCTGCGAAAAAAAGAAAACTAAAAAAACGCGTCCAAAATGAAAAATAATCCCATTAAATATATCCCCCACTATTTAATTATTCCTTTTTTTTTTAATATTGTTATATTATTTTTTTAATTAAATAGCGGGGAACACGAATACATGGGGGGGAATAAAACAATATCACGCGTGAAAACAATTCTGCGCGTTTCTAATTTTTTTTTTCTTATACGCATGCCACGTGTCGCTATGTGATTGGCTGCGAGCAATTCAGAGACACGTGGCAGCGTTTCATTGGACATGCAGGTCGGGCTCATGGAGAAACGATGCTGCGCAATGCACGGGAACATGTCGAGTAGCGGCTCGGTGCGCGACAGCTGGAACCACGTGTTTCAATCTGGACCGTTCAACGGATCCAACGGTGAGCGATGCGCCTCGGGGAATTCTGCGCAGCCGACATGTGGGACCCACCCTGCACGCCAGTCTGCGCGGCCAGTGGGTCCCACTCGGGCGCCGCGCCGCGTGAAGTAAATTTCTGCTCCCACTCTCCTTGGTCGGGTTTGAAGAACACGCGCCCATCCTAACCGTTTCTGCGTTGATCTGACGGTCCACATTGAACCGTGGATGATGCCGCGTGGAATTATTCACCTGCGCAGAAAACTTATTTTTATTTAATTATATTTTCACCCACAAATATATTTCAAATTCCATTTTAAACTTTGTTTAATTGCAATATAGCCCTTTTGGTAATTTAAATTAAATTTTTTAAACTTTCAATAATTAAAATTAAGCCCAATTTTAATTTAAATTATATTTTTGACTTTTACAAATTGCAATTAAACACTCTTTTATTTGAAATTATATTTTTGGATATATATTTGCAATTAAGTACGTTTTCGATACAAATTATTTAATTTTTATTAAAATAAAATAAAAACAATAAATATTAATTTATTAAACTAAAATTAACTAAAAACATTAAGAACATAGCAGTTTTAATTAATAAAATATGTGAAAATAACTATATAAAATACAGTTATCAGGTAACATAGGATGCATACTAACGGCCATAATAATTGATTAACTTATTTTCTTATCTGATTATGGTATGTGCTAAAACCATAACAATATAAAGTTCAACAAAAACTTTGGCTAAGTTTTCCATAAATTTGAATTAACCATCCTATAGTAAAATGACAACAATTCTCATATAATACTTTCTCATAACTAAGAGATATCTAAATCATTTTCTTAATCATACAATAACTCATGTCCATGAACATGGCTATAAATCCTGATATACATGCTATACAACAAATCATAAGGCCTTTTATTATTGAGTATTAGTCAATTTGTACACCAAACAAAATTTACTAGAAAAATGCACAAGGATGTACCAATATAACATTTTCAATTATATGGGGAAAAAATCCAAAACTTTCTCTTGTAGAAGCTATATTACATATGCACCAAAATAACATGTTCAAGTATATGTGTCAAAAACTTGAAAAAAGTGCACCGATATTACCCATCGTGAAAATTACAATTTGATTGCACCAAAACACCATGTTTGGGTATACATGTGAAAAAATTGCAAAAAGTACACCAATACCATTTGTCTAGAAAATTACAATACGGATGCAATAAAACACCATTTTTGGATATATGAGCAAAAATGTTGTTAAACGTACTTCGACTGCATCTGCACGCAACATTTACAACAAATGCAACTAAATGCTTTTTGGAGTATATGTGCAAAAGATATGTAAAAATGTGTTGGTAGCCCAAGTCTTAAAAATTACACTATAAATGTACAACACCATTTTCAATTACAAGTGTATAAAGATACAAAATGAAATACGACAATAGTAGTTAAGGAAATTGACCTACAGATATTTACCGTCATGAAAATTGCACAATGGATACACTAAAAAACCATTTTTGGGTAAATGTGCATAAATGCAACAAAAGGTGCTAAGGTACCTTCCTTTATTAAAATTGCATTATGCATATTTTGAAACATCATTTTTGGATATATGTGTAACAAACTTTCAAAAATTTCACCGGTACCACCCATTATGAAAATTGCAATACGGATGCTACAGAACACCATTTTCGAGTTATATAGGCAAAAAGAATTTTAAAAAGTGCTAACGTACCTTCCTTTATTAAAATTTCATTATGCATGTTTTGAAACATTATTTTTGAATGTATGTGCAAAACACTTTCAATAAGTTCACCGGTAACACCCATCATAAAAATTGCATTATGGATGCTCCAAAACACCATTTTCTATTATATGTGCAAAAAATTGAAAACATTACTTTGTTACTACTAATCCTAAAATATTGCACATGGAAATACCAACACCATTTTCTGTTATATGTGAATAAAAGTTCCAAAAATTGGACATACTAATTGTAAGGAAATTCACAATAAGGACGCACTAAAATACCATATTCGGGTATTCGTGTAAAAAAACTGCAAAAATTGCATCGATATCATCCATTATGAAAATTTCAATATGATATGGACAAAACACCATGTTTGGGTATATGTGTAAAATACTTGCTTAGGGTACATTAATGAGTGCTTGAAAAGGGCTGATATTAAGTGATTTATTTGTACTTAAATGAAATAAATAGATTTGAGTTAAGTTAATTTTATCATTATTTTAGCAAATCTATAATTTCAAATCAGGGGTATGTTTAGTTATTTTTTAGGTATTTATGGCTTCAAAATTGATTAAAATGATCAACACATGAAGAATAGTACATGACGCACTCATTTTAAACTTAGAAGAATAAAAAAACAAACACATGTAAACCTTACAAAACAATGAAGGTTGTAGTAGTGATTAATGTGGGCCACGACTTGATTTTCTTGGACTACAATTGACCGTGTACTTGAATCAATGCATGTTATGATGGTCGAAAAAGTGTGTCATAGTGAGTGACTTCATGATCCATTATTTTCTCCTTTTTCTTTGAATTTTTAAACCTATACAAACTCCTTTCCTTAGATATAGACACACAAAAACTCAAGAACAATTATGAGTTTCAACAAATTCTCTCTGAGAATTTTTATAGTTTTTAGGTTTATATTTTTAGTTTATTATACTAGTTTTTTATCCAATAAATAGTATATATTGATTTATTTGGAGTTTTTCTAGATAGATATTAGTATTGAAAATTTGAATTTTGAATGATAATTTTGAGTTATAAATTTTAAATGTATTCTTTTATTTTTAGAATTGACTTTTTTTATTGTTTCAAGTGGTATTTTTAATTTATTGATCATTTATTAAATCTAAATATGTGTGGCTGAAAATTACTATAGAATATTAGTTATGTTATTATACTTATGAAATACTAATTTAGGTAAATATTTTCTTAAAATAAAATTATTTTTATTTCTTCATTCAAAAGTTATACAATGTTTATTATAAAAAATATATTAATGACATATTTTTTTGTAATAAACTTAAAATATAAAAGTTGGATTTAGAATTTAATTATCTAGATCTAATTTAAAATTACATTCTATTTTATAAACTTTTTCACAAAGATTTATTATTGACAATATATTGATGACATATTTTTGTTATAGATTTAAAAGCTGAAAATTAGTTCTCACGTACATCAATCTTAAATTTAAATTTGACATCTTGAGTAAGATTTTAAATTACGTGTTCTACCTAAAGGAGAGATTTAGATAATCTTTTATTTTCTTAGAAATAAATCATAATTTAATATTAACCAATTGGTGATCCCTATCTAAGATTATTGATTGGTTTTTATTAACAAAGAATTTGAATCCCACCTAAAGATATTTTCATAAAAAAAAAAAGGAAAAAAATAGTAATATTAATTTATATCTTTCATAACCTAATTAGTGTTAAGCAAGCATAATTAACTAACTAATATATCTCATAAATTTTACATTGAGTGTTAACTTTTTATCTATGTAATATTTGTTGAATTGATTTTAACTTTAATTTTATATCAACAAATTAGACTTTTCAAACACAAACAATTTGGAGAATGTTTAGGTTCATTTTTCAAATTTTAATAGTTTTATTGAATTTTTTAAAACCACATAATTTATCTTTATATTGACCTTTGAAGTATACTTATTTTGTTCTAAAAAGTGATTCGTGCAGTTGTGAGCTATTCATAAATAAACAAAATTTATGTATCAAGTTTTTGTGCCTCACAAGTACACCCGTCATGACAATTGTTATATGGAAGCACTAAAACATCATTTTTGTATATATGATTGTAAAAGTTGCAAAATGTTCTCCATTAATATTCATCATGAATATTTTTCAACATATGCAATGAAAAATCCTTTTTTGGGTAAATATGTAAAATAGTTGCAAAAAGCTTTTCGGTACCATTCGTATTTAAAATTGTAATACAAATGTACAAAAGCACCATTTTCAGTTATAATGCATAAAAGTTGCAAAAAGCATTACGGTAGATGCCATCTTGAAAATTGACATAGGGATGCTCATAAAATCCATATACAAATATATGCAAAAATAGATGTAAAAAGTTTCATATATCCCAAATTAGGGTATATGTGAATAAAAAATTCAAAACTTGCTCCTATATAAGCTATAATTAAAATTACAATACGGATGTACCAAAATAGCATGTATAGGGTATATGTGTGAAAAACTTGCAAAAAGTGCACAAATGCCATATGTCTTGAGAATTGCAATACGATTGCACCAAAACCCCATGTTTGGGCATACATGTAAAAAACTTGCAAAAAGTGCACTGATACCACCCATCTTGTTAATTACAATAAAGATGCAATAAAACACCATTTTGGGATATATGAGTAAAATATTTGTAAAAATTGCTCTAGTACCATTCGTCATGAAACATTTCAACCATTTTCAGGAATATGTGCAAAAAGTGCACCGGTACCACTCGTTAGGAAATTTGCAATAATGATGCCATAAAACACCATTTTTGGGTATATGTACTAAAATATTTTGAAAGTTATCTAATACTATCCATCATGAAAATTTTCCAATAGATACAATTAAATGCCATTTTTGATTATATGTGCAAAAAAGTTGTAAAAAGTGCTTTGGTACCATCAGTCTTAAAAATTGTATTACAATTGTACCAAAACGCCATAGTTAGTTATATGTGCATAAAATTTTCAAACATCATTATGGTATTTTCCATCTTGAAAATTTACCCACTAATGCACATAAAGCCAAATTTGAATATACGTGAAAAACGTTGCTAGAAGTTCTCCGAAACATCTTGCCATGGAAATGGACAAAGGATGCACCAAAGCACAGTTTTTTGCTAAATGTGCATAAAAGTTGTGAAAAGTGCTCAGGTACCATCTTACATTAAAATTGCATTATAGATGCTCCAAAACACAATTATCGGGTATATGTGTAAAAAATTCTACTAAACGTGGAATGATACCACCCATAACAAAAATTGCAATACAAATGTAATAAAACCCCAATTTTAGGTTTATTTTCAAAAAGGTTGTAAAAGGTACTCTGGTACCATCTGTGATGAAACTTTTCTTAAAAAAGCAACTAAATGTCATTTTTTGGGTATATGTACAAAAATGTAGCAAGAAAATGCTTTGGTACCATGAATCTCGAAAATTTCATTATAAATGTACCAAAACACCATTTTTAGTTATATAGGCATAAAAGTTACAAAAATCATTATGGTACTAGTAGTCATGAAAATTGACCAATGCATATACATTAAAGCCATATTCAAATATATGTGAATAAAAGTTTCCAAAGGTGCTTTGATACCACCCGTCATGAAAATTGCACTATGGATATCTCAAAACACATATTTTTAGTTAATATGCGTAAAAGTTGCAAAAATTGATGAGATACCATTCTTCATAAAAATTTCAATATGGATGCTCCAAAGCACCATTTTTAGTTATATGTACAAAACACTTGCAAAAAGTACTCTATCACTACTCATCATGAAATATTGCACATTGATGTACCAACATGCCATTTTCGAGTATATGTGAATAGAAGTTCAAAAACTTTCTCCAATACCATTTGAAATGAAAATTATAATATGGATGTATGAAAATACCATGTTTGGTTACAAGTATAAATAACTTACAAAAAGTACACAGGTGATATTCGTCCTAAGAATTGCAATACGATCATACCAAAACACCATATTTGGATGTATGTGTAAAAAAGAATTATAAAAAAGGCAATGATACCAGTCGTCATAAAAATTTCCATATGGAAGCAATAAAACACCATATTGGTGTATATGTGTGAAAAATTTTAAAAAGTGCTACAGTACAATCTATCATGAATATTTTCCTACATATGCTGTTAAATGCCATTTTGGAGTATATGTGTAAAAAATTGCAAAAAATGCTTTGCTACCACCAGTCTAGAAAACTTCAATACAAATGTATCAAGACACCTTATTTACTTATATGTATGTAAAGTTACAAAAACCACTACTATAGTAGTTGTCATGAAAATTGACCTACAAATGCACATAAACCCCATATTTGAATACGCAAAAGGTGCTCTGAAACCTCCCATCATGCAAATTACACAATAGATACACCAAAAATCCATTTTTGGGTAAATGTGCTTTAATGTGACATAATTTTCTTAGGTACCACCCTTCATTAAAATTGGATTATGGATGCTCCAAAACATAATTTTCGGGCATATGTGCAAAAAAGTTTCAAAAAGTGCACCAGTACCACCTATCATGAAAATTGCAATATAGATACAATAATACATCATTTTTGGTTATGTAGATAAAAAAATTCAAAAGTGCATTTTACCACCTATCATGAAAACTGCAATGTGGAAGCAATAAAACACTATTTTTTCGTATATTGATGAAAACATTATAAAAAGTGGCCTGATACCATTCATTAGGAAACTTTTTCAATAGATGAAAATAAATGCTATTTTGGAGTATGTAAGTCATGTTGTACTCATGTCTATATGTTGGCTTCCCATGTAAAATACATGGTGTCAATTATTTTACTTATTATTTTTATCTTCCTCTGTGTAAGATTTGTTACTACGAATCAGTAATTCACATACGTACATAGTTAGGTACACTTTGTATATAAGCATGTTTGCACACACCACTAGGTTGATTTTCATAGTATGAATGCAAGGATTGGGAGTGTTGGTTTTCAATGAGTGAGCTTGCGAGTGAGCCTATGTTGTCAATTGTGTTTGGTTCGTTTAAAGTGTGGGAATTTATGGACTCTACATGGTAATTTTAGGAAACAAAAAAGTGACTTTTTAGCACGTCGCCAACTAGCTCAATACCACCCTTATCGAGGTGGTCAATGAGATGGTTAACGAGGTGTATACATCAAGCCTTATAAATGCCCCAATATTTTGTCTCTTATTCATCTATGTTTTACATTGCAAAACTTTGCCAAAATTTGCATTGATTAGTGTATCTATTTTTGAAATCATTATATTGAGTAAGCTTTTGAGAGTGGGTTGTTGTATGAGTTCAATAATCAAATCATAGGACGTGCATACATTGTTTGACCTTGTGTCTCCCGTACACGATTTGATATTAGTGTTAGACTATATTTCCCTTAAGAGTGTGACTTGTTACACTTCCATTTACATGATATTTGGCTACTAATCATACCATATTGTATGGTGTTAACTGTGAAGGATAGTTGAATTCAAGTGATGAACCAACCAGTTCTGGAAGTAGTAAGTGAAGAGCAATAGTAGAGAGTTTGGACATAGGTTTTGGTTGATAGAAGTAGTAATGGTTTTACTATCCATTGGTATTGTAATTTGTTTATTTCTTATGAATTATTTGATGCTAAATGGTTGCATTAAGAAACTTGAGGATGTTACCATATAGATATGGTTTCTATATGGGTCTACCTCACTATATCAAGTGTTATACCTAAGTTTTTATGTATATATCTTAATATGGTTTCTGTATGCATTTACTTCTTACGAGATAAGGTCAAATATTTTTGGAGTATGTATCTCCTTACCCAGGTGGTTGGCCAGGTTGTGGACACTTTCAATTTCTATCAAAGAAAATGCACCATTTAGGGTTAATCATTGTAGTGTTGATTCTATTAACTAGTATGTTCACACAAAAACATTTTATTTGATGGAGTTGGGAGAAGTAGGTACTTTAAGTAGACCTCCACTTTTCAATAGACTAAACTATGACTATTGGAAATCACAAATAAGGGCCTTTTCTGGTCCCAAGAAGACCAAGTATAGTTCCTTCTTGAGAATGTTTGGACATATCTAGTAAAAACCGTACCTATAAGAAATCTGATTGGAACCATAAGAGACTCAATGGAATCATCAAGGATATTTTGCTAGATTAATTTTGAAGAATTTTGAGTTGTACTTCTTCAAAACGAGTGTGGGACATTTTATAGACCATGCATAAAGGCACTTCTGCTATAAAAATATCCAAAATTTTGAAGTTTAATAGAAATTTTGAACATTCTATCATCCATGAGGATGAAACTTTGGACAAATTCTATGCACATTTTTCAAAAAAATTCAATTTTTCCTACAACTTGGATAAACCAAAAGAAAATAAGATTGAGAAAATCATCACTAGCCTAACTTATCATTTTCATGCCAAAGTTACCCTGCTTGAGAGCATGTATGAGTCTTATGAACTTGCTACTAATGAATTAATTGCCGATCTATAAGTCTTCAAATTTCATTATCTATTACTAAGAATATCTACCATATGATCTCATTAATAGGTGTGAAGTCATTCAAAAGAGACATCTATATTTGCAAGAAAATTTTGATGTAAATCTCGAGAAGTTGAAGATACTCGACGAAACAATTGAAGTATTCCACCTCTTATGAAGCTACTTCATTGTATTTCAAACATGATCCCTTGAATGATCAAAAGGATGATATTGAAATATTGGGAAGCAAGTCATTGTTCATTAAAGTGCCAATGAGTATCTAACTTATGCTCTCATTGAGAAAGAAGCTGAAGTGAAACATAACTTCAAAAAACTCTAAACTTTTTCTCCCACCAAACACTTCAATACCCTCAAAAATCCTGCATTTCTTCAATAATTATTCAAAACCTTTCAAGAAAATCACTTTCTGAATTATTTCCTACCCATTCCATAAAACAACTTTTAAAAACCATCAACAATATTAAGAAATCTTCATCTTCAAAGATAGGTGTTCTTCATTTTCTTCTATCCACAACAACACAAATAAGTATTCATAAATTTTTAGAATTACAGTCTCTAATTAAAATTATCTATAAATATGTGGAACGTTTATAAATTTTTAAGACTTTCAAACCCTAATTAGGAGTAATAGGGGTAGTAAAATATTGGAATAATTTGGTTAGTGTTGTTTTTCAGAATTTTCAAAAACCTTAGAAATTTAGATATTATTGAATTTATTAAATGGCACCTAAAATAGGTACACATGATAAAGGGAATGAGGTTTCAATATATGAATAATATGATAACACAAAATTTTCAAGTTTTGACGCTAAATTACGTTTTGAAAAAGCTGTAGAAGTGAAGAAAGGTTTTATATCTAAAGAGTGATGGAATTTTATTTTGGAAATAAGGGACTTATAGATGTCATAGTAGTTTTAGGATGGAAAAAGTTCATTAAAGAACCTACTATTGAATCTATTATTTTGGAATTTTCTTCTAACATTCCCGACACTATTGATAATGTAGTAAAAGCATGTGATGTACTATTTCCCTGTGGTCTAGAGGATATAAATGCACATTATTATTTGGTGAAGTGTGGCAGAGTGAGTATGAAGATTATTTAAGTAATATAGATTATACTATAGTACTTGAAACCTAAACTCTACAAGGGACTAAATGGTTATATCGTGGTGGTAAACATAAAATATTTGAAGCAAAGTATTTGGAAAATATTTCTCATATTTGGCAATACTTTATCTTTTCAAGACTAATGACCACTAGACATTATACTTCTATTGATAAGGATATGGAAATTTTTTCTGTATGTTAACGCATCTAATATGCCTATTGATGTGGAATATAATCTATCACAGTATACAGTTATCTACTAATAGCTATCATTCGAGTTTCTTTTCCCTCTAATTAATCACTACTTTATACAAGAAAGTGGGGTACCTCACTCAAAAGGTGAATTTAGTTTATAACCTATAAAATTATTTAACCTAACATATTATGATGAACTCGGTTCTAGTATGAACATTGTTCAAAGAGAAAGATGAGTTATTCTTTCATCAAAATTGACTATGAAAGAAGAAATTTATATTTTTATTGAAAGGACGAGCTACGTTGAAAAGTAATAGGAAGCCTATACTTCCTAACAAGCTCCATTTCTAAATCAATAGCATCATGACTAAGGGGATCATAACCGGTTGATGTATGAAAAGAATAATTTGGTTGAGTAACACCTGAATATAAATACAATGATTTCACCTTTATACCTCTTGAAATATCATGATAACAACCCGAAGAATAAAATATGGATGATATGAGGTGGAGCTCTAAATTTGTTTTGGAATTTTATGAGTTTTTATGTATTTTGTTTTGTTTTGTTTTATTCTTAGAAATTTAGTTTTATTATCTTTGAATATTATGTTTTCATTTCATTATCTTAATTATTATGTTTAATATTTGTCTTTTTGTCATGTAAACATTGTTTAGAACTGTTAATTTTATAACAATTTGTTGAAATTTTTCAGAAGCACACATTTTTTCTATATAAATTTGAAGTGTTTGGAATTATGAATTCACTTGTAATTCTACATTAATACATGAGCAGGTTCACCAAATGAGTAACTTTTCTATTCTTTACTCTTCCTTTTTAATTTACAACGGCTACATTATGGGCAATGTATGTTTTAGGTTGGGATCAGAAAAATTTACATATTTATAAAATTTAGTTAATTTAAAATTTTTACTTAAACGTATGGTAACATTTTTACATTTTTATTTTTTTTGTGTGCTTTAATATATTTTTTATTGGATTAAGAACTGTTAGGTTAATTACAAAAATTGTTTTGCAAAATTATCATGTATTTTATTTAATTTTAAGTAAATGATACGTCTTTATATTGTTAAATTAATTTCTTGAACATTTGATGTGATAATATGATAATTAGTTAGTTTTTGTCATAGTTTGTATTTTATGTTAAAATGTTGAAATTTTGATAAATCCAAAATTGGTGTTTTGGATTCAAATAGTAGAGACTATCTTGTCAGAATATTTTGAGCCATTATCTTCCCATTCTGAGTGATAATACTTTTCTACTCTTTTAAAAACTCTTCCTAAAAATTTCAAATTGTTAGATAATTTCTATAAGTTTTACATTGAATGGTAGGATTTTTACATCTAATAAAGTGTCATATATTTATTTTTAATGCTTAAATAGAATGACTTGGGTAAAAGTTAAAATTATATGCTCTTCTTTTCATTCATGTATGACTTCTAAGAAAAGTGATACATATGAGGCTACCTAAGCCAATACAAAAGAAAAAAGCCAAAAATTAGCTACTCGCTATATCATACAGAAATATTTACAAACTATACATAGGTTCTCTCTCTAAAAAGATATATCTAATAGAAAAGGAAAGAAAAGAAAAGAAAAGATAAGGAAAAGAAAAAAATGAAATTACCCAAGTATCCTACAAAGTTGTGAGAAATTATTAAATATAAAAGAAAGATTAAAAATAAATCCCCAAGAAGTCATTTGGATTTTTTTATCTTTATAGGGCATATAACATGCAATGTTTTTTGATTATTTTAATTAATGCATGAGGATAATATTTAATTTGTTTAAAAATTCTTCCATTCGATTCCTTTCATAAGATCAATATTATGCACTACTTTGAGCCTTTCTTATTTGAATATATGTGAACTTATTAGTTCATTTTTTTTACATTAACTTCATTTGCATATACCTTTAAATGAGTGCTTGAACCAATAGGAATAATATTATTGATAATATGCTTTGTGATGTTAGAGTCAAAACAAATTCAGATTCTAATACACTAAAATTGAGCAAATTAAATGTTTATACATTTTTTGTTTAAGTATATGTATGATTTTTCACTAATTATTTTAGTATACTATGGATGTTTAAATATTAAAATAACTTATGTTATGGATTTTAGTTTTGAACTTAGAAATGTTTTTAAAGCATGAGAAGTTTTGCTATTCTTTTTACTTTTCTAGTTTTCATTTTAATTTATACTTTGTTTAAATTTTAGTTTGCTATTTGTTTTTAAACTTTTTGCATTTAGTTTGATATTTGTGAGTATCATCTTTAAAAGCCCTCACGAGACTTAAACTCATCTATTAGAGCAACCTAGGAGTTTAAAGGTTTATTGCATACACTAAATGCAATTGTATCAATCTACGAAAATGATTTAGGCTAGTTTTATTTTATTCTAGTTTTTGTTTTTAGTTATTCACCTTTTTTCCTAAGAGATTAGTAAGAAGTTGATTGGTGGTTGTGATAAATGCTTAAAATCACTTAATATAACATGATTTTGTTCACTTTAAATGATAAAATATATTTGTATTTGCATAGTTTTATAATCTTTTAAAGAAAATCTATCTTGTCGAAATAACAGGTACATTTTTGTTTTTTTATGTATCTTAGCTTTAAAATGATTTAATTGATCAAAAAAATAGCACTTGAAAGAAATTCATTACAACATTGAATTTTATAAGATTTACATATGTAAAGCTTACATATGTTCCAAACCATTGATAAGGGTTAAAGTTTTTTAGAGGAATGCAGGTCATAGAGTGGAAATAATTTGTGTCTTGGGGAATGTATAACAGATCGAGTTCCAAATCATGTATGACCTATCTCATGCCATAGTGTTGAAATAATATCTGATATGGCATCCTGTAACTGATACACTATTTTATATTTTCTTCATCTATAAATTAGACCTCAAATTCTCATTCTAAATAATCTCATAGCTCAAAATTTCAGCTATAGTTCTTAGTTTCTTCTTGATTTTTCTTTTCTTTTAGTATTTTTAAAGTTCTTCACTTAAATTGAGAGTTGTACAAGTATATTTTATGTAATATTTTTGCTTTTAATTCAATAAACGATGTTGGTAATTATTTTAGTAGGTTTTTCAAAAATAGAAACAATACTGATATTCTATAAGGATACACTTGTTGTATAATTTAAATGTAATCTTTTCAGATTATCTTTATGTGTTGTCTTATATGATATGTTTAATTCATTGATCATTTATTAAATTAAGCATGTCTGGATGAAAATAATATGCGATATTAATAATGTTTTTATGCTTGTGAAATATTAAAATAGGTAAACATTTTTTATAAAATAAATTAAGTTTTATTTCTTCATCAAAATTTAAATAAAGTTTATAAAAGAAAAATATATTGACAAAATATTTGTAGTACTAAAGTGGAGAGTTAGATTTAAGATTTAAGATTTAATTATATGAATCTAATCTAGAGTCAACTCTTCGATTTTGGATTTGATTATTCGGATTTTTAGAGAACTTTATTTTAAAGATTTTTAAAAGAATTATTATTGAAAAATATATTTACAATATATTTTTGTTAGTAGTTTTAAAATCAAAATATTAGTGTTTAGATACTTACACCATAAACCTAAGTTTAATACATTGATAAGAGTTTAAATTTTTGGACGAAAGATGCAATAGAATGGTTTATTAATCTCTTAAAAAGAAGCATAATTTGATTAAAATTAATTGATAAACCCGATCGAAGACATTAAGTGATTTTAATTAATAACAAATGGTAGATCTAATTAATATCCTTTTTATTTATAAGAGAGAATCAATAATCTTAATTCATATTTTTAGTAACTTAATTAATATTAATCAAACATGATTAAATAACTAATTGATCCCATAAATTCTTCACTTAAGGTAAATGTTTATTTGCCAATTGTTTTATTGAATTTATCCTTTATTTTATGTTATTAGTTTAGAATTTATCAAACCTAACAATTGAAATAGGATATTTAGGTTTTTAATTTTGTCTTTAAGAATTTTAGAATTATTTAAAAATAACATGATTCCTCTTTAGACTGACATTGGAAGTATATTTATCATTTTCTATAAGTAATTCATACACTTACGAGCTATTTAAAAATGTACAAAATTTGTAAACCAAGTTTTGACATATCAAAGTTTTGACACTTTTGCTAGAAAATTGATAATAACATTTAAAAATACTAAATTTTGAGGATTATTCTAACTAGCAAAGTAATAGTTAAATAACAACCAAAACTAACTGATCATAGCACCCATAAGCTCCCATTCATATTGTACTAGCATGTACATTAAGGCTCGTGGCATAATAGCCTTAGGTGGTTTTATCTACACCACTACTACAAAAACGAGTATTTAAGTCAATATATAAAGTCAGTTTTTGGAAAAACCGACTTATAATGAATTTAAAATCGCTTCGGTGTAGAACTGATATTATCCACATAGGATATAGCATTGGTTGACATGTCGAACCGATGCTACACGTAGATGTAAAGTTAGATGATGTGGTGAACCGACACTATCCATGTAGCGTAGCATCGATTGACACCTGGAATCGACGCTACATCGACGTGTAGTGTCAGTTTGACACGTCAATTGATGCTACGTCCTATGTGTATAGCGTTGGTTGACACGTGGAACCGACGCTACACACATGGATAATTTCTTTTCTCTTCTTTCTTCCCCCAGATAGAAACTATTCCAAGCGCTGCATAACTCTCAAAAACCCAAAACCTCCACCTACAACCACCAATTCTAGCGCCACTTAGTGGGTTTTATTCCTCTCCAACTAATCTCTTAGATCCCCTATTCTTTTGAGCAAAATACTCAAATTTTTTATACCCATTTCTCATTTACAAAACACCATTTTTTCTTCATTTCTTTCATTTTGTCACTTCATTTATTCTTGTAAGTATTTCTATTAATCCTACACGCTTATTATTCATATTTTTTCTATTATTATGTAATTTTTTGTATTATATATGTAGGTTTGTATTATAACATTAGGAGAAGAATATGATGATCTTGAATAACATAGAACAACACAATGGTAATTTTTCTACTATTAATTAATATTTTATTTTCAATTATTTGTATTATTTAAACTATTTGTTAAACATATTTTTTTCTGCTATTATTTAGTGATCGAATAGAAGTTTTAATTTGAGTATAATAGAAAATGAGTAAATTTTGTAAAAAAAAAATTAAAAATGTAAAGTCGGTTCACGCGTTGAACTAACTTTAAATTTTAAGTCATTTCATTTTTTTGGCCCAAACTTCATCTCATCTCTCTTGCCTACTTTCCTTATGACAACATCATATTAGCACTTTATTAATCATTTGTCTATAAATATGAAGTTATCTGAAATCTCTGCTGGTATTTTTAATGCTATAATGAGCTTTAAATATGAAATCAAGTGTAACTCATATTTTGTTACTTGGCTTGTCTGAGTTTGGTGCCCATGAACGTATTACGAATGGAGAAATTAAATCATTATAAATATTACCATCAAAAAGAGATTACCACAGCGAAATTCGAGTGATATAACCCTTCGAACTCATATTAGCACTTTATTAATCATTTGTGTATAAATATGAACCCGATGTTTTTTGTCCAGTTTCCTTGTCACAATGTTGTGATTCTAAGCCAACCAAGCTTGCTCACACAATCCAATTACATTTTGACAACATTATTTTATTTGTAATTTAAGTTAACTATATATATATATATGTATTGTATATACATTATTTGTTTTTGTAATAAATTTAATTATCAAGTAATTAATTATAATTAAATTTTTAATTATTTGTATTTTTATTTATATTTTGGTTTTTAATGCTATATATATTGAATACAAGGTGGAGTGAAAAATGAGAATAAAAGTAAAAAAAATCATAAAATGTAAAGTCAGTTGCCACGTGAACCGACTTTACATTTTAAGTCACTCAATTTAAAGTCGATTTTTAACCGAATTTAAAGCCAGTTTTTGTAGTAGTGATATTTAAACCTATTAGTTCATTTATTTACATAAACTCTATTCATATATATCTTTGATTGAGTACTTAAAGTCATAGGACTAGTATAATATTGAGAGTTGAAGGGAATTCATATGTTAATTTTAGTACTTATTGTTTTTGTTATTTCTTTTTTGCATTTAGTTTATATTTGTGGGTATCATCACTAAAAGCCCTCACAATACTTAAACTCGTCCACTAGGACAACATAGGGATTTAAATGCTTGTTATATATGCTAAATACATATGCATTAATCTACAAAAAATATTTAGGATGGTTTTGTTTTAGATTTTGCTTTAATTTTTATTGCTTTCCTTGCTAGATACTAGCAAAAAGCTAAATATTTTTTTGATTTATTTTCATTTTAATGTCAAAAAAAGATTTGTATTAACATAATTTTATCATTATTTTAGAAAATCTATGTTTTTGGAATAACTCGTATGTTTGAAAAAATATACCTGAAAGAACTCAATTGCAACCAAGAAGAATAAAACAATAACTTTTTTAGGCCTTACATATGTTCCAACTAAGCATGTAAGGAGTGAGACAAATGAAGTTAGAGAAATGCAGTTTCACGCGGGTTATGGCGCTGTAAAATGTTTGCCACTTTGCAAACTTATCATATTGTAATTAAACGCGTCCAGAATCAATACATGCTATGACGTTGGATAAACTACGCTCCAATGTGTGACTTCATGAACCATTTTTCTCTTCCTTTTTTAGCGTTTTTGACCTACAAAAAGACCCCTCACCCTATTCTTAAATCATCACATAGCTTATCTTTAGTTTATTTTTAGTTTTTAATTTTTCTTTTTGTTTTCTCATGTTTCCGAGAGTTACAAGTTTCATTTTTATGTTTAGTTTTTGAATAATTTAGATTATGTTATCAAAAATAAGAGGCATTAATAAGGAGGTTTCCTAGATAACATATCGCTGCTAAAGTAATCTATTAGAATATATTTGAGGTGTTAATTTTAATTGTATTCTATTTATAGAATTAATTTAATGTATCTTTCTGAATGCTATTTTTAATTTACTGGTCACTCATTAAATCTAAGCATGTCTAACTTATTATGATAATGAGATTTTAGTTATATTGATATGCTTGTGTAAATTATGTTGATGAATACTTTTTATAATTATTAAATAGAGATTATTTTTATGCAAGAATTTTACAAAGTTTATTATTGAAAAATATATCGATGATATATTTTTCATAATAGATTTAAAATATGAAAATTGGATTTTAGAAAAATGAATCTAGATCTAATGTAGTATAATATTTTATTTCATGATTTTTGTAAGATTTATTATTGAAAAATATATCGCGAAAATATTTTTCATAATAGATTTAAAACATGAAAGTTAGATTTTAGATACATTAATCTAAAAACTTATTTAGACATCTAGACTTGACCGAATGTGGTAATTTAAATGGTTTGTTGATGAGCGAAAATCGGCATCACCGATTCTTGCCAATACTTTGGTTTTAATATTTATAAAACTCTCGCAAGTGCACGAATCATTTCGTAGAAAATGATAAGTATATTCCCAAGGTTGATCTAAGGAAGGAATGTATGTGGTTTTTAATTTATTATTCAAACTTTTAAAAAACGAAATTATATCCTAAACATCCTGTCACGATAGTTTGGTTTTTGTGATTCTAATCTAATAACATAAAAAAAACATAGATATAGATTAAATAAATATAATCTAATAACATAAAAATAAACATAGATACAGATTAAATAAATATAATCTAATAACATAAAAATAAACATATATACAGATTCAATAAATATTTATGCAAATTTTATCATTTATAATAGTAGAGTATTTATGGATATAATAACTAAATTAATTATGCTTGCTCATATTATCTAGGTTATTAAAGATATAAATTGATATTTTATTGATTCTCTCTTTTTTATATAAATACCACCTTTGGTGGGGTTAGATATTCTTTGTTAACTAAACAAATCAATTAACACCTATGGGTGGGGTTGATAACTAATTTGGTTAATTAAATTAATTCCTTTTTCTAAGAGATTGAAAATGAACCATTTAAATGCCACCTTTGGTGGGGTTAGACAGTTTAAACTTTATTCAAGGTGTCCAAATTAAACATAAGAATTTAATTATCCGAGTACTAACTTTCAAGTTTTAAAACTACTACTGAAAACATGTTGTCAATACATTTTCACATAATAATTCTTATAAAAACTTTTGAAATAGAGCTTCACTCTAACTACCGGGCGATTGTACCAACAAATAAAAGAGCACTACTCTAAATTAGACCGGATAACTAAACCTTAAAATCTAATTTTCAGGTTTAAGTTTGTAATGAAAAATAATATATTTCTCTCTAACATTCTTAATATAAAATCTTGAATAAAAATAAAATCAATTCATTTTAGAAATTTTCACTTGTTTAATATTTCGCAAGCATAAAAACGTTATTATTATATCATGATTATAAACAGCCAGCAGAGTTTAATTTAATCATAGAAAAATTAAATATAACATGTAAGAATAAAGCATAAAAAATAACTGTAAAGAAAATAAAATCCTTACAGAACTTCGATGCTATTCCCGTTGCTGGAAAACCTCCAAGCGGAATTTGCACTCCCATTTATTGAATCAAAAAGCTAATAAATTACAAAAACATTACAAGTTCCTCTCAAAAAGAGAAGAACTCTAAAACTAAGAGAATTTAACTAAAAAACTAAGAAAGAAACTAAGAAAAGCTTAAAAACTAAGAAAGAAACTAAGAAAAGCTTAAAAACTAAGAAATGAGAGAAAGAAAAAGAAGAGAAGAATGGTTTTGAGGTGTGTTTTGAAGTGAAGGGAAGGGGGGTATTTATAGGTGAAAATGGAGAGAAAAAGTGAGTGAAAAAATGATAAAAAATGGTGAAAACGCGTAGTGCAAATGGTGAGGTCATTGATGACGTCATGGAGCGGGTGCACGTGAAAAATGGGGCGAAACGGGCGTCGGCGAACGCGGAAGGGCTGCTGGGCACGCAGGGGCGCGCACGGATGGGTGTCGCTGCGCGCAGCTCGGCGCGCATGAACAGTAGTCGCGTGCTGGGGCACGCGCGGATTGGGATAAGGGCGCGCGCAGCTTGGCGTAGATAGCTGGCGTGCTGCGCGCACGGCTGGGCGCGTGCGGATTGGGAGAAGGGCGCGCACAGCTTGGCGTAGATGGCTGGCGTGCTGCGCGCACGGCTGGGCGCTGGCTGGGCGCGCGGCTGGGCAGCTGGGCGCGATTTTCTCCTTTGTGACATTTTTGACCCATTTTTTCCAATTTTTCCATATTTATTGACCTTTCCCCATTTATTTATTAATATATTTGTGATGTATTCCTTCAAGTATTCCTCTTTGAGTCTTTAAGTTGCATTTTTAAGCCAAAATACCTGAAAAACAATAAAAATACCCGTGATTCCGAAAAAGACAAATTTATATAAATATATGATAAAACATATAAATATATATATTTTTAATCAATTAATGTGCATAAATTCATGCTTATTTTAGTGCTTTTTGAACACTCATCACAACCCGCAACCAGCTTCTTGCTAGTCCCTTAGCAAGAGAAGCGATAAAAACTAAAAATTAAACTATCCTAAATCACTTTCGTGGATTGAAACGGTTGCATTTAGCCTATGCAACAAGCCTTTAAACCCCTAGGTTGCCCTAGTGGACGAGTTTGAGTCTCGTGAGGGTTTTCAGTAATGATACCCACAAACATTGCACTAAATGTAAAAATCAAAAGAAACAATAAAAACAATCAAATCAAAAACTAAAATTACAACAAAATCAAAAATTAATTTAAGAATAAAAGAGAACAACATATCACAAAAATGTCTCATACTTTTTAATCTCCTTTAAGATCATAATTAAAATCTCAAGCATAAGTTATTTTAATTTCTTTTAAACAATCATGATTTATTATAATAATTAGTCGAAAATCATTTTCATATTTCCTTTCAAAAATGTATAAATTTAATTTTACCCAATTTCAGTGTCATGAATCAGAATTCGCTTCGACTCTATTCCTCACAAGTCAATACTCTCAAAACACTGAATCATATGGGTTCAAACACTCATACTAATTTATATGCGAAAGAGTTGATGTATAGAAATGAACTAATATGTTCGCATATTTATAAAGAATAAAGGCTCAAAGTGTTATTTTAACATTGATCTCATGAAAGGAATCGAATGTATAAATTATAAAGATATCATATATAAAAATTATTTTCATGCATAAATCAAACTCATTAAGAAAGAATTTCAAGATATATGCTTTTTACAAATGAAGAATTGCAATGACTTTTTAGAAAATTACTTCCTATATCTTTTTGTAATTAGCATGTACTCACAACTTTGTAGGCAACGTGGGTCATAGTATGTAGATGATACTATATATATTTTTTATCTCTCTATTTTTGTTAGATATTTTCAATATATGTATTATTTTTTAGAGAGTCAACCCATGTACAGATTGTACATTTTTTTAGGATTTTGGTGAGTGGTTAATTTTGTGGCTTTTCTGTTTCATCTTGGTTTAGGTAACCCCAGATATGTATTTTTTTTTTGTAGCAGTCATGCATAAATGAGATATAAGCATATACTATCAATTTCTACTCAAATCATTTAATCTAAGCAAAAATAATAATAAAAAATATATGATACTCTATTAAGATGAGAAAAAATTCATACATTCAATGCTAATACCTATAGAGATCATCTAAAAATTTGAATAAATAAGAAATGTGTTTGGAGTAGAAAAAATATATATTTCACTCTGAATAAAAGAAATTAGGCTCAAATTATATCTCACAAGGGTAGTCTCCACTAAAAAAAATTCATAAACACCGATTTTGGGTTTAATATAATTTCCACATTTTATCAAGAAATACTAGTTATGACAAAAACTAACTAATTATCAAAAATAATTACAAAATATTTCATGATATGTTTTCAAAAATTAATCTAACAGTACAAAAGACTTAACTATTTACTTAAATTTGATTTAAAGAAATGATAAATTTTTGTGAGAAAATATATATATTTTTTAATTTTTAAATTGTTAAATTTTTTTTTCCTAATTAAGCATGGTAACTTTTGACCACCCCCAACCTAGAACTTACATTTTCCTCAATGTAACAACTGTAAATTAAAGAGAAAAGAGAAGAAAGATTACCTATTTCCTGAGAATGTGTAAGTAGTAATGGAGAAATGCAGGTGCATCCTTCATATTCATTATTAAAGTGTATACAGACAGATCGCTGTAAACTTCTAACATCTCAACAAATATTTTTAGTTTTAACAATTTAAAAATTATTAAACTAAAATAAACAATAAAATTAAGTAAATAAAATAAATAACAGAAAATTACCTAAAATGATGGGTTGCCTCCCATCCAGCGCTTAGTTTAACGTCTTAGCAAGACGTATCTTTTTGGTGCTAAGGGTTACTCAGCCAAATGCAATCCATTTCAGCAATGTTGTTTGGTTCTTTTAAATAAGGCTTGACACGATGGCCATTGACTTTGAACGTTTTTTGTGTCTTGGAGTCCAATAGTTCTACTACTCCATGTTCAAATATCTGAACTATTTTGAATGCTCCATCCCATCTTGATCTCAGCTTTCCTGGAAACAATCTCAAACGAGAGTTAAATAAAAGAACTTTCATTCCAGGGTGAAGAGTCTTAGGAACTAGCCTCTTGTCATGATAGCGCTTAGTACGCTCTTTGTATAATTTGGCATTCTCATAGGCTTCATTCCTAATTTCTTCCAACTCATGAAGCTGGAGTAATCGTTTTTCACCTGCTTTATCTAAATCCATGTTTAACTCTTTAATTGCCCAGTAAGCCTTGTGTTCAAGTTCAACTGGAAGGTGACACGCTTTCCCAAAGATTAACCGGTAAGGGCTCATCTCAATAGGTGTTTTGTAAGCGGTGCGGTATGCCCATAAGGCATCATTTAACTTAAATGCCCAATCCTTCCTTGAAGGACGCACAATGCGTTCCAATATTCCCTTAATTTTCCTATTACTTACTTCCACTAAACCGGAAGTTTGAGGATGATATGGAGTAGCTACTTTATGTGTGATGTTGTACTTGTTTAGTACTCCATCAAAGAGTTTGTTACAAAAATGACTACCTTCATCACTTATTATAGCTCTAGGTGTTCCGAACCTGTTGAATATTAAATCTTTCAAGAATTTCACAACAACATTAGCATCATTGGTTTTGGTGGGGATAGTTTCTACCCACTTGGATACATAATCCACAGCAACCAAAATATATTGAAAACCATTAGATAGGGGAAAAGGACCCATAAAGTCAATCCCTCATACATCAAAGAGTTCAACAACTAAATTAGATGTCAAAGGCATTTCATCTCTTTTACTTATGTTTCCTGTTCTTTGACATCTATCACATTGTGCACAAAACATATGAGCATCTTTAAAAAGAGTGGGCCAAAAGAATCCAGATTGTAATACCTTACGGGCTGTCTTTTCACCACCAAAATGACCCCCACAATGAAGTTCATGACAAAAAGTTAGAATGCTCTTATGTTCTTCTTCAGGTACACATCTCTGGATGACTTGATCTTGACCAATCTTGTATAAATAAGGGTCATCCCAGAAATAGTCCTTAATAGTTTTTAAAAACCTTTTCTTGTCCTGATATGAAGTGTTAGGTCGCAAAACACCAGTGGCGAGATAGTTTACAATATCAGCATACCATAGGTTTGGACCTATGAAAAATATATGTTCATCAAGAAAGGTTTCAACTATATCTCCATTACTCTCATCTTTAAGAGAATTGAAGTCAGAAATCAACCTAGACAAATGGTCAGCTACTAAGTTTTCACTGCTTTTCTTATCCTTGATTTCTAAATCAAATTCTTGTAAGAGTAAGACCCACCTGATTAATCTTGGCTTGGCATTTGGTTGACTTAATAGGTATCTTAAAGTAGCATGATTAGAATGCACAATCACTTTAGATCCTACTAAATAAGACCGAAATTTGTCTAAAGAAAACACTATAGCCAAGAATTCCTTTTCAGTGGTGGTATAATTCATTTGGGCATCATTGAGTGTTTTGCTAGCATAGTAGATGACATGCAAACGCTTATCCACTCTTTGTCCCAGGACTGCTCCTATAGCATAATCAGAAGCGTCACACATTATTTCAAAAGGTAAAGACCAGTTTGGTGCCATAATAACAGGGGTAGATGTTAGTTTATCTTTCAAGATATTAAAGGAAATAAGGCAGTCATTGTTGAAATCAAAATAAGCATCTTTGGATAGAAAGTTACATAAGGGATGACTTATTTTAGAGAAATCTTTAATAAATCATCTGTAAAATCCTACATGTCCTAAGAAGCTTCTTATCCCCTTCACAGATGTAGGGGGAGGTAGTTTGGATATCAATTCAACTGTTGCCTTATCAACTTCAATACCCTTGCTTGAAATTATATGTCCTAAAACTATCCCTTGTTGAACCATAAAATGACTTTTCTCCCAACTAAGGGTGAGATTGCATTCAATGCATCTTTCTAAAACCAAAGTCAATTTATATAAGCAATCATCAAATGAGTTCCCAAAGACAGAGAAATCGTCCATGAAAATCTCAATGAATTTTTCCACCATGTCCGAGAAAATAGATATCATGCATCTCTAGAAAGTGGCAGGGGCATTGCATAACCCAAATGGCATTCTGCGAATAGCAAATGTCCCAAAAGGACATGTAAATGTGGTCTTTTCCTGATCTTCTGGTGCTATGGGTACTTGATAATATCCAGAAAATCCATCCAAAAAACAGTAAAATTCGTGCCCAGCTAATCTTTCCAACATTTGATCAATGAATGGAAGAGGAAAGTGATCCTTTTTCGTATATAAATTTAGTTTCCTAAAATCTATACACATTCTCCATCCAGTGATTATTCTAGTGGGCACTAATTCACTTTTGTCATTTTTAACAACTGTTATCCCAGATTTCTTTGGTACCACATGCACTGGACTAACCCACTTACTATCCGCAATAGGATAGATAATCCCTTCTTCTAATAATTTAAGAATTTCCTTTTTAACTACCTCTTGCATATTTGGGTTTAGTCTTCTTTGGGCCTCTCGTACAGGTTTAGCACCATCCTCCAAGTTGATCTTGTGCATACACATTGTTGGACTAATGCCTCTTATATCCCCTATACTCTAACCTATAGATTTCTTAAACTGTTTGGTCAAGGTTGAAGAAATTATCACTGGATAAGTTTCTTCTTCTCCCAAAAACACATATTTTAAGTGCTCAGGTAAGTCTTTGAGTTCAAGTTCAGGTGGATTGGCCTCTTTACTAGATGAAGAACTTGGTAGATTTAAAAGTGTACTAGATTTTGTCATTACTTCATCATTGTCTAGTTGTTCAAGGTACCCCTTAATTTCCTCATCTAAATCTTCTTCAACCTCTTCGAGTGTAAGAACAGTTTCAAGCTTGTCTTCTATTCTGGTTTGGAAAAAGGTGCTTTGGACAAGGTTATCCAAAGGGTCAACATCGAATATTTCATCGATGGCAGAAATAGAAGGAAAAGGTGAAGAATCAAAAACTTTAAAATGAACAGTCTCTCCTAAGACTGTCATTGTCAAATTTCCATCTTGGACATCAATAATAGTCTTATTAGTTGCCATAAATGGTCTACCAAGCAATATTGTGTGCTCTCTGTCCAATGCTGGATTTTCTTCCATATCCAGAACCACAAAGTCAACAGGTATTATCAGTTTGTCTACCTGTACCAACACATCCTCAACTATTCCCTCTGGATATTTAAGAGATCTATCTGCAAGTTGAAGGGACATAGTTGTGGGTTTTAAATCCCCTAGATTGAGCTGTAAGAATATAGAGTAGGGCATCAAATTTACACTAGCACCTAAATCAAGCATTGCTTTAGCAACCTTCATATCCCCCATAGTTATGTTTATAATAAAACTTCCAGGATCTTTCAACTTAGGGGGTAGTTTGTGCTGAAGTACAGCGCTAGAAATTTCTGATACTACTACTCGTTCATTCAGTTCATGCCTCCCTTTCTTAGTATTCAACTCTTTGAAAAACTTGGCATATGAGGGCACATTCATGATCACTTCTAATAATGGTAAATTGATATTTACTTTAGAGAGCATATTAAAAAGATCATAGAATTGCTTATCTTGTTTGGATTCTTTTAACCGGTGGGGAAAAGGTACTTGCATCTGGTGTGGTTCTGTTGTCTTTTGAATTTTGGGGGTATCAGATGACCCCCCAATGAGTTTTTCAGAAGGCTTGTTAAGTTTAACACTTGTTTCTCCTTTTTGCGAGATTAGAATATCGCCTTCTTTGTTACCTGAACTACAAGGTAGATTGTTAGAGATTTCAGGTAAACTAGTATTGACTACCTTACCACTTCGAAGGGTTCTTACATCCTTTGCTTGTTCTGGTTGACTGGGCAACTTTCTTGGTTCTTTCTTTTGCATTTGTTCAGCCAGTTGCCCAACTTTAGATTCAATCCTTTTAACCAAAGCCTCCATGGTGTTCAACCTTTGATTAGTCATCAATTGGTTGTCACGACTAACTTGAATAAAAGCATTCAAGCTATCTTCTAAGGTTGGCTTAAAAGATTGGCTTGGTGGGTAAGGGTGATTGTTATCCGACCTTAGTGTTGGATATTGGGTGTAGGCTGGGTGATTATAGGTGTTTTGATGATACCTTTGAAAAGATTGGACTTCCTCTATGGCATCGACACTAGAATCACAATTATTTGAACAATTATGAGTACCATGCCCAATTGAACAACACATTTTGCATACCTCTTGATTTGAAATTTGGTGGGTAGTGAGAAATTGCACTTGTTTAGTCAATTCAGCAAGTTGCAAGGTTATCTCATTATCAGATTCAACTTCATTGACCATTGCTTTCCTTCTACCACCTCTTTGTTGGGAATTAGAACCCAATAGCTCATAAATATTATAGGTTTCCTCTGTGGTTTTTTCTCCTATAGCACCTCCAACAGCATTATCAACCATGTATTGACTCTGCAGTGTCAATCCATCATAAAAGAATTGGTTTTGTAGCTGTAATGGAAAGCTATGATTTTGACATTGAATGAAAAGGAATTTGAATCGTTCCCAAGCTTCATGAAAGGGCTCTTCATACATTTGAGAAAATGTTGCTATCTTTGTTCTTAGATCAACAGTCTTTTGATGGGAATAGAACCTACCCATAAAAATTTCATAGACTGCCTCCCAAGTTTTAAGAGAACCTGACTGTAGAGTAATGAACCATGACCAAGCTTTATCTTTGAGGGTGTAAAGAAAACACCTCATCCTAAGTTGATCTTCATTAATTGCATGTAATGGAAAGGTTTGGACAATAGCATAGCATTCTCGAATGAATGCAAAGGGTCTTCATTAGGGATACCGTAAAAGGAAGGCAACAAAGAATAATGAATCTTTTTCAATTCATAATTCCTTGCAGCCTCTTGTAATTGGATGCCGGAAGTTACATTGCCAATGATTGGCATTGTATAGTCTTTCATCTTTTTCCGCCTATCTTCAGCATCTCCCATGGTTGTTTGTAGTTGAAAATGATCCTCCTCCTATTGTGTATCAACATTTTGCTCTTAAAAAAAACAATAGTAGATATCTCTAAGAAATATTTATAACTTGATAAAACGTAAAGGTTTAAAGCAAAAAGGTGCAAGGAACCTAAATTTTTGTTTTGTTTTGTTTGTTTGTTTGTTTGTTTTTAATTTAAACGAATGGACACAATTTTTGAAACAAACAAATTTATTTCATTTGAATTTTATTACACGCAAAATAAAACTAAAACAAAGGAAAATACAATAATGGGTGACCTCCCATGTAGGACTAAAATTTATCGTCTTCTAGTAAGACGTTGCTTGGAGATTGCAAAATGAAAAACTCAATGTCTCATCTTCATTGAATTCATTTGACTATCAAATTAGTCTTTACTTTGTTTTTGCAAATGTTCAACTAACTGTTCTACTTGAACTTCCACCTTTTTGATAGAAGCTTCCACAGAGTCCAACCGTTGATTGGTTTTAGATTGGTTATCCCTACAAACTTGAATAAAAGAATTCAAGTTGTCCTCCAGGGTTGGTTTATTGGGAATGCTTCTTGGAATAGGTGGGTGGAATTTCTGGCCTGGCTAGTTTGAGCTTTGAGTGAAAAGAGGGTTGTTTTGCCTCCAGGAGAAATTTGGATGATTTCTCCACCCAGGATTATAGGTATTTGAATTGGGGTCAAACCTTGGTCTCTGTTGATATGCTCCCAACACATTAACCTGTTCAGGTCCAGTTGTTGTTTCTCCTTGATATGGACAGGCTTCAGTACCACGTCCCATGTTGCTATACAAACCATATTGTTCATTATTGGTGTTGGTTTGTGTAGTGAGAAGGGCAACTTGCTTGGTCAGTTGAACAAGTTGTTATTGAACTTCATTACTGGAGTCGATTTCATGAACTCCAGCTTTTCTCACTCGGGAGCTTTTCTGTTGGGAATTAGCACCCAACATCTCAAAGAGGTTATACGTCTCTAAGGCAGTCTTTTCTCCTATTGCTCCTCCTGCAGCGTTGTCGACAATGAACTGACATTGTTGTGTAAGTCCATCGTAAAAGAATTGGTTCTGCAACTGCAGGGGAAAGCTATGATGGGGACATTGAGTGAGAAACATTTTGAACCTATCCCAAGCTTCATGGAATGGTTCTCCTTCCATCTGAGAGAAAGTAGCAATCTTTCCTCTCAACTTTGATGTTTTTTGGTGGGAATAGAATTTTCCCATGAATTTATTGTAAATGTTCCCCCATGTCATCAGAGAACCTGGGGGAAGTGACATTAACCAAGCTTTGGCCTTATCCTTTAAGGTGTAGGGGAAACATCTCATTCTAAGTTGATCCTCGTTTAGAATATTGAGGAGGAATGTTTGGACCGTAGCATAGAAATCTCTCATGAAGGAAAGAGAATCTTCATTAGGTAGTCCATAAAAGGAAGGAAGCATAGAAAAATGAATATTTTTTAGGTCATAATTCCTAGCAGCCTCACCCAACTGGATAGCGGCAGTTGCCGTGCCAATCACCGGTCTTGCAAACTCCTTCATAGTGGTTTCCCTAACATGTTGGTTTTCTTCCATTTCTTTCGGTTCTAGTAAAGGATTAAGACTTGGTTCTATGTTTGGCACAAAAACAGGTTGATGGGTGGAATCTAGTTTTGTTGACACTTGTTTAAATTTATGAATATTATTTACATATGGTGTAAGGGGGTTTCCTAAGGATCTCCTACCACGCATAGACTATTGTAAACGTAAATTTAAAACTCCTATCAACAAAATAAAAAATTTAGAGAAAATTTACATGGTATTTAATAAAAAACACTAAACAAAACTAGTTAAAAAATATTAATTTTTTAATTTTTTTTTAAATAACATAATCAGTATTAACCAAGAGTGCTCCCAGGAAAGAATGGTGGTGCAACGGCTCCTTAAAAACCATTCTCCTAACCAGAACAACGTTCCTAGGAAAGACTAGTGGCACAAAGGCTTCCAAGAACTAGTCTCCTAGACAGAACTCCCTTAGATTTTTACTTTTCATTCTATTTAGTTAATTAGGTATAAATTCAAGTAATGTTTTTATTTTATTTTATTTTATTTTTAACGGTAATTTTATTTTACTATTCACGCTATATTATTTCTTATTAACTTAAAATTTTTTAAAATTTTATTTTTGTTTTTTTACTATTCATGAACGGTAATTTTATTTTACTATTCACGCTATATTATTTCTTATTAACTTAAAAAAATTTTAATTTTAATTTTTTTTTACTATTCATGAACGGTTAAAATATTTTTTATTCAAATTTCAAATTTCTAAATTATTTTAACTTTAAAAAAAATTATTTATTATTTATTATTTATTTTTTATTTTTTTTATTTCTTATGAATTTTGAAATTTGATTATTATTTTTTTATTATTAAAAAAATCACAATTATTTACAGCACAAAAATGTTTTTTTTAAAATTTTGATAAATAATTTAAAAACGTTATTCCTTCCCCGGCAACGGCGCCAAAAACTTGATGAGCGAAAACTGGCATCATCGATTCTTGGCAATACTTTGGTTTTATTATTTATAAAACTCTCGCAAGTGCACGAATCATTTCTAGAAAATGATAAGTATACTCCAAGGGTCGATCTAAGGAAGGAATGTATATGGTTTTTAATTTATTATTCAAACTTTTAAAAAACGAAATTAAATCCTAAACATCCTGTCACGATAGTTTGGTTTTTGTGTTTCTAATCTAATAACATAAAAATAAACATAGATACAGATTAAATAAATATAATCTAATAACATAAAAATAAACATATATACAGATTCAATAAATATTTATGCAAATTTTATCATTTATAATAGTAGAGTATTTATGGATATAATAACTAAATTAATTATGCTTGCTCATATTATCTAGGTTATTAAAGATATAAATTGATATTTTATTGATTCTCTCTTTTTTATATAAATACCACCTTTGGTGGGGTTAGATATTCTTTGTTAACTAAACAAATCAATTAACACCTATGGGTGGGGTTGATAACTAATTTGGTTAATTAAATTAATTCCTTTTTCTAAGAGATTGAAAATGAACCATTTAAATGCCACCTTTGGTGGGGTTAGACAGTTTAAACTTTATTCAAGGTGTCCAAATTAAACATAAGAATTTAATTATCCGAGTACTAACTTTCAAGTTTTAAAACTACTACTGAAAACATGTTGTCAATACATTTTCACATAATAATTCTTATAAAAACTTTTGAAATAGAGCTTCACTCTAACTACCAGGCGATTGTACCAACAAATAAAAGAGCACTACTCTAAATTAGACCGGATAACTAAACCTTAAAATCTAATTTTCAGGTTTAAGTTTGTAATGAAAAATAATATATTTCTCTCTAACATTCTTAATATAAAATCTTGAATAAAAATAAAATCAATTCATTTTAGAAATTTTCACTTGTTTAATATTTCGCAAGCATAAAAACGTTATTATTATATCATGATTATAAACAGCCAGCAGAGTTTAATTTAATCACAGACAAATTAAATATAACATGTAAGAATAAAGCATAAAAAATAACTGTAAGAAAATAAAATCCTTACAGAACTTCGATGCTATTCTCGTTGCTGGAAAACCTCCAAGCGGAATTTGCAATCCCATTTATTGAATCAAAAAGCTAATAAATTACAAAAACATTACAAGTTCCTCTCAAAAAGAGAAGAACTCTAAAACTAAGAGAATTTAACTAAAAAACTAAGAAAGAAACTAAGAAAAGCTTAAAAACTAAGAAAGAAACTAAGAAAAGCTTAAAAACTAAGAAATGAGAGAAAGAAAAAGAAGAGAAGAATGGTTTTGAGGTGTGTTTTGAAGTGAAGGGAAGGGGGTATTTATAGGTGAAAATGGAGAGAAAGAGTGAGTGAAAAAATGATAAAAAATGGTGAAAACGCGTAGTGCAAATGGTGAGGTCATTGATGACGGCATCATGATGTCATGGGGCGGGTGCACGTGAAAAATGGGGCAAAACGGGCGTCGGCGCACGTGGAAGGGCTGCTGGGCGCGCAGGGGCGCGCACGGATGGGTGTCGCTGTGCGCAGCTCGGCGCGCGTAGCTTGGCGTAGATGGCTGGCGTGCTGCGCGCGCGGCTGGGCGCTGGTTGGGCGCGCGGCTGGGCAGCTGGGCGCGATTTTCTCCTTTTTGACATTTTTGACCCATTTTGTCGAATTTTTCTATATTTATTGACCTTTCCCCATTTATTTATTAGTATATTTGTGATGTATTGCTTCAAGTATTCCTCTTTGAGTCTTTAAGTTGTGTTTTTAAGGCAAAATACCTGAAAAACAATAAAAATACCTGAAAAACAATAAAAATACCTGTGATTCCGAAAAAGACAAATTTATATAAATATATGATAAAACATATAAATATATATATTTTTAATCAATTAATGTGCATAAAATTATGGTTATTTTGGTGTTTTTTGAGCACTCATCATTTTTCAATTTATTAGTAGATAAGCACGAGTTAATTAAATTTATTGATAGATCTGGTTGAAGTCCCTCCTTATACATATAAAAAAGAATCAATAAATTTGGGTTTATATTTTATCAACCTAATTAATTCTACCAAACATAACAAACTAGTTAAATATCTCATTACTTTTATGTTATTAGTTTAAACCTTTTCAAATCCAAACTTTGTGACATAATATTTAGGTTTACTTTTTATTTTCAAGAGTTTCGTTGAATTATTGAAAACTACGTAGTTTCTCTTTAGACCAACCTTGAAGGTGTACTTGTCGCTTTTTACAATTTGATTTATGTACTTGCTAGCTATTTTAAAATAAAAATATTGTGCATTAAATGGTAATTGTGACCCAAGATGAGGACAACAAGGCTTCCTCTAGGTGTCCCCATTTTACTTTTTCTCATTAAGGGTGGATGTCTTTCACTTGCGCCAACCGGATTACCATCCAAAAATAAACATACAATTTCCTCCATAGGCCCGTTTGATCTATTAAATTGCTAAGAGCAGCTCCCATCATGTTTTTTACTATAAATATACCATTATCCACTTGAAAGTGTTGGTCCAATATTAGGAGAATCCTTGTACAAATACCCTTCCAAATAAAAAGAATTAGATTATGTAACTTTACCATCATAAAATTTAGAGAATGATAATATTTTTGTCTCAAATAATCCACCCACCCATGCCTTATTAGAATTAGTGACTACATGCTAACCCAATTTATGGAGATTGAGGTGCTAAACAAGTTAATGTTTACAAATATTCTAAAGATTCTCAAGATCATACAAATATTCTTAAAATCCTACACAAGGGATAGACTTGGAATATTAAATTATTGGATGCAAGGATTACTTTAGGAAATAATTTTTATTTTAGTTAATTGTGGGCTTCTTATCAATTTTTATTTTAATTAATTGTGGGCATTTTATATTTAGCAATTTTTAAGGTTGGATTAGGGCCAATCCACAACTAAATAGGCACATTAAGCCTCTTTCATTTAGGGTTTTTCTTTTAGGGTTTCTTGCTTATAGAGAAGAAGCGCTATGTAATTTGGAGGTAAAAATGAATATCATTAATGAAAATTATATTTCATAAAGCTTTTGCTTTGCCTTCATATGTTCTTGATTGAATGCTTGAATTCGACTTATCAAAGAGAGTGATAATCCTTTTTGGCCTCTTAACATTGGGGTTTTAAGGACTTTTTTTCCTTAGAGTTCTAATCTAATAATATTTTAAAACATTCTTAGCAATTCAATCGTCCATATTATTTTGAGTTCGTAGGTTTTTAGGGTTGTTCGCCTAGAGGGTCCGCATCATTTGGTATCAAAGTCTTAGTTGTTGAAAAAAAAAATCTATATCTTCATCTATCTTTGTTTTTAATTTTAGATTTCAAAAAACAAATTCATCATTTGATTGTTTTCTGCATTCTTGAGTCACAAATCACAAAAAAAAAAGAAATTTTGTCCTTTTGAGTCTTGTGTTTTCTTTCAATTTCGTTGTTGTTGTTTTCGTATTTAAATTTTTGTTTCGTAGTTTTCTTTGAATTCTTCATATATTTTTATTGATTCTTTATTTCTCTGTTCTATCTATTTTTGTTCTTTAAAAAAACAAAAAAAGAAGAAGAAGAGAGTTGTTGTTTAGTTTCAAACAAAAAACAAATTAATAAAACAGAGTTACAACTTTAAATGACCATAAATTTTGACTCAGGTAATGAAAAGAATATTATAATATATCAAATCGAAGCTCATTTCAATTCCTACACAAAACAAATTAGCTTATTTTATTTTCTTACAATTTTCTAGTCCAAATTCCTTGCTGAGTTTTCTTGTTCTTGTTGAAATTGGTTTTCTATTATTTTGTTCTTGTTTCCTAATAATGATTTTAAACAAAGGGGGAATCATAGTTGATAAATAGTATTTCTTTAGAGTTCTCTTTGGTCAAGAGTCTTTCTTTAGAGTCCTCTTTGGTCAAGAGATTTCTTTAGAATCCTCTTTGGACTTTCCTTTTGTCATACTTTTCCATTTAGATCTTTTAGAATTATGAATTTTGATTTGTCACCAATAAAATAGATACTTCTTGAGATTAGTTGATATCTTTGATTTTGTTAAAACACAAAGGATGTTAGTGTGAGCTTTGAGTGGTAAAAAGAGAGAGATCTAAAATAGTGTTAAAAAATGAGAGTGATAACAATCTTATTTGAGAGCACACACGTGAGGGAGTGCATGGGTTATCTCATTTTATTTTACAAGTTGACAACATGAGTAAGGAAAGAGGAGAACCATAAGAGGTTGACTTGAAATTCTTTATCAAATCTGTTCATGACCAATTTAAGAGGATGAATGCAAGGTTGGATAATTTAGAATCATCTTCCGGATCTAAATTAAATGAAAAAAGGCATAGAAGACATGGGTTAGACAAAAGAAGAAATTGATTCCAATGTGGAAGAGAAAACAAGTTGTAAACGGGACAAAAAGATCATGGTTGTACAGAAAAATGGAAAAATCGAAAGTGTCAGTTAGTATGACGAAGAGATACCACCAGTGCAGTATTGTTCTAATGTTGAAGTGGAAGAACTTGTGCATATAGATTCACTTGTCACAAGGAGAGTCCAGAATATACCGCCTAAGGATGAAAGAGATGACAAGCATCATGGTCATATTTTCCACACAAGATGCCACATGAAGGATAAGGTATGCACATTAATTATTGATAGTAGGAGTTACACTAATGTTGCTAGTATCTTATTGGTAGAAAAGTTAAGTTTAAAATGGAAAAAACATCCCAAACCGTACAAGCTACTATGCCTGAATGATTATGGAGAAGGGGAGGTTAACAAACAAGTTTGAGTTCCTTTTCAATTGGAAAATATGAACATGAGGTTCTTTGTGATGTGGCACCAATGTATGGTGCTCACATATTGCTCGACCGACCATGGAAGTTTGATAAGAAGGTGTCATATAATGGTTACAGAAAGAGGAAATTAAAAAAAGTAATTGAGGTACATAGCAAAAATGAAGAGAAAAGAGAGACTCGTGTTGTAATAATGTTTTAATTACTCAATATAAAAATAATAATGTAATAAAAAATATTAAAATAATGCAATTTTTTCCTTAATTGACCTTTTTTAAAAGAAAAATAGATAGATTAAATAATACTACTTTTAATCTAATAATAAAATGGGATCAATAAGTTAATTTATGGTAAGTGTAAGTTCGTGCTTTTTTTATATCCTTGGAAACTTGATGCGAAAAGTTTTAGTTTTTTTATTCTTTTTTATTTTATTTTGGATAAGTGGAAAGTTCGTGTTTAGTTGCAACGTCTTTTACTTTTTGAAGGGCAAATGTTGTACTCTTGCGTGTTCATGTGTAGCAAAACAGAAGGATCAACCACCACCAAGTCACATTTCGGTATAGCTATAATAGCAATGTCCTTGGTTTATTGGTGAATTAAATTGGCCAAATTTCTCATTTTTACATTAATTAACAGAAGCCACGAACCCATTAAAAGCGATGGTAAAAAGGGAGTGCCTCGTATCAAAAGAATTATGGTTTGTGCTTGGTAAAGGCACAAATATTGATATTTGTGTACTTCCTGTCAATGGAATGGAATGAACAGGCATTGAAAAATCTCTTTCTCAAATCCTTATAGCTTAGATTACGTTTGACTTAGAAGGAAAAAGAATTTAATTATGAGACTCTCTAGAGGGAAAAAAATATTACTTATGAGAATCAGATCAACTTGTAGAATTATTTTTTTAAATTTCAGGGGTGATTGAACTGTGATGATATCTTGATGAATATGAAATTTAAATTCACATTTCGATGAATATTGTTGCTTAATAAATACATATTATTGGAGGATGTATATAATTTAGAGAAAGGAAGTAGAAAGACGTAGTAAATGTTTAATTAACAATGATGCTTAGTATTCCATTGATTATATATATATAGGAGATACAAACAAGTATCAATCGTTTAGGGGATCCATGTAAACTTACAAAGATTAGCGTTAAAGCATGCATTCAAATAAGCATAAATTACTAAACATGCATGTTTACTCCTTGATAATACATATAGTATTTGGGTCTGCTCCCGGACATAGATATATATGACACGTCCAAACATCGATTCACCCACTCTTTTAGTTCCAATACAAGGACTAGGGTGGAAGAGTGTTCAACTTACCCTAACCACAGTCCCTGACCTTACGTGTGGCATTCACACCATGATGTGTTCATGTTTGTTTGATTTTTGTATTCAAAATATTTGGTGGGAGATGAAAAAGTATATATACTGGTCAACAATCTCGAGGATCCCATTTGCTTTTGTCTTTCCATAAGCTCATTGTAAAAAAAATCTCTTTGTCGCTTTTCCTCGATGCTTTATCACCTCAGTTTGGTTATTTACATTTATTGCTTGGATGTTTTCGTTACTAGTTTTATGTAAGAATTCATTGGTTTAATTTTTCTTAAGATAGTACAAGTTTCTTCTTCTTAAATCGAATTTAATAGATTTATTTTATTTCAGGTCAATTTTCATATTAGCTGACACTATTAGACATGACTGATCACCTCAATTTTGATTTCGATACTTTCTATCGAACTTGTTTCCTTACCTATTTTACCTCATTTTATATAGGTTAACCCATAATCTAGGATCTCATAATAGACATGACTAATAAGTAACTTAGGAACATCCTAAAGAAGATAATGTTATAGTTTGTGAGAGTAAGGAGTAATATGTAGGCTTTGAATGATGTGGGTTTTTACAAACATTGGACTCAACTCTTGATATGAGCCCCTCAAACAACTCGGATAGTTCATAAAACATGACAAAATCCATACCCTTAGTATGTGAAGCCCAACCATCTACTAGCACTCTAATCCATATAACCATTTTGACTAGTACTGTAGTTCTCAAGTCTAACGTAAAAAGACTAGAGTTGGGAAAGGTAAAGGCAAACTGACTTATAAGACTAAAAGATGGATGTTTGAACCCATACCATGTTATTTCAAGCAAAAAGATGAAGCTAAACTAAGGGCTGCCTATGATATCCCATAAATTGTCCAAATCCAAATTCTCAATCTAATAGCTCTTGATAGTGACACTTCTTCTAAGGGTTGGACTATTTTTCATGAGAAGCCCATCTTCTTGGGTTTATGTTTTCCTCTCCCTGACTTCACTTGGTATTTCTTGAGGCATACTCCGATAAGTCCTTGACAGCTACTTCCCAATGTGTAAGGTATCTGCTTTGTATTACATTATTAGGAAAGGTGTTTGACATAAGCATTGGGATGTCCAAATTCAATGAAGCATACAAGCTTAAATAAAACCGTTCAGACCCATGGCATATATATATTTCATCCAAGCAGCATTGAGGTGTGAATTTCACACTTTTAGATAACAACAAAATTGGAAGAAATTCTTTTTTAATGTTTTTAGTAACCGAGAATTTGAGGATGGGAGTAACTTTATACCTTCGATGTGGGGCAGAGTAAAGGCCATTTTAAAGAGGTAATTATTTCATGTGTCCTCCTTGAGTAATGAGGTAAAACTTGAAAATTTTGAGTTTTTCCCTTCCTAGATTCAGGAGACATTGACCCCATTTGTTAATGAGATTTAGGTCAATATTTTTCTTCAAGTTTGTGCTAAATATTTTGACAAGAATAGTGACCGAGAAGCCAAGCGTTTGAGAGGTGCTCCTTGACTAATTGGAATAATGCTTAGTCTTTATTCTCAATTGATGTAATTTATAAGCTAGCAAACTAATGTAATTTACAAGCTAACATTTTATATGTCTGCTCGTCTACTTCATATATATTTTTTGACCAATGTAAAGTACGAGACAACACTTTCAAAATAAATGAAATTTTTCATGTTTGCTCATATTCTCATTATTTTATTCTCGATTGATGTAATTTATGAGTTAGCACTTTACATATCTACTTGTTGGCTCATTTTAGCTTCCTTTTTTGAAACACTTAACCTATTTTTAAACGTGGGTACCCTTTGGTCTAGAGCATGTCGATGCCAGCTCCCAAGGCTCTACTCAAGTGCTCTAACTTATTCTTTAACTAAGCAATCAACTTGTTTTAAACATGGGCACCCTTTCAATTTGGAGTTGGTCCATGCCATCTTCCTAAGGCTAATAAGGCTTTGCTTAAGTGTTCTATCTGGTTCTTTACCTAGGCAATCAACTCATTTTAAACATGGGTGCCTTTTCGACCTAGAACTAGATAATACCATATTTTTATGGCTCATAAGGCTTGCCCAAGTACTCTACCAAGTTTTTTACCTAGGTGATCAACTCATTTTAAATATGGTTACCCTTTCAACCTGAAGCTAGTTAATTCCAGCTTACCAAGGCTCTCGTGGCTTTTCCCACAAGCTCTATGAAGTTATTTACCTAGGCGATCAACTGATTTTAAATATAGGCACCCTTTTCATCTGGAGCTAGTCGATGCCAGCTTCCCAAGTCTCCCAATGCTTTACTCAAGTGATCTATCTAGTTCTTTACCTAGGTAATCAACTTGTTTTAGTGATTTTATATGGAGTGATACATGATGAGCAGAATCGACATCGGGTTACCAATACCGATTTTGTAGATACTTTGGTTTTATATTTGTAAAACTATCGCAAGTGCATAAATTATTTTATAGAAAAATGACAAGTATACTCCCAAGGTCGATCTAAGGAAAGAATATATGTGGTTTTTAATTTAATATTCAAACTCTTAAAAATGAAATTAAATCCTAAACATCCAGTCACGATATTTTGATTTGTATTTCGTAATCTAATAACATAAAAAAAATAAACATAGATATGGATTCAATAAACAATAATACAAAGTTTTATCATTCATAACTTCGGAGTATTTACGGATATAATAATTAAGTTAATTATGTTTGCTCATATTATTTAGGTTATTAAATATATAAATCGATACTTGTTGATTTTCTCCTTTTGGTATGAAAGTGCCCTTAGATAGGGCCCAAATTTTTTTGTTTAATATTAATTAACTAATATCCTTAGATAGGGCCTATTAATTAATTAAGTATTAAATTTCAGTTTTATTTCTAAAAAAATAACAAATCATCTAATCAAAGCTTTAGGCGGAGTTAGTTGATTTTATTTTATTCAAGATGTCTAAATTAAACTTAAGAATTTAATTATCCGAGTATTAACTTTCAAGTTTAAAACCATTACTGAAAATATATTGTAAATACATTTTTGGATAATAGTTATTATAAAAATTTTCAAATAGAGTTTTACTCTAAGTACGGGCGATTGTAACAAAAAATAAAAGAGTACTGCTCTAAATCAAACCGAATAATTAAATCTTAAAATCTAATTTTTAAATTTAAGTTTGTAATTAAAAATAATATATTTCTCTCTAACATCCTTAGTACAAAATCTTGAATAAAAAAATTAATTTATTTTATAGAAATATTTTACCTATTTAATATTTCGTAAGCATAACAATGTTATTATTATATCATATTTACACACAGCCAGTCATGTTAAATTTAATCATAGATAAATTAAATATAACATATAAGAATTAGGGGAGAGGGAGAGGGAGAGAGGAAGCGAGAGAGAGAAAAGAGTTGAGATTTTTTAAGGTGTGTTTAGGAATTAGGGGATAAGGTCCTTTTATAGGTGAGAAAAAGGTTAAAAAAGTGGAAAAATATTTCAAAAATTGATCTTAGAATACGAGATTTGCGGCAAGACAATGTTGGTATGGGTGGGATTTATAGTAAGAGGGCATTGGTGCGCTCAGTATTTACGGCAGGACATGTGCACGGTGATGAGTGCTCAAAAAGCACTAAAATTACCATGATTTTATGCACATTAATTGATTAAATATATATATTTGTCTTTTCAGAATCACGGGTATTTTTCTTGTTTTCAGGTATTTTCGCTTAAAAACGTAACTTAAAGACTTAAAGAGGAATACTGGAGACAATACATCACAAATATATTCATAAAATAAATGAGGAAAAATCAACAAATATGGAAAAATTGGACAAAATGGGTCAAAAAGATCAAAAATGTCAAAAAGGAGGAAATTGCGCTGCCCAGCTGTCCAGTCGCTCCAAGAAGCGCGTTCTTTTCTCCAGTCGGATTTAGAGTGTGCTCTTTTATTTGTTGGTACAATCGCCCGGAAGTTAGAGTGAAGCTCTAATTCAAAAGTTTTTATAAGAATTGTTATCTGAAAATGTATTGACAACATGTTTTCAGTAGTGGTTTTAAAACTTGAAAGCTAGTATTCGGATAATTAAATTCTTAGGTTTAATTTGGACACCTTGAATAAAGTTTAAACTGTCTAACCCTACCAAATGTGGCATTTAAATGGTTCATTTTCAATCTCTTAGAAAAATGAATTAATTTAATTAACCAAATTAGTTATCAACCCCACCCATAGGTGTTAATTGATTTGTTTAGTTAACAAAGAATATCTAACCCCACCAAATGTGCTATTCATATAAAAAAGAGAGAATCAATAAATATCAATTTATATCTTTAATAACCTAAATAATATGACCAAGCATTATTAACTTATTTATTATATTCATAAATACTCCACTATTATAAATGATAAAATTTTCATAAATGTTTATTGAATCTTTATCTATGTTTATTTTTATGTTATTAGATTAGAAATACAAAAAGCCAAATATCGTGACAAGATGTTTAGGATTTAATTTCGTTTTTTAAAAGTTTGAATAATAAATTAAAAACCACATACATTCCTTCCTTAGATAGACCTTGGGAGTATACTTGTCATTTTCTATGAAATGATTCATGCACTTGCGAGAGTTTTATAAATATAAAACCAAAGTATTGGCAGGATCAGCGATGTCGGTTTTGCTCATCATATTGCGCACGTGGGACTTGGCATGGGAATGCGTGTGATTGGATAATTTTTCCATTTTTCCATTTTTTTTTATCTTTTCTCATTTTTTCTCATTTATTTTTATAATAAATGAATACTACAGTTTTAAATATTGTGATGTATTGCTTCTTGTATTTTTATTCAAGTATTTAAATTATTTTTTGAAGCAAAAATACCAGAAAATAAAAATATATGTGATTCCAAAAATACAAATTTATATAAAATATGATAAAATCATACAAATATAAATCTCTTTAATCAATCAAAGTACATTAAATCATGGTAATTTTAGTTCTTTTTAAGCACTCATCAATAAATTGTGTCTTTTTATCAAAAGTGTATCATTTGATATCCATTCATATTACATGTAAATTGTACTATAAAATTATTTGTCTTGTCAACTACATTGTTGGATTCAAAAGTGATATTTTTTTTCAAATGGCTAGCATTACAACTTATTTCTTCGGTTTGGCCATCCACGTTAGTTAGGGTTTATGATCTGGTCGACATGACTTGGGTGACTTGGTATAGTCCTTTCAAATTAACTCCTAGCTTCCTTACCATCCACTTGTATTGTTCGAGACCATTCATCGTGGGACCCATTCTTTAATCGAGAAGGATTCAAATTAGATAGCTTTAATAAAGTAAGCTCTCACCCTTCATTTCTAATCCTCCACTTGGATGCTAGATTTGTCACGAAGAATATGAATCTTTCTTAGTTATTGTTAGACTCTATGATTCTAGCTCATTGGTTTGGCGTAATCATTTATGTCGAGATAATGACCTATGTTCCTTAAATAAGATAAAATAGGGTTTCATTTGTTGCCCCTCTTAGACTAGCTTGGGTAGACCAAAACACTCTAGGTAATTCTTCAACCCACTTGCCTTTTGAAAACTTTAGCTTCTTTTTTAGTAGCTTGAGACCTAACTTTTTGATGATTTTGCATGTCCATTTGCCTAGGGATAATACGGTAAGGAATGACAAAGTTTTACTCTGTACTTCATCATAAAGTACTTCACCTTGCTTCCAATGAATTGTTTTCCATTATTTGTTATGATTACTTTAGGCAGACTGAAACATAACACAATGTTATTCCATAAGAAATTAACGGCCTCTTCTTCCCAAATTCTACTTAAGGCCTTGGCCTCAATCCACTTGGGGAAATTGTATATTGCTACCAGAAGGAATTTTTTTGATTGACTACTAATGGCATGGTTACTATCATGTCCAACATCTATTTATAAAATGGCCAAGGGCTAATCACACTAGTCATGGGTACATGAAGAACATGTGTGAATGGGAAAAATCTTTGACATTTGTCACACATCTATTAGTATTTTATGTTATTCGCCAACATGGTAGGCCAATAATACCCTTGATACATGACTCTTTATAATAATTTTCTACCACCACAGAATGATCCGCACTCACTTTCGTTTGCCTCCTTGAGGAGATTTGGCTTCATTCCCCAATAACACAAAGAAGTTCTAGCCCTAATGGTGTTTTCCTATATAATTTGTTCTCTTGTAAGCAATAAATCTTCGACATACTGACTATGACATGTGCCTTTTTTTCTTCTTTGGGGAGAGTCCCATTACTAAGATATCTAACAAAAGATTCAAACCAAAACCCTACCAAATAAGATTATTACAGTGAATGACTACTAGTTTTTCATGTCATGTACTCAGGTAAGGGTTGCCAAGGTGTCAGCATGATAGTTGTTGTTATGAGAAAGTTGTTTTATTTTTTCATTGTTTAGCAATGAACATTCATACCTGTTAATGAGCAACCTCAAATCTTGAAAAAAAAAAGTTTTTTATGCCCAACTTTCTAGCAATTATTACCCCAAAAATGGGAACTTCATATTTAGCAACATTATTTGTCACCAAGAAGAAAATATTGACTGAATACTCATGGATGGTTTATTGATTATTCATTATGACCACACTTATACCATACCACTTGAAGTTGCTAGAACTATCCATAAACACCTCCCATGTTGCCTTATTTTTTGATTCCTTGATGTAGTTGACCAACTGAGGAGTACATTCTTGTTCGATGCATTCGACCACAAAATCTACTACAATCCAATCCTTAATCATTTTTCAGGGTTGGAATTTAATATCATACTTCCTAAGTTCAATATAAATTTATGTGATCCTACCCAAAACTTCTAACCTATCGTGAAGATTCTTCAATGGGTATAAGGTCAAAATAATGATAATGTGAGATCTGAAATAGTGTCTCAACTTACAGGCTACAACCTTGAGCACAAATGCCAATTTGTTGATCACTAGGTATCTTTCTTAGAAAATCTATTAGAACTTGACTTATGTAGTACTCGAGGTGCTGGATCTTCTTTTTTCCTACCAATAATACAATGCTAACAGTTCATATGTGGTGGCCAAAGGAATGTTTTCACTTCTCATTCCAAAAGATAGAGGTATTTTTTCTCAACATTTGTCACCCATTCATTTATTGCATACCTTTTAGTTTTCAAGGAAAATTCATGTTCACCAATGCTTCAATTTTATCGAGGTTTGTCTCAATTACCTAAGCATAGACAAGATAGCCTAAGAATTTATCTAAACTAACATCGAATAGGCACTTCTTTAGGTTCAACCACATTTTATGACTCCTTATCACCCCGAAAACTTCATTGAAATCAAAATATGTGGTCGAAGGCTTGCTTGGTGTTTAACATCATGTCTTTTACATATGCCTTCATATTTCTTTTGAGGATACTATTGGACATTTTGTTTACCAATCTTTGGTAAATTAATCTTGCATTATTAAGACCGAAAAGGCATCTTTTATGTAGCAAAAGGCCCTACCCTTTATTATAAATGTCCTCTTTTATTTGCCTTTGCGGCTTTTGTGTATTTGATGATAACCCAAATATGCATTGAGGAAAATTATAACATTGCATCCAAATGTTGCATCTACAAATTGATCAATGCTTGGAAGAGGATAAAAATCTTTCAAGCATACATCATTCCAATCTGTACAAACCACACATTCGAGGAGCACCACCTGGTTTTGCATCAAGATTGCATTTCAAAGCTAGGTCGGTAGTCTACTTCTCTTATAATCCCAATGTCTTTTAATGAATTCACTTGTGTTTGAATGATCTCATTT
The DNA here is from genome assembly GCA_037013495.1 of Hippophae tibetana. NCBI lineage: Eukaryota > Viridiplantae > Streptophyta > Magnoliopsida > Rosales > Elaeagnaceae > Hippophae > Hippophae tibetana. The sequence goes on along the minus strand of CM072804.1, from coordinate 50,600,469 downwards.
TTCTCCAGCGAGAATTTTCTCTTCCTTTGTTGCACCGATTTTTTTCTATAGACAACGTTCAACCCATGTGATATTAGCTTGATGAGCAGAATCAGTATCGCCGATCCTACCAATACTTTGGTTTTACATTTATAAAACTCTCGCAAGTACACGAATCATTTGTAGAAAATGATAAGTATACTCCCAAGGTCGATCTAAGGAAGGAATATATGTAGTTTTTAATTTATTATTCAAACTTTTAAAAACAAAATTAAAGCCTAAACATCCTTTCACGATATTTGGATTTTTGTGTTTTTAATCTAAGAACATAAAAATAAACATAGATAAAGATTCAATAAACATTTATGAAAATTTTATCTTTTATAATAGTGGAGTATTTATGGATATAATAACTAAGTTAATAATGTTTGTTCATATTATTTAGGTTATTAAAGATATAAATTGATATTTATTAATTCTCTCTTTTTTATATGAATACCACCTTTGGTGGGGCTAGATATTCTTTATTAACTAAACAAATCAATTAACACCTATGGGTGAGGTCGATAACTAATTTGGTTAATTAAATTAATTCTTTTTTCTAAGAGATTGAAAATGAACCATTTAAATGCCACCTTTGGTGGGGTTAGATAGTTTAAACTTTATTCAAGGTGTCCAAATTAAACCTAAGAATTTAATTATCCGAATACTAGCTTTCAATTTTTAAAACCACTACTAAAAACATGTTGTCAATACATTTTCAGATAACAATTCTTATAAAAACTTTTGAATTAGAGCTTCATTCTAACTACTGGGCGATTGTACCAACAAATAAAAGAGCACACTCTAAATCAGACGGGATAACTAAACCTTAAAATATAATTTTTAGATTTAAGTTTGTAATGAAAAATAATATATTTCTCTCTAACATTCTTAATATAAAATCTTGAATAAAAATAAAATCAATTTATTTTAGAGATTTTTACCTATTTAATATTTCCCAAGCATAACAACGTTATTATTATATCATGTTTACAAACAGTCACCAAAGTTAAATTTAATCAGAAACAAATTAAATATAACATGTAATAATAAAGCATAAAAATAATTGCAAAGAAAACAAAATCCTTACAGTACTTTGATGCTATTCATGTTGTTGGGAAACCTCCAAACGAAATTTGTACTCCCATTTATTGAATCAAAAACCAAATAAATTTCAAAAAACATAATTAATTATTCTAAAAAATAGAAGAACTCTTAAAATAAGAAAAACTAACAAGGAAAAACTAAAAACTAAGAAAAACTAAAAAAACTAAGAAAGGAGCGAAAGAAAGAGTAGAGAAGATGTGTTTTGAGGTGCGTTTAGTTATGAAGAGAATGAGGGTATTTATATTTGAGGAAATGAATAAATAGTGGGTGAAAAAATGATTAAAAATGGAGGGAACGTGTAGTAGGTTATTATGACGCCAATTGACAATAACGGGTAGGTGGGGTGCGGCGATGCACGCGGAATGGAGCAGAGGAGCACGCGGACTGGGTGCTATTGGGCGCAGGCGCACGCAGATGGGCTCAGGCGTGCGCAGGCGCACATGGACTGGGTGCTACTGGGCACAGGCGTACGTAGATGAGCTCAAGCGCACGCAGAATGGGTGTGCTGCGCACAGTTGGGCGACTGCATGCGCGATTTCCTCCTTTGAGACATTTTTGACCTATTTTGTCCAATTTTTCCATATTTTTTGACTTTTCCTCATTTATTTATGAATATATTTGTGATGTATTTCCTCCATATTCCTCTTTGAGTCTTTAAGTTACGTTTTTAAGCGAAAATATCTGAAAAACAATAAAATACGCGTGATTCCAAAAAGACAGATTTATATAAATATATGATAAAATCATATAAATATATATATATATATATATATATATATATATATATATTTAATCAATTAATATGTATAAAATCATGGTAATTTTAGTGCTTTTGGAGCACTTATCACACCCCCCCAACTAGCTTCTTGCTAGTCCCTTAGCAAGAGAAGCGATAAAAACTAAAAATTAAATTATCTTAAATCACTTCTGTGGATTGACACGATTGCATTTAGCCTATGCAACAAGCCTTTAAACCCCTAGGTTGTCCTAGTGGATGAGTTTGAGTCTCGTGAGGGTTTTCAGTAATGATACCCACAAACATTGAACTAAATGTAAAAATTAAAAGAAATAATAAAAACAATTAACTTAAAAACTAAAATTACAAAAAAATCAAAAATTGACTTTTAAGAATAAAAGAAAACAACATATCACAAAAATGTCTCATACTTTTTAATCTCCTTTATGATCATAATTAAAATCTGAAGCATAAGTTATTTTAATCTTCTTAAACAATCATGATTTATTATAATAATTAGTCGAAAATCATTTTCGTATTTCATATAAAAAATATATCAATTTAATTTCACCCAATTTCAATGTCTAGAATCTGAATTCGCTTCGACTTTATTCCTCACTAGTCAATACTCTCAAAACACTGAATCCTATGGGTTCAAACACTCATACTAATTTATATGTGAAAGAGTTGATGTATAGAAATGAACTAATATGTTCGCATATGTATAAAGAATAAAGGCTCAAAGTGTTATTTTGATGTTGATCTCATGAAAGGAACCGAATGTATAAATTATAAAGATATCATATATAAAAATTATTTTCATGCATAAATCAAACTCATTAAGAAAAAATTTCAAGATATATGCCTTTTACAAATGAAGAAAGTGCAATGACTTTTTAGAGAATTACTTCCTATATCTTTATTTTGTAATTAACCTTTACTCACAACTTTGAAGGCAATGTGGGTCATAGTATGTAGATTATACTATATATTCTTTATCTCTCTATTTTTTTCTGAAGATTTTTTTTCAATATATATATATTTTTAGAGAGTCAACCCATGTACATATTGTACATTTTTTAGGATTTTGGTTAGTGGTTAATTTTGTAGCTTTTTTGTTTAATTTTGGTTTAGGTCACCTCATATATGTCTCTTTTTTTTTTATAGTCATGCACGAATGAGATAAAAGCATATACTATCAATTTCTACTTAAATCATTTAATCTAAGCAAAAAATATATATGAAACTCTATTAAGATGAGAAAAAAAATCATACATTCAATCCTAATACCTATAGAGATCATCTAAAAATTTGAAGAAATAAGAAATGTGTTTGGAGTAGAAAAAATAAATATTTCACTCTGAATAAAGGAAATTAGGCTCAAATTATATCTCACAAAGGTAATCTCCACTAAAAAAAATTCATAAACAACAACTTTGGGTTTAATATAATTTTCACATCTTATCAAGAAATACTAGTTATGATAAAAAAACTAACTAATTACCTAAAACAATTACAAAATATTTCATGATATGTTTTCAAAAATTAATCTAACAGTACAAAAGACTTAACTATTTACTTAAATTTGATTTAAAGAAATGATAATTTTTTGTGAGAATTTTTTTTATTTTTTATTTTATTTTTAAATTAATTCTAAAATTACAAAAATTAGTAAATCACACAAAATAAAACCAAACACAATAAAAATGAAAATGTGAACATAAAATAAAAAATATATTTTTATTTTTAAAATTGTTAAATTTTTTTAAGCATGGTAACTTTTCACCACCCCAACCTAGAACTTACATTGTCCTCAATGTAACAACTGTAAATTAAAGATAAAGAGAAAAGAGAAGAAAGATTACCTTTTCCTGAGAATGTGCAAGTAGTAATGGAGAAATGCAAGTGCATCCATCATATACATCAATAAAGTTCACACAGACAGATTGATGAGCAAAAACTGGCATCGTCGATTCTACCAATACTTTAGTTTTATATTTATAAAACTCTCGCAAGTGCACGAATCATTTCATAGAAAATGATAAGTATACTCCCAAAGTCGATCTAAGGAAAGAATATATGTGGTTTTTAATTTATTATTCAAACTTTTAAAAACGAAATTAAATCCTAAACATTCTGTCACGATATTTGGGTTTTTGTGTTTCTAATCTAATAACATAAAAATAAACATAGATAAAGATTCAATAAACATTTATGCAAATTTTATCATTTATAATAGTTGAGTATTTATGGATATAATAACTAAGTTAATCATGCTTGCTCATACTATTTAGGTTATTAAAGATATAAATTGATATTTATTGATTCTCTCTTTTTTATATGAATACCATCTATGGTGGGGTTAGATATTCTTTGTTAACTAAACAAATCAATTAACACATATGGGTGAGGTCGATAAATAATTTGGTTAATTAAATTAATTCCTTTTTTCTAAGAGAATGAAAATGAACCATTTAAATGCCATCTTTGGTGGGGTTACATAGTTTAAACTTTATTCAAGGTTTACGAGAGGCCCAAAGTAGACTAAACCCAAATATGCAAGAGGTAGTTAAAAAAGAAATTCTTAAATTATTAGAAGAAGGGATTATCTATCCTATTGCGGATAGTAAGTGGGTTAGTCCAATGCATGTGGTACCAAAGAAATCTGGGATAACAGTTGTTAAAAATGACAAAAGTGAATTAGTGCCCACTAGAATAATCACTGGATGGAGAATGTGTATAGATTTTAGGAAACTAAATTTATATACGAAAAAGGATCACTTTCCTCTTCCATTCATTGATCAAATGTTGGAAAGATTAGCTGGGCATGAATTTTACTGTTTTTTGGATGGATTGTCTGGATATTATCAAGTACCCATAGCACCAGAAGATCAGGAAAAGACCACATTTACATGTCCTTTTGGGACATTTTCTTTTCGCAGAATGCCATTTGGGTTATGCAATGCCCCTGCCACTTTCCAGAGATGTATGATCTCTATTTTCTCGGACATGGTGGAAAAATTCATTGAGATTTTCATGGACGATTTCTCTGTCTTTGGGAACTCATTTGATGATTGCTTACATAAATTGACTTTGGTTTTAGAAAGATGCATTGAATGCAATCTCACCCTTAGTTGGGAGAAAAGTCATTTTATGGTTCAACAAGGGATAGTTTTAGGACATATAATTTCAAACAAGGGTATTGAAGTTGATAAGGCAAAAGTTGAATTGATATCCAAACTACCTCCCCCTACATCTGTGAAGGGGATAAGAAGCTTCTTAGGACATGCAGGATTTTACAAACGATTTATTAAAGATATCTCTAAAATAAGTCGTCCCTTATGTAACTTGCTATCCAAAGATGCTTATTTTGATTTCAACAATGACTGCCTTATTTCCTTTAATACCTTGAAAGATAAACTCACATCTACCCCTGTTATTATGGCATGAAACTAGTCTTTACCTTTTGAAATAATGGGTGACGCTTCTAATTATGCAATAGGAGCAGTCCTGGGACAAAGAGTGGATAAGCGTTTACATGTCATCTACTATGCTAGCAAAACACTCAATGATGCCCAAATGAATTATACCACCACTGAAAAGGAATTCTTGGCTATAGTGTTTTCTTTAGACAAATTTCGGTCTTATTTTGTAGGATCTAAAGTGGTTGTGCATTTTGATCATGCTGCTTTAAGATACCTATTAAGTAAACCAAATGCCAAGCCAAGATTAATCAGGTGGGTCTTACTCTTACAAGAATTTGATTTAGAAATCAAGGATAAGAAAGGCAGTGAAAACTTAGTAGTTGACCATTTGTTTAGATTGATTTCTGACTTCAATTCTCTTAAAGATGAGAGTAATGAAGATATAGTTGAAACCTTTCCTGATGAACAGTTATTTTTCATAGGTCCGAACCCATTGTATGCTGATATTGTAAACTATCTTGCCACTGGTGTTTTGCGACCTAACACTTCATATCAGGACAAGAAAAGGTTTTTAAAAACTATTAAGGACTATTTCTGGGATGACCCTTATTTATACAAGATTGGTCAAGATCAAGTCATCTGGAGATGTGTACCTGAAGAAGAACATAAGAGCATTCTAACTTTTTGTCATGAACTTCATTATGGGGGTCATTTTGGTGGTGAAAAGACAGCCCGTAAGGTATTACAGTCTGGATTCTTTTGGCCCACTCTTTTTAAAGATGCTCATATGTTTTGTGCACAATGTGATAGATGTCAAAGAACAGGAAACATAAGCAAAAGAGATGAAATGCCTTTGACATCTAATTTAGTTGTTGAACTCTTTGATGTATGGGGGATTGACTTTATGGGTCCTTTTCCCCCATCTAATGGTTTTCAATACATTTTGGTTGCTGTGGATTATGTATCCAAGTGGGTAAAAGCTATCCCCACCAAAACCAATGATGCTAATGTTGTTGTGAAATTCTTGAAAGATTTAATATTCAGCAGGTTCGGAACGCCTAGAGCTATAATAAGTGATGGAGGTAGCCATTTTTGTAACAAACTCTTTGATGGAGTACTAAACAAGTACAATATCACACATAAAGTAGCTACTCCATATCATCCTCAAACATTAGGTTTAGTGGAAGTAAGTAATAGGCAAATTAAGGGAATATTGGAACGCACTGTGCGTTCTTCAAGGAAGGATTGGGCATTTAAGTTAAATGATGCCTTATGGGCATACCGCACCGCTTACAAAACACCTATTGGGATGAGCCCTTATCGGTTAATCTTTGGGAAAGCGTGCCACCTTCCAGTTGAATTTGAACACAAGGCTTACTGGGAAATTAAAGAGTTAAACATGGATTTAGATAAAGCAAGTGAAAAACGATTACTCCAGCTTCATGAGTTGGAAGAAATTAGGAATGAAGCCTATAAGAATGCCAAATTATACAAAGAGCGTACTAAGCGCTATCATGACAAGAGGCTAGTTCCTAAGACTCTTCACCCTGGAATGAAAGTTCTTTTATTTAACTCTTGTTTGAGATTGTTTCCAGGAAAGCTGAGATCAAGATGGGATGGACCATTCAAAATAGTTCAGGTATTTGAACATGGAGTAGTAGAACTATTGGACTCCAAGACACAAAAAACGTTCAAAGTCAATGGCCATCGTGTCAAGCCTTATTTAGAAGAACCAAACAACATTGTTGAAATGGATTGCATTTGGCTGAGTAACCTTTAGCACCAAAAAGATACGTCTTGCTAAGACATTAAACTAAGCACTGGATGGGAGGCAACCCATTTTTTTTAAAGGTAATTTTTTGTTATTTACTTTATTTTATTGTTATATGTGAATAATTTTTAAATTGTTAAAACTAAAAATATTTGTTGAGATGTTAGAAGTTCACAGCAATCTTTCTGTATACACTTTAATGATAAATATGATGAATGCACCTACATTTCTCCATTACAACTTACACATTCTCAAGAAATAGGTAACTTTTCTTCTCCTTTCTCTTTATCTTTAATTTACAGTTGTTACATTGAGGACAATGTAAGTTCTAGGTTGGGGTGGTGAAAAGTTACCATGCTAAAAAAAAGAGGATTTAACAATTTAAAAATAAAAACAATTTATGTTCACGTTTTAATTTTTTGTGTGTTTGGTTTTATTTTTGTTTTGTGTGATTTAGCAATTTTTGAAATAATATATATATATATATATATATTCTCACAAAAATTTATCATTTCTTTAAATCAAATTTAAGTAAATAGTTAAGTCTTTTGTACTGTTAGATTAATTTTTGAAAACATATCATGAAATATTTTGTAATTACTTTTGATAATTAGTTAGTTTTTGTCATAAATAGTATTTCTTGATAAAATGTAGAAATTATATTAAACCCAAAATCAGTGTTTATGAATTTTGTTTTAGTGGAGACTACCCTTGTGAGATATAATTTGAGCTTAATATCTTTTATTCAGAGTGAAATATATATATTTTCTACTCCAAACACATTTCTTATTTATTCAAATTTTTAGATGATCCCTATAGGTATTAGTATTGAATGTATGAATTTTTTTCTCATCTTAATAGAGTATCATATATTTTTTATTATTATTTTTGCTTAGATTAAATAATTTGAGTAGAAATTGATAGTATATGCTTATATCTCATTTATGCATGACTGCTACAAAAACAAAAAGACATATCTGGGGTTACCTAAACCAAGATCAAACAGAAAAGCCACAAAATTAACCACTCACCAAAATCCTAAAAAAAATGTACAATCTGTACATGGGTTGACTCTCTAAAAAATAATACATATATTGAAAATATCTACAGAAAGAAAAAAATAGAGAGATAAAAAATATATAGTATCATCTACATACTATGACCCACGTTGGCTACAAAGTTGTGAGTACAGGCTAATTACAAAAGAAAGATATAGGAACTAATTCCCTAAAAAGTCATTGCAATTTCTTCATTTGTAAAAAGCATATATCTTGAAATTCTTTCTTAATGAGTTTGATTTATGCATGAAAATAATTTTTATATATGATATCTTTATAATTTATACATTCAATTCCTTTCATGAGATCAATGTTAAAATAACACTTTGAGCCTTTATTCTTTATACATATGCGAACATATTAGTTCATTTCTATACATCAACTCGTTCGCATATAAATTAGTATGAGTGTTTGAACCCATAGGATTCAGTATTTTGAGAGTATTGACTTGTGAGGAATAGAGTCGAAGCGAATTCTGATTCATGACACTGAAATTGGGTGAAATTAAATTGATACATTTTTTACATGAAATATGAAAATGATTTTCGACTAATTATTATAATAAATCATGATTGTTTAAAGAGATTAAAATAACTTATGCTTGAGATTTTAATTATGATCTTAAAGGAGATTAAAAAAAAGTATGAGACATTTTTGTGATATGTTGTTTTCTTTTATTCTTAAATTAATTTTTGATTTTGTTGTAATTTTAGTTTTTGATTTGATTGTTTTTATTATTTCTTTTGATTTTTTTAGTTCAATGTTTGTGGGTATCATTACTGAAAACCCTCACGAGACTCAAACTCGTCCACTAGGGCAACCTAGGGGTTTAAAGGCTTGTTGCATAGGCTAAATGCAACCGTTTCAATCCACGAAAGTGATTTAGGATAGTTTAATTTTTAGTTTTTATCGCTTCTCTTGCTAAGGGACTAGCAAGAAGCTGGTTGGGGGTTGTGATGAGTGCTCAAAAACTACTAAAATAACCATGATTTTATGCACATTAATTGATTAAAAATATATATATTTATATGTTTTATCATATATTTATATAAATTTGTCTTTTTCGGAATCACAGGTATTTTTATTGTTTTTCAAGTATTTTGGCTTAAAAACGCAACTTAAAGACTCAAAGAGGAATACTGGAAGCAATACATCACAAATATATTAATAAATAAATGGGGAAAGGTCAACAAATATGGAAAAATTGGACAAAATGGGTCAAAAGGTCACAAATGTCAAAAAGGAGAAAATCGCGCCCAACCGCGCGCGCCGACGCCCATTTCGCCCTATTTTTCACGTGCAGCTGCCCCATGACGTCATGCTGACGTCATCAATGACCTCAGCAATTCCATTACATGTTTTTACATTTCTTTACTCATTTTTTCTCTCCATCCTCACCTATAAATACCCCACTTCCCTTCACTTCAAAACACACTTCTCTCTTCTTCTTTTTCTCTCATTTCTTAGTTTTTAAGCTTTTCCTAGTTTCTTTCTTAGTTTTTAAGCTTTTCTTAGTTTTTAGTTAAATTCTCTTAGTTTTAGAGTTCTTCTCTTTTTGAGAGGAGCTTGTAATGTTTTTGTAATTTATTAACTTTTTGATTCAATAAATGGGAGTGCAAATTCCGCTTGGAGGTTTTCCAGCAACGGGAATAGCGTCGAAGTTCTGTAAGGATTTTATTTTCTTTACAGTTATTTTTTATGCTTTATTCTTACATGTTATATTTAATTTGTCTGTGATTAAATTTAACTGTGCTGGCCGTTAGTTAACATGATGTAATAATGACGTTGTTATGCTTGCGAAATATTAAATAGGTGAAATTCTCTAAAATGAATTGATTTTGCTTTTATTCAAGATTTTATATTAAGAATGTTAGAGAGAAATATATTATTTTTAATTACAAACTTAAACCTGAAAATTAGATTTTAAGGTTTAGTTATCCGGTCTGATTTAGAGTAGTGCTCTTTTATTTGTTGGTACAATCGCCCGGTAGTTAGAGTGAAACTCTATTTCAAAAGTTTTTATAAGAATTATTATGTGAAAATGTATTGACAACATATTTTCAGTAGTGGTTTTAAAACTTGAAAGTTAGTACTCGGATAATTAAATTCTTATGTTTAATTTGGACACCTTGAATAAAGTTTAAACTGTCTGACCCCACCAAAGGTGGCATTTAAATGGTTCATTTTCAATCTCTTAGAAAAAGGAATTAATTTAATTAACCAAATTAGTTATCAACCCCACCCATAGGTGTTAATTGATTTGTTTAGTTAACAAAGAATATCTAACCCCACCAAAGGTGGTATTCATATAAAAAGAGAGAATCAATAAAATATCAATTTATATCTTTAATAACCTAAATAATATGAGCAAGCATAATTAATTTAGTTATTATATCCATAAATACTCCACTATTATAAATGATAAAATTTGCATAAATATTTATTGAATCTGTATCTATGTTTATTTTTATGTTATTAGATTATATTTATTGAATCTGTATCTATGTTTTTTTTATGTTATTAGATTATATTTATTGAATCTGTATCTATGTTTATTTTTATGTTATTAGATTAGAAACACAAAACCCAAACTATCGTGACAGGATGTTTAGGATTTAATTTCATTTTTAAAAGTTTGAATAATAAATGAAAAACCACATACATTCCTTCCTTAGATCGACCTTGGGAGTATACTTATCATTTTCTTCGAAATGATTCGTGCACTTGCGAGAGTTTTATAAATATTAAAACCAAAGTATTGGCAAGAATCGACGATGTCGGTTTTCGCTCATCAAGTAACGGCGCCAAAAACTTGATGAGCAGAACAGGTATCGCCAATCCTTCAAATACTTTGGTTTACATTTATAAAACTCTCGCAAGTGTACGAATCATTTCGTAGAAAATGATAAGTATACTCCCAAGGTCGATCTAAGAAAGGAATATATGTGATTTTTAATTTATTATTCTAACTTTTAAAAACGAAATTAAATCCTAAACATTCTGTCACGATATTTGGGTTTTTGTGTTTCTAATCTAATAACATAAAAATAAACATAGATAAAGATTCAATAAACATTTATGCAAATTTTATCATTTATAATAGTTGAGTATTTATGGATATAATAACTAAGTTAATCATGCTTGCTCGTACTATTTAGGTTATTAAAGATATAAATTGATATTTATTGATTCTCTCTTTTTTATATGAATACCATCTATGGTGGGTTTAGATATTATTTCTTAACTAAAAAAATCAATTAACACATATGAGTGAGGTCGATAACTAATTTGGTTAATTAAATTAATTCTTTTTTTCGAAGAGATTGAAAATGAACCATTTAAATGCCATCTTTGGTGGGATTAGATAGTTTAAACTTTATTCAAGGTGTCCAAATTAAACCTAAGAATTTAGTTATCTGAGTACTAACTTTCAAGTTTTAAAACCACTACTACTGAAAACATGTTGTCAATACATTTTCAGATAATAATTCTTATAAAAACTTTTGAAATAGAGCTTCACTCTAACTACCGGGCGATTGTACCAACAAAATAAAAGAGCACTACTCTAAATGAGACTAGATAACTAAACCTTAAAATCTAATTTTCAGATTTAAGTTTGTAATGAAAAATAATATATTTCTCTCTAACATTCTTAATATAAAATCTTGAATAAAAATAAAATCAATTCATTTTAGAAATTTTTACCTATTTAATATTTCACAAGCATAACAACGTTATTAATATATCATGTTTACAAACAGCCAGCAAAGTTAAATTTAATCAGAGACAAATTAAATATAACATGTAAGAATAAAGCATAAAAAATAACTACAATTAAAATAAAATCCTTAAAGTACTTTGATGCTATTCCTATTGTTGAAAAACCTCGAAACGTAATTTGCACTCCCATTTATTGAATTAAAAAGAAAATAAATTACAAAAACATAATTAATTCTTCTCAAAAAGAGAAAAACTCTAAAACTATGGAAAACTAACAAGGGAAAACTAAAAATTAAGAAAAACTAAAAAAACTAAGAAAGGAGAGAAAGAAAGAGAAGAGAAGATATGTTTTACGGTGTGTTTAGTTATGAAGAGAATGAGGGTATTTATAGGTGAGGAAAGGAATAAAAAGTGGGTGAAAAAATGATTAAAAATGGAGGAAACGCGTAGTAGGTGATGATGACGTCAGCTCACATCAGTGGGTAGGTGGGGCGCGGTGGCGCACGTGGAATGGAGCAGGGGCGTGTGCAGACTGGGTGCTACTGGGCACAAGTGTGCGCAGACTGGGCACAAACGTGTTGGACTGGAGCATGGGCACGTGCGGAATGGGCGTGCTGCGCGCGTTGGTCGGCTGCGTGCGCAATTTCCTCTTTTTTGACATTTTTGACCTTTTTGACCCATTTTGTCCAATTTTTCCATATTTGTTGACTTTTCCTCATTTATTTATGAATATATTTGTGATGTATTGCCTCCAGTATTCTTCTTTGAGTCTTTAAGTTACGTTTTTAAGAGAAAATACTTGAAAAATAATAAAAATACACGTGATTCCGAAAAGACAGATTTATATATTTATATGATAAAATCATATAAATATATATATTTTTAATCAATTAATGTGCATAAAATCATGGTAATTTTAGTGTTTTTTGAGCACTCATCATAGCTCAGGGTCAATCCTTGACATGTCTTTTGGTTTCTAAGCAAAGACATCCATATTCCTTTGGAAGAAGTCAACAAGAACCGCCTTTCTCACCTTGTCCAAGCTTGAATTTAATTTTAGTGCCCGTCTTTCTCCATCTCCGAGTTCAACCAACTCAACCTTATTTGTGCTTCCAACTAGTGATGTCTTCAATCGCCCTCAACAATATTGAGTAAAAATTAATTGTTGTTTTGTGTTGACTTGTTTCATGGTCACGTTATAACAAATACGAATCTTTTCTTGATCTCCTCGAATTTCCATAACACCATGATCAATAGGGTATTTTATTACTTGATGAAAAGTAGATGGAACAACTCTCATTTTATGTATCTATAGTCTTCCTAGTATCAAATTGCAATGGGTAGGTATGTTGACTACCACAAAGCTCACCATCATAATAGTTCATTTAGCCATTATGGGCAACTAGATTGTTCCCAAGGCATATGTCGTACTATTGTTGAACCCTACAAGAGGCATTTCTTTTTTCATTACATCCTCCCAAAGTATGGAGGGTGGACAAGAACATAAGGTCGATCGAACATCCAATATCAACCAATATATGATAGACATAGCATAACTAACTCTCAATATTATGAATAGAGGATGTCTTCGTCATTAAATGTTATTGAGGTACTAGAATACTTTCTTTATAGGCTATACATCCTAGTGACAATTTCACTCCGCGCCTTTTGGCATCTCTCTTTTAAGCATTACTAGACACATTATTTAGGCCAGGTTCTCTATGGATAGAGTGTATTATTCAAAAATTATCATCTATTTGGGCAATCTACCTCCCATCCAGAACTGTAGGTATCTGAGTTACTTCTCTGATTGACTTGATCTCATTTCTTAAATTACTACCACCCACTAGATCATCGAGGTATCCTTTCGATAACAACTATTTGATTTCCTTTTTTAAATGTCGATAATCCCTAGTGTCATGTTCGATGTCTTTATAGAACGTGCACCATTTTTTGGTGTCTCTGTTCAATGCCCTCATTCAAGAATGACATCTAACATTTTGTTCTTCCTCCATCTTTAAAACCATTTTGGCCCTCTAAAGGGTGAAAATGATCTACAAATGGACCCAGGTTCCTGTTCCAAGAGTTTCCACATCTGTAATTATATCCTACAAATATTTTATGGTTTTGTTGCTCCATTTTCGTAAGCCTTTTTGAACACAACTCTCTTTTTTGCTTTCCTTTTATGGTCATAGGTGTGCTCCATCTCTCTTTTCTTAATGATTTTAACTCCCTTTTTTCGTTAACAAACTTTTGCACCTCTTCATAGGCTTCTTGCATAGTCTGAGGTACCATTTTTGTCAGTTCAAGAAAAAGGTTTGAACTTCTTAACACACATCTTCTAATTTCTTAAATATCGATTGAGTCTGATCAATCATATATTTCCATCTTCTCTTTGCAAAATCTCTTCATAAATGCTTCAAAATATTCATCCACATTCTGAACTATAGAAAATAGGTGGTGAGCCTTTTTCTTTAATTCCTTGTTATGGGCATCATAGGTCAGGAACAATTTGACTAGTTCAATGAAAGAAGTGATACTACTAGGTCTCATATCACTGAACTATTTTCCAATTGAATCATATAGAGTAACTAAAAAGAACTTACATAACATCGCATCCCTTTTGTCACGAGGCATGTTGAGGGGAAACATGATAGTTTTGAAGAGTGGTACATGGGAAATAAGGTCCTTTATTCCTTTATAACCTATATATATATATAAAAGATACAAACTTCTTTTGAAGTTCACTCAGTTCGATCGCTTATGAAAAAAAGTAAACTAGTCAGTTGCCTACACACTATGTTAAGGTTAGTTTGAGCTTTCCCTATATTTTGTTTCTTTATTTATTCCTCCAAGGCCAATACTTTGTTTAACCATAACAACTTTTCTTCTAGTGCCAAGTCAAGCTACCCTAATAGATGTGTACACTTTGTTCTACCACTTGGGTTGATGTTAGTCTATGATTTGCACAGTCACGAACTATATTTGCTTGATCATGTAAATGCCTATTCCTTTCATAGTCAACCAATATTTTATTGAACTCTTCACTTCACCCTTTTTGTTCATGCATTCTCACCATTAGTTCCAAGTCCAGGTCATATAGGGATCACTTGACTCATTTCTTCCACTTTCCTCATCAATTCTAGATTTTCTCTCTTCATCTCACTTCGCATCTCCACCATGGACTTCTTCATGTCTTGTACTTGTGATAGTAGCTCTTGATTCAGATTCACCACCTTGATATTACCATTAGTCGTGTCTTCTACAACCCTAAAAGAGTTAACAACCTAGTACATGCAGTACCATGGTAAGGAGATTCATACTCCTTAGTGACTCAATTCTAAACCGCAGCAATAGAAAAGAACACACCTAAACAAATAATACAACAAAAGCACAAACAAAATAATATTAGTTATGCATATGACCAAAAAACAACATATATTATATAAAAAGTGAAATTTGGGGAAATAGTAAATACTTTTTAATCAAAGTTTAAGCTATAGTATATTGTAACATACACACCCTAAACTTTGATTGTACTAGCTCAACAAAGGATCATGTATAACAAGCAATGTAATGATGTAAACCCACATAGAGACTGTATCTATGTGGTAACTTCCTCATATTTCTTAAGGCAACCACTCAATAACAAATAATCTACTAAATAATAAACAAGTTATAACTATGATAGAAAATAAAACCATTATTACCTTTATCAATTGAAACTTCTATCTTAACTGCCTACTACTACTCTCACTTGTTGCTTCAACAACGTCTTGATTCAACACTTAAATCTGACTCTTCTCCAGAGTAAACACCAACCAATGTAGTGTGATTGGTAAACATAGATCAATAACATAGAGTGTTGAAGTTGATAACTTTAAGGAATACACAATCCTTCACGGATTTCAAATCGTGTACTCAAGCCACACAATCAAACCATGTACACGTACTAATAACGATTTGATCTCTTAAATCACTAAATGACCTATAGTCAAAAATAATCTCACCAAAATGATTTTCAAAATAGATATAAATCTTAGTATGAATTATAGTAGTGTTTTGACACTTGAAAAAGTGGGTAAGAAATAAGTGAAATAGGGGGTATTTATAGCACTTGGGTTTGACACCTTGCCAACCACCTTGCCAAGGTTGGTGGTGAGTTCAATGGAAAGGTCCATATCAAGGTACTAAAATGTCACATATTTTTGTTCCAAAATTACAGAGTAACACTAGAAATACTCATATCCAAAATGAACTAAAAACACAAGTGAGATTGTCAACTTGCTCGTCTCAACTTTGCATGAACGCTACCAAAACAAACCCCTTGGTGTGTGTAAATATAGTTACATAAAAAGTTTTTGTAACTATATATATGTGTGAATTACTAATATGTATTAACCAACCTTACACAGATGAAGATAAAAACACTAAGTAAAATAAAGCACATCATGTTTTGTACATAGGAAGCCAACATATAAACACGAGTACAGTAAGACTTACACTCTTGTCTTTTGACTTTCCCTATCAAAACACTGCATAAATAAATACACATTCACATCTGTCATGAGACAATCATGAAAATATCTTAAGGTGTTTGCTCCCATGAATGAAACTTCAACACACATCCGAACCTAAAAGACACATCTACACCAAGTGCATCCATCTTGTGCACTCCATCCATCTTCAAGTATCAAATCATCCATACTATCACTCAGAAACACCAGGGTCTTAGTACCACTATAAACAAACTTAAATGAACCTCAAAGATTTCACTATACACATGTAACCTACACATTTGAAACAAACACATACCCTGTGAATGTATCATACAGAAACAATGTGTAGATAAACAATATACTATGATGCTACATGTACACAAGTAAACACTGATAGGAAACTAATACAAGAAAAGTACACCACTCTCCTTGACTTTATGCAAGACTCCCTTTGAATGTATACAAGTCAAATGACAGTATGTAGTGAAATCTTAGCATCACAACCCATGCATCACACGGTATGGTAACAAACATATAGTTGTGCACAGACACTTCTACTCCTTTTAGACACAGAAAGTCAATGAAACAACCTTATATGAAGGAGAAAAGGTATGCAAAGATTCTATAATTCAAAAAGCAAGATGCAAAAAAAAACATTTGTTGAACACCAGTAACTTATATTTATTGAACAAAAAAATGTTTTACAAAGATAAGTAGACAAGCAACTAAAGCAAAAATTCATATATAAGATCAAAACTCTACGTCTCCCTCTCTAAAATCATCATCTTCTTTAAAACCACTATGAAAAGACTATCTAGGATCAGAAAGGCTAGTGGGTGGTGTTGTAGTAGATTGTGGGATGAGAAAATTATTAGCAAATTAATCAAAAGAGTTATCGATCTCAAATGGAAGAATGAGCTTATCTCTACCATACATAGTAAACATGTTAAACAAAGATTCAAATGAAAAAACACCAAAGTGAAGAGGTCTAGTATTAGTAGGGAAAGGTTTAGTAGAATTAGAAGAGATAGGTGAACCATGAAAAGGTGATACCACAAGATGATAAGAAGCCATAACACTCTGAGCATAGGCATAAAAATGGTGCATATCAAGGATAGTCCAATTCAAAGTTTGTAACTCCTAAACAATAGTAGAAAGGAGAGTTTTGGATTTCATTCCAAGAGAGATAGAAGTGGAAGGAGTAGAGGAAACAAGAGTGGACTCATAATGAGTTGACTAAGTAGTATTCGTAGAATAAAATTAAGAAGGGTAGTAGAAGAATACCGAGAACTACAACTATTAGACAAAATAATGTATGAGAAAATAGGTCTAATCAAATTATTGAAAGTAATGTTATGAAAAATAGTAGAACCCTACCTAGATATTAAAGAAGGGTAGCGAAGTGTAGAAGAAGGTGGAAAAATAGTATGAAAAATGATAGTTCTATAGATCAAACCAACAAGATCTATATCATCACCATTTTGAATCATCCAGAGGAAGTGTCCTTGGCACGAAGGAATATAAAAAAGATGGGAACGAGGATGAATAACAACATATGCAATAGTATTAAGAGAACGACTATGGGCAGAGGAGTTAACAATAGAGCATTAATAGTAAAAGAGTGGCTAGGCCCTACCAGCTGGTTAGCCATTTCTTCATAATTGTGAGCATTCACAATATCAAATTTAAAAAGGTAAAAGGAAGCAATATTTTCAAATTCAAAAGGGATGACAAGAAATGAAGGAAACTAAACAACAGGAAGAGATAATAATTTATGAATATCATCCCAAGAAAAGGTAACTCTATGTCCTCTAAGGAAAAAATAAGTAGAGAACCCAGTAGTAGAAGCATGAGGAAGGGAAGTATAGAATTCCCTAACAAACTCTTCATTATAAGTAATTCAAAGAATAGGATGAAAGCGAGGAAAAGTAAGCAAACCTTCATTTGAGTTCTCGAAAATTGTGAATATTAGAAGGATGCTCTACAAGAATAGGCACACTACCAAAGGGATTGGTAGACTCAGGTTGCTTTGACATATTATTACTTCTAGAATACATTGGAGCCATATTTGGTAAAAGTGAAAAGGTAGAATACATTGGTATAGCAAGAAGAGAAGGAAGTTATTCAAATGTGTGAAGAAAGTAGGCTTTAAGGGTACCTTATAAAGGCTTACAATGACCTCACTACATACCTTGCCAACCACCTAGCTGGAGTATTTGGCTAGCCACATGGCAAGGTAATGTCGAGCACACTGGAAAGCTATGTGGTGAGGTGGGGAAAAAAAGGGAAAAATAGGACCATATAGATTAGCAAAAGAGACTAATACAATCAATGTAAACATCCACATAACAATTGATCCATAATGCATTCAATTAAGGGTATGACCAATTTTTTGTAGAAATGTATTATGTGTTATATGCTAAAAAAGTTTAATCTATGAGCCATTAAGAAAAACTTTTGTGATACAAGCAAATAGAAATGTAGAATCAAGTAAACCGAGCTTTATAAGTCCATATTTAGTCTCTCTCTCTCCACTAATGTTAGGGAAATATTGGAAATATTTAAACATAGGCACACCTTTAGTTGACCACAACTTACAACTTAAGTGAAGAGCTTACAAAGATAAGAAGTAAACCAATAAACAAAGGTTCTTCTACTTGTATTCATCGAGATTTAAACACTAACAATTTTCCCAAACATGGGATCTTTATCATTTACGTCTTAGTATTCATTATGTCTTAGTAGGATTTATCATTTTCACTTTAGAGGGTGAAAAGAGATGAAGAGATAACATAGAGGCTCAAAAGGGGAGACCGAGGGTAAGGGACCATAATGGCAAGAAAAGATCAAATGATTCAAGGATGACATAAATCCTCTTTCTATCCAAGAAATACCTAGAATTTCATCTCGAGAGATACTAAAAGTGGATCCTAGAACTCCTTAGAAATATACAAATCATCAAAGTAAGACATCCATATGAACTTCTCAAAATAATCATATAAATTTACAATGTTTTGCAAGTGAGAAAAAAATGTTCTTTTTAAATTGAACACAAGAATTTAGTCATATAAGAGCTTAGGGAATACATATGTCAAAACATCCACATTTCCATTTAAGTCAAAAGCATCTCATCTATAAAAACACTATGGTCACACAAATATTTTCACTAAAGAGAAAACAATTGGATAGAGAGATTTGTAAAATTGTCTCAGAAAGAGAGAGAAAGGAAAAATAGAGAATGCCAAAGTAACAAACATAATATTTTTGATTTTTAATAAAGTAATCAAAGATGAGATCAAACAAGTAGAAAAACAATAAAAGACATGTATAGAAAGACTACAAGCACATAAGAGAAAAGAAATGAGCAGTTCAATCCCAAGCATATCACCAAAAAGAAACAATGATCAAATATCATCCATCCATTTAAAGTATTTTCAAGGGGAAACTAATTTAGAAAATAGTCTTTATGTCATATGAGTAATGGAGTATATGGAGTATATGGTACTTAAGGCTTGTTTTGTTTATTATTTCTCGAAAATCATATTGAGTTACTCATATAAACTGGACTAGGTTGACTATTAAGAGCTACTTATTTCTTTCTGCACTATACCTCAAAAGCATAATACATCCTGCTTAAATATACTCAAAAGAGCAACGATAACTATAGCATGTCATAGATGATAAGGTGAACAATGAGGAAAGCTCCAAGTATTACTTCTCACATATATAGGACACTGCCTAGCAAGGTGGCTACCAATCGCGTATAGAAAACAAGCACAAACAATGGAATTAGAGAATCTAGGTCCCTGATTTCGAGATTTGGTACAAGCTAGAAAGGTAGAATAAGTACTTATATCAAATTTCACACGAGGAAGAGTAATCAATTTCTCATAGAGTGGCCTTAAATGCTCAAGTTCATTACAATAAAGACAAGTATCAATAGTAGTATATAAAGGTAATAGACCAACACTAGATCAACGAGAAGAGCTAGCCTTAGGTGAGGATTTCACTATGCTAGAAGAGTCTGGTTGAGAAGACACAACCAACTTACCGTTTGGGTCAGTAAATATAGATTTTAGCTTTGAATTTGATTGGAAACTTTAATAAACTTGCTAAAACAACCCTTAAAAGTAGAAACCTTTTCCCTATAGCCAATATATTGTTTGTCCCCAAACATCTTAGTGTTGTTAAGGATGTCATTTAGGTTCTTAGAGCTAGCCATAATTTTTCTCAATCCAAATGTAGAGTAGGCTAGGTCCCTTTCACTAACTTTAATTTTATTCTTTAAGGAAATAATCAAATCTTCCTTTTCTTTAAGAACAGACTCAAGATAAGTTGTAGAGTTGTTTAAAATTCCAACTTTCTAGTTTAGTTGATTAATTTTAGCTTTCTTTTTGGAAAGAGAATAGGTTATGTATTCCTTTATACTCTCTAGGACTATAATTTTATATTTCAATCGTTCAACCTTGGCATTTTGATTAGGAGATGGATCAAGGATGATAAAAAAAATTATGACTTCACTGGAGATGAGAACCTTCATTTATTCCTCAAGCTTCTTCACTTTTTCTTAATTTGCATTAAATTCCTCAAGCAAGTCTAAATATCTCTTTTGAATAACCTCACATATTTTGATGAGGTCAAGTTATTGATTGTCATTAGAAGACTTCTTGTCCTCTATGTTTTTCTTTAAAGTGCATATCTCGCGCTCTTTTTCATTAGGCTTTCCAAATCCTTTTTATTTTCCTTCTCAAACTTGATGTGCACCAACAAGAGTGCATTGTGAGAATCAAGTATCATCTTGTACATCATCATCATCATCATCAGCTTCAACTCCCACCATTTGAAAATCTGAGGCAACACTTAAAGGATCAATGGAATTACTGGAGGCAATGAAGTCAATAAAAGTAGTGTCATCCTCGTCAACACTATTAGTACTATAGTAACCTCGGCTTTCATGGTACATTCTCTCATGCTAATTTTGCTTCTAAAAATACTATGCAGCAATGTCTCCTAGCTTTCCACATTCAATACACTTTATTTTATTCAAGTAACTTTTGCTCGTCGTCTCAAAACAATTTTCTAAGTCTTTATCATCTTTATTAGATCTTGAGATTTTGGAACTTGAAATATCTCTCTTAGTAGTCCCAAGAGAAGGTTTCTTCTTTCTAAAGAATCTTGTAAATCTTTGAGCAAGGGATTCCATTCCTTCTCATCTGGATCAAAATCATCATTTTCACCACATATGATACACACATCTTTGATTGGTTTACTTCTTTTAATAGTCTTAAAGGGAAAGTTTCTTCCCTTCTCTAAAGTAATCTGCTCTTGTCTTGGTAAAAGGCGATGCACTCTTGTAAGTCACCAACTAGTTTATTTGCATTAAGCTCACTTTGTCTATACATTGACTAGAGTACAATGACCTTAGTGTGAAATCTATAAGGTAGACTGGTAATTATTTTTTCAATATGTTTTTCTTCACTAATTGGTCTACTTAGGTTGAGACTAATTGATAATATTGGAGAATCGTGCATAAAACTAGTCGAAGGTCTCATTTTCTTGCATAATGTACAATTCAAAATCTCTATTTAGGCTCAACATTCTAGATCTTTATCGTAAAAGTATCTTCATGAGTTGTTTTTTCAGAATATCCCAAGCCTATATGAAGTTGTATGACTATGATTCCTTTGGTATTCATAAGGTGATATAACTTTAATGATAGCATATAAACCTTTATTGTTCCATTCAGAATCCTTGGATTTTGACTTGGTCTATTTGATCATAGGTTTTGGGATAACAATATTGTCAAGTAGTGTAATAATGGGGTATGAGATAACAGTGGATTTTTAGGACATATCTAATATAGAGAGAGGAAGTATAATTGAATTAATAATGATGCTTAGTATTCTATTGACTATATATGAGGATATATACACGAGGCAATCATTTGAAGGGTCCATGTAGTGTTAAAATATACATTCAAGTAAATATAAATTACTAAACACATCTAGTATTTGCTTTCAAAGTATAAATATTAATCAGATTTGCTCCTCAATAAAGATATGTAGGACATTTCCAAACACATATATTGTGTTTTTTATTGGACTATATATTGTGTTGATCTATATTAGTGAAAAGTACACAATCTACTCCACTTTTTACAAACTGTGATAAAAATTTCCTTATTGACTAATTACAATTGAATTTTGACTAAATAATATTTTGTCTAATTTGATATTCTAGAATTAGAGTTCCAATTGACTAGAGTTTGGTTGGTCATCAATCCAATCTGTTGAAGCCAAATTGGACAATGGTCCAATTAGTTTGATTTTGATTGATCAGTGACCTTACAAATTGGAGCCGAATTGGACATGTGTTCTGCTAAACTTGACAAGTATCCAAGTATTTGGATTTTGTTCAATTGATGAGTCTACTGATCGTAGCCAAATTAGACAAGTTTATTTATCCAAATTATCAAACTTCACCCTTTTCCATGTTCATATGCTATTGCTCGATTTATAGGAAATTATGAATATCAATTATGTGATAAAAATATTTTGTCGAAACTATATTGGTTGCTGTTGGAATTGATTCAATTTATAGAAAGAGAAATTAGAGAAAAGTCAGAGAATTGTGTGAGAACGTGTGGCTCTCTTATGAGGCCCATGTATATATAGAATACTACATGTACACGTATTGATTACATAAAGTATATACATCACAGCGTGTTAGAGGGGTATAAAAGTAAAAGAAAATATCTTTAGCTTGAGGTCGACCACCTCATAGCTCGGGCTAGTCGTTTACCTTCCAACACCAAAACTCGCATGCCTATATGGGTCTCACTTATAAGTATGGTTATGGGTATAGGCATAGGTAGATCCTTTCTGATAACTCAAACTGTTAGTTAGATCAGGCTTAGGGTTGATCTATATGTCCAAATAGTTGCTTATGCATCGTCAATTTATCTTGTTGAAAATTTTGATGAATGTGAAGTCCCAAACAATTATTAAATTTGTATGTGTGTTATATTCTCTGATTGAATAGAAGCATTTTCATGTGAAATTTTGTGGAGAAGAACAAATTATTGTTCCAAGTTCTTGGTCATGAAATCTAAATTTAGGGATTTGGAGTTTCCTTAGATTTTATTTTTATTGATTATATTTTGGTGTTAGACTTTGATTTAGGAATTCTTCTTGTATTCAAACCAAATTTTGCTACATATTTTGAAATGTTACTTAAAAAAACGTTCTTGCTATATAACAAATTACAATTTTTTTTATTAAAGTTATTCCTAATCTAAACTAAGGGGAGTAAGAAAGGGATTTTTAAAACCACTAATATTGGTGGGTGAATTGTAAATAATGCATCAAGAACAATCTTATAGTAGAATATCACCTTTAACATTAGATTAATAGGTGATTTGCAATAAGGTATAAGTTGGTAATAAAAAGGAATTAAAATTTTTATGGTCTCAATTAACATTTATGTGTACATTGATATTGTTGCCAAAGCAAACCACATTCAGACAATTTTAAAAAATTATTAGCTTTGATAAAGAGCACCCCATATTTTTTTCCCATTAAATTAGTTGTGAAAAATAAATTCTAGTTGTATGAAAAGTATATTGAAAAATAAATAAAATATTACTCTTAGGTGATGTTCGGTTGGAGGGAATGGAAAGGAATCAGAATTAATTCTTTCCATTTGTGTGTTTGGTTGGGTTGAATAGAGGGTATGGAATGGAATCGATTACTACAAGAGAAGAAATCAAAATTCATTCTCTCCCCTTTAGGAATCATGATTCCATTCTCATCTCAATTTTTTTCCAATTTTACCCTCACTCTAAATATAACCTTAAACTCAAAACTCAAATCCCCAAACCCAAAACCCAAAACCCTAAATCCAAATTCTAAAACCGTAAACCCTAAATCCTAAACCTTAAACCCTAAATCCCAAAACCCAAAATCCTAAAACCTAAATCCCAAAACCCTAAACCCTAAATCCCAAAACCCTAAACCCCAAAATCCTAAATCCTAAACCCTAAAACCTAAAACCTAAAACCTAAATCCCGAAACCCTAAACCATAAACCCCAAATCCCAAATCCCAAAACCCTAAACCCTAAAATCATAAACCTCAAATCCCAAATCCCAAAACCCTAAACCCTAAAACCATAAACCTCAAATCCCTAAACCTTAAACCCTAAACCCTAAATTCTAAATCCTAAAACCCTAAACCCTAAATCCAAAATCTCAAATTCTAAAACCCTAAACCCTTTTTAGAAAAATAATAATTTTAACCCTAAATCTTAACCCACAAATATAACCCTAAATCCTAAACCCCAAATCCTAAATCCCTAAACCCTAAATCTCAAATCTCAAACCTCAAAACCTTAAACCCTATTTAGAAAAATAATAATTTTAATAATATATTTTCTTTTTAATTAAGTAATAATTATTTAGAAAAATAATAATTTTAATAATGTATTTTGTCTAACAAAAAAAATAGTAATTAAATGACAATATTGAAACTTTATTGAATGTAGAGATATTAAGGTAATTTATAGTTTTTTTCATTCTATTCCAATGACAAACAAAACAATGTAATCCTGATTCCGATCTTTATTCCAGTGGTGAAACCAGACAACATTATTTTCTTTCTATTTCATTCTGATTCTCATTCTATTTTGCGAATCAAACACCACCTTAGTATTTTTTGCGGTGAAACAAAAAGTATCAATCTAAGATTCGATGCCTCACGTTGGCAACCTTATCCTAATTTTAAAATTGATCTTCTGAATTTTAAAACCCTTCCTTCGTAAATAATTCGTTATTTAAGAGTGTTTTATTTTTGTTCTTTTCAATAAAAAAATAATATATATTAATTTTTGTAAAAAAATTTAAAAAAATATTTATTTATATTTTTAAAAAAAATTGTTTATATTTTTTTAAATAAATTAAAAATAAAATTTTATCTATAAAATAAATTATAATATACAATTAAATTATTTTAAAATTTCATTATTACCTTATGCCAAATTTGAATATTTCACATTTGGTCCTATCAAGACGCGACAAATATTAGAACATAACTTAAAAAACGACAAGTTGTAACTTGGAAGACCCAAAATCTTTTTATTTTTTATTTTATATTTTTATTCAACGCAGGAGCCAAAATCTTCTGCTCTCAATTATCTTATATATCAAACTCGATATCCAATCAACATCTCCTTATAAGTCAAATAAGTTCCTCAACGTTACTTTATAAATTAAAAAAATGATACATTTTAATTTTAAAATAATATAATTTAATTTTAAAATGAGTATACATTAATCCAATAATTTTGAATCTTTATTATTAAAATATTTATTTTTTGAAAGTTATATAGTTAAAATATTATATTTAAAAGTAATAAAATTAAAAAACCTACCTCATCCTTAAAAAATTGAAGAAAAGTAAAAACAAAAATTACTATTAAAATTTTAAAAAACAAAAACAAAAACTCTTATATTTTTTACAAATAATTTTGACATATAATTTAATTTTTAACACAATCTAATTAAAAATTATATAAATTAATTATAATTATTTAATTAAATATAATTTAATATCATTTTTATTATATAAATTTTAAATATTATTTTTTATAATATTTTAAAAATTTATTCATTTACTTATTATCTTTAACCATTTGGTAAAGAAATGCAATTAAATTTATATTTTTTATATTCTATCGTATTAAAAATTTATTTAAATATATAATTTGAATATTTTATGATATTATAATTATTTTATAAATTAAAATATTGGATATTATTAAATAATATAGTAAAATCTGAAGTGTAAATTAGGTAAAAATTATCGTTTCCTTTTCATCTATAAATAAAAGCCCGCTGGAATTTACATACATAAGAGAGAGAGGAAACACCGATAGATCTGAAGCTGGGGGAGAGAAAGCGTCCGATCAAACTCGGACGGTCCAGATCTTCCGGTGGCTTCTTGGCATTTCTCTCCGATGAATTTTGCTGCAGTGGTTATGCTAAGCAATAATAGCCAGCCTCACCAGCAGAGGGTTAGCGTCGATCAGTTGGAGTTGGAAAAAATGGAGATGAAGACGTGGACGACGACGACCATAACTATTAATAAGAATAAAAGCCATGGTTGATGAGTTACGAGGAGTTGCCGGAGTCTTTGAAAGACAACGAGTACATTTTAAATTATTATAGATGTGAATGGCCATTGAAGGATGCTTTCCTCAGCGTCTTTTCTTGGCACAACGAGACCTTGAACATCTGGACGTGAGTCAAATTTCTTGAGAAATTTCTTCTTTTTTAAATTTTTTGGGTGATGGAGCTTAATGTTTATTAATTTACTTGTTTGATTCTATAATGAATATCGATGGCAGACATTTATGGGGTTTTTTTGATATTCGCTGGATTGACGGTGGCGAGTTTGTTGGATAGGCCATATGAAGGAGGCTTGCTATGGAGAGTTTCGAGGTGAGAAGGAGAAAGGGCACTTTAATGTTAATTCTTGGTTCGTTTAAGGGTCTTTTGGGCAATATGAACTTTCCTTGACATCTCCTTGTTTCTGGAGCAGAACTTCAGATATGATGAGACAGGATTTCAATATCTCAAGTATCTTATTTCCGGTGAGTTCTTTTAATTCTTGGCCCACCACACAATCAGGGACGTGAGAGGGGAACATGACCCTTCTCAATTTTTTTATTATGATTTTATTTTATTTTATTTATAAATATATTTTTTATTTTAAAAAATATATAATATTACGTATTTTAAAATTTATTATTTAATTTTTTTATAGTAAATATTCATTTATATTCTATATATACTTTTTATTTATATTTTATTATTATATAATTTTTATTAATCAAAATAAAATATAATAACAAAAGTTTTTATATCTTTTTATAATTTTTTTAAAAATTACCTTTAATAACCTCTAAAATTTATATATAATAATAATAATATATATATTAATAATATTTAACAAAAGATAAATTTTATTATTAAATAAATTTAAATAGTCATAATTAAACTCGAATATAATCGAATTAAATGACGTTTAATGTAATGTTATTTTATGATTACAAGTTTTAAATATATAATTTTATTATTTTAATTATATTTAATAACCTTTAAAATTTATATATAATAACAAAAACAAGATATTAATAATATTGAATGAATTTAATTAGATAGAGTTTAATATTAAACGAATTTAAATAATGATAGTTCAATTTAAATATAATCGAATTGAATAGGGTTTAATGTAATGTTATTTTGTGACTACTCGTCTTAAATATATAATTTTATTATTTTAATTAAATTTAAGTAGTTTAATTTTTTAACTTTTCTTAAAAAATAATACATTTTATATTATATACGATTTAATTATTTCGTATTATATTATATATAATTATATAAATACTTATTATTATTTATATCACGTAATATTAATATTATTTATTTTTATATTACATAAATTTTTTTACATATTTATTATAATTTATATTATTTAATTTCTTTTTTTAATACGATAGTTATATTATTTAGTTTTATTATAGTTTAATTTACTTAATTTTAAGTTTTTTTATTTTATGTGGATAAAAGTATATATTTAACATATAATAAGTGTGGTGTAATATTGGAAAATATTAAAAGTTATAAATTTTTGAAATAATCCAACTCTTTTTTTTATTATCTTATAATAATTCGATGGAAAATTTTATAAATTTTACTAGAATTATTTATAATTATTTTAAACGATGTTAAGTTTTATTGTTTGAATTTCATGTTCTTAATTCCAAAGGTAGCCTGTGACTTGTGATATTAGAGAAGAAACTTAAGCTGAAAGCTCATTTTATCTTAACATACAGTAGTCTGAATTAGCCATTCTACAAAAAAATGTTTAAAAATAGTATTATATATAATAAGTAATAGCCACCGAACAGTAAGTGCCAATCAAATGATAGATGTAATACCACTTTTTTTTTTCTTTCTATGTATATGTAATACCAATCTAAAAGTCGTGTTATTAAGAACACTTTTAAAGAGAAATAAAAAGTAAGCTGTAAGTTGAGTTTGTCAAACTGTGATTGGGTCGATGAAAGCTTAAGTAGTGTTTTCTTTTTTTACTTGAAACGATAAGGATGTGGGGTTTGATATAAAATTTGAATGTGAAAGCGTGATAAGCACTGATGAACGAAAACCGGCATCGCCGATCTTCGCAAATACTTTGGTTTTAATATTTATAAAACTCTCGCAAGTGCACGAATCATTTCGAAGAAAATGATAAGTATACTCCCAAGGTCGATCTAAGGAAGGAATGTATGTGGTTTTTAATTTATTATTCAAACTTCTAAAAACGAAATTAAATCCTAAACATCCTGTCACGATATTTTGGGGTTTTTGTGTTTTTAATCTACTTACATAAAAATAAACATAGATTCAATAAACATTTATGCAAATTTTATCATTTATAATGGCGGAGTATTTATGGATATAATAACTAAGTTAATTATGCTTGCTCATATTATCTAGGTTATTAAGGATATGAATTGATATTTATTGATTCTCCCTTTTTTGTATGAATACCACCTTTGGTGGGGTTAGATATTCTTTGTTAACTAAACAAATCAATTAACACCTATGGGTGGGGTTGATAACTAATTTGCTTAATTAAATTAATTCCTTTTTCTAAGAGATTGAAAATGAACCATTTAAATGCCACCTTTGGTGGGGTTAGACAGTTTAAACTTTATTCAAGGTGTCCAAATTAAACCCAAGAATTTAGTTATCCGAGTACTAACTTTCAAGTTTTAAAACCACTACCGAAAACATGTTGTCAATACATTTTCAGATAATAATTCTTATAAAAACTTTTGAAATAGAGCTTCACTCTAACTACCGGGCGATTGTACCATCAAATAAAAGAGCACTACTCTAAATCAGACCGGATAACTAAACCTTAAAATCTAATTTTCAGGTTTAAGTTTGTAATGAAAAATAATATATTTCTCTCTAACATTCTTAATATAAAATCATGAATAAAAATAAAATCAATTCATTTTAGAGATTTTTACCTATTTAATATTTCGCAAGCATAACAACGTTATTATTACATCATGTTTACTAAATAGCCAGCACAGTTAAATTTAACCACAGACAAATTAAATATAACATGTAAGAATAAAGCATAAAAATAACTGTAAAGAAAATAAAATCCTTACAGAACTTCGACGCTATTCCCGTTGCTGGAAAAACTCCAAGCGGAATTTGCACTCCCATTTATTGAATCAAAGAGCTAAAATATTACAAAAACATAACTAGTTCTTCCCAAAAAAAGGAAGAACTCTAAATCTAAGAGAAATTAACTAAGAAAAGCTAAAAACTAAGAAAACATAAGAAAAACTAAGAAAAACTAAAGAATCCTAAAAATCTAAGAAAAGAGAGAAAAGAATGTATTTGGAGGTGTTTTTAGGTGTGATTTGAAGTGAATGGAAGGGGGGTATTTATAGGTGAGGATGGAGAGAAAAAATGAGTAAAAAAATGTTAAAAAAATATTAAAAAATGTAAAAACGCGTATTGGACTTGCTGATGTCATCAATGACGTCAGCATGACGTCACAGGGGCGGCTGCACGTGAAAAATGGGGCGAAAACGCGTTGGGCGCGCGGATGGGCGGCTGCTGGGCGCTGCGCGCGCGCGCTGGGGCTGTCGCTGCGCGCAGCTCGGCGCGCGTGAACAGTGCCAGCGCGCTGCGTTGCGCGCAGCTGGGCATGCCAGCGCGCGCGGGCGCGCGCGGGATGGGGCGCTGGGGCGCGCTGGGGCGCGCGCGGCTGGGCGCTGGGGCGCTGGGCTGCGCGCACGGCCGGGCTGCGACGCGCGATTTCCGTCTTTTTGACATTTTTGACCTTTTCGACCCATTTCGTCCGATTTTTCCATGTTTGTTGACCTTTTCTCACTTATTTATTGATATATTTGTGATGTATTGCTTCAAATATTCCTCTTTAAGTCTTTACATTGCGTTTTTAAGCCAAAATACCTGAAAAACAATAAAAATACCCGTGATTCCGAAAAAGACAAATTTATATAAATATATGATAAAACATATAAATATATGTATTTTTAATCAATTAAGGTACATAAAATCATGGTTATTTTAGTGCTTTTTGAGCACTCATCACAACCCCCAACCAGCTTCTTGCTAGTCTCTTAGCAAGAGAAGCGATAAAAGCTAAAAATTAAACTATCCTAAATCACTTTCGTGGATTGAAACGGTTGCATTTAGCCTATGCAACAAGCCGTTAAACCCCTAGGTTGCCCTAGTGGACGAGTTTGAGTCTCGTGAGGGTTTTCAGTAATGATACCCACAAACATTGAACTAAATGTAAAGATAAAAACAATCAAATCAAAAATTAAAATTACAACACAATCAAAAATTAATTTAAGAGTAAAAGAACACAACATATCACAAAAATATCTCATACTTTTTAATGTCTTTTAAGATCATAATTGAAATCTCAAGCATAAGTTATTTTAATCTCTTTAAACAATCATGATTTTATTATAATAATTAGTCGAAAATCATTTTCATATTTCATTTCAAAAATGTATCAATTTAATTTTACCCAATTTCAGTGTCATGAATCAGTATTCGCTTCGACTCTATTCCTCACAAGTCAATACTCTCAAAGCACTGAATCCTATGGGTTCAAACACTCATACTAATTTATATGCGAAAGAGTTGATGTATAGAAATGAACTAATATGTTCGCATATGTATAAAGAATAAAGGCTCAAAGTGTTATTTTAACATTGATCTCATGAAAGGAATCGAATGTATAAATTATAAAGATATCATATACAAAAATTATTTTCATGCATAAATCAAACTCATTAAGAAAGAATTTCAAGATATATGCTTTAACAAATGAAGAAATTGCAATGACTTTTTAGGGAATTACTTCCTATATCTTTCTTTTGTAATTAGCCTTTACTCACAACTTTGTAGGCAATGTGGGTCATAGTATGTAGATGATACTATTTTTTTATCTCTCTATTTTTTTTTTTTTTTTTTTTTTTTTTTTTTTTTTTTTTACTAGAGAGTCAACCCATGTACAGATTGTACATTTTTTTGGATTTTGGTGAGTGGTTAATTTTTTTGGCTTTTCTGTTTGATCTTGGTTTAGGTAACCCCAGATATGTCTTTTTGTTTTTGTAACAGTCATGCATAAATGAGATATAAGCATATACTATCAATTTCTACTCAAATCATTTAATCTAAGCAAAAATAATAATCAAAAATATATGATACTCTATTAAGATGAGAAAAAAAATTCATACATTCAATGCTAATACCTATAGAGATCATCTAAACTTTTTGAATAAATAAGAAATGTGTTTGGAGTAGAAAAAATATATATTTCACTCTGAATAAAAGAAATTAGGCTCAAATTATATCTCACAAGGGTAGTCTCCACTAAAAAAAATTCATAAACACCGATTTTGGGTTTAATATAATTTCCACATTTTATCAAGAAATACTAGTTATGACAAAAACTAACTAATTATCAAAAATAATTACAAAATATTTCATGATATGTTTTCAAAAATTAATCTAACAGTACCAAAGACTTTAACTATTTACTTAAATTTGATTTAAAGATATGATACATTTTTGTGATAATAATTTTTTTTTTATATATAGCATGGTAACTTTCCACCACCCCCAACCTAGAACTTACATTGTCCTCAATGTAACAACTGCAAATTAAAGATAAAGAGAAAAGAGGAGAAAGATTACCTATTTCTTGAGAATGTGTAAGTAGTAATGAAGAAATGCAGGTGCATCCATCATATTCATCATTAAAGTGTATACAGACAGATCGCTGTGAACTTCTAACATCTCAACAAATATTTTAGTTTTAACAATTTTAAAAATTATTCACATACAAGTAAACTAAAATAAACAATAAAATTAAGTAAATAAAACAAATAACAAAAAAATTACCTAACATGATGGGTTGCCTCCCATCCAACGCTTAGTTTAACGTCTTAGCAAGACGTATCTTTTTGGTGCTAAGGGTTACTCAGCCAAATGCAATCCATTTCAGCAATGTTGTTTGGTTCTTCCACATAAGGCTTGACACGATGGCCATTAACTTTGAACGTTTTTTGTGTCTTGGAGTCCAATAGTTCTACTACTCCATGTTCAGATACCTGAACTATTTTGAATGGTCCATCCCATCTTGATCTTAGCTTTCCTGGAAACAATCTCAAACGAGAGTTAAATAAAAGAACTTTCATTCCAGGGTGAAGAGTCTTAGGAACTAGCCTCTTGTCATGATAGCGCTTAGTACGCTCCTTGTATAATTTGGCATTCTCATAGGCTTCATTCCTAATTTCTTCCAACTCATGAAGCTGGAGTACTCGTTTTTCACCTGCTTTATCTAAATCCATGTTTAGCTCTTTAATTGCCCAATAAGCCTTGTGTTCAAGTTCAACTGGAAGGTGGCACGCTTTCCCAAAGATTAACCGGTAAGGGCTCATCCCAATAGGTGTTTTGTAAGCGGTGCGGTATGCCCATAAGGCATCATTTAACTTAAATGCCCAATCCTTCCTTGAAGGACGCACAGTGCGTTCCAGTATTCCCTTGATTTGCCTATTACTTACTTCCACTAATCCGGAAGTTTGAGGATGATATGGAGTAGCTACCTTATGTGTGATGTTGTACTTGTTTAGTACTCCATCAAAGAGTTTGTTACAAAAATGGCTACCTCCATCACTTATTATAGCTCTAGGCGTTCCGAACCTACTGAATATGAAATCTTTCAAGAATTTCACAACAACATTAGCATCATTGGTTTTGGTGGGGATAGCTTCTACCCACTTGGACACATAATCCACAGCAACCAAAATGTATTGAAAACCATTAGATGGGGGAAAAGGACCCATAAAGTCAATCCCCCATACGTCAAAGAGTTCAACAACTAAATTAGATGTCAAAGGCATTTCATCTCTTTTGCTTATGTTTCCTGTTCTTTGACATCTATCACATTGTGCACAAAACATATGAGCATCTTTAAAAAGAGTGGGCCAAAAGAATCCAGACTGTAATATCTTACGGGCTGTCTTTTCTCCTCCAAAATGACCCCCACAATGAAGTTCATGACAAAAAGTCAGAATGCTCTTATGTTCTTCTTCAGGTACACATCTCCGGATGACTTGATCTTGACCAATCTTGTATAAATAAGGGTCATCCCAGAAATAGTCCTTAATAGTTTTAAAAAACCTTTTCTTCTCCTGATATGAAGTGTTAGGTCGCAAAACACCAGTGGCAAGATAGTTTACAATATCAGCGTACCATGGGTTCGGACCTATGAAAAATAACTGTTCATCAGGAAAGGTTTCAACTATATCGTCATTACTCTCATCTTTAAGAGAATTAAAGTCAGAAATCAACCTAGACAAATGGTCAGCTACTAAGTTTTCACTGCCTTTCTTATCCTTGATTTCTAGGTCAAATTCTTGTAAGAGTAAGACCCACCTGATTAACCTTGGCTTGGCATTTGGTTTACTTAATAGGTATCTTAAAGCAGCATGATCAGAATGCACAATCACTTTAGATCCTACTAAATAAGACCGAAATTTGTCTAAAGAGAATACTATAGCCAAGAATTCCTTTTCAGTGGTGGTGTAATTCATCTGGGCATCATTGAGTGTTTTGCTAGCATAGTAGATGACATGTAAACGCTTTTCCACTCTTTGTCCCAGGACTGCTCCTATTGCATAATCAGAAGCGTCACACATTATTTCAAAGGGTAAAGACCAGTTTGGTGCCATTATAACAGGGGTAGATGTGAGTTTATCTTTCAAGGTATTAAAGGAGGTAAGGCAGTCATTGTTGAAATCAAAATCAGCATCTTTGGATAGCAAGTTACATAATGGACGACTTATTTTAGAGAAATCTTTAATAAATCGTCTGTAGAATCCTGCATGTCCCAAGAAGCTTCTTATCCCCTTCACAGATGTAGGGGGAGGTAGTTTGGATATCAATTCAACTTTTGCCTTATCAACTTCAATACCCTTGTTTGAAATTATATGTCCTAAAACTATCCCTTGTTGAACCATAAAATGACTTTTCTCCCAACTAAGGGTTAGATTGCATTCAATGCATCTTTCTAAAACCAAAGTCAATTTATGTAAGCAATCATCAAATGAGTTCCCAAAGACAGAGAAATCGTCCATGAAAATCTCAATGAATTTTTCCACCATGTCCGAGAAAATGGATATCATGCATCTCTGGAACGTGGCAGGGGCATTGCATAACCCAAATGGCATTCTGCGAAAAGCAAATGTCCCAAAAGGACATGTAAATGTGGTCTTTTCCTGATCTTCTGGTGCTATGGGTACTTGATAATATCCAGACAGTCCATCCAAAAAACAGTAAAATTCGTGCCCAGCTAATCTTTCCAACATTTGATCAATGAATGGAAGAGGAAAGTGATCCTTTTTCGTATATAAATTTAGTTTCCTAAAATCTATACACATTCTCCATCCAGTGATTATTCTAGTGGGCACTAATTCACTTTTGTCATTCTTAACAACTGTTATCCCAGATTTCTTTGGTACCACATGCACTGGACTAACCCACTTACTATCTGCAATAGGGTAGATAATCCCTTCTTCTAATAATTTAAGAATTTCCTTCTTAACTACCTCTTGCATGTTTGGGTTTAGTCTTCTTTGGGCCTCTCGTACAGGTTTAGCACCGTCCTCCAAGTTGATCTTGTGCATACACATTGTTGGACTAATGCCTCTTATATCCCCTATACTCCAACCTATAGATTTCTTAAACTGTTTAAGCACTTTGATGAGTTCCTTTTCTTGTGGTTTGGTCAAGGTTGAAGAAATTATCACTGGATAAGTTTCCCCTTCTCCCAAAAACACATATTTTAAGTGCTCAGGTAAGTCTTTGAGTTCAAGTTCAGGTGGATTGGCCTCTTTAATAGATGAAGAACTGGGTAGATTTAAAAGTGTACTAGATTTTGTCATCACTTCATTATTGTCTAGTTGTTCAAGGTACCCCTTTATTTCCTCATCTACATCTTCTTCAACCTTTTCAAGTGTAAGAACGGTTTCAAGCTTGTCTTCTATTCTGGTTCGGAAAAAAGTGTTTTGGACAAGATTATCCAAAGGATCAACATCGAATATTTCATCGATGGCAGAAATAGAAGGGAAAGGTGAAGAATCAAAAACTTTAAAATGAACAGTCTCTCCTAAGACTGTCATTGTCAATTTTCCATCTTGGACATCAATAATAGTTTTAGTAGTTGCCATAAATGGTCTACCAAGCAATATTGTGTGCTCTCTGTCCAATGCTGGATTTTCTTGCATATCCAGAACCACAAAGTCAACAGGTATTATCAGTTTGTCTACCTGTACCAAAACATCCTCAACTATTCCCTCTGGATATTTAAGAGATCTATCTGCAAGTTGAAGGGACATAGTTGTGGGTTTTAAATCCCCTAGATTGAGTTGTAAGAATATAGAGTAGGGCATCAAATTTATACTAGCACCTAAATCAAGCATTGCTTTAGCAACCTTCTTATCCCCCATAGTTATGTTTATAATAAAACTTCCAGGGTCTTTCAACTTAGGGGGTAGTTTGTGCTGAAGTACAGCGCTAGAAATTTCTGATACTACTACTCGTTCATTCTGTTCATACCTCCTTTTCTTAGTGTTCAATTCTTTGAAAAACTTGGCATATGAGGGCACATTCATGATCACTTCTAATAGTGGTAAATTGATATTTACTTTAGAGAGCATATTAAAAAGATCATTGAATTGCTTATCTTGTTTGGATTCTTTCAACCGGTGGGGAAAAGGTACTTGTATCTGGTGTGGTTCTGTTGTCTTTTGAATTTTGGGGGTGTCAGATGACCCCCCAATGAGTTTTTCAGAAGGCTTGTTAAGTTTAACACTTGTCTCTCCTTTTTGCGAGATTAGAATATCGCCTTCTTTGTTACCGGAACTACAAGGTAGATTGTTAGAGATTTCAGGTAAACTGGTATTGACTACCTTACCACTTCGAAGGGTTCTAACATCCTTTGCTTGTTCTGGTTGACTGGGCAACTTTCCTGGTTCTTTCTTTTGCATTTGTTCAGCCAGTTGCCCAACTTTAGATTCAATCCTTTTAACCGAAGCCTCCATGGTGTTCAACCTTTGATTAGTCATCAATTGGTTGTCACGACTAACTTGAATAAAAGCATTCAAGCTATCTTCTAAGGTTGGCTTAAAAGATTGGCTTGGTGGGTAAGGGTGGTTGTTATCTGACCTTAGTGTTGGATATTGGGTGTAGGCTGGGTGATTATAGGTGTTTGGATGATATCTTTGAAAAGATTGAACTTCCTCTATGGCATCGACACTAGAATCACAAGTATTTGAACAATTATGAGTACCATGCCCAATTGAACAACACACTTCACATACCTCTTGATTTGAAATTTGGTGAGAAGTGAGGAATTTCACTTGTTTAGTCAATTCAGCAAGTTGCAAGGTTATCTCATTATCAGAGCCGACTTCATTGACCTTTGCTTTCCTTCTACCACCTCTTTGTTGGGAATTAGAACCCAACAGCTCATAAAGATTATAGGTTTCCTCTGCGGTCTTTTCTCCTACAGCACCTCCAGCAGCATTATCAACCATGTATTGACTCTGTAGTGTCAATCCATCATAAAAGAATTGGTTTTGTAGCTGTAAGGGAAAGCTATGATTTTGACATTGAATGAAAAGGAGTTTGAATCGTTCCCAAGCTTC
The DNA here is from genome assembly GCA_037013495.1 of Hippophae tibetana. Classification (NCBI taxonomy): domain Eukaryota; kingdom Viridiplantae; phylum Streptophyta; class Magnoliopsida; order Rosales; family Elaeagnaceae; genus Hippophae; species Hippophae tibetana. The sequence continues at coordinate 50,563,295 of CM072804.1, read as the reverse complement.
ATGAAAGGGCTCTTCATTCATTTGAGAAAATGTTGCTATCTTTGTTCTTAGATCAACAGTCTTTTGATGGGAATAGAACCTACCCATAAAAATTTCATAGACTGCCTCCCAAGTTTTAAGAGAACCTGACTGTAGAGTAATGAACCATGACCAAGCTTTATCTTTGAGAGTGTAAGGAAAACACCTCATCCTAAGTTGATCTTCATTAATTGCATGTAGTGGAAAGGTTTGGACAATAGCATAGAATTCTCGAATGAAATGCAAAGGGTCTTCATTAGGGATACCGTAAAAGGAAGGCAACAAAGAATAATGAATCTTTTTCAATTCATAATTCCTTGCAGCCTCTTGTAATTGGATACCGGAAGTTACATTGCCAATGATTGGCATTGTATATTCTTTCATCTTTTTCCGCCTATCTTCAGCATCTCCCATGGTTGTTTGTAGTTGAAAATGATCCTCCTCCTATTGTGTATCAACATTTTGCTTTTAGTAGATATCTCTAAGAAATATGTATAACTTGATAAAACGTAAAAGCAAAAAGTGCAAGGAACCTAATATATATATATATATATATATATATTTTTTTTTTTTTTTTTTTTTTTTTTTAAGCGAATGGACATAATTTTTGAAACAAACGAATTTTATTTCATCTGAATTTTTATTACACGCAAACTAAAACAAAGGAAAATACAATAATGGGTGACCTCCCATACAGGACTAAAATTTAGCGTCTTCTAGTAAGACGTTGCTTGGAGATTGCAGAATGAAAAACTCAATGTCTCCTCTTCATTGAATTAGTCTTTGCCTTTTTGCAAATGTTCAACTAACTGTTCAACTTGAACTTCCACCTTTTTGATAGAAGCTTCCACAGAGTCCAACCGTTGATTGGTTTTAGATTGATTATCCCTACAGACTTGAATAAAAGAATTCAAGTTGTCCTCCAGGGTTGGTTTATTGGGAATGCTTCTTGGAATAGGTGGGTGGAATTGCTGACCTGCCTGGTTTGAGCCTTGAGTGAAAGGAGGGTTGTTTTGCCTCCAAGAGAAATTTGGATGACTTCTCCACCCAGGATTATAGGTATTTGAGTTGGGATCAAACCTTGGTCTCTGTTGATATGCTCCCAACACATTGACCTGTTCAGGTCCAGTTGTTTCTCCTTGATATGGACAGGCTTCAGTACCATGTCCCATGTTGCTATACAAACCATATTGATCATTATTGGTGTTGGTTTGTGTAGCGAGAAGGGCAACTTGCTTAGTCAGTTGAACAAGTTGTTGTTGAACTTCATTACTGGAGTCGATTTCATGAACTCCAGCTTTTCTCACTCGGGAGCTTTTCTGTTGGGAATTAGCACCCAACATCTCAAAGAGGTTATACGTCTCTGAGGCAGTCTTTTCTCCTATTGCTCCTCCTGCAGCGTTGTCGACAATGAACTGACATTGTTGTGTAAGTCCATCGTAAAAGAATTGGTTCTGCAACTGCAGGGGAAAGCTATGATGGGGACACTGAGTGAGAAACATCTTGAACCTATCCCAAGCTTCATGGAATGGTTCTCCATCCATCTGAGAGAAAGTAGCAATCTTTCCTCTCAACTCTGATGTTTTTTGATGGGAATAGAATTTTCCCATGAATTTGTTGTAAATGTTACCCCATGTCATCAGAGAACCTGGGGGAAGTGACATCAACCAAGCTTTGGCCTTATCCTTTAGAGTGTAGGGAAAACATCTCATCCTAAGTTGATCCTCGTTTAGAATACCGAGGGGGAATGTTTGGACCGTAGCATAGAAATCTCTCATAAAGGAAAGAGAATCTTCATTAGGTAACCCATAAAAGGAAGGAAGCATAGAAAAATGAATATTTTTAAGGTCGTAATTCCGAGCAGCCTCCCCCAACTGGATAGCGGCAGTTGCCGTGCCTATTACCGGTCTTGCAAACTCTTTCATTGTGGTTTCCCTAATATGTTGGTTTTCCTCCATTTCTTTTGGTTCTAGTAAAGGATTAAGACTTGGTTCTATGTTTGGCTCAAAAACAGGTTGATGGGTAGAATCCAGTTTTGTTGACACTTGTTTAAATTTATGAAATTTATTTACATATGGTGTAAGGGGGTTTCCTAAGGATCTCCTACCACGCATAGACTATTGTAAACGTAAATTTAAAACTCCTGTCAACAAAATAAAAAAATTTAGATAAAATTTACATGTTATTTTATACAAAACACTAAACAAAACTAGTTAAACCCTAAAAAGAAATTTTTTATTTTTTATTTTTTATTTTTTTTTATTTTTTTTTTGTAACATAATTAGTATTAACCAAGAGTGCTCCCAGGAAAGAATGGTGGTGCAAACGGCACCTTAAATACCATTCTCCTAGCCAGAGCAACGTTCCCAGGAAAGACTAGTGGCACAAAGGCTTCCAAGAACTAGTCTCCTAGACAGAACTCCCTTAGATTTTTACTTTTTATGTTATTTAGTTAATTAGGTATAAATTCAAGTAATGTTTTTTTTTTTTTTTTTTTTTTTTTTTTTTTTTTTTTATGAACGGTAATTTTATTTTACTATTCACGCTATATAATGTCTTATTAACTTAAAACTTTTTTTTTGAAATTTAAGTTTTTGAAATTTTTTTTTTTTTTTTTTTTTTTTTTTTTTTTTTTTTTATGAACGGTAATTTTATTTTACTATTCACGCTATATTATTTCTTATTAACTTAAAATTTCTTATATTTTGAATTTTGAATTTTTTTTTTTTTTTTCTTTGTTTTGTTTTTTTTTTTTTACTATTCATGAACGGTAATTTTATTTTACTATTCACGCTATCTTATTTCTTACTAACTTAAAATTTTTGAATTTTATTTTTTTTTTTTTTGTTTTTTTTTTTTTTTTTTTTTTTTTTACTATTCATGAACGGTAATTTCACTATTCACGCTCTCTTATTTCTTACTAGTTAAATTTTGTTTTTTTTTTTTTTTTTTTTTTTTTTTTTTTTTTTACTATTCATGAACGGTAAAATTTTTTACTTCAAATTTCAAATTTCTAAATTATTTTACAATTTTAAAAAAAAATTAATTTTTAATTTTTTAATTTTTTTAATTTTTTAATTTTTTTTTTCTTATGAAATTTGAAATTTGATTATTATTTTTTCTATTAAAACAAAAAAAATCACAATTATTTACAGCACAAAAATGTTTTTAAAATTTTGATAAATAATTTAAAAACGCTATTCCTTCCCCGGCAACGGCGCCAAAAACTTGATGAACGAAAACCGGCATCGCCGATCTTCGCAAATACTTTGGTTTTAATATTTATAAAACTCTCGCAAGTGCACGAATCATTTCGAAGAAAATGATAAGTATACTCCCAAGGTCGATCTAAGGAAGGAATGTATGTGGTTTTTAATTTATTATTCAAACTTCTAAAAACGAAATTAAATCCTAAACATCCTGTCACGATATTTTGGGGTTTTTGTGTTTTTAATCTACTTACATAAAAATAAACATAGATTCAATAAACATTTATGCAAATTTTATCATTTATAATGGCGGAGTATTTATGGATATAATAACTAAGTTAATTATGCTTGCTCATATTATCTAGGTTATTAAGGATATGAATTGATATTTATTGATTCTCCCTTTTTTGTATGAATACCACCTTTGGTGGGGTTAGATATTCTTTGTTAACTAAACAAATCAATTAACACCTATGGGTGGGGTTGATAACTAATTTGCTTAATTAAATTAATTCCTTTTTCTAAGAGATTGAAAATGAACCATTTAAATGCCACCTTTGGTGGGGTTAGACAGTTTAAACTTTATTCAAGGTGTCCAAATTAAACCCAAGAATTTAGTTATCCGAGTACTAACTTTCAAGTTTTAAAACCACTACCGAAAACATGTTGTCAATACATTTTCAGATAATAATTCTTATAAAAACTTTTGAAATAGAGCTTCACTCTAACTACCGGGCGATTGTACCATCAAATAAAAGAGCACTACTCTAAATCAGACCGGATAACTAAACCTTAAAATCTAATTTTCAGGTTTAAGTTTGTAATGAAAAATAATATATTTCTCTCTAACATTCTTAATATAAAATCATGAATAAAAATAAAATCAATTCATTTTAGAGATTTTTACCTATTTAATATTTCGCAAGCATAACAACGTTATTATTACATCATGTTTACTAAATAGCCAGCACAGTTAAATTTAACCACAGACAAATTAAATATAACATGTAAGAATAAAGCATAAAAATAACTGTAAAGAAAATAAAATCCTTACAGAACTTCGACGCTATTCCCGTTGCTGGAAAAACTCCAAGCGGAATTTGCACTCCCATTTATTGAATCAAAGAGCTAAAATATTACAAAAACATAACTAGTTCTTCCCAAAAAAAGGAAGAACTCTAAATCTAAGAGAAATTAACTAAGAAAAGCTAAAAACTAAGAAAACATAAGAAAAACTAAGAAAAACTAAAGAATCCTAAAAATCTAAGAAAAGAGAGAAAAGAATGTATTTGGAGGTGTTTTTAGGTGTGATTTGAAGTGAATGGAAGGGGGGTATTTATAGGTGAGGATGGAGAGAAAAAATGAGTAAAAAAATGTTAAAAAAATATTAAAAAATGTAAAAACGCGTATTGGACTTGCTGATGTCATCAATGACGTCAGCATGACGTCACAGGGGCGGCTGCACGTGAAAAATGGGGCGAAAACGCGTTGGGCGCGCGGATGGGCGGCTGCTGGGCGCTGCGCGCGCGCGCTGGGGCTGTCGCTGCGCGCAGCTCGGCGCGCGTGAACAGTGCCAGCGCGCTGCGTTGCGCGCAGCTGGGCATGCCAGCGCGCGCGGGCGCGCGCGGGATGGGGCGCTGGGGCGCGCTGGGGCGCGCGCGGCTGGGCGCTGGGGCGCGCGCGGCTGGGCGCTGGGGCGCTGGGCTGCGCGCACGGCCGGGCTGCGACGCGCGATTTCCGTCTTTTTGACATTTTTGACCTTTTCGACCCATTTCGTCCGATTTTTCCATGTTTGTTGACCTTTTCTCACTTATTTATTGATATATTTGTGATGTATTGCTTCAAATATTCCTCTTTAAGTCTTTACATTGCGTTTTTAAGCCAAAATACCTGAAAAACAATAAAAATACCCGTGATTCCGAAAAAGACAAATTTATATAAATATATGATAAAACATATAAATATATGTATTTTTAATCAATTAAGGTACATAAAATCATGGTTATTTTAGTGCTTTTTGAGCACTCATCAAGCACCAGTTCTGGTCTTTGATTTGATTGATCGTGTGACTCCAATTTGAATGTATTAATCCGTGGTATTTTAGTTTGTTATTATTATTATTATTATTCTTTTTGGGAAGTATTAATATATATATATATATATAGTTACTAAAATTAATAATTCATTTATATAAAATTTGATCAGAAAAATATAGTATTTTACTTTTTTTAAATAATCATATCCATGTTATTTCAAATATTATGTGGAGTTATTTTATATGTAATAAATAAATAGAAAATATATTATTAACTTATTATAAAAAAACTTTCGTGTTTACTTTGTTATTTCATAGTCAGCCTCTCATTATTCCTTACGTACCAAACCATTATAATGTGGTCGTTCCTAACCGATGAAATTTTATATAGGTCATGTAAGTTGTACTGTCATTCCGTCGTTTACAAATCATGCCTATTTTATGTTAATGATTAAGAATTTGAGGGAAACTTATCTATTAAAGTTCACATTCTTAATTTAAAATGATACGCTATGGGATTGATGCTTTCATTTTAAAAGCACAAAAAAAAAAAAACAAGAGAATATATGCTAGCCAATTGAAATATCAATAATATCATGATTGACGTTCAGACCGAAAGCTTGTGGAAAAGTGAATAAAATTATGATTAATTACAATTTTTTTAAAGTTAGTTAGTTGATGTTAAATTTTCATTAGTTAGATGTTTTAATATTATTTATAATTATTATGGGGATTATTATTTTATGTAATTTTCATACTTTTCAGGATTCTCAATTGAATCAAATCTCACACCCATCGAATCTTAACATATACACAAAAGATAATCATAAAGCTATTCCCATGTGGCCTTGGTTTGATCTGCAGCTCTTTCTCTCATCTCCTTGCTTGTCACTCTAGACGTTTCAGCTGCTTCTTCTGGCGCCTAGATTATGCTGGCATTTCCCTTATGATAGTATGCTCTTTCTTTGCTCCAATATACTATGCCTTCTACTGCAACCCCTTGTCACGATGCCTTTATCTTAGCTCTATTTCTGTGCTTGGAATTTTTGCCATCATCACCCTTCTTTCTCCGACTCTTGGTTCAGCTCGTTTCAGAACATTCAGGGCCTCCCTATTCCTCTCTATGGGTTTCTCAGGGCTGATTCCTGCAATTCATGCTGTTGTTCTCCATTGGGGCAGTCCACATATCTTTCTGGCACTGTCTTATGAGCTTGCTATGGCTGTTATGTATGCTTCAGGAACTGGTTTCTACGTTAGCAGAGTACCCGAGAAATGGAAGCCAGAAAAATTTGATATTGCTGGACAAAGCCATCAAATATTTCATGTGTTTGTTGTCTTTGGGGCACTTGCACACAGTATTGCCACTCTCGTTGTTATGGATTTTCGCTTGAGGTCACCAATCTGTGTATAATAAGCCATTCCCTATTTAGCTAGATAAGATTCTACTGGCCATTGGTTTTGGGAATCAGATTTTATGTCTTTTTTGTTTCTGTTGTAAAATTATGGAGAAGAGAAGAAAGAGAATTGATATTTCTAGAGAAATAAAATAACAATATTATCATAGCAAACTATCTACTTATAAAAATATTTATTTTTAAAAATAGAAACTTCATTCCTATTATCCAAAAAGTATGAGCAAGAGTTGAATTTAAACCAGTATGAATGAATACATTCTCATGCAAGTTTCCTTTTCCATGTGAATATGACCTCTACCAATTGGTCGGCTCTTTTGCCATCTTTAAGCAATAGTCTTCAAGTTCTTAAAAGTTTGCGTGGTCATTACTTTCCTATATGAAAAACATTTTTCTTGAACCTAGCATTGAAAACGTGCATAGTGATGTTGTGTTGTTGGTAGTTTTTACGGATTCTTGATCAGGGTGTTACATCGACGTCAAATTTATTTTTCCATTTTTTTAGAGAGAAGACATGGATTCAAATTTATGGGAATGTTAGTTTATGGGCTACCCAAGAGCTTGGAACCCTTGAATGAGTTCTTTGATGAGTGGGTGAGATCCTTTCTTCTCTTCTATATAAAGAGAGCTCCCTTTTCACTTTTTTCATTCCACCTTTCAAGGTTCACGTTTAGAGAGAGGGAAGAGTGGAAGAGGTTGGAATCAAGGCTTGGTAAGTTCTTATTTTGCCAATTTTTTCCATTTATTTCCAGCACTTTGTGGAAAATGTAGGATTTTATTTTCTTACTATCTAAACATCTCACACCCAACAACACTTACACTCATCCTTTCCTACACAGGCAGTGATGAAGGAAAAATGACTGATGAACGGGATTGGACTTGGTCGTCATTGGGATGAGTGACCACGGATCGGGATGGGTCGCATGCGTTGGCTACGAAGTGGAGATAGAAATGGATGATCAAGATCTGGTTAGCATGATCCGTCCAGCCATTGGATGTTCGGCCACCCCTGGTGTGTCTGGCCATGGTCTAGCTACTTATGGAGTGCCAAGCCATGGTTTGGACACTCATCGAGTGTTCGACAATGGTGTGGGTGGCTTGGGTGCCCGTCAAATTGGGTGATGGTTTTAGATGGTTCTGATGATACAGTTCTATCTATCAGGGTTTAGATGCTTGTTGTTATGTTGTAGTGATAGGGACATAGACTTTTTTCAATTGGTATTCCTAAGCACTTGTTGGCTTATAATGAAAAATATTACACTGTATTTTCTATGAACAAGGGTCATTCTCGAATAACAGATCATTTCTTAGACAAACTTAGGGGTATTTTTAGTATATCGAAGTCCGTAAGGATAACATCTCAAGTTTCAAGCATGAGTTGGAGTAAACCCATTTTGGATAGGGTCGCTTTATCTATAGATCATATTTTCTTGGGTTGAGATTGCCCTTTCTGCCTATAATGGGGAAGTTTCTAGTACACATTGGTATTGCTCCGTCCCATTTTCCCCCTAACTACCATTAGGCATTGTTGTCTTGTTGAGTATTTTGGAAAGAATATGGACGAGAGTTATCACGACACACATTATTTCATACTGCCATACAAAATGTTCACTTTCCAGTAGAATTTCCTATAGGTATGTGCCACAACACCCTTAATTGTTCATCCTGACATGTTTTCTTTGTGTTGTTTTGTATTGCGCCCCTTACACACTGGTTTTTTCTTGATGTAAGGCTTACATGTCTTTGCCTTTTAAGCTCTTATGATGTTATTTGAGAGCTCAAAGTGTTGTGTCTTTGTGTGATCACACGTTTATCTATTTTGAAGCTAAAAGTACCTACAATACAGTAAAGCATACATGTGATTCTAAACAAATAGATTTGCATAAATAATCAAATAAATATGATATAATTAAACATACTTCTTTCAATTAAGCACAATAAAATCACAAAACATGAGTGCTTTCCAAGCACTTATCAACTGTGATCCTCTAGATCTAGACAATGAGCACTGTCTTTTTTATTTAATTAGTATTTTCTTTCGATTACTTAGTTGATAACTCTTTTTATAGGTAGGATATCTGATCTTCTAGCTGGTAGGAAAAAGAAGAGTATAAAAACCTATAGGTTCTCATGGAGTCTAGTCAAGGGGACGTTTCCATACTAACCAAATTGGTTCGTAGTTCGAGGACTCCAAAAAGGAAGAGAGCCCCTACTTTTGGGTGACTATAATTAGAGCACCTCTTGGGAGGATAGAATCCTCGTTAACACTCATTAATGTTCGATTGATGTTCTTTTGATATCGGTTGTAAGTGGAATAAGTTCATGGCTTGTTGACTTGGATGTTTCTTCTGTGACCACACCTTTTCGGGTTTTCCAGAATCCCCAAAAGTTGGGTATTTAGATCTATGTAGCATAGTCTCTAAGGTCTAAACACTTTCTTAGATCTTGACCATACTGTTAAGGTTTTGGCTGACTCAGAGGTCTTTTGGTGACCCTAGAAAAGGAAAGCCATAGGACAATTAAGGCTCGAGACATCACTAAGACTACATATTGTGAGATGCAGTGGAAGTTAAGAAAATTTTAGGGTATAGCTCATGTGACATCTTTGGCGACATTGGAGGCTTTCTTAATGGCTAGGGATGCTACTATGGCCAAAAAGAAGGAAGTAACTCAGGAGTTATATGTGATCTTTCATTTGTCTCAAGATTCAAGGGTGTCTTATATGTTTTATGGTGGAGCCTATTTATTTGATAATTGTCTAAATAATCTTGAATCAACATTTTATATAGGTAATGTGAACCCAAATAATAATCCATACTTAAACACATACAACCCAAGATGGAAACAACATCCAAATTTATCTTGGAATAACAACAATAAAGGTGGTAATCAATTCAACCATTAATCATTTTTACCACCTAATTTCCAATAATCGCAACAATCACAAGCCCAAGAAAATAAGCCACCTACTGAGGACAATACAAATTCTTTAATGGGGATGATAAAAGACTTCATCCAATCATTTAATTTAAAAATGTCAACTCAAGAGGCTTCAATTTGAAATTTAGAAACTCAAATGAGACAACTTACTCAGGTTATAAACCAAATACCTCAAGATAACCTTCAAATTAAGTGGCATAATTGTAAACCCAAGAAGAGAAGGTAAAGACCATTGTAAATCATTAGCCTTGAGGAGTGATAAAACTTTAGAGTAGGAAAGTAAGACTCAAAAGGATAAGAAGAAATAAGAAATTAACAAGGATGACAAGGAACTAATGGATAAAGAGAGCACTGAAAATGAAATAATTCAACCAAAGAAAAAAAATCTCTACAAACCCATTATAACCTTTCTAGTGATTGTTACAACATCACTTACACCCGAAAAAGAGGAAAAGTTACTGCATGTGTTAAGGGAGCATAGAACAACCTTAGGATGGACTATTTCTAATATAAAAGGTACAAGTCCATCCATTTTCTTGCATAAGATTCTAATGGAGTAACCTTACAAACCATAAATTGAGCCTCAAAGAAGATTAAATCCAACAATGAAGTTGTAAGAGTTGAAATTTTAAAGCTTTTCAATGCTGAAATTATTTATGTTATTTCAAACAACTCATAGGTAAGTCTAGTGCATGTTGTACCAAAAAGAGGTCAAATGATAGTGGTGAAAAATAACAACAATGAGCTTATTCCTACAAGAACAATCATGGGTTGGCATGTATGTATATATTATCATAAGTTGAACAAAGCAACAAGGAAAGTTCATTTTTCACTTTCATTCATCGATCAAATGTTAGATCGATTGGTCAGATATCCCTATTATTTCTTTTTAGATGGTTATTCGGGGTATAACCAAATTTCCATAGCCCTTAAAGATCAGGGGAAAACTACATTCATATGCCTATATGGAAAAATTTCTTTTAGAAGGATGCTCTTTGGATTGTGCAATACCTCAACAACATTTCAACGTTGCATGATGACTATCTTTTTTGATATGGTGGAAGATATAATGGAAATTCTCAAGGATGAATTTTCGGTTGAAAATGCATGTCATCGCCTTGTTGAGTTGGAGCATAAAGCTTAATGGGTTGTAAAGAAGTTTAATCCTGATTTGAAGATAGTAAGGGGAAAACGACTTCTTCAGTTGAATGAGATGGATGAGTTCCTAAATGATGTGTATGAAAATGTAAAGATCTACAAAGAACGGACAAAGAAGTGGCATCACAAACAGATTCTTAGGTGTGAGTTTGCTCTAGGATAACAAGTTTTGCTTTTCAATTCACAACTAAAACTCTTCCTAGGTAAGTTAAGATCAAGATGGACAAGTCCTTATACAATTGAAAAAGTTTCTACTTTTGGAGCAATAGACTTGAAGGACAAGGCATTGAATATATTTAGAGTTAATGGTAAGAGATTGAAGCACTATTATGCAGAACAAGTGGAGAGGAATTGTGCATTTCCTCTTCAAAATCCTAATTGATGAAAATTGAAAAGTCTGGTTGTAGACTATAAAACAAGCACTTATGGGAGATAGCCCATAAAAGTTTCTTTTTTTCTTTTATTTTATTTTTATTACTATTTGAATAATTTGGATTTTGATGCTGGTTTATTTTGCAGGAACAAAAAAGCTGAAAATTACAAACTAATGTGAATCCACCACAAAACCAGGGAAGTTCCTTTCATTTTATTATATCTATCTCACTTTTAAATTACAATGAGGACATTGTTTAGTTTATGTTTGAGGTATCAACTCCTATAGTCTTGAGTTGTTGAATTCTCTTATCAAGTATGTATTTGAGTATGATTGAATTTGTTATGACTATGAAATTTGTGATTGAGGATGGGTTTGAGAATTTTTTTTCAAAATTTGCTATTATGTTAGTAAGAGTTTTGTGGGTGCTTTGATTTAAATCTTTGTCCTTGAAAATAATTGAGCACATAGTAATTTTTTCTCTACTCCATTTTGCCTATGAAATTGAATTAACTATGTTAGGAAAGCTCAATCTTGCTTTACTCTAGAATTCGTTGATGGATCCTTGAGGTGAAATCTTAGTTGATACCAAACATTAGAGAAATGATCTAGGCAATATTTTTTGTCATAACCAAAAGCTTTCCCAGCTTTCCTAATTATCACATCATCATCGCATGGTGTATTCCCACAGTCAACCCCATTGAGCTTTACATAAACCTTTTATTTGTTGTTTTAACTACATAAGTCATTCTCATTCTAAGCTTAAAAACCATGAACTTACCTTAAATTTTGAGAAAATACTTTGGTGAAAATTTACACTTAAAAAGAAAGTTAGTTCAAATTAAATATTCCACATTATGTTTTCTCTATTTAATCAAAGTGTGAAAAAAGATAAAGTGAAAGGCACGAATCAAAAAGAAGGTTAAAATAGTTGAAATTAAAAAAGGCTATGAGTATCAAGGTGGCAAAAAAAAAAGAGCACAACCCTTATTGAGTATAGTAACAATATTATCATCGTATGAGCATATTGTCAAGAAAGAGCTAGGGTGTGAATTTTGTGGATATTCTTTTTATTGTTTCTTTTTACCAAGTATTTTCCTATTTTTTTTATTTTTCATATCTATTTCTTTCTTAGTCCTCAACCTGTAACCTATCATTACAACTTTGATTAAAGACCTTTTGATCCCTAATTTTGGTATTTGATTACATTACTGGAGAGGATTTATGAAAATTAGACTTATGGAGTTAAGTTTTGAGAGAATTCTTCTGATTTCATTTGTTCTACTTTTATCTGAATTCGTTGGTGATTTGGAGTTAAGTTGACTAATTCACACACACATATTCAAGGACTTAGCTTTAGGTTGAAGTAAATGATTAACTCTTTATTGACAAATTGTTGAATTTTTGATTAAATTTTTTGCTATCATCGATATAAAAAGAGTAAGTTATTAGTGATGAAATGTAAATTCAAATCATGGCTTGGTGAGTGATAGTTGCTCTCTTTGGGATCTTGTTGACACTGTATACAATTGTCTTTTATTTTATTTTCTTTTATTTGAGGACAAACAAAGTTCTAAGTTTTGGGGTGTTTGATGACTTGCATAATTTGACATAATTTATCACTTCTCAACTTTATCTTTAGTCTAATTTTATTTAATTTTTATTGATTTTAGACTTTATTATTATTATTTACATTTTATCACATATTTAAATAAAATAAAGGTCCAAAATTTTAGAAACATATCATTCAAGTACTCTCAAATTTAAATTAAGATTTATATATATATATAAAGAAAAAAAAAACAAAAAGAGAAACGAAGGATATATTATATTATATTATATTATATTATATTATATTATATATATATATATATAAGATAGAAGGAAAGTAGAAAAAAGAATAGCCGCCAATGAAGAAAAAAAAAACAAGAAAGCGGTGAATGGTGAATGGTGGAACAAAAAACAGAGAAACCAGGAAAAACGAAATTAAGAGAAAAGAAAAAGAAATAGGAGCGAAGAGCGAGATTAGAATAACTAATAAAGGAGAAGACGTGAAAGCATATTCTTTTTGTGATTCAATTTCTTTCAGAAAATTATGGTAAATTTGTTTATTTTAAATTTAATTTTTAACATGAACTAATTTTTATTTATTTTAGGAAAAAAATATAATTTAATTTCAAACTATGCTTGATTTTCTATCTTAATTTAAATTATTTATGTTTATATTTGTCTGATTTATTCTGAGTTTATTACTTCTAATTAACTAACCATTAATTAGATAATTTTAGTCTTGTGATTTACTATCAAAAGAGAAAATTATAAGATGGATCTAGAATATTTCGACATAGGTAAATATAGAGATCGAAAGACTTATATAAACCTGTTTAGTATTAAAATCATTGGTCTTAATGCTTTCTTGCTTTATTAATTGCCTACTCTTATGTAAATTGATGAAAAAGAATATTTTCAATTGACTATTGAAATAGGCTTTTAGATATTTTTAGGAGATTGCTAGTAAACAGAGCATAAATAAATTCAATTAGCTAGATGAGTAAAGCATACTGAGGGATTAGGTGAATTAGATTTTCTAGAAGTTTTCTTCCCATTGATTTTATCTTTGAACAATATCTTTCTTTTATTTTACACATTTTCTTTAAATTGATTTTATTTTAAATTTCAATTACAACCTTAGTGACTTTTCTAGATAAAATTAAGATTAGTATAATTTTGGTATTTGTCAAAAATAAGTTACCAATCCTTGAAGACGATATTCTTATCACATTATCATAAAACTATGTTATTGTGTACTTGTAGTTTCGCACCGATCATGTACCTAAACTACACCTCATTAATTAGAATCAATAGAAGAAACCAACAAAAATTGAGAGAAAGTTAAGAGAAAGTATTTTGGAGCATTCTTGAAGTATTTTTTTTAAGGGAGATCCAAAAATGAGGTTAAAGATTGGTGTATTTGATCTATTTGGCTTTACTTTTTCATCAAAACAATAAGATGCATGTTTCTTCCCTCTCTTAATAATTATTAATTATTTAGTTATTCTTTTTATTATGTCAAATTGTATGTCTAGCTAAACAATTTGTTGTAATTATGAGCAATTTCAAGCCTTAAATTATGATTTAATTTGAATTATGTTATAATTTAATTAAAGTTTTAATTTTTAATTTATTAATGTATTTAATTTCATGTTTAAATGTCAAAGCATGCTAATTCTTGAATTAGGTATACAACTAGTTCAATATTTAGTTTTGCTTATTGCTAGATTATAGAGTTAGTATTAAATTGCTATTTTTTGAAATTGAAATAGTAAGTTGTAAGTTTTATTACAATTGGAATTAAATGCTTAAGTATAAATTGTCAATGGTATCAATTTTCTCTAATTTATTTATTACCTTTTTTATTATAATATAACAAATAAATTAAATCTAGTAGTCATAATTCCAAATTATTAATGAGTTATGTTGACTAAGAACTGAATTGTTATTCAATTACAATATAAAAAGTAGAGAACTTTAGAAGAACCTAAATTTCTAAAGTTAAAATTGTGAAATTAAAAAGTCATAATTTAGACGAACCTACTAGTTATAACTGATTATGAGTGCTAGTAATCATTGATTATATGGTACTAAATAAATTAAGTCTAGTAGTTATAATTATATGTTGTTCATGAATTAGGTTGATTAATAAATGAATTGTTATCCAATTACAACATAAGAAAAAGTAGGAAATTTTTGATGAACCTCTAAAATTTAGAAATTATAAAGGGCTCTAAAATTATGTAATAAGTTTAGGTCTTATAAACTAAGTGAATCATAATATGATAAATTAAATTATAATCTAGTGGCATTGATTGTCCTATAATAACCTAGGGCTTGGCTAGATAGAAAGGTGAATGACTAAACAAGACGAACATGTCTTCTACCAAACAAACACTTGGCTTACGATATAGAAGTTTCCTAACAAAAATATGGCGAGTTAGATAGAAATATGGCCAACAAGACAAGATTAGAATGATAGTTTAAATGCCCACAAGAAAGAGCTAGACAAAAAGGTTCATGCCATGAGTTAGTTGATGAGCAAAACCGGTATCGCTGATCCTGTCAATACTTTGGTTTTATATTTATAAAACTCTCTCAAGTGTACGAATCATTTCGTAGAAAATGATAAGTATACTCCCAAAGTCGATCTAAGGAAGGAATATATATGGTTTTTAATTTATTATTCAAACTTTTAAAATGAAATTAAATCTTAAACATCCTGTCAAGATATTTTGGGTTTTGTGTTTTTAATCTACTAACATAAAAATAAACATATATAGATATTTAATAAAAATTTATGCAAATTTTATCTGTTAAAATAGTGGAGTATTTATGGATATAATAACTAAGTTAATTATGTTTGCTCATATTATTTAGGTTATTAAAGATTTAAATTGATATTTATTGATTCTCTCTTTTTTATATGAATACCACCTTTGGTGGGGTTAGATATACTTTGTTAACTAAACAAATCAATTAACACCTATGAGTGAGGTTGATAACTAATTTGATTAATTAAATTAATTCTTTTTTCTAAGAGATTGAAAATGAACCATTTAAATGCCACCTTTTGTGGGGTTAGACAATTTAAACTTTATTCAAAGTGTCCAAATTAAACCTAAGAATTTAATTATACGAATACTAACTTTCAAGTTTTAAAACTACCACTGAAAACATGTTGTCAATACATTTTCAAATAATAATTCTTATAAAAAATTTTGAAATAGAGCTTTCCTCTAACTACCGGGCGATTGTACCAACAAATAAAAAAACACTACTCTAAATCAGACCAGATAACTAAACCTTAAAATCTAATTTTCAGACTTAAGTTTGTAATGAAAAATAATATATTTCTCTCTAACATTCTTAATATAAAATCTTGAAACATGTTGTCAATACATTTTCAAATAATAATTCTTATAAAAAATTTTGAAATAGAGCTTTCCTCTAACTACCGGGCGATTGTACCAACAAATAAAAAAACACTACTCTAAATCAGACCAGATAACTAAACCTTAAAATCTAATTTTCAGACTTAAGTTTGTAATGAAAAATAATATATTTCTCTCTAACATTCTTAATATAAAATCTTGAATAAAAATAAAATCAATTCATTTTAGAGATTTTTACTTATTTAATATTTCACAAGCATAACAATGTTATTATTATACCATGTTTACAAACAACTAGCAAAGTTAAATTTAATCATAGATAAATTAAGTATAACATATAAGAATAAAGCATAAAAAATAACTATAAAGGAAATAAAATACTTACAGTACTTTGATGTTATTCCTATTACTAGAAAACCTCCAAACGGAATTTGCACTTCCATTTATTAAATCAAAAAACAAATAAATTACAAAAAACATAATTAGTTCTTCTTGGGTTTATGTTTTCCTCTCCCTGACTTCACTTGGTATTTCTTGAGGCATACTCCGATAAGTCCTTGACAGCTGCTTCCCAATGTGTAAGGTATCTGCTTTGTATTACATTATTAGGAAAGGTGTTTGACATAAGCATTGGGATGTCCAAATTCAATGAAGCATACAAGCTTAAATAAAACCGTTCAGACCCATGGCATATATATATTTCATCCAAGCAGCATTGAGGTGTGAATTTCACACTTTTAGATAACAACAAAATTGGAAGAAATTCTTTTTTAATGTTTTTAGTAACCGAGAATTTGAGGATGGGAGTAACTTTATACCTTCGATGTGGGGCAGAGTAAAGGCCATTTTAAAGAGGTAATTATTTCATGTGTCCTCCTTGAGTAATGAGGTAAAACTTGAAAATTTTGAGTTTTTCCCTTCCTAGATTCAGGAGACATTGACCCCATTTGTTAATGAGATTTAGGTCAATATTTTTCTTCAAGTTTGTGCTAAATATTTTGACAAGAATAGTGACCGAGAAGCCAAGCGTTTGAGAGGTGCTCCTTGACTAATTGGAATAATGCTTAGTCTTTATTCTCAATTGATGTAATTTATAAGCTAGCAAACTAATGTAATTTACAAGCTAACATTTTATATGTCTGCTCGTCTACTTCATATATATTTTTTGACCAATGTAAAGTACGAGACAACACTTTCAAAATAAATGAAATTTTTCATGTTTGCTCATATTCTCATTATTTTATTCTCGATTGATGTAATTTATGAGTTAGCACTTTACATATCTACTTGTTGGCTCATTTTAGCTTCCTTTTTTGAAACACTTAACCTATTTTTAAACGTGGGTACCCTTTGGTCTAGAGCATGTCGATGCCAGCTCCCAAGGCTCTACTCAAGTGCTCTAACTTATTCTTTAACTAAGCAATCAACTTGTTTTAAACATGGGCACCCTTTCAATTTGGAGTTGGTCCATGCCATCTTCCTAAGGCTAATAAGGCTTTGCTTAAGTGTTCTATCTGGTTCTTTACCTAGGCAATCAACTCATTTTAAACATGGGTGCCTTTTCGACCTAGAACTAGATAATACCATATTTTTATGGCTCACAAGGCTTGCCCAAGTACTCTACCAAGTTTTTTACCTAGGTGATCAACTCATTTTAAATATGGTTACCCTTTCAACCTGAAGCTAGTTAATTCCAGCTTACCAAGGCTCTCGTGGCTTTTCCCACAAGCTCTATGAAGTTATTTACCTAGGCGATCAACTGATTTTAAATATAGGCACCCTTTTCATCTGGAGCTAGTCGATGCCAGCTTCCCAAGTCTCCCAATGCTTTACTCAAGTGATCTATCTAGTTCTTTACCTAGGTAATCAACTTGTTTTAGTGATTTTATATGGAGTGATACATGATGAGCAGAATCGACATCGGGTTACTAATACCGATTTTGTAGATACTTTGGTTTTATATTTGTAAAACTATCGCAAGTGCATAAATTATTTTATAGAAAAATGACAAGTATACTCCCAAGGTCGATCTAAGGAAAGAATATATGTGGTTTTTAATTTAATATTCAAACTCTTAAAAATGAAATTAAATCCTAAACATCCAGTCACGATATTTTGATTTGTATTTCGTAATCTAATAACATAAAAAAAATAAACATAGATATGGATTCAATAAACAATAATACAAAGTTTTATCATTCATAACTTCGGAGTATTTACGGATATAATAATTAAGTTAATTATGTTTGCTCATATTATTTAGGTTATTAAATATATAAATCGATACTTGTTGATTTTCTCCTTTTGGTATGAAAGTGCCCTTAGATAGGGCCCAAATTTTTTTGTTTAATATTAATTAACTAATATCCTTAGATAGGGCCTATTAATTAATTAAGTATTAAATTTCAGTTTTATTTCTAAAAAAATAACAAATCATCTAATCAAAGCTTTAGGCGGAGTTAGTTGATTTTATTTTATTCAAGATGTCTAAATTAAACTTAAGAATTTAATTATCCGAGTATTAACTTTCAAGTTTAAAACCATTACTGAAAATATATTGTAAATACATTTTTGGATAATAGTTATTATAAAAATTTTCAAATAGAGTTTTACTCTAAGTACGGGCGATTGTAACAAAAAATAAAAGAGTACTGCTCTAAATCAAACCGAATAATTAAATCTTAAAATCTAATTTTTAAATTTAAGTTTGTAATTAAAAATAATATATTTCTCTCTAACATCCTTAGTACAAAATCTTGAATAAAAAAATTAATTTATTTTATAGAAATATTTTACCTATTTAATATTTCGTAAGCATAACAATGTTATTATTATATCATATTTACACACAGCCAGTCATGTTAAATTTAATCATAGATAAATTAAATATAACATATAAGAATTAGGGGAGAGGGAGAGGGAGAGAGGAAGCGAGAGAGAGAAAAGAGTTGAGATTTTTTAAGGTGTGTTTAGGAATTAGGGGATAAGGTCCTTTTATAGGTGAGAAAAAGGTTAAAAAAGTGGAAAAATATTTCAAAAATTGATCTTAGAATACGAGATTTGCGGCAAGACAATGTTGGTATGGGTGGGATTTATAGTAAGAGGGCATTGGTGCGCTCAGTATTTACGGCAGGACATGTGCACGGTGATGAGTGCTCAAAAAGCACTAAAATTACCATGATTTTATGCACATTAATTGATTAAATATATATATATATATATATATGATTTTATCATATATTTATATATATTTGTCTTTTCGGAATCACGGGTATTTTTCTTGTTTTCAGGTATTTTCGCTTAAAAACGTAACTTAAAGACTTAAAGAGGAATACTGGAGACAATACATCACAAATATATTCATAAAATAAATGAGGAAAAATCAACAAATATGGAAAAATTGGACAAAATGGGTCAAAAAGATCAAAAATGTCAAAAAGGAGGAAATTGCGCTGCCCAGTTGTCCAGTCGCTCCAAGAAGCGCGTTCTTTTCTCCAGTTCTGCGCGCGCCTGCGCCCAGCCTTTTCCTATCTGCGCGCACTTGCACCCAAACCAACATGACGTCATCATTCACTACTCTGCGTTTTCTCCATTTTAAATCATTTTTTCAACCATTTTTTTTTCCATTTTCACCTATAAATACCCTCATTCTCTTCATAACTAAACACACCTCAAAACACATCTTCTCTTCTCTTTCTTTCTCTCATTTCTTAGTTTTTAAGTTTTTCTTAGTTTTTAGTTTTTCTTAGTTAGTTTCTCTTAGTTTTAGAGTTCTCTTTTTGAGAAGAACTAGTTATGTTTTGTAATTTATTTGCTTTTCGATTCAATAAATGGGTGTGCAAATTTCGTTTGGAGGTTTTCCAGCAACAGGAATAGCAACAAAGTACTATAAGGATTTTATTTTCTTTTACAGTTATTTTTTATGCTTTATTCTTACATGTTATATTTAATTTGGCTGTAATTAAATTTAACTTTGCTGGCTGTTTGTAAACATGATATAATAATAACATTATTATGCTTGTGAAATATTAAATAGGTAAAAATCTCTAAAATAAATTGATTTTATTTTTATTCAAGATTTTATATTAAGAATGTTAGAGAAAAATATATTATTTTTCATTACAAACTTAAATCTAAAAATTAGATTTTAAGGTTTAGTAATCCGGTCTGATTTAGAGTGTGCTCTTTTATTTGTTGGTACAATCGCCCGGAAGTTAGAGTGAAGCTCTAATTCAAAAGTTTTTATAAGAATTGTTATCTGAAAATGTATTGACAACATGTTTTCAGTAGTGGTTTTAAAACTTGAAAGCTAGTATTCGGATAATTAAATTCTTAGGTTTAATTTGGACACCTTGAATAAAGTTTAAACTGTCTAACCCTACCAAATGTGGCATTTAAATGGTTCATTTTCAATCTCTTAGAAAAATGAATTAATTTAATTAACCAAATTAGTTATCAACCCCACCCATAGGTGTTAATTGATTTGTTTAGTTAACAAAGAATATCTAACCCCACCAAATGTGCTATTCATATAAAAAAGAGAGAATCAATAAATATCAATTTATATCTTTAATAACCTAAATAATATGACCAAGCATTATTAACTTAGTTATTATATTCATAAATACTCCACTATTATAAATGATAAAATTTTCATAAATGTTTATTGAATCTTTATCTATGTTTATTTTTATGTTATTAGATTAGAAATACAAAAAGCCAAATATCGTGACAAGATGTTTAGGATTTAATTTCGTTTTTTAAAAGTTTGAATAATAAATTAAAAACCACATACATTCCTTCCTTAGATAGACCTTGGGAGTATACTTGTCATTTTCTATGAAATGATTCATGCACTTGCGAGAGTTTTATAAATATAAAACCAAAGTATTGGCAGGATCGGCGATGTCGGTTTTGCTCATCATATTGCGCACGTGGGACTTGGCATGGGAATGCGTGTGATTGGGAAATTTTTCCATTTTTCCATTTTTTTTTATCTTTTCTCATTTTTTCTCATTTATTTTTATAATAAATGAATACTACACTTTTAAATATTGTGATGTATTGCTTCTTGTATTTTTATTCAAGTATTTAAATTATTTTTTGAAGCAAAAATACCAGAAAATAAAAATATATGTGATTCCAAAAATACAAATTTATATAAAATATGATAAAATCATACAAATATAAATCTCTTTAATCAATCAAAGTACATTAAATTATGGTAATTTTAGTTCTTTTTAAGCACTCATCAATAAATTGTGTCTTTTTATCAAAAGTGTATCATTTGATATCCATTCATATTACATGTAAATTGTACTATAAAATTATTTGTCTTGTCAACTACATTGTTGGATTCAAAAGTGATATTTTTTTTCAAATGGCTAGCATTACAACTTATTTCTTCGGTTTGGCCATCCACGTTAGTTAGGGTTTATGATCTGGTCGACATGACTTGGGTGACTTGGTATAGTCCTTTCAAATTAACTCCTAGCTTCCTTACCATCCACTTGTATTGTTCGAGACCATTCATCGTGGGACCCATTCTTTAATCGAGAAGGATTCAAATTAGATAGCTTTAATAAAGTAAGCTCTCACCCTTCATTTCTAATCCTCCACTTGGATGCTAGATTTGTCACGAAGAATATGAATCTTTCTTAGTTATTGTTAGACTCTATGATTCTAGCTCATTGGTTTGGCGTAATCATTTATGTCGAGATAATGACCTATGTTCCTTAAATAAGATAAAATAGGGTTTCATTTGTTGCCCCTCTTAGACTAGCTTGGGTAGACCAAAACACTCTAGGTAATTCTTCAACCCACTTGCCTTTTGAAAACTTTAGCTTCTTTTTTAGTAGCTTGAGACCTAACTTTTTGATGATTTTGCATGTCCATTTGCCTAGGGATAATACGGTAAGGAATGACAAAGTTTTACTCTGTACTTCATCATAAAGTACTTCACCTTGCTTCCAATGAATTGTTTTCCATTATTTGTTATGATTACTTTAGGCAGACTGAAACATAACACAATGTTATTCCATAAGAAATTAACGGCCTCTTCTTCCCAAATTCTACTTAAGGCCTTGGCCTCAATCCACTTGGGGAAATTGTATATTGCTACCAGAAGGAATTTTTTTGATTGACTACTAATGGCATGGTTACTATCATGTCCAACATCTATTTATAAAATGGCCAAGGGCTAATCACACTAGTCATGGGTACATGAAGAACATGTGTGAATGGGAAAAATCTTTGACATTTGTCACACATCTATTAGTATTTTATGTTATTCGCCAACATGGTAGGCCAATAATACCCTTGATACATGACTCTTTATAATAATTTTCTACCACCACAGAATGATCCGCACTCACTTTCGTTTGCCTCCTTGAGGAGATTTGGCTTCATTCCCCAATAACACAAAGAAGTTCTAGCCCTAATGGTGTTTTCCTATATAATTTGTTCTCTTGTAAGCAATAAATCTTCGACATACTGACTATGACATGTGCCTTTTTTTCTTCTTTGGGGAGAGTCCCATTACTAAGATATCTAACAAAAGATTCAAACCAAAACCCTACCAAATAAGATTATTACAGTGAATGACTACTAGTTTTTCATGTCATGTACTCAGGTAAGGGTTGCCAAGGTGTCAGCATGATAGTTGTTGTTATGAGAAAGTTGTTTTATTTTTTCATTGTTTAGCAATGAACATTCATACCTGTTAATGAGCAACCTCAAATCTTGAAAAAAAAAAGTTTTTTATGCCCAACTTTCTAGCAATTATTACCCCAAAAATGGGAACTTCATATTTAGCAACATTATTTGTCACCAAGAAGAAAATATTGACTGAATACTCATGGATGGTTTATTGATTATTCATTATGACCACACTTATACCATACCACTTGAAGTTGCTAGAACTATCCATAAACACCTCCCATGTTGCCTTATTTTTTGATTCCTTGATGTAGTTGACCAACTGAGGAGTACATTCTTGTTCGATGCATTCGACCACAAAATCTACTACAATCCAATCCTTAATCATTTTTCAGGGTTGGAATTTAATATCATACTTCCTAAGTTCAATATAAATTTATGTGATCCTACCCAAAACTTCTAACCTATCGTGAAGATTCTTCAATGGGTATAAGGTCAAAATAATGATAATGTGAGATCTGAAATAGTGTCTCAACTTACAGGCTACAACCTTGAGCACAAATGCCAATTTGTTGATCACTAGGTATCTTTCTTAGAAAATCTATTAGAACTTGACTTATGTAGTACTCGAGGTGCTGGATCTTCTTTTTTCCTACCAATAATACAATGCTAACAGTTCATATGTGGTGGCCAAAGGAATGTTTTCACTTCTCATTCCAAAAGATAGAGGTATTTTTTCTCAACATTTGTCACCCATTCATTTATTGCATACCTTTTAGTTTTCAAGGAAAATTCATGTTCACCAATGCTTCAATTTTATCGAGGTTTGTCTCAATTACCTAAGCATAGACAAGATAGCCTAAGAATTTATCTAAACTAACATCGAATAGGCACTTCTTTAGGTTCAACCACATTTTATGACTCCTTATCACCCCGAAAACTTCATTGAAATCAAAATATGTGGTCGAAGGCTTGCTTGGTGTTTAACATCATGTCTTTTACATATGCCTTCATATTTCTTTTGAGGATACTATTGGACATTTTGTTTACCAATCTTTGGTAAATTAATCTTGCATTCTTAAGACCGAAAAGGCATCTTTTATGTAGCAAAAGGCCCTACCCTTTATTATAAATGTCCTCTTTTATTTGCCTTTGCGGCTTTTGTGTATTTGATGATAACCCAAATATGCATTCAGGAAAATTATAACATTGCATCCAAATGTTGCATCTACAAATTGATCAATGCTTGGAAGAGGATAAAAATCTTTCAAGCATACATCATTCCAATCTGTAAAAACCACACATTCGAGGAGCACCACCTGGTTTTGCATCAAGATTGCATTTCAAAGCTAGGTCGGTAGTCTACTTCTCTTATAATCCCAATGTCTTTTAATGAATTCACTTGTGTTTGAATGATCTCATTTTTCTCCAGCGAGAATTTTCTCTTCCTTTGTTGCACCGATTTTTTTCTATAGACAACGTTCAACCCATGTGATATTAGCTTGATGAGCAGAATCAGTATCGCCGATCCTACCAATACTTTGGTTTTACATTTATAAAACTCTCGCAAGTACACGAATCATTTGTAGAAAATGATAAGTATACTCCCAAGGTCGATCTAAGGAAGGAATATATGTAGTTTTTAATTTATTATTCAAACTTTTAAAAACAAAATTAAAGCCTAAACATCCTTTCACGATATTTGGATTTTTGTGTTTTTAATCTAAGAACATAAAAATAAACATAGATAAAGATTCAATAAACATTTATGCAAATTTTATCTTTTATAATAGTGGAGTATTTATGGATATAATAACTAAGTTAATAATGTTTGTTCATATTATTTAGGTTATTAAAGATATAAATTGATATTTATTAATTCTCTCTTTTTTATATGAATACCACCTTTGGTGGGGCTAGATATTCTTTATTAACTAAACAAATCAATTAACACCTATGGGTGAGGTCGATAACTAATTTGGTTAATTAAATTAATTCTTTTTTCTAAGAGATTGAAAATGAACCATTTAAATGCCACCTTTGGTGGGATTAGACAGTTTAAACTTTATTCAAGGTGTCCAAATTAAACCTAAGAATTTAATTATCCGAATACTAGCTTTCAATTTTTAAAACCACTACTAAAAACATGTTGTCAATACATTTTCAGATAACAACTCTTATAAAAACTTTTGAATTAGAGCTTCATTCTAACTACTGGGCGATTGTACCAACAAATAAAAGAGCACACTCTAAATCAGACGGGATAACTAAACCTTAAAATATAATTTTTAGATTTAAGTTTGTAATGAAAAATAATATATTTCTCTCTAACATTCTTAATATAAAATCTTGAATAAAAATAAAATCAATTTATTTTAGAGATTTTTACCTATTTAATATTTCCCAAGCATAACAACGTTATTATTATATCATGTTTACAAACAGTCACCAAAGTTAAATTTAATCAGAAACAAATTAAATATAACATGTAATAATAAAGCATAAAAAATAATTGCAAAGAAAACAAAATCCTTACAGTACTTTGATGCTATTCATGTTGTTGGGAAACCTCCAAACGAAATTTGTACTCCCATTTATTGAATCAAAAACCAAATAAATTTCAAAAAACATAATTAATTATTCTAAAAAATAGAAGAACTCTTAAAATAAGAAAAACTAACAAGGAAAAACTAAAAACTAAGAAAAACTAAAAAAACTAAGAAAGGAGCGAAAGAAAGAGTAGAGAAGATGTGTTTTGAGGTGCGTTTAGTTATGAAGAGAATGAGGGTATTTATATTTGAGGAAATGAATAAATAGTGGGTGAAAAAATGATTAAAAATGGAGGGAACGTGTAGTAGGTTATTATGACGCCAATTGACAATAACGGGTAGGTGGGGCGCGGCGATGCACGCGGAATGGAGCAGAGGAGCACGCGGACTGGGTGCTATTGGGCGCAGGCGCACGCAGATGGGCTCAGGCGTGCGCAGGCGCACATGGACTGGGTGCTACTGGGCACAGGCATACCTAGATGAGCTCAAGCGCACGCAGAATGGGTGTGCTGCGCACAGTTGGGCGACTGCATGCGCGATTTCCTCCTTTGAGACATTTTTGACCTATTTTGTCCAATTTTTCCATATTTTTTGACTTTTCCTCATTTATTTATGAATATATTTGTGATGTATTTCCTCCATATTCCTCTTTGAGTCTTTAAGTTACGTTTTTAAGCGAAAATATCTGAAAAACAATAAAAATACGCGTGATTCCAAAAAGACAGATTTATATAAATATATGATAAAATCATATAAATATATATATATTTAATCAATTAATATGTATAAAATCATGGTAATTTTAGTGCTTTTGGAGCACTTATCACACCCCCCCAACTAGCTTCTTGCTAGTCCCTTAGCAAGAGAAGCGATAAAAACTAAAAATTAAATTATCTTAAATCACTTCTGTGGATTGACACGATTGCATTTAGCCTATGCAACAAGCCTTTAAACCCCTAGGTTGTCCTAGTGGATGAGTTTGAGTCTCGTGAGGGTTTTCAGTAATGATACCCACAAACATTGAACTAAATGTAAAAATTAAAAGAAATAATAAAAACAATTAACTTAAAAACTAAAATTACAAAAAAATCAAAAATTGACTTTTAAGAATAAAAGAAAACAACATATCACAAAAATGTCTCATACTTTTTAATCTCCTTTATGATCATAATTAAAATCTGAAGCATAAGTTATTTTAATCTTCTTAAACAATCATGATTTATTATAATAATTAGTCGAAAATCATTTTCGTATTTCATATAAAAAATATATCAATTTAATTTCACCCAATTTCAATGTCTAGAATCTGAATTCGCTTCGACTTTATTCCTCACTAGTCAATACTCTCAAAACACTGAATCCTATGGGTTCAAACACTCATACTAATTTATATGTGAAAGAGTTGATGTATAGAAATGAACTAATATGTTCGCATATGTATAAAGAATAAAGGCTCAAAGTGTTATTTTGATGTTGATCTCATGAAAGGAACCGAATGTATAAATTATAAAGATATCATATATAAAAATTATTTTCATGCATAAATCAAACTCATTAAGAAAAAATTTCAAGATATATGCCTTTTACAAATGAAGAAAGTGCAATGACTTTTTAGAGAATTACTTCCTATATCTTTATTTTGTAATTAACCTTTACTCACAACTTTGAAGGCAATGTGGGTCATAGTATGTAGATTATACTATATATTCTTTATCTCTCTATTTTTTTCTGAAGATTTTTTTTCAATATATATATATTTTTAGAGAGTCAACCCATGTACATATTGTACATTTTTTAGGATTTTGGTTAGTGGTTAATTTTGTAGCTTTTTTGTTTAATTTTGGTTTAGGTCACCTCATATATGTCTCTTTTTTTTGTTATAGTCATGCACGAATGAGATAAAAGCATATACTATCAATTTCTACTTAAATCATTTAATCTAAGCAAAAAATATATATGAAACTCTATTAAGATGAGAAAAAAAATCATACATTCAATCCTAATACCTATAGAGATCATCTAAAAATTTGAAGAAATAAGAAATGTGTTTGGAGTAGAAAAAATAAATATTTCACTCTGAATAAAGGAAATTAGGCTCAAATTATATCTCACAAAGGTAATCTCCACTAAAAAAAATTCATAAACAACAACTTTGGGTTTAATATAATTTTCACATCTTATCAAGAAATACTAGTTATGATAAAAAAACTAACTAATTACCTAAAACAATTACAAAATATTTCATGATATGTTTTCAAAAATTAATCTAACAGTACAAAAGACTTAACTATTTACTTAAATTTGATTTAAAGAAATGATAATTTTTTGTGAGAATTTTTTTTATTTTTTATTTTATTTTTAAATTAATTCTAAAATTACAAAAATTAGTAAATCACACAAAATAAAACCAAACACAATAAAAATGAAAATGTGAACATAAAATAAAAAATATATTTTTATTTTTAAAATTGTTAAATTTTTTTAAGCATGGTAACTTTTCACCACCCCCAACCTAGAACTTACATTGTCCTCAATGTAACAACTGTAAATTAAAGATAAAGAGAAAAGAGAAGAAAGATTACCTTTTCCTGAGAATGTGCAAGTAGTAATGGAGAAATGCAAGTGCATCCATCATATACATCAATAAAGTTCACACAGACAGATTGATGAGCAAAAACTGGCATCGTCGATTCTACCAATACTTTAGTTTTATATTTATAAAACTCTCGCAAGTGCACGAATCATTTCATAGAAAATGATAAGTATACTCCCAAAGTCGATCTAAGGAAAGAATATATGTGGTTTTTAATTTATTATTCAAACTTTTAAAAACGAAATTAAATCCTAAACATTCTGTCACGATATTTGGGTTTTTGTGTTTCTAATCTAATAACATAAAAATAAACATAGATAAAGATTCAATAAACATTTATGCAAATTTTATCATTTATAATAGTTGAGTATTTATGGATATAATAACTAAGTTAATCATGCTTGCTCATACTATTTAGGTTATTAAAGATATAAATTGATATTTATTGATTCTCTCTTTTTTATATGAATACCATCTATGGTGGGGTTAGATATTCTTTGTTAACTAAACAAATCAATTAACACATATGGGTGAGGTCGATAAATAATTTGGTTAATTAAATTAATTCCTTTTTTCTAAGAGAATGAAAATGAACCATTTAAATGCCATCTTTGGTGGGGTTACATAGTTTAAACTTTATTCAAGGTTTACGAGAGGCCCAAAGTAGACTAAACCCAAATATGCAAGAGGTAGTTAAAAAAGAAATTCTTAAATTATTAGAAGAAGGGATTATCTATCCTATTGCGGATAGTAAGTGGGTTAGTCCAATGCATGTGGTACCAAAGAAATCTGGGATAACAGTTGTTAAAAATGACAAAAGTGAATTAGTGCCCACTAGAATAATCACTGGATGGAGAATGTGTATAGATTTTAGGAAACTAAATTTATATACGAAAAAGGATCACTTTCCTCTTCCATTCATTGATCAAATGTTGGAAAGATTAGCTGGGCATGAATTTTACTGTTTTTTGGATGGATTGTCTGGATATTATCAAGTACCCATAGCACCAGAAGATCAGGAAAAGACCACATTTACATGTCCTTTTGGGACATTTTCTTTTCGCAGAATGCCATTTGGGTTATGCAATGCCCCTGCCACTTTCCAGAGATGTATGATCTCTATTTTCTCGGACATGGTGGAAAAATTCATTGAGATTTTCATGGACGATTTCTCTGTCTTTGGGAACTCATTTGATGATTGCTTACATAAATTGACTTTGGTTTTAGAAAGATGCATTGAATGCAATCTCACCCTTAGTTGGGAGAAAAGTCATTTTATGGTTCAACAAGGGATAGTTTTAGGACATATAATTTCAAACAAGGGTATTGAAGTTGATAAGGCAAAAGTTGAATTGATATCCAAACTACCTCCCCCTACATCTGTGAAGGGGATAAGAAGCTTCTTAGGACATGCAGGATTTTACAAACGATTTATTAAAGATATCTCTAAAATAAGTCGTCCCTTATGTAACTTGCTATCCAAAGATGCTTATTTTGATTTCAACAATGACTGCCTTATTTCCTTTAATACCTTGAAAGATAAACTCACATCTACCCCTGTTATTATGGCATGAAACTGGTCTTTACCTTTTGAAATAATGGGTGACGCTTCTAATTATGCAATAGGAGCAGTCCTGGGACAAAGAGTGGATAAGCGTTTACATGTCATCTACTATGCTAGCAAAACACTCAATGATGCCCAAATGAATTATACCACCACTGAAAAGGAATTCTTGGCTATAGTGTTTTCTTTAGACAAATTTCGGTCTTATTTAGTAGGATCTAAAGTGGTTGTGCATTTTGATCATGCTGCTTTAAGATACCTATTAAGTAAACCAAATGCCAAGCCAAGATTAATCAGGTGGGTCTTACTCTTACAAGAATTTGATTTAGAAATCAAGGATAAGAAAGGCAGTGAAAACTTAGTAGCTGACCATTTGTTTAGATTGATTTCTGACTTCAATTCTCTTAAAGATGAGAGTAATGAAGATATAGTTGAAACCTTTCCTGATGAACAGTTATTTTTCATAGGTCCGAACCCATTGTATGCTGATATTGTAAACTATCTTGCCACTGGTGTTTTGCGACCTAACACTTCATATCAGGACAAGAAAAGGTTTTTTAAAACTATTAAGGACTATTTCTGGGATGACCCTTATTTATACAAGATTGGTCAAGATCAAGTCATCTGGAGATGTGTACCTGAAGAAGAACATAAGAGCATTCTAACTTTTTGTCATGAACTTCATTGTGGGGGTCATTTTGGTGGTGAAAAGACAGCCCGTAAGGTATTACAGTCTGGATTCTTTTGGCCCACTCTTTTTAAAGATGCTCATATGTTTTGTGCACAATGTGATAGATGTCAAAGAACAGGAAACATAAGCAAAAGAGATGAAATGCCTTTGACATCTAATTTAGTTGTTGAACTCTTTGATGTATGGGGGATTGACTTTATGGGTCCTTTTCCCCCATCTAATGGTTTTCAATACATTTTGGTTGCTGTGGATTATGTATCCAAGTGGGTAAAAGCTATCCCCACCAAAACCAATGATGCTAATGTTGTTGTGAAATTCTTGAAAGATTTAATATTCAGCAGGTTCGGAACGCCTAGAGCTATAATAAGTGATGGAGGTAGCCATTTTTGTAACAAACTCTTTGATGGAGTACTAAACAAGTACAATATCACACATAAAGTAGCTACTCCATATCATCCTCAAACATTAGGTTTAGTGGAAGTAAGTAATAGGCAAATTAAGGGAATATTGGAACGCACTGTGCGTTCTTCAAGGAAGGATTGGGCATTTAAGTTAAATGATGCCTTATGGGCATACCGCACCGCTTACAAAACACCTATTGGGATGAGCCCTTATCGGTTAATCTTTGGGAAAGCGTGCCACCTTCCAGTTGAATTTGAACACAAGGCTTACTGGGAAATTAAAGAGTTAAACATGGATTTAGATAAAGCAAGTGAAAAACGATTACTCCAGCTTCATGAGTTGGAAGAAATTAGGAATGAAGCCTATAAGAATGCCAAATTATACAAAGAGCGTACTAAGCGCTATCATGACAAGAGGCTAGTTCCTAAGACTCTTCACCCTGGAATGAAAGTTCTTTTATTTAACTCTTGTTTGAGATTGTTTCCAGGAAAGCTGAGATCAAGATGGGATGGACCATTCAAAATAGTTCAGGTATTTGAACATGGAGTAGTAGAACTATTGGACTCCAAGACACAAAAAACGTTCAAAGTCAATGGCCATCGTGTCAAGCCTTATTTAGAAGAACCAAACAACATTGTTGAAATGGATTGCATTTGGCTGAGTAACCTTTAGCACCAAAAAGATACGTCTTGCTAAGACATTAAACTAAGCACTGGATGGGAGGCAACCCATTTTTTTTAAAGGTAATTTTTTGTTATTTACTTTATTTTATTGTTATATGTGAATAATTTTTAAATTGTTAAAACTAAAAATATTTGTTGAGATGTTAGAAGTTCACAGCAATCTTTCTGTATACACTTTAATGATAAATATGATGAATGCACCTACATTTCTCCATTACAACTTACACATTCTCAAGAAATAGGTAACTTTTCTTCTCCTTTCTCTTTATCTTTAATTTACAGTTGTTACATTGAGGACAATGTAAGTTCTAGGTTGGGGTGGTGAAAAGTTACCATGCTAAAAAAAAGAGGATTTAACAATTTAAAAATAAAAACAATTTATGTTCACGTTTTAATTTTTTGTGTGTTTGGTTTTATTTTTGTTTTGTGTGATTTAGCAATTTTTGAAATAATATATATATATATATATATATTCTCACAAAAATTTATCATTTCTTTAAATCAAATTTAAGTAAATAGTTAAGTCTTTTGTACTGTTAGATTAATTTTTGAAAACATATCATGAAATATTTTGTAATTACTTTTGATAATTAGTTAGTTTTTGTCATAAATAGTATTTCTTGATAAAATGTAGAAATTATATTAAACCCAAAATCGGTGTTTATGAATTTTGTTTTAGTGGAGACTACCCTTGTGAGATATAATTTGAGCTTAATATCTTTTATTCAGAGTGAAATATATATTTTTTCTACTCCAAACACATTTCTTATTTATTCAAATTTTTAGATGATCCCTATAGGTATTAGTATTGAATGTATGAATTTTTTTCTCATCTTAATAGAGTATCATATATTTTTTATTATTATTTTTGCTTAGATTAAATAATTTGAGTAGAAATTGATAGTATATGCTTATATCTCATTTATGCATGACTGCTACAAAAACAAAAAGACATATCTGGGGTTACCTAAACCAAGATCAAACAGAAAAGCCACAAAATTAACCACTCACCAAAATCCTAAAAAAAATGTACAATCTGTACATGGGTTGACTCTCTAAAAAATAATACATATATTGAAAATATCTACAGAAAGAAAAAAATAGAGAGATAAAAAATATATAGTATCATCTACATACTATGACCCACGTTGGCTACAAAGTTGTGAGTACAGGCTAATTACAAAAGAAAGATATAGGAACTAATTCCCTAAAAAGTCATTGCAATTTCTTCATTTGTAAAAAGCATATATCTTGAAATTCTTTCTTAATGAGTTTGATTTATGCATGAAAATAATTTTTATATATGATATCTTTATAATTTATACATTCAATTCCTTTCATGAGATCAATGTTAAAATAACACTTTGAGCCTTTATTCTTTATACATATGCGAACATATTAGTTCATTTCTATACATCAACTCGTTCGCATATAAATTAGTATGAGTGTTTGAACCCATAGGATTCAGTATTTTGAGAGTATTGACTTGTGAGGAATAGAGTCGAAGCGAATTCTGATTCATGACACTGAAATTGGGTGAAATTAAATTGATACATTTTTTACATGAAATATGAAAATGATTTTCGACTAATTATTATAATAAATCATGATTGTTTAAAGAGATTAAAATAACTTATGCTTGAGATTTTAATTATGATCTTAAAGGAGATTAAAAAAAAGTATGAGACATTTTTGTGATATGTTGTTTTCTTTTATTCTTAAATTAATTTTTGATTTTGTTGTAATTTTAGTTTTTGATTTGATTGTTTTTATTATTTCTTTTGATTTTTTTAGTTCAATGTTTGTGGGTATCATTACTGAAAACCCTCACGAGACTCAAACTCGTCCACTAGGGCAACCTAGGGGTTTAAAGGCTTGTTGCATAGGCTAAATGCAACCGTTTCAATCCACGAAAGTGATTTAGGATAGTTTAATTTTTAGTTTTTATCGCTTCTCTTGCTAAGGGACTAGCAAGAAGCTGGTTGGGGGTTGTGATGAGTGCTCAAAAACTACTAAAATAACCATGATTTTATGCACATTAATTGATTAAAAATATATATATTTATATGTTTTATCATATATTTATATAAATTTGTCTTTTTCGGAATCACAGGTATTTTTATTGTTTTTCAGGTATTTTGGCTTAAAAACGCAACTTAAAGACTCAAAGAGGAATACTGGAAGCAATACATCACAAATATATTAATAAATAAATGGGGAAAGGTCAACAAATATGGAAAAATTGGACAAAATGGGTCAAAAGGTCAAAAATGTCAAAAAGGAGAAAATCGCGCCCAACCGCGCGCGCCGACGCCCGTTTCGCCCCATTTTTCACGTGCAGCTGCCCCATGACGTCATGCTGACGTCATCAATGACCTCAGCAATTCCATTACATGTTTTTACATTTCTTTACTCATTTTTTCTCTCCATCCTCACCTATAAATACCCCACTTCCCTTCACTTCAAAACACACTTCTCTCTTCTTCTTTTTCTCTCATTTCTTAGTTTTTAAGCTTTTCCTAGTTTCTTTCTTAGTTTTTAAGCTTTTCTTAGTTTTTAGTTAAATTCTCTTAGTTTTAGAGTTCTTCTCTTTTTGAGAGGAGCTTGTAATGTTTTTGTAATTTATTAACTTTTTGATTCAATAAATGGGAGTGCAAATTCCGCTTGGAGGTTTTCCAGCAACGGGAATAGCATCGAAGTTCTGTAAGGATTTTATTTTCTTTACAGTTATTTTTTATGCTTTATTCTTACATGTTATATTTAATTTGTCTGTGATTAAATTTAACTGTGCTGGCCGTTAGTTAACATGATGTAATAATGACGTTGTTATGCTTGCGAAATATTAAATAGGTAAAATTCTCTAAAATGAATTGATTTTGTTTTTATTCAAGATTTTATATTAAGAATGTTAGAGAGAAATATATTATTTTTAATTACAAACTTAAACCTGAAAATTAGATTTTAAGGTTTAGTTATCCGGTCTGATTTAGAGTAGTGCTCTTTTATTTGTTGGTACAATCGCCCGGTAGTTAGAGTGAAACTCTATTTCAAAAGTTTTTATAAGAATTATTATGTGAAAATGTATTGACAACATATTTTCAGTAGTGGTTTTAGAACTTGAAAGTTAGTACTCGGATAATTAAATTCTTATGTTTAATTTGGACACCTTGAATAAAGTTTAAACTGTCTGACCCCACCAAAGGTGGCATTTAAATGGTTCATTTTCAATCTCTTAGAAAAAGGAATTAATTTAATTAACCAAATTAGTTATCAACCCCACCCATAGGTGTTAATTGATTTGTTTAGTTAACAAAGAATATCTAACCCCACCAAAGGTGGTATTCATATAAAAAGAGAGAATCAATAAAATATCAATTTATATCTTTAATAACCTAAATAATATGAGCAAGCATAATTAATTTAGTTATTATATCCATAAATACTCCACTATTATAAATGATAAAATTTGCATAAATATTTATTGAATCTGTATCTATGTTTATTTTTATGTTATTAGATTATATTTATTGAATCTGTATCTATGTTTTTTTATGTTATTAGATTATATTTATTGAATCTGTATCTATGTTTATTTTTATGTTATTAGATTAGAAACACAAAACCCAAACTATCGTGACAGGATGTTTAGGATTTAATTTCATTTTTAAAAGTTTGAATAATAAATGAAAAACCACATACATTCCTTCCTTAGATCGACCTTGGGAGTATACTTATCATTTTCTTCGAAATGATTCGTGCACTTGCGAAAGTTTTATAAATATTAAAACCAAAGTATTGGCAAGAATCGACGATGTCGGTTTTCGCTCATCAAGTAACGGCGCCAAAAACTTGATGAGTAAAACAGGTATCGCCAATCCTTCCAATACTTTGGTTTACATTTATAAAACTCTCGCAAGTGTACGAATCATTTCGTAGAAAATGATAAGTATACTCCCAAGGTCGATCTAAGAAAGGAATATATGTGATTTTTAATTTATTATTCTAACTTTTAAAAACGAAATTAAATCCTAAACATTCTGTCACGATATTTGGGTTTTTGTGTTTCTAATCTAATAACATAAAAATAAACATAGATAAAGATTCAATAAACATTTATGCAAATTTTATCATTTATAATAGTTGAGTATTTATGGATATAATAACTAAGTTAATCATGCTTGCTCATACTATTTAGGTTATTAAAGATATAAATTGATATTTATTGATTCTCTCTTTTTTATATGAATACCATCTATGGTGGGTTTAGATATTATTTCTTAACTAAAAAAATCAATTAACACATATGGGTGAGGTCGATAACTAATTTGGTTAATTAAATTAATTCTTTTTTTCGAAGAGATTGAAAATGAACCATTTAAATGCCATCTTTGGTGGGATTAGACAGTTTAAACTTTATTCAAGGTGTCCAAATTAAACCTAAGAATTTAGTTATCTGAGTACTAACTTTCAAGTTTTAAAACCACTACTACTGAAAACATGTTGTCAATACATTTTCAGATAATAATTCTTATAAAAACTTTTGAAATAGAGCTTCACTCTAACTACCGGGCGATTGTACCAACAAAATAAAAGAGCACTACTCTAAATGAGACTAGATAACTAAACCTTAAAATCTAATTTTCAGATTTAAGTTTGTAATGAAAAATAATATATTTCTCTCTAACATTCTTAATATAAAATCTTGAATAAAAATAAAATCAATTCATTTTAGAAATTTTTACCTATTTAATATTTCACAAGCATAACAACGTTATTAATATATCATGTTTACAAACAGCCAGCAAAGTTAAATTTAATCAGAGACAAATTAAATATAACATGTAAGAATAAAGCATAAAAAATAACTACAATTAAAATAAAATCCTTAAAGTACTTTGATGCTATTCCTATTGTTGAAAAACCTCGAAACGTAATTTGCACTCCCATTTATTGAATTAAAAAGGAAATAAATTACAAAAACATAATTAATTCTTCTCAAAAAGAGAAAAACTCTAAAACTATGGAAAACTAACAAGGGAAAACTAAAAATTAAGAAAAACTAAAAAAACTAAGAAAGGAGAGAAAGAAAGAGAAGAGAAGATATGTTTTACGGTGTGTTTAGTTATGAAGAGAATGAAGGTATTTATAGGTGAGGAAAGGAATAAAAAGTGGGTGAAAAAATGATTAAAAATGGAGGAAACGCGTAGTAGGTGATGATGACGTCAGCTCACATCAGTGGGTAGGTGGGGCGCGGTGGTGCACGTGGAATGGAGCAGGGGCGTGCGCAGACTGGGTGCTACTGGGCACAAGTGTGCGCAGACTGGGCACAAACGTGTTGGACTGGAGCATGGGCACGTGCGGAATGGGCGTGCTGCGCGCGTTGGTCGGCTGCGTGCGCAATTTCCTCTTTTTTGACATTTTTGACCTTTTTGACCCATTTTGTCCAATTTTTCCATATTTGTTGACTTTTCTTCATTTATTTATGAATATATTTGTGATGTATTGCCTCCAGTATTCTTCTTTGAGTCTTTAAGTTACGTTTTTAAGAGAAAATACTTGAAAAATAATAAAAATACACGTGATTCCGAAAAGACAGATTTATATATTTATATGATAAAATCATATAAATATATATATTTTTAATCAATTAATGTGCATAAAATCATGGTAATTTTAGTGTTTTTTGAGCACTCATCATAGCTCAGGGTCAATCCTTGACATGTCTTTTGGTTTCTAAGCAAAGACATCCATATTCCTTTGGAAGAAGTCAACAAGAACCGCCTTTCTCACCTTGTCCAAGCTTGAATTTAATTTTAGTGCCCGTCTTTCTCCATCTCCGAGTTCAACCAACTCAACCTTATTTGTGCTTCCAACTAGTGATGTCTTCAATCGCCCTCAACAATATTGAGTAAAAATTAATTGTTGTTTTGTGTTGACTTGTTTCATGGTCACGTTATAACAAATACGAATCTTTTCTTGATCTCCTCGAATTTCCATAACACCAGATCAATAGGGTATTTTATTACTTGATGAAAAGTAGATGGAACAACTCTCATTTTATGTATCTATAGTCTTCCTAGTATCAAATTGCAATGGGTAGGTGGTATGTTGACTACCACAAAGCTCACCATCATAATAGTTCATTTAGCCATTATGGGCAACTAGATTGTTCCCAAGGCATATGTCGTACTATTGTTGAACCCTACAAGAGGCATTTCTTTTTTCATTACATCCTCCCAAAGTATGGAGGGTGGACAAGAACATAAGGTCGATCGAACATCCAATATCAACCAATATATGATAGACATAGCATAACTAACTCTCAATATTATGAATAGAGGATGTCTTCGTCATTAAATGTTATTGAGGTACTAGAATACTTTCTTTATAGGCTATACATCCTAGTGACAATTTCACTCCGCGCCTTTTGGCATCTCTCTTTTAAGCATTACTAGACACATTATTTAGGCCAGGTTCTCTATGGATAGAGTGTATTATTCAAAAATTATCATCTATTTGGGCAATCTACCTCCCATCCAGAACTGTAGGTATCTGAGTTACTTCTCTGATTGACTTGATCTCATTTCTTAAATTACTACCACCCACTAGATCATCGAGGTATCCTTTCGATAACAACTATTTGATTTCCTTTTTTAAATGTCGATAATCCTTAGTGTCATGTTCGATGTCTTTATAGAACGTGCACCATTTTTTGGTGTCTCTGTTCAATGCCCTCATTCAAGAATGCCATCTAACATTTTGTTCTTCCTCCATCTTTAAAACCATTTTGGCCCTCTAAAGGGTGAAAATGATCTACAAATGGACCCAGGTTCCTGTTCCAAGAGTTTCCACATCTGTAATTATATCCTACAAATATTTTATGGTTTTGTTGCTCCATTTTCGTAAGCCTTTTTGAACACAACTCTCTTTTTTGCTTTCCTTTTATGGTCATAGGTGTGCTCCATCTCTCTTTTCTTAATGATTTTAACTCCCTTTTTTCGTTAACAAACTTTTGCACCTCTTCATAGGCTTCTTGCATAGTCTGAGGTACCATTTTTGTCAGTTCAAGAAAAAGGTTTGAACTTCTTAACACACATCTTCTAATTTCTTAAATATCGATTGAGTCTGATCAATCATATATTTCCATCTTCTCTTTGCAAAATCTCTTCATAAATGCTTCAAAATATTCATCCACATTCTGAACTATAGAAAATAGGTGGTGAGCCTTTTTCTTTAATTCCTTGTTATGGGCATCATAGGTCAGGAACAATTTGACTAGTTCAATGAAAGAAGTGATACTACTAGGTCTCATATCACTGAACTATTTTCCAATTGAATCATATAGAGTAACTAAAAAGAACTTACATAACATCGCATCCCTTTTGTCACGAGGCATGTTGAGGGGAAACATGATAGTTTTGAAGAGTGGTACATGGGAAATAAGGTCCTTTATTCCTTTATAACCTATATATATATATAAAAGATACAAACTTCTTTCGAAGTTCACTCAGTTCGATCACTTATGAAAAAAAGTAAACTAGTCAGTTGCCTACACACTATGTTAAGGTTAGTTTGAGCTTTCCCTATATTTTGTTTCTTTATTTATTCCTCCAAGGCCAATACTTTGTTTAACCATAACAACTTTTCTTCTAGTGCCAAGTCAAGCTACCCTAATAGATGTGTACACTTTGTTCTACCACTTGGGTTGATGTTAGTCTATGATTTGCACAGTCACGAACTATATTTGCTTGATCATGTAAATGCCTATTCCTTTCATAGTCAACCAATATTTTATTGAACTCTTCACTTCACCCTTTTTGTTCATGCATTCTCACCATTAGTTCCAAGTCCAGGTCATATAGGGATCACTTGACTCATTTCTTCCACTTTCCTCATCAATTCTAGATTTTCTCTCTTCATCTCACTTCGCATCTCCACCATGGACTTCTTCATGTCTTGTACTTGTGATAGTAGCTCTTGATTCAGATTCACCACCTTGATATTACCATTAGTCGTGTCTTCTACAACCCTAAAAGAGTTAACAACCTAGTACATGCAGTACCATGGTAAGGAGATTCATACTCCTTAGTGACTCAATTCTAAACCGCAGCAATAGA
This sequence comes from Hippophae tibetana, assembly GCA_037013495.1. Classification (NCBI taxonomy): domain Eukaryota; kingdom Viridiplantae; phylum Streptophyta; class Magnoliopsida; order Rosales; family Elaeagnaceae; genus Hippophae; species Hippophae tibetana. The sequence continues at coordinate 50,523,948 of CM072804.1, read as the reverse complement.
AAAGAACACACCTAAACAAATAATACAACAAAAGCACAAACAAAATAATATTAGTTATGCATATGACCAAAAAACAACATATATTATATAAAAAGTGAAATTTGGGGAAATAGTAAATACTTTTTAATCAAAGTTTAAGCTATAGTATATTGTAACATACACACCCTAAACTTTGATTGTACTAGCTCAACAAAGGATCATGTATAACAAGCAATGTAATGATGTAAACCCACATAGAGACTGTATCTATGTGGTAACTTCCTCATATTTCTTAAGGCAACCACTCAATAACAAATAATCTACTAAATAATAAACAAGTTATAACTATGATAGAAAATAAAACCATTATTACCTTTATCAATTGAAACTTCTATCTTAACTGCCTACTACTACTCTCACTTGTTGCTTCAACAACGTCTTGATTCAACACTTAAATCTGACTCTTCTCCAGAGTAAACACCAACCAATGTAGTGTGATTGGTAAACATAGATCAATAACATAGAGTGTTGAAGTTGATAACTTTAAGGAATACACAATCCTTCATGGATTTCAAATCGTGTACTCAAGCCACACAATCAAACCATGTACACGTACTAATAACGATTTGATCTCTTAAATCACTAAATGACCTATAGTCAAAAATAATCTCACCAAAATGATTTTCAAAATAGATATAAATCTTAGTATGAATTATAGTAGTGTTTTGACACTTGAAAAAGTGGGTAAGAAATAAGTGAAATAGGGGGTATTTATAGCACTTGGGTTTGACACCTTGCCAACCACCTTGCCAAGGTTGGTGGTGAGTTCAATGGAAAGGTCCATATCAAGGTACTAAAATGTCACATATTTTTGTTCCAAAATTATAGAGTAACACTAGAAATACTCATATCCAAAATGAACTAAAAACACAAGTGAGATTGTCAACTTGCTCGTCTCAACTTTGCATGAACGCTACCAAAACAAACCCCTTGGTGTGTGTAAATATAGTTACATAAAAAGTTTTTGTAACTATATATATGTGTGAATTACTAATATGTAGTAACCAACCTTACACAGATGAAGATAAAAACACTAAGTAAAATAAAGCACATCATGTTTTGTACATAGGAAGCCAACATATAAACACGAGTACAGTAAGACTTACACTCTTGTCTTTTGACTTTCCCTATCAAAACACTGCATAAATAAATACACATTCACATCTGTCATGAGACAATCATGAAAATATCTTAAGGTGTTTGCTCCCATGAATGAAACTTCAACACACATCCGAACCTAAAAGACACATCTACACCAAGTGCATCCATCTTGTGCACTCCATCCATCTTCAAGTATCAAATCATCCATACTATCACTCAGAAACACCAGGGTCTTAGTACCACTATAAACAAACTTAAATGAACCTCAAAGATTTCACTATACACATGTAACCTACACATTTGAAACAAACACATACCCTGTGAATGTATCATACAGAAACAATGTGTAGATAAACAATATACTATGATGCTACATGTACACAAGTAAACACTGATAGGAAACTAATACAAGAAAAGTACACCACTCTCCTTGACTTTATGCAAGACTCCCTTTGAATGTATACAAGTCAAATGACAGTATGTAGTGAAATCTTAGCATCACAACCCATGCATCACACGGTATGGTAACAAACATATAGTTGTGCACAGACACTTCTACTCCTTTTAGACACAGAAAGTCAATGAAACAACCTTATATGAAGGAGAAAAGGTATGCAAAGATTCTATAATTCAAAAAGCAAGATGCAAAAAAAAAACATTTGTTGAACACCAGTAACTTATATTTATTGAACAAAAAAATGTTTTACAAAGATAAGTAGACAAGCAACTAAAGCAAAAATTCATATATAAGATCAAAACTCTACGTCTCCCTCTCTAAAATCATCATCTTCTTTAAAACCACTATGAAAAGACTATCTAGGATCAGAAAGGCTAGTGGGTGGTGTTGTAGTAGATTGTGGGATGAGAAAATTATTAGCAAATTAATCAAAAGAGTTATCGATCTCAAATGGAAGAATGAGCTTATCTCTACCATACATAGTAAACATGTTAAACAAAGATTCAAATGAAAAAACACCAAAGTGAAGAGGTCTAGTATTAGTAGGGAAAGGTTTAGTAGAATTAGAAGAGATAGGTGAACCATGAAAAGGTGATACCACAAGATGATAAGAAGCCATAACACTCTGAGCATAGGCATAAAAATGGTGCATATCAAGGATAGTCCAATTCAAAGTTTGTAACTCCTAAACAATAGTAGAAAGGAGAGTTTTGGATTTCATTCCAAGAGAGATAGAAGTGGAAGGAGTAGAGGAAACAAGAGTGGACTCATAATGAGTTGACTAAGTAGTATTCATAGAATAAAATTAAGAAGGGTAGTAGAAGAATACCGAGAACTACAACTATTAGACAAAATAATGTATGAGAAAATAGGTCTAATCAAATTATTGAAAGTAATGTTATGAAAAATAGTAGAACCCTACCTAGATATTAAAGAAGGGTAGCGAAGTGTAGAAGAAGGTGGAAAAATAGTATGAAAAATGATAGTTCTATAGATCAAACCAACAAGATCTATATCATCACCATTTTGAATCATCCAGAGGAAGTGTCCTTGGCACGAAGGAATATAAAAAAGATGGGAACGAGGATGAATAACAACATATGCAATAGTATTAAGAGAACGACTATGGGCAGAGGAGTTAACAATAGAGCATTAATAGTAAAAGAGTGGCTAGGCCCTACCAGCTGGTTAGCCATTTCTTCATAATTGTGAGCATTCACAATATCAAATTTAAAAAGGTAAAAGGAAGCAATATTTTCAAATTCAAAAGGGATGACAAGAAATGAAGGAAACTAAACAACAGGAAGAGATAATAATTTATGAATATCATCCCAAGAAAAGGTAACTCTATGTCCTCTAAGGAAAAAATAAGTAGAGAACCCAGTAGTAGAAGCATGAGGAAGGGAAGTATAGAATTCCCTAACAAACTCTTCATTATAAGTAATTCAAAGAATAGGATGAAAGCGAGGAAAAGTAAGCAAACCTTCATTTGAGTTCTCGAAAATTGTGAATATTAGAAGGATGCTCTACAAGAATAGGCACACTACCAAAGGGATTGGTAGACTCAGGTTGCTTTGACATATTATTACTTCTAGAATACATTGGAGCCATATTTGGTAAAAGTGAAAAGGTAGAATACATTGGTATAGCAAGAAGAGAAGGAAGTTATTCAAATGTGTGAAGAAAGTAGGCTTTAAGGGTACCTTATAAAGGCTTACAATGACCTCACTACATACCTTGCCAACCACCTAGCTGGAGTATTTGGCTAGCCACATGGCAAGGTAATGTCGAGCACACTGGAAAGCTATGTGGTGAGGTGGGGAAAAAAAGGGAAAAATAGGACCATATAGATTAGCAAAAGAGACTAATACAATCAATGTAAACATCCACATAACAATTGATCCATAATGCATTCAATTAAGGGTATGACCAATTTTTTGTAGAAATGTATTATGTGTTATATGCTAAAAAAGTTTAATCTATGAGCCATTAAGAAAAACTTTTGTGATACAAGCAAATAGAAATGTAGAATCAAGTAAACCGAGCTTTATAAGTCCATATTTAGTCTCTCTCTCTCCACTAATGTTAGGGAAATATTGGAAATATTTAAACATAGGCACACCTTTAGTTGACCACAACTTACAACTTAAGTGAAGAGCTTACAAAGATAAGAAGTAAACCAATAAACAAAGGTTCTTCTACTTGTATTCATCGAGATTTAAACACTAACAATTTTCCCAAACATGGGATCTTTATCATTTACGTCTTAGTATTCATTATGTCTTAGTAGGATTTATCATTTTCACTTTAGAGGGTGAAAAGAGATGAAGAGATAACATAGAGGCTCAAAAGGGGAGACCGAGGGTAAGGGACCATAATGGCAAGAAAAGATCAAATGATTCAAGGATGACATAAATCCTCTTTCTATCCAAGAAATACCTAGAATTTCATCTCGAGAGATACTAAAAGTGGATCCTAGAACTCCTTAGAAATATACAAATCATCAAAGTAAGACATCCATATGAACTTCTCAAAATAATCATATAAATTTACAATGTTTTGCAAGTGAGAAAAAAATGTTCTTTTTAAATTGAACACAAGAATTTAGTCATATAAGAGCTTAGGGAATACATATGTCAAAACATCCACATTTCCATTTAAGTCAAAAGCATCTCATCTATAAAAACACTATGGTCACACAAATATTTTCACTAAAGAGAAAACAATTGGATAGAGAGATTTGTAAAATTGTCTCAGAAAGAGAGAGAAAGGAAAAATAGAGAATGCCAAAGTAACAAACATAATATTTTTGATTTTTAATAAAGTAATCAAAGATGAGATCAAACAAGTAGAAAAACAATAAAAGACATGTATAGAAAGACTACAAGCACATAAGAGAAAAGAAATGAGCAGTTCAATCCCAAGCATATCACCAAAAAGAAACAATGATCAAATATCATCCATCCATTTAAAGTATTTTCAAGGGGAAACTAATTTAGAAAATAGTCTTTATGTCATATGAGTAATGGAGTATATGGAGTATATGGTACTTAAGGCTTGTTTTGTTTATTATTTCTCGAAAATCATATTGAGTTACTCATATAAACTGGACTAGGTTGACTATTAAGAGCTACTTATTTCTTTCTGCACTATACCTCAAAAGCATAATACATCCTGCTTAAATATACTCAAAAGAGCAACGATAACTATAGCATGTCATAGATGATAAGGTGAACAATGAGGAAAGCTCCAAGTATTACTTCTCACATATATAGGACACTGCCTAGCAAGGTGGCTACCAATCGCGTATAGAAAACAAGCACAAACAATGGAATTAGAGAATCTAGGTCCCTGATTTCGAGATTTGGTACAAGCTAGAAAGGTAGAATAAGTACTTATATCAAATTTCACACGAGGAAGAGTAATCAATTTCTCATAGAGTGGCCTTAAATGCTCAAGTTCATTACAATAAAGACAAGTATCAATAGTAGTATATAAAGGTAATAGACCAACACTAGATCAACGAGAAGAGCTAGCCTTAGGTGAGGATTTCACTATGCTAGAAGAGTCTGGTTGAGAAGACACAACCAACTTACCGTTTGGGTCAGTAAATATAGATTTTAGCTTTGAATTTGATTGGAAACTTTAATAAACTTGCTAAAACAACCCTTAAAAGTAGAAACCTTTTCCCTATAGCCAATATATTGTTTGTCCCCAAACATCTTAGTGTTGTTAAGGATGTCATTTAGGTTCTTAGAGCTAGCCATAATTTTTCTCAATCCAAATGTAGAGTAGGCTAGGTCCCTTTCACTAACTTTAATTTTATTCTTTAAGGAAATAATCAAATCTTCCTTTTCTTTAAGAACAGACTCAAGATAAGTTGTAGAGTTGTTTAAAATTCCAACTTTCTAGTTTAGTTGATTAATTTTAGCTTTCTTTTTGGAAAGAGAATAGGTTATGTATTCCTTTATACTCTCTAGGACTATAATTTTATATTTCAATCGTTCAACCTTGGCATTTTGATTAGGAGATGGATCAAGGATGATAAAAAAAATTATGACTTCACTGGAGATGAGAACCTTCATTTATTCCTCAAGCTTCTTCACTTTTTCTTAATTTGCATTAAATTCCTCAAGCAAGTCTAAATATCTCTTTTGAATAACCTCACATATTTTGATGAGGTCAAGTTATTGATTGTCATTAGAAGACTTCTTGTCCTCTATGTTTTTCTTTAAAGTGCATATCTCGCGCTCTTTTTCATTAGGCTTTCCAAATCCTTTTTATTTTCCTTCTCAAACTTGATGTGCACCAACAAGAGTGCATTGTGAGAATCAAGTATCATCTTGTACATCATCATCATCATCATCAGCTTCAACTCCCACCATTTGAAAATCTGAGGCAACACTTAAAGGATCAATGGAATTACTGGAGGCAATGAAGTCAATAAAAGTAGTGTCATCCTCGTCAACACTATTAGTACTATAGTAACCTCGGCTTTCATGGTACATTCTCTCATGCTAATTTTGCTTCTAAAAATACTATGCAGCAATGTCTCCTAGCTTTCCACATTCAATACACTTTATTTTATTCAAGTAACTTTTGCTCGTCGTCTCAAAACAATTTTCTAAGTCTTTATCATCTTTATTAGATCTTGAGATTTTGGAACTTGAAATATCTCTCTTAGTAGTCCCAAGAGAAGGTTTCTTCTTTCTAAAGAATCTTGTAAATCTTTGAGCAAGGGATTCCATTCCTTCTCATCTGGATCAAAATCATCATTTTCACCACATATGATACACACATCTTTGATTGGTTTACTTCTTTTAATAGTCTTAAAGGGAAAGTTTCTTCCCTTCTCTAAAGTAATCTGCTCTTGTCTTGGTAAAAGGCGATGCACTCTTGTAAGTCACCAACTAGTTTATTTGCATTAAGCTCACTTTGTCTATACATTGACTAGAGTACAATGACCTTAGTGTGAAATCTATAAGGTAGACTGGTAATTATTTTTTCAATATGTTTTTCTTCACTAATTGGTCTACTTAGGTTGAGACTAATTGATAATATTGGAGAATCGTGCATAAAACTAGTCGAAGGTCTCATTTTCTTGCATAATGTACAATTCAAAATCTCTATTTAGGCTCAACATTCTAGATCTTTATCGTAAAAGTATCTTCATGAGTTGTTTTTTCAGAATATCCCAAGCCTATATGAAGTTGTATGACTATGATTCCTTTGGTATTCATAAGGTGATATAACTTTAATGATAGCATATAAACCTTTATTGTTCCATTCAGAATCCTTGGATTTTGACTTGGTCTATTTGATCATAGGTTTTGGGATAACAATATTGTCAAGTAGTGTAATAATGGGGTATGAGATAACAGTGGATTTTTAGGACATATCTAATATAGAGAGAGGAAGTATAATTGAATTAATAATGATGCTTAGTATTCTATTGACTATATATGAGGATATATACACGAGGCAATCATTTGAAGGGTCCATGTAGTGTTAAAATATACATTCAAGTAAATATAAATTACTAAACACATCTAGTATTTGCTTTCAAAGTATAAATATTAATCAGATTTGCTCCTCAATAAAGATATGTAGGACATTTCCAAACACATATATTGTGTTTTTTATTGGACTATATATTGTGTTGATCTATATTAGTGAAAAGTACACAATCTACTCCACTTTTTACAAACTGTGATAAAAATTTCCTTATTGACTAATTACAATTGAATTTTGACTAAATAATATTTTGTCTAATTTGATATTCTAGAATTAGAGTTCCAATTGACTAGAGTTTGGTTGGTCATCAATCCAATCTGTTGAAGCCAAATTGGACAATGGTCCAATTAGTTTGATTTTGATTGATCAGTGACCTTACAAATTGGAGCCGAATTGGACATGTGTTCTGCTAAACTTGACAAGTATCCAAGTATTTGGATTTTGTTCAATTGATGAGTCTACTGATCGTAGCCAAATTAGACAAGTTTATTTATCCAAATTATCAAACTTCACCCTTTTCCATGTTCATATGCTATTGCTCGATTTATAGGAAATTATGAATATCAATTATGTGATAAAAATATTTTGTCGAAACTATATTGGTTGCTGTTGGAATTGATTCAATTTATAGAAAGAGAAATTAGAGAAAAGTCAGAGAATTGTGTGAGAACGTGTGGCTCTCTTATGAGGCCCATGTATATATAGAATACTACATGTACACGTATTGATTACATAAAGTATATACATCACAGCGTGTTAGAGGGGTATAAAAGTAAAAGAAAATATCTTTAGCTTGAGGTCGACCACCTCATAGCTCGGGCTAGTCGTTTACCTTCCAACACCAAAACTCGCATGCCTATATGGGTCTCACTTATAAGTATGGTTATGGGTATAGGCATAGGTAGATCCTTTCTGATAACTCAAACTGTTAGTTAGATCAGGCTTAGGGTTGATCTATATGTCCAAATAGTTGCTTATGCATCGTCAATTTATCTTGTTGAAAATTTTGATGAATGTGAAGTCCCAAACAATTATTAAATTTGTATGTGTGTTATATTCTCTGATTGAATAGAAGCATTTTCATGTGAAATTTTGTGGAGAAGAACAAATTATTGTTCCAAGTTCTTGGTCATGAAATCTAAATTTAGGGATTTGGAGTTTCCTTAGATTTTATTTTTATTGATTATATTTTGGTGTTAGACTTTGATTTAGGAATTCTTCTTGTATTCAAACCAAATTTTGCTACATATTTTGAAATGTTACTTAAAAAAACGTTCTTGCTATATAACAAATTACAATTTTTTTTATTAAAGTTATTCCTAATCTAAACTAAGGGGAGTAAGAAAGGGATTTTTAAAACCACTAATATTGGTGGGTGAATTGTAAATAATGCATCAAGAACAATCTTATAGTAGAATATCACCTTTAACATTAGATTAATAGGTGATTTGCAATAAGGTATAAGTTGGTAATAAAAAGGAATTAAAATTTTTATGGTCTCAATTAACATTTATGTGTACATTGATATTGTTGCCAAAGCAAACCACATTCAGACAATTTTAAAAAATTATTAGCTTTGATAAAGAGCACCCCATATTTTTTTCCCATTAAATTAGTTGTGAAAAATAAATTCTAGTTGTATGAAAAGTATATTGAAAAATAAATAAAATATTACTCTTAGGTGATGTTCGGTTGGAGGGAATGGAAAGGAATCAGAATTAATTCTTTCCATTTGTGTGTTTGGTTGGGTTGAATAGAGGGTATGGAATGGAATCGATTACTACAAGAGAAGAAATCAAAATTCATTCTCTCCCCTTTAGGAATCATGATTCCATTCTCATCTCAATTTTTTTCTAATTTTACCCTCACTCTAAATATAACCTTAAACTCAAAACTCAAATCCCCAAACCCAAAACCCAAAACCCTAAATCCAAATTCTAAAACCGTAAACCCTAAATCCTAAACCTTAAACCCTAAATCCCAAAACTCAAAATCCTAAAACCTAAATCCCAAAACCCTAAACCCTAAATCCCAAAACCCTAAACCCCAAAATCCTAAATCCTAAACCCTAAAACCTAAAACCTAAAACCTAAATCCCGAAACCCTAAACCATAAACCCCAAATCCCAAATCCCAAAACCCTAAACCCTAAAATCATAAACCTCAAATCCCAAATCCCAAAACCCTAAACCCTAAAACCATAAACCTCAAATCCCTAAACCTTAAACCCTAAACCCTAAATTCTAAATCCTAAAACCCTAAACCCTAAATCCAAAATCTCAAATTCTAAAACCCTAAACCCTTTTTATAAAAATAATAATTTTAACCTTAAATCTTAACCCACAAATATAACCCTAAATCCTAAACCCCAAATCCTAAATCCCTAAACCCTAAATCTCAAATCTCAAACCTCAAAACCTTAAACCCTATTTAGAAAAATAATAATTTTAATAATATATTTTCTTTTTAATTAAGTAATAATTATTTAGAAAAATAATAATTTTAATAATGTATTTTGTCTAACAAAAAAAATAGTAATTAAATGACAATATTGAAACTTTATTGAATGTAGAGATATTAAGGTAATTTATAGTTTTTTTCATTCTATTCCAATGACAAACAAAACAATGTAATCCTGATTCCGATCTTTATTCCAGTGGTGAAACCAGACAACATTATTTTCTTTCTATTTCATTCTGATTCTCATTCTATTTTGCGAATCAAACACCACCTTAGTATTTTTTGCGGTGAAACAAAAAGTATCAATCTAAGATTCGATGCCTCACGTTGGCAACCTTATCCTAATTTTAAAATTGATCTTCTGAATTTTAAAACCCTTCCTTCGTAAATAATTCGTTATTTAAGAGTGTTTTATTTTTGTTCTTTTCAATAAAAAAATAATATATATTAATTTTTGTAAAAAAATTTAAAAAAATATTTATTTATATTTTTAAAAAAAATTGTTTATATTTTTTTAAATAAATTAAAAATAAAATTTTATCTATAAAATAAATTATAATATACAATTAAATTATTTTAAAATTTCATTATTACCTTATGCCAAATTTGAATATTTCACATTTGGTCCTATCAAGACGCGACAAATATTAGAACATAACTTAAAAAACGACAAGTTGTAACTTGGAAGACCCAAAATCTTTTTATTTTTTATTTTATATTTTTATTCAACGCAGGAGCCAAAATCTTCTGCTCTCAATTATCTTATATATCAAACTCGATATCCAATCAACATCTCCTTATAAGTCAAATAAGTTCCTCAACGTTACTTTATAAATTAAAAAAATGATACATTTTAATTTTAAAATAATATAATTTAATTTTAAAATGAGTATACATTAATCCAATAATTTTGAATCTTTATTATTAAAATATTTATTTTTTGAAAGTTATATAGTTAAAATATTATATTTAAAAGTAATAAAATTAAAAAACCTACCTCATCCTTAAAAAATTGAAGAAAAGTAAAAACAAAAATTACTATTAAAATTTTAAAAAACAAAAACAAAAACTCTTATATTTTTTACAAATAATTTTGACATATAATTTAATTTTTAACACAATCTAATTAAAAATTATATAAATTAATTATAATTATTTAATTAAATATAATTTAATATCATTTTTATTATATAAATTTTAAATATTATTTTTTATAATATTTTAAAAATTTATTCATTTACTTATTATCTTTAACCATTTGGTAAAGAAATGCAATTAAATTTATATTTTTTATATTCTATCGTATTAAAAATTTATTTAAATATATAATTTGAATATTTTATGATATTATAATTATTTTATAAATTAAAATATTGGATATTTTTAAATAATATAGTAAAATCTGAAGTGTAAATTAGGTAAAAATTATCGTTTCCTTTTCATCTATAAATAAAAGCCCGCTGGAATTTACATACATAAGAGAGAGAGGAAACACCGATAGATCTGAAGCTGGGGGAGAGAAAGCGTCCGATCAAACTCGGACGGTCCAGATCTTCCGGTGGCTTCTTGGCATTTCTCTCCGATGAATTTTGCTGCAGTGGTTATGCTAAGCAATAATAGCCAGCCTCACCAGCAGAGGGTTAGCGTCGATCAGTTGGAGTTGGAGAAAATGGAGATGAAGACGTGGACGACGACGACCATAACTATTAATAAGAATAAAAGCCATGGTTGATGAGTTACGAGGAGTTGCCGGAGTCTTTGAAAGACAACGAGTACATTTTAAATTATTATAGATGTGAATGGCCATTGAAGGATGCTTTCCTCAGCGTCTTTTCTTGGCACAACGAGACCTTGAACATCTGGACGTGAGTCAAATTTCTTGAGAAATTTCTTCTTTTTTAAATTTTTTGGGTGATGGAGCTTAATGTTTATTAATTTACTTGTTTGATTCTATAATGAATATCGATGGCAGACATTTATGGGGTTTTTTTGATATTCGCTGGATTGACGGTGGCGAGTTTGTTGGATAGGCCATATGAAGGAGGCTTGCTATGGAGAGTTTCGAGGTGAGAAGGAGAAAGGGCACTTTAATGTTAATTCTTGGTTCGTTTAAGGGTCTTTTGGGCAATATGAACTTTCCTTGACATCTCCTTGTTTCTGGAGCAGAACTTCAGATATGATGAGACAGGATTTCAATATCTCAAGTATCTTATTTCCGGTGAGTTCTTTTAATTCTTGGCCCACCACACAATCAGGGACGTGAGAGGGGAACATGACCCTTCTCAATTTTTTTATTATGATTTTATTTTATTTTATTTATAAATATATTTTTTATTTTAAAAAATATATAATATTACGTATTTTAAAATTTATTATTTAATTTTTTTATAGTAAATATTCATTTATATTCTATATATACTTTTTATTTATATTTTATTATTATATAATTTTTATTAATCAAAATAAAATATAATAACAAAAGTTTTTATATCTTTTTATAATTTTTTTAAAAATTACCTTTAATAACCTCTAAAATTTATATATAATAATAATAATATATATATTAATAATATTTAACAAAAGATAAATTTTATTATTAAATAAATTTAAATAGTCATAATTAAACTCGAATATAATCGAATTAAATGACGTTTAATGTAATGTTATTTTATGATTACAAGTTTTAAATATATAATTTTATTATTTTAATTATATTTAATAACCTTTAAAATTTATATATAATAACAAAAACAAGATATTAATAATATTGAATGAATTTAATTAGATAGAGTTTAATATTAAACGAATTTAAATAATGATAGTTCAATTTAAATATAATCGAATTGAATAGGGTTTAATGTAATGTTATTTTGTGACTACTCGTCTTAAATATATAATTTTATTATTTTAATTAAATTTAAGTAGTTTAATTTTTTAACTTTTCTTAAAAAATAATACATTTTATATTATATACGATTTAATTATTTCGTATTATATTATATATAATTATATAAATACTTATTATTATTTATATCACGTAATATTAATATTATTTATTTTTATATTACATACTTAAATTTTTTTACATATTTATTATAATTTATATTATTTAATTTCTTTTTTTAATACGATAGTTATATTATTTAGTTTTATTATAGTTTAATTTACTTAATTTTAAGTTTTTTTATTTTATGTGGATAAAAGTATATATTTAACATATAATAAGTGTGGTGTAATATTGGAAAATATTAAAAGTTATAAATTTTTGAAATAATCCAACTCTTTTTTTTATTATCTTATAATAATTCGATGGAAAATTTTATAAATTTTACTAGAATTATTTATAATTATTTTAAACGATGTTAAGTTTTATTGTTTGAATTTCATGTTCTTAATTCCAAAGGTAGCCTGTGACTTGTGATATTAGAGAAGAAACTTAAGCTGAAAGCTCATTTTATCTTAACATACAGTAGTCTGAATTAGCCATTCTACAAAAAAATGTTTAAAAATAGTATTATATATAATAAGTAATAGCCACCGAACAGTAAGTGCCAATCAAATGATAGATGTAATACCACTTTTTTTTTTCTTTCTATGTATATGTAATACCAATCTAAAAGTCGTGTTATTAAGAACACTTTTAAAGAGAAATAAAAAGTAAGCTGTAAGTTGAGTTTGTCAAACTGTGATTGGGTCGATGAAAGCTTAAGTAGTGTTTTCTTTTTTTACTTGAAACGATAAGGATGTGGGGTTTGATATAAAATTTGAATGTGAAAGCGTGATAAGCACCAGTTCTGGTCTTTGATTTGATTGATCGTGTGACTCCAATTTGAATGTATTAATCCGTGGTATTTTAGTTTGTTATTATTATTATTATTATTCTTTTTGGGAAGTATTAATATATATATATATATATAGTTACTAAAATTAATAATTCATTTATATAAAATTTGATCAGAAAAATATAGTATTTTACTTTTTTTAAATAATCATATCCATGTTATTTCAAATATTATGTGGAGTTATTTTATATGTAATAAATAAATAGAAAATATATTATTAACTTATTATAAAAAAACTTTCGTGTTTACTTTGTTATTTCATAGTCAGCCTCTCATTATTCCTTACGTACCAAACCATTATAATGTGGTCGTTCCTAACCGATGAAATTTTATATAGGTCATGTAAGTTGTACTGTCATTCCGTCGTTTACAAATCATGCCTATTTTATGTTAATGATTAAGAATTTGAGGGAAACTTATCTATTAAAGTTCACATTCTTAATTTAAAATGATACGCTATGGGATTGATGCTTTCATTTTAAAAGCACAAAAAAAAAAAAACAAGAGAATATATGCTAGCCAATTGAAATATCAATAATATCATGATTGACGTTCAGACCGAAAGCTTGTGGAAAAGTGAATAAAATTATGATTAATTACAATTTTTTTAAAGTTAGTTAGTTGATGTTAAATTTTCATTAGTTAGATGTTTTAATATTATTTATAATTATTATGGGGATTATTATTTTATGTAATTTTCATACTTTTCAGGATTCTCAATTGAATCAAATCTCACACCCATCGAATCTTAACATATACACAAAAGATAATCATAAAGCTATTCCCATGTGGCCTTGGTTTGATCTGCAGCTCTTTCTCTCATCTCCTTGCTTGTCACTCTAGACGTTTCAGCTGCTTCTTCTGGCGCCTAGATTATGCTGGCATTTCCCTTATGATAGTATGCTCTTTCTTTGCTCCAATATACTATGCCTTCTACTGCAACCCCTTGTCACGATGCCTTTATCTTAGCTCTATTTCTGTGCTTGGAATTTTTGCCATCATCACCCTTCTTTCTCCGACTCTTGGTTCAGCTCGTTTCAGAACATTCAGGGCCTCCCTATTCCTCTCTATGGGTTTCTCAGGGCTGATTCCTGCAATTCATGCTGTTGTTCTCCATTGGGGCAGTCCACATATCTTTCTGGCACTGTCTTATGAGCTTGCTATGGCTGTTATGTATGCTTCAGGAACTGGTTTCTACGTTAGCAGAGTACCCGAGAAATGGAAGCCAGAAAAATTTGATATTGCTGGACAAAGCCATCAAATATTTCATGTGTTTGTTGTCTTTGGGGCACTTGCACACAGTATTGCCACTCTCGTTGTTATGGATTTTCGCTTGAGGTCACCAATCTGTGTATAATAAGCCATTCCCTATTTAGCTAGATAAGATTCTACTGGCCATTGGTTTTGGGAATCAGATTTTATGTCTTTTTTGTTTCTGTTGTAAAATTATGGAGAAGAGAAGAAAGAGAATTGATATTTCTAGAGAAATAAAATAACAATATTATCATAGCAAACTATCTACTTATAAAAATATTTATTTTTAAAAATAGAAACTTCATTCCTATTATCCAAAAAGTATGAGCAAGAGTTGAATTTAAACCAGTATGAATGAATACATTCTCATGCAAGTTTCCTTTTCCATGTGAATATGACCTCTACCAATTGGTCGGCTCTTTTGCCATCTTTAAGCAATAGTCTTCAAGTTCTTAAAAGTTTGCGTGGTCATTACTTTCCTATATGAAAAACATTTTTCTTGAACCTAGCATTGAAAACGTGCATAGTGATGTTGTGTTGTTGGTAGTTTTTACGGATTCTTGATCAGGGTGTTACATCGACGTCAAATTTATTTTTCCATTTTTTTAGAGAGAAGACATGGATTCAAATTTATGGGAATGTTAGTTTATGGGCTACCCAAGAGCTTGGAACCCTTGAATGAGTTCTTTGATGAGTGGGTGAGATCCTTTCTTCTCTTCTATATAAAGAGAGCTCCCTTTTCACTTTTTTCATTCCACCTTTCAAGGTTCACGTTTAGAGAGAGGGAAGAGTGGAAGAGGTTGGAATCAAGGCTTGGTAAGTTCTTATTTTGCCAATCTTTTCCATTTATTTCCAGCACTTTGTGGAAAATGTAGGATTTTATTTTCTTACTATCTAAACATCTCACACCCAACAACACTTACACTCATCCTTTCCTACACAGGCAGTGATGAAGGAAAAATGACTGATGAACGAGATTGGACTTGGTCGTCATTGGGATGAGTGACCACGGATCGGGATGGGTCGCATGAGTTGGCTACGAAGTGGAGATAGAAATGGATGATCAAGATCTGGTTAGCATGATCCGTCCAGCCATTGGATGTTCGGCCACCCCTGGTGTGTCTGGCCATGGTCTAGCTACTTATGGAGTGCCAAGCCATGGTTTGGACACTCATTGAGTGTTCGACAATGGTGTGGGTGGCTTGGGTGCCCGTCAAATTGGGTGATGGTTTTAGATGGTCCTGATGATACAGTTCTATCTATCAGGGTTTAGATGCTTGTTGTTATGTTGTAGTGATAGGGACATAGACTTTTTTCAATTGGTATTCCTAAGCACTTGTTGGCTTATAATGAAAAATATTACACTGTATTTTCTATGAACAAGGGTCATTCTCGAATAACAGATCATTTCTTAGACAAACTTAGGGGTATTTTTAGTATATCGAAGTCCGTAAGGATAACATCTCAAGTTTCAAGCATGAGTTGGAGTAAACCCATTTTGGATAGGGTCGCTTTATCTATAGATCATATTTTCTTGGGTTGAGATTGCCCTTTCTGCCTATAATGGGGAAGTTTCTAGTACACATTGGTATTGCTCCGTCCCATTTTCCCCCTAACTACCATTAGGCATTGTTGTCTTGTTGAGTATTTTGGAAAGAATATGGACGAGAGTTATCACGACACACATTATTTCATACTGCCATACAAAATGTTCACTTTCCAGTAGAATTTCCTATAGGTATGTGCCACAACACCCTTAATTGTTCATCCTGACATGTTTTCTTTGTGTTGTTTTGTATTGCGCCCCTTACACACTGGTTTTTTCTTGATGTAAGGCTTACATGTCTTTGCCTTTTAAGCTCTTATGATGTTATTTGAGAGCTCAAAGTGTTGTGTCTTTGTGTGATCACACGTTTATCTATTTTGAAGCTAAAAGTACCTACAATACAGTAAAGCATACATGTGATTCTAAACAAATAGATTTGCATAAATAATCAAATAAATATGATATAATTAAACATACTTCTTTCAATTAAGCACAATAAAATCACAAAACATGAGTGCTTTCCAAGCACTTATCAACTGTGATCCTCTAGATCTAGACAATGAGCACTGTCTTTTTTATTTAATTAGTATTTTCTTTCGATTACTTAGTTGATAACTCTTTTTATAGGTAGGATATCTGATCTTCTAACTGGTAGGAAAAAAGAAGAGTATAAAAACCTATAGGTTCTCATGGAGTCTAGTCAAGGGGACGTTTCCATACTAACCAAATTGGTTCGTAGTTCGAGGACTCCAAAAAGGAAGAGAGCCCCTACTTTTGGGTGACTATAATTAGAGCACCTCTTGGGAGGATAGAATCCTCGTTAACACTCATTAATGTTCGATTGATGTTCTTTTGATATCGGTTGTAAGTGGAATAAGTTCATGGCTTGTTGACTTGGATGTTTCTTCTGTGACCACACCTTTTCGGGTTTTCCAGAATCCCCAAAAGTTGGGTATTTAGATCTATGTAGCATAGTCTCTAAGGTCTAAACACTTTCTTAGATCTTGACCATACTGTTAAGGTTTTGGCTGACTCAGAGGTCTTTTGGTGACCCTAGAAAAGGAAAGCCATAGGACAATTAAGGCTCGAGACATCACTAAGACTACATATTGTGAGATGCAGTGGAAGTTAAGAAAATTTTAGGGTATAGCTCATGTGACATCTTTGGCGACATTGGAGGCTTTCTTAATGGCTAGGGATGCTACTATGGCCAAAAAGAAGGAAGTAACTCAGGAGTTATATGTGATCTTTCATTTGTCTCAAGATTCAAGGGTGTCTTATATGTTTTATGGTGGAGCCTATTTATTTGATAATTGTCTAAATAATCTTGAATCAACATTTTATATAGGTAATGTGAACCCAAATAATAATCCATACTTAAACACATACAACCCAAGATGGAAACAACATCCAAATTTATCTTGGAATAACAACAATAAAGGTGGTAATCAATTCAACCATTAATCATTTTTACCACCTAATTTCCAATAATCGCAACAATCACAAGCCCAAGAAAATAAGCCACCTACTGAGGACAATACAAATTCTTTAATGGGGATGATAAAAGACTTCATCCAATCATTTAATTTAAAAATGTCAACTCAAGAGGCTTCAATTTGAAATTTAGAAACTCAAATGAGACAACTTACTCAGGTTATAAACCAAATACCTCAAGATAACCTTCAAATTAAGTGGCATAATTGTAAACCCAAGAAGAGAAGGTAAAGACCATTGTAAATCATTAGCCTTGAGGAGTGATAAAACTTTAGAGTAGGAAAGTAAGACTCAAAAGGATAAGAAGAAATAAGAAATTAACAAGGATGACAAGGAACTAATGGATAAAGAGAGCACTGAAAATGAAATAATTCAACCAAAGAAAAAAAATCTCTACAAACCCATTATAACCTTTCTAGTGATTGTTACAACATCACTTACACCCGAAAAAGAGGAAAAGTTACTGCATGTGTTAAGGGAGCATAGAACAACCTTAGGATGGACTATTTCTAATATAAAAGGTACAAGTCCATCCATTTTCTTGCATAAGATTCTAATGGAGTAACCTTACAAACCATAAATTGAGCCTCAAAGAAGATTAAATCCAACAATGAAGTTGTAAGAGTTGAAATTTTAAAGCTTTTCAATGCTGAAATTATTTATGTTATTTCAAACAACTCATAGGTAAGTCTAGTGCATGTTGTACCAAAAAGAGGTCAAATGATAGTGGTGAAAAATAACAACAATGAGCTTATTCCTACAAGAACAATCATGGGTTGGCATGTATGTATATATTATCATAAGTTGAACAAAGCAACAAGGAAAGTTCATTTTTCACTTTCATTCATCGATCAAATGTTAGATCGATTGGTCAGATATCCCTATTATTTCTTTTTAGATGGTTATTCGGGGTATAACCAAATTTCCATAGCCCTTAAAGATCAGGGGAAAACTACATTCATATGCCTATATGGAAAAATTTCTTTTAGAAGGATGCTCTTTGGATTGTGCAATACCTCAACAACATTTCAACGTTGCATGATGACTATCTTTTTTGATATGGTGGAAGATATAATGGAAATTCTCAAGGATGAATTTTCGGTTGAAAATGCATGTCATCGCCTTGTTGAGTTGGAGCATAAAGCTTAATGGGTTGTAAAGAAGTTTAATCCTGATTTGAAGATAGTAAGGGGAAAACGACTTCTTCAGTTGAATGAGATGGATGAGTTCCTAAATGATGTGTATGAAAATGTAAAGATCTACAAAGAACGGACAAAGAAGTGGCATCACAAACAGATTCTTAGGTGTGAGTTTGCTCTAGGATAACAAGTTTTGCTTTTCAATTCACAACTAAAACTCTTCCTAGGTAAGTTAAGATCAAGATGGACAAGTCCTTATACAATTGAAAAAGTTTCTACTTTTGGAGCAATAGACTTGAAGGACAAGGCATTGAATATATTTAGAGTTAATGGTAAGAGATTGAAGCACTATTATGCAGAACAAGTGGAGAGGAATTGTGCATTTCCTCTTCAAAATCCTAATTGATGAAAATTGAAAAGTCTGGTTGTAGACTATAAAACAAGCACTTATGGGAGATAGCCCATAAAAGTTTCTTTTTTTCTTTTATTTTATTTTTATTACTATTTGAATAATTTGGATTTTGATGCTGGTTTATTTTGCAGGAACAAAAAAGCTGAAAATTACAAACTAATGTGAATCCACCACAAAACCAGGGAAGTTCCTTTCATTTTATTATATCTATCTCACTTTTAAATTACAATGAGGACATTGTTTAGTTTATGTTTGAGGTATCAACTCCTATAGTCTTGAGTTGTTGAATTCTCTTATCAAGTATGTATTTGAGTATGATTGAATTTGTTATGACTATGAAATTTGTGATTGCGGATGGGTTTGAGAATTTTTTTTCAAAATTTGCTATTATGTTAGTAAGAGTTTTGTGGGTGCTTTGATTTAAATCTTTGTCCTTGAAAATAATTGAGCACATAGTAATTTTTTCTCTACTCCATTTTGCCTATGAAATTGAATTAACTATGTTAGGAAAGCTCAATCTTGCTTTACTCTAGAATTCGTTGATGGATCCTTGAGGTGAAATCTTAGTTGATACCAAACATTAGAGAAATGATCTAGGCAATATTTTTTGTCATAACCAAAAGCTTTCCCAGCTTTCCTAATTATCACATCATCATCGCATGGTGTATTCCCACAGTCAACCCCATTGAGCTTTACATAAACCTTTTATTTGTTGTTTTAACTACATAAGTCATTCTCATTCTAAGCTTAAAAACCATGAACTTACCTTAAATTTTGAGAAAATACTTTGGTGAAAATTTACACTTAAAAAGAAAGTTAGTTCAAATTAAATATTCCACATTATGTTTTCTCTATTTAATCAAAGTGTGAAAAAAGATAAAGTGAAAGGCACGAATCAAAAAGAAGGTTAAAATAGTTGAAATTAAAAAAGGCTATGAGTATCAAGGTGGCAAAAAAAAAAAGAGCACAACCCTTATTGAGTATAGTAACAATATTATCATCGTATGAGCATATTGTCAAGAAAGAGCTAGGGTGTGAATTTTGTGGATATTCTTTTTATTGTTTCTTTCTACCAAGTATTTTCCTATTTTTTTTATTTTTCATATCTATTTCTTTCTTAGTCCTCAACCTGTAACCTATCATTACAACTTTGATTAAAGACCTTTTGATCCCTAATTTTGGTATTTGATTACATTACTGGAGAGGATTTATGAAAATTAGACTTATGGAGTTAAGTTTTGAGAGAATTCTTCTGATTTCATTTGTTCTACTTTTATCTGAATTCGTTGGTGATTTGGAGTTAAGTTGACTAATTCACACACACATATTCAAGGACTTAGCTTTAGGTTGAAGTAAATGATTAACTCTTTATTGACAAATTGTTGAATTTTTGATTAATTTTTTTGCTATCATCGATATAAAAAGAGTAAGTTATTAGTGATGAAATGTAAATTCAAATCATGGCTTGGTGAGTGATAGTTGCTCTCTGTGGGATCTTGTTGACACTGTATACAATTGTCTTTTATTTTATTTTCTTTTATTTGAGGACAAACAAAGTTCTAAGTTTTGGGGTGTTTGATGACTTGCATAATTTGACATAATTTATCACTTCTCAACTTTATCTTTAGTCTAATTTTATTTAATTTTTATTGATTTTAGACTTTATTATTATTATTTACATTTTATCACATATTTAAATAAAATAAAGGTCCAAAATTTTAGAAACATATCATTCAAGTACTCTCAAATTTAAATTAAGATTTATATATATATAAAGAAAAAAAAACAAAAAGAGAAACGAAGGATATATTATATTATATATATATATATATATATATATAAGATAGAAGGAAAGTAGAAAAAAGAATAGCCGCCAATGAAGAAAAAAAAAAACAAGAAAGCGGTGAATGGTGAATGGTGGAACAAAAAACAGAGAAACCAGGAAAAACGAAATTAAGAGAAAAGAAAAAGAAATAGGAGCGAAGAGCGAGATTAGAATAACTAATAAAGGAGAAGACGTGAAAGCATATTCTTTTTGTGATTCAATTTCTTTCAGAAAATTATGGTAAATTTGTTTATTTTAAATTTAATTTTTAACATGAACTAATTTTTATTTATTTTAGGAAAAAAATATAATTTAATTTCAAACTATGCTTGATTTTCTATCTTAATTTAAATTATTTATGTTTATATTTGTCTGATTTATTCTGAGTTTATTACTTCTAATTAACTAACCATTAATTAGATAATTTTAGTCTTGTGATTTACTATCAAAAGAGAAAATTATAAGATGGATCTAGAATATTTCGACATAGGTAAATATAGAGATCGAAAGACTTATATAAACCTGTTTAGTATTAAAATCATTGGTCTTAATGCTTTCTTGCTTTATTAATTGCCTACTCTTATGTAAATTGATGAAAAAGAATATTTTCAATTGACTATTGAAATAGGCTTTTAGATATTTTTAGGAGATTGCTAGTAAACAGAGCATAAATAAATTCAATTAGCTAGATGAGTAAAGCATACTGAGGGATTAGGTGAATTAGATTTTCTAGAAGTTTTCTTCCCATTGATTTTATCTTTGAACAATATCTTTCTTTTATTTTACACATTTTCTTTAAATTGATTTTATTTTAAATTTCAATTACAACCTTAGTGACTTTTCTAGATAAAATTAAGATTAGTATAATTTTGGTATTTGTCAAAAATAAGTTACCAATCCTTGAAGACGATATTCTTATCACATTATCATAAAACTATGTTATTGTGTACTTGTAGTTTCGCACCGATCATGTACCTAAACTACACCTCATTAATTAGAATCAATAGAAGAAACCAACAAAAATTGAGAGAAAGTTAAGAGAAAGTATTTTGGAGCATTCTTGAAGTATTTTTTTTTAAGGGAGATCCAAAAATGAGGTTAAAGATTGGTGTATTTGATCTATTTGGCTTTACTTTTTCATCAAAACAATAAGATGCATGTTTCTTCCCTCTCTTAATAATTATTAATTATTTAGTTATTCTTTTTATTATGTCAAATTGTATGTCTAGCTAAACAATTTGTTGTAATTATGAGCAATTTCAAGCCTTAAATTATGATTTAATTTAATTAAAGTTTTAATTTTTAATTTATTAATGTATTTAATTTCATGTTTAAATGTCAAAGCATGCTAATTCTTGAATTAGGTATACAACTAGTTCAATATTTAGTTTTGCTTATTGCTAGATTATAGAGTTAGTATTAAATTGCTATTTTTTGAAATTGAAATAGTAAGTTGTAAGTTTTATTACAATTGGAATTAAATGCTTAAGTATGAATTGTCAATGGTATCAATTTTCTCTAATTTATTTATTACCTTTTTTATTATAATATAACAAATAAATTAAATCTAGTAGTCATAATTCCAAATTATTAATGAGTTATGTTGACTAA
Organism: Hippophae tibetana; assembly: GCA_037013495.1. Taxonomy (NCBI): domain Eukaryota; kingdom Viridiplantae; phylum Streptophyta; class Magnoliopsida; order Rosales; family Elaeagnaceae; genus Hippophae; species Hippophae tibetana. Next base: position 50,501,255 of record CM072804.1, on the reverse strand, counting down.
GAACTGAATTGTTATTCAATTACAATATAAAAAGTAGAGAACTTTAGAAGAACCTAAATTTCTAAAGTTAAAATTGTGAAATTAGAAAGTCATAATTTAGACGAACCTACTAGTTATAACTGATTATGAGTGCTAGTAATCATTGATTATATGGTACTAAATAAATTAAGTCTAGTAGTTATAATTATATGTTGTTCATGAATTAGGTTGATTAATAAATGAATTGTTATCCAATTACAACATAAGAAAAAGTAGGAAATTTTTGATGAACCTCTAAAATTTAGAAATTATAAAGGGCTCTAAAATTATGTAATAAGTTTAGGTCTTATAAACTAAGTGAATCATAATATGATAAATTAAATTATAATCTAGTGGCATTGATTGTCCTATAATAACCTAGGGCTTGGCTAGATAGAAAGGTGAATGACTAAACAAGACGAACATGTCTTCTACCAAACAAACACTTGGCTTACGATATAGAAGTTTCCTAACAAAAATATGGCGAGTTAGATAGAAATATGGCCAACAAGACAAGATTAGAATGATAGTTTAAATGCCCACAAGAAAGAGCTAGACAAAAAGGTTCATGCCATGAGTTAGTTGATGAGCAAAACCGGTATCGCTGATCCTGTCAATACTTTGGTTTTATATTTATAAAACTCTCTCAAGTGTACGAATCATTTCGTAGAAAATGATAAGTATACTCCCAAAGTCGATCTAAGGAAGGAATATATATGGTTTTTAATTTATTATTCAAACTTTTAAAATGAAATTAAATCTTAAACATCCTGTCAAGATATTTTGGGTTTTGTGTTTTTAATCTACTAACATAAAAATAAACATATATAGATATTTAATAAAAATTTATGCAAATTTTATCTGTCAAAATAGTGGAGTATTTATGGATATAATAACTAAGTTAATTATGTTTGCTCATATTATTTAGGTTATTAAAGATTTAAATTGATATTTATTGATTCTCTCTTTTTTATATGAATACCACCTTTGGTGGGGTTAGATATACTTTGTTAACTAAACAAATCAATTAACACCTATGAGTGAGGTTGATAACTAATTTGATTAATTAAATTAATTCTTTTTTCTAAGAGATTGAAAATGAACCATTTAAATGCCACCTTTTGTGGGGTTAGACAATTTAAACTTTATTCAAGGTGTCCAAATTAAACCTAAGAATTTAATTATACGAATACTAACTTTCAAGTTTTAAAACTACCACTGAAAACATGTTGTCAATACATTTTCAAATAATAATTCTTATAAAAAATTTTGAAATAGAGCTTTCCTCTAACTACCGGGCGATTGTACCAACAAATAAAAAAACACTACTCTAAATCAGACCAGATAACTAAACCTTAAAATTTAATTTTCAGACTTAAGTTTGTAATAAAAAATAATATATTTCTCTCTAACATTCTTAATATAAAATCTTGAAACATGTTGTCAATACATTTTCAAATAATAATTCTTATAAAAAATTTTGAAATAGAGCTTTCCTCTAACTACCGGGCGATTGTACCAACAAATAAAAAAACACTACTCTAATCAGACTTAAGTTTGTAATGAAAAATAATATATTTCTCTCTAACATTCTTAATATAAAATCTTGAATAAAAATAAAATCAATTCATTTTAGAGATTTTTACTTATTTAATATTTCACAAGCATAACAATGTTATTATTATACCATGTTTACAAACAACTAGAAAAGTTAAATTTAATCATAGATAAATTAAGTATAACATATAAGAATAAAGCATAAAAAATAACTATAAAGGAAATAAAATACTTACAGTACTTTGATGTTATTCCTATTACTAGAAAACCTCCAAACGGAATTTGCACTTCCATTTATTAAATCAAAAAACAAATAAATTACAAAAAACATAATTAGTTCTTCTCAAAAAGAGAAGAACTCTAAAACTAAGAAAAACTAAAAACTAAGAAATGGAGAGAAAGAAATAGAGAAGATGTGTTTTGAGGTGTGATTTGAAGTGAAGAGAATGTGGGTATTTATAGGTGAGGAGAGGAAGAAAAAGTGGGTGAAAAAAAGATTAAATGATCATTGATGACGTCATACTAAAGTGGGCGCGGCGGCACGCGTAGATTGGGGCAGGTGGGCGTAGCGGCGCGCATTGGCTGGGCGCGGGCGCACGCGGAATGAAGCAGAAGCGAGCGCAGTGCACGTGGAATGGAGAGTATACACGTGCGGACTAGGCGGTGTTCTGGCGCGGCGCGCGCATTGCTCGACGCGAATGGGTGCACACCCGCGTGTTGGCGGGCACGGTTGGGCGGCTGCGTGTGCGATTTCCTCCTTTTTGACCCATTTTGTCCAATTTTTCCATATTTGTTGACCTTTGCTCATTTAATTTATGAATATATTTGCGATGTATTGCCTCTGGTATTTTTCTTTGAGTCTTTAAGTTACTTTTTGAAGCAAAAATACCTAAAAAACAATAAAAATACCCGTGATTATGAAAAGACAGATTTATATAAATATATGATAAAATCATATAAATATATATTTTTAATCAATTAATATGCATAAAATCATGACAATTTTCGTACTTTTTGAGCACTCATCATTAGTCAACCCTACTCTATGCCCCAAGAAATGCCTCACCAAGGGTACTCAACCTACTTCCCATCCTCTACAAGTGTGCTTTTCTACCTTACATTCCAAAAACTTGGACCACAATCCTAATGATGCTCAGATCTCAAAAGAGCCCATGATCTCATAGCCAGATGTGACCATGGAATTTCATATGAAAGAAATACTAAAATAGATGTTCTCATCACTCTCTAGCCTTAAATGTTAGAAATTTTCTACTTAAAAATGCATTCTATCCAATTATAAGATAATATATGTGTTGACTCACATAGTAGAGGTCTAGAACATTATTCAAACTCTTCCCACATTATAGAAGTTCACACAATACATGAAGGGCATAAAACTTAAAGGTGAGCATAGCTTAAGAAGGCCTCATACTTGAATTTCAAAAAGGTTACTTCTACACATGGCCAGGTTTTTCGTTCCCATATATCATTTTACCTTAAAAAGGACAAAAATGATGTCCTACAAAAGAACAAGTAGGGCCCCACTATCAAATATTTTTTTATGGCAGTAAGATTGCTAGAAGGTTACCCCTACTTTGAAAAGTCCACTAGGCATGACACTTTGACATATCTATAGACTTCACTCCCCTACGTGTAGGTAGAGGTGTAGCCAAGCTAGCGTGCTACAAACAGGTGGCATCCTTACAATAGGTTATGCAACCTTTACATGGCATATGAAAAAGCATGACTTTTTGTATCTCTAAGATTGAACTTCCCCTATATGCAAGGAGGTGACAACTAAGTTAGCATGCCACAGATAGACTGCATCCTAAAAATAGGCTTTGCACTCCGTGGATGGCTTGTAAAAAGCTCAAATTCATAGACTCTCTATCGCCCTTTAATTGTATCCAACATGGAGTCATCCACTCCACTACATGCAAAAAAACATTTCCTCAATGAAAGAACCATGATTCCTTACAATGATGATGAAAAAAATTGCAACACAAGCGACAATAAAGAATGTATGTACTCTCGATATTTGAATGTAATTACCATGCTTAGAATACTTGACTATATCTCAAGCACACCAAGTAGATGGCTGATAGTATAAAGATCTTGATAGGTTACCTTAACTTAGATATAAATTTCCAACTTGCAAAAACTAAAAACAATGCGTATCTGCACAACAAAATGGGAATACAAAGGATGAAACGGAATGTAGGTATGTACAAGAACCTGAATAAGGGTTGGTAAAAAAAAGCCTAGCTAATCAAAGGTTGGCCAAAGACAGTCCAATCGAATAGAGTTGGTTGAATAAGTTTGGGCTATGAGTTGGTTAGGCATGCTTCATGCAATTTTTATCTCACTCATACCATGACTCTCTATGATAGATGGATTTAGGAAGAACTCACTATCTCACAAATAAGCAAAACGCCAACCAACTATGTGAAATATAATTGATTTCCAAGAAAATAATGAAGTGTCTACATTTAGACAAAAAGTTAAGCAAGAAACACCCCACCAACTTGAACTGAGTGAGAGTGAACAACATGGTATGGAAAGGAAAGTAAAAATTAAGAAGCATAGAAAGTGCCAAGTCATCTGTGGTCTTTGAGAACAATTAAAGACACATTGTTAATAGTAAGTAACCTGTCTTGGACTTCCACTATTCCAAACATAATGTCCAGAGTTCTATCCACTACATTTTCAAGCATAACTATAATATGTGTCATCCTAAAGAACATACAGATCCTGCAATGCACCTCTGTGCATCCTGTAGATCAAGTACATTCTTAAGGGTTCAACTACATATCTATATTCTCGATAAAGTCCAGACACAAGTCTAAGAAAAAATCTATCAAGTGGACTATGATATTAATCCTCCTAGAATTTGAGGTGATAAAGATATGATCCCCCATTACATGGACTTCTCCAAAACATTCAGCCTATTATGCATCGATAAAACTTCACTCTAATGAGAGAAAGAAGTGCAAATCAGAAAACAGACTGATAACAAATAAAGCCATATTATTCGAGATTAGGGATATCTACAAGAATGATATCAAGACATCTTGCACTAATGTAATCCCTATGGAGAAAAGAGCCATATTTTCAACATATCCCATAAGGATCCTAGAATTTCCATCACTAACAAATAAAAGTTCACATCGTTTGTGAGACCTAACCCTTCATTTGGGTAGGTAGATGAAGAGTGTGATAAACCCAATTTTCAACAAATAATGATTTATAATTTAGCCTAATTATGATCTCAATTCAATTATATTATTTAATCTGATTTTTTTGCTATTAATTGTTTAGCCATAATTGATCTATAGAGGAAATTCATTACGCCAAAATATATCTTTAAAGTCAGTTATTAACCAACTATAAATTGAGAGAGTTAAAATTTAAAGTCGATTTACGCACTGAAACGACTTTAAATTTTATATTTTTTTTTACACATTTTACTCATTTTTTACTATCCTCAGAACCTATATTCTATCACATAATAGTAGAAAAAATCAAAATCTGTTTAAAAGAGTTTAATTACTACAAATAATTAAAAATTAAATATTATTTAATTACTTGAGAATTAAATTTATTACAAAAAAATAATTTACATACAATACATATATATATACATATATATATATATATACATATATATATATATATATATATATATATATATATATTTAACTTAAATTATAAATAAAATTATGTCGCCTATTTTGTCATGGATTTTGTGATATTCCCACTTTATTTCAAAGAGAGGAAGCTTGGTTTGCTTAGAATCACCAACAATGTCTATTTATAGTGGCTAGGGAACTAGGCACGAGAGATGAGATTTTATGATATTCTTCTTGTGATGTAATAGTTTGAAACATGTGTTCTTCCAATTTTTCATATAAAATCCTCAAAAATTTGCATATCATTGTCGGATTTGTTCCAAAAAAAAGAACTACATTTATTTAAATTCAAAATAAGAATGTAATATCATGAATTCACAAAAAATAACTTGTATATGTTAAAAAAATATATTAGTAAAAGAGATTAATTACCACATCTTTAATTGAAATGTTGATATTTGAGGTAATTTCACTCATAAATTTCATGACAAAGTAATCACATATGATTCCATCATTTTGTTGTAGAACCTACAAAAAACAAATGTACATAGTTTTCTATATTCAAACATCTTTATTATTCTACACTTCGACATCCAAGATTTGTCTATTTTCTATTAATGATATTAAGCATATTAAATATGTATCTAACGAATATATTTCAGATATTATTATATATGAATTGTCTAATTATTAGAATAATTATCAAAACATCATATAAAAATAAATACATAAAAATCACATAATTAATAAACTCATAATAACATTAACAAATATATAATATTAATAATATATAATATATAATAATTTATATATATATATATATATATATTAACACATATAATTAATAATAATAAATATTTTATACATATATATAATAATAAATATTAATAAACTCATTATACATTATATACATATAAAAATATATTTTATATTATATATATTTCATGTACATGTAAATAATTTTCAAAAAATTTAAGTTTAAAATAAATTAAAATATATCAAAAACCTAAATACATAAAATTATTAAAATAAATAAATGAATAAAATACCTTCTTCTCTTCTAAGCTTGGATAAAAATGTACAACCTACATAACACAAAACTTTCTACACATAATATACATTAAAATAAAAATATGTGAATATGTATAAAATAATTCGTAGAAATACTTCCAAGAGTAAATGAAGTGACAAAATGAAGGAAATTAAGAAAAAAAAGTATTTGGTAAATGAGAAAGTGAAGAAAAATGTATATGAACAATTTTTGTATTATGCTAAAATAAAATAGTGGATCTAGAAGAGAAATTGGAGAGGAAGAAAACCAAACTAATGACACTGAAAATGATGGTCGGAGGTGGCCAAAAAAGGAGAAAGAAAATTGAGATAATATACGGTTTTTCTCTATAAGGGAAGAGGGAAACATGAGCTAGAACTTTCGGTAAATGGGGAGGGAAGAAGATAAGAAAAAAATAAGATAGTGTTTGTTGACATGTAGAACCGACTTAAAATCCTACGTGTAGTGTCGTTCCTACATATAGCGTCGGTCCTACATGTCAACTGACTTAAAAAATTACAAAACAAATAAAATAGTAGTGTCGGTTGACACGTAGAACCGATGTTATTTGTAGAATTTTAAGTTGATTATACGTGTCAACTGATGCTACACGTGGCTTAAGTTGATTGACATGTAGAATCGACTTAAAATCCTACGTGTACCGTCAATCCTACGTGTCAATCGACTTAAAAAATTACAAAAAAATAAAATAGTAGCATTGCTCAACACGTGAAATCAACGCTACACGTAGGATTTTAAGTTGATTCTACATGTCAACTGGTGCTACATATGGCTTAAGTCGGTTGACACGTAGAATCAACTTAAAATCCTATGTGTAGCGTTGGTATTGTGTTAACCAACTTAAAAAATTACAGAATAATAAAATAGTAGTGTCGATTGACATGTATAATCGAATTAAAATCCTATGTGTAGCGTTGGTTGACACATAGGACTGACACTATTTTTTTAATTTTTTAAGTCAATCTTTCAACATACTGACTTAAAATTCCTTATAAGTTGGCTTTTCCCAAAAACCGACTTTAAATCCCAACTTAATTACTCCTTTTTATAATAGTGATTAAATAGATTTGAAATAATTATTTAATTATTTGTTTTGATTACATAATATGTATAGTTTCTAGGCAGAGATGTATAACTTTTATGTATGTGATCTATATAATTGATGAACTTAATAAGTAGTATACAATTTAATTGATATAAGAGTATAATTTGGTTAATTACCGTATAATGTTTAATTTACTTGAGAGAAGAATATATGATAGGTTAGATTCAATTGATCATGTAATTGATTGATAATTATATTGGAGGGATTTTAGTGATTCATATGTTTAGAAAAATTAAAGGATTAAGTATTCTTAGATATTTTCGCATATATATTTTTAGCTGTTAATTTTAAATTAATTTACTACTATGATTTATTTTTAATTCTTTTAATTTTTTTTTCAAAACACAAAAAAAAAACTAATATTTACTTTTTAGTCTTAAAATTAGTTTCTAATAACATAATATATGTATGAATGATCTTTTCTTATCATTAGATTACTTATTTGCAATATGTATAGTTGCATACACATTACATACAATTTGTGTTGATTAGTTAGAAGTTTTCATACTAGATCACGATGGAAACTGTTTCAAACACTCTATTGAGGATGGACTTCCAAGCAATCAAAAACGTTGCAGAATACGAAGCTTCCACCTTTAGAGCCATGATCTCAAATAAGCACGAAGAAAATAATATTGTACTGCATAGTGATTCATGGTTGGTGGTTAACCAATACATGGGTGCATTTGAAGCCAAAGATAGAAAAATGTGAAGGTATGTAGAACGATTAAAAAAGGAATGTTCAAATTTTGGTAACTTTGATATCAAATAGATACCACAGAGTAACAATAGTCATGATGGTGCCCTAGCTACCCTAGATGTTATACGTGAAGCAAATCACGATAGGACAATCATAGTAATCGTTCTCATTAAAGCTAGTATGGAATAAGCAAGCAAAATTATCGGGAATATTCTCGAGGTCGACACTCTATAGTTTTCACCTCTCCTTAGTTTCCTCAAAGATAGGAGTCTACTTAAGGATAAGAAAAAGGTAAAAGAAATATAGTCAAAGGATGAACAATACATGATACAAGGTGATAAATTATACAAAAATATAACCCTCAGACCTTAACTCCTATGCATAGCTAAAGAATGCTCAATCAGGCCTATAAAAGGGAGTATGGTTATCATTAAAGTGGAAGAAAGTTATCACAACGGATCATAAGACAAGGTTACTATTGGCCAACGATGTTAGCAAGTTGTACAAAACACACCCAAGCATAAATATAAAAAAAATTCCCCATTATCCTATATACCATATACATAGATGACATGTGTAGTTAGCCCATGGTTGTTCTACAAATGAGAACTTGATATAGTGAGACCTTTCCACAAGAGGTAGGTCAAAAGAAGTTCTAATTAGTCACCACGGATTATTTCACAAAGTGGATTAAGGTTGAGCCTCTAGGAAGAATAAGGGAAAAGGAGATAATCCGATTAATATGGAATAACATAGTATGTCGTTTTAGTTTGCCCAAAGAACTTGTCACTAATAACGAAAAACAATTTGTAGGTCATAATATTAAAGAGTTTGCCTCCAAGTATAACATCAAAATGTCATTCAACTCCATATTATCTGCAAAGTGAATGGTCAATAAAAATCTTCAAATAAAGTGATATTAAACTCACTAAAAAAGAAGTTGGATCCAACTAAAGGAAAATGGATGGATGTGTTGCCTAGCATCCTGTGAGCTATCAGGACTAGTCCTCAAGGAGACTGGAATAGCTGTTTGTTAACATGGGAATCTAGAGAAAGCCAAATCACAGCCATAAAAACTTGGGGAGGAAGAATGGGCTCTTCAATAACAATGTCTATTGCCTTTTCCTTTTGGCTTGGGTTGGAGCATGATGATTATTTTTTCCCAAGCTCTTGCTCATCTTTTTACTCTCCAAAAATCCTGCACCCTTGGAAGAGCCCATGCCTTTTTGGCATCTCATGCTCTTTTGATTGGCAAGTTGAGTAAACATGACCTTGGGATCGAATTCCATTACTACAAAAAGAAAAAAAGTGGTATGTTAGAATATCAAGAAAGAAAAATTTACTTAAGCATGAGCTAATAAAGGGACAAGTTGATAGATACCACCATCATTTGCTACTATTTCAAATCCATCCCTAAAGTCACTTGGTGGAGTCCTACCTTGAGTTATTGCTTGAGGCTTATGGATGATTATGGTTAGAGGAGGAATAGAGCCCCGTCTCATCAACCCATATACTACAAAGTGTGGTGTTTTTAAAAGTTTCTTCTAGGGTTTAGGCTTGGGTAGATAATTGTGAATAGTTGCAAGCCTTTCCTTGGCCTTAGGGCTCAATATAGTTATATAGGAGCTTATGTTCTTATTTACGAGCTTCACATCGACCTAAGAACTTCTTATGAGCCTCTCATTGTTATCATTTATCTCCCACCAACAAGTGACATAGAAGAAGTATTGCTTTCAATTCTTTTCATTTTCTGGAAGCACAAAGTTTAAACTCCAATCTTGTTTGGTTAACATATAAGCTCTCCTTATGTTAGTAGGGTCTTGTTCAAACATATATGCATCGTTTCACCTTGAGTTCTTTGCATATTAAGGTGAGGTAAAAAAAGGTACATCCATCCATTTGGCATTAATTAACTTCGCATAAGCTACGTTGTCATCAAAAATTTCATAATCAAAGGATACAAGGGAAATGTGAATTCGTGCCAAAGGGTTTTCTTGTGAAAATTTGTCGAACCTTTAGGTGGGATTTCACTATCCAATGCATCCGGGCTGAGGATCAGTATGTTTATAGATGGAGGTATGTAATATGTTTTTCTAAGTCTTTCCACATTTTTTGGAGTTAAGCTACTGGTTGGCATCTCGACGTTCTAGGTTTGAACTATTAGCTCTGTGATCCTTCTTTGTTAAGATTTCTTTCTCCATTCTCAATAAGCAAATATTTGTGGGTGAGGGACACATAGTTTAATGGTCAGGGTGGTTTTTGGTTGAGATATTGATATGGTAGAGATCTCAATTATCTCTTTATCTTCTAAAAACATGTTCTCATATGTGGCTAAGCTCTAGCTCACACTTTCTTCTACATTTGAGTGAGTGAGATATTGGGATCTTTCTTAAGAAAAAGAACTCAAAGATATTGAAGGTACATGTTGCCATAGTCACTATTTCCCTATGCATATTTTGCTACAAACAAATAAAAAGAAAATAACATACGAGAAGACAAAGATTTACCTAAAATCAAAGATTAAAATTAAGAACCTGAAAAGAAATAAGATTTGATTAGGAGTGAAGACAAGTCTTTAAGAGCCTAGCAGATATATTTAAAATGACAAACTGATAATCTTATCACCTAAATAAGAAAATAATAAATCGCAAGGGCAAGCGACAAAACCTTTTTGAGAGAATTTGATTTGATTATTTAAGTATTCTAAAAATGAATGGCTTATTTCTCCTTAAGATCCAAATTTTCTCTCTGATGAATTGATAAGTCGAAAGTCCTTTAAAGCATTTATTAAGATGTGTAAAATCGTTTTAAATTTAATATGTTGTTTTTGGTTACCCAACCTTTTACTCTTCTATATCGATTGAAGAACTAAATAGAATAAGAAAACTTTGTGTTTTAGCATAAGATACGACTTGGTATCCAATCTTTATAACGCGTCCGAGCTATGAGACGCTGATATATATATATATATATAACAAAACTTTACTCCCTCTTATAATATCTCTTCAATTTTCCTCCCTCCTGAATAATTAGTTTTGTTGGGAATTAAAAATGTAAACAAAAAGTCTTAGTCTTGTGGGCCGTAGTTTATATAATACACCCATACAGATGAGTATAAACTTTGTGCTACCCGCAGTTTACAGTACACAAAAGTTTAAACTAAAGCTACTTTGCTTCGGTAACAGTATTACCATCCGATCGTCTCCAAGCCAACCATCTGGACACAAGCCTGGCTTGTCGTTGTGTTTGATTTTCATTATTACTGTCTCTATTTTCGAACCTGTTCAACCCCGTGATTTCAGACACGCTTCTCGAATTTATTACATTTCTGCCATTCGAACTGCTCCCAATATAGCAATTACTACTGCTTTTGTCTTTTTGCCCGTACTTTATAGATTGCAATGGCAGTTTTGCCCTCTGTTTCTGGTTATGCATCTCTGATGATCCAGATCTCGTAGCCAATGAATATCTACGGTTATAAGTCACTATCATTTCGGACCGTAAATACAATAGATCTGACGGCTGTATATCGCTCCATCTTTGGTGGACCCCGGTAGCTTCGGTAGAGACAATAATCTTGTGCTCTAACCTACGGTTCAAGATCAAGCTACTTTCTCTCTCTTGGGTCAACAAGAGTCCGTCTGTTCTGGAACGGTCGAAGCTTCCGACAGTCATAGACGGCTCACTATTTTTCTGTTGCTGCTTCAATTTCCAACTATCCAAAGACCTTCTAAATGTCGCCGTTTCATTTGAACCGCTCAAACTCGTTCTCTGGAATACGATTTGTAAGGACCCAGTAGCTCTTTGTTCCAATGCGGACGAGTGTCTCCTCGAAACTCGTATAAACCCCGAGTTAGACTCGTCCGAGTTAATTCCATTTTCAATATCCGGAACGACATCATTTTCCGTAAAAGGCTGATTATAATTCAAAATCTTAGTCTCCTCAACGAGAATAATATCTTCCGGGTCGACCCGATAGCGACAAAACGGACAAGAGGAATGAGCATCGAGCCACGTATCTACACATTCAACGTGAAATGCATGTTTGCATTTGGGAAGAAGACGAAGGACCTCTCTAGGTTTGAATCGGTTGAGACAAACTGCACATTCAAGTCCGTCCTTTTGGTCTCGGAGAGAACCGAATCGGAAAACGGGTAAGGACTCGATAACGTTGCGGTCTATGCCGGAGTGTTTCCGAATAAAGGATGGTGGTGCGATTCTGGAAGATGGGTATTGGCTGCCATAGTTGAGAATGATGAAGCTTCCACGTTTGCAGTGTTTGGTGTACAGAAGGAGAAGGAAAGTTATGGAGAAAATGGTGGTTAGAACGGCTACTATAACGGCTATGCTGGGTCTGAATGGAGAGAACTTCCGTTTTGGGTAGAAAGGAGGTGATGAAGAAGGACTGCCCATAGAGATATGAGTCCCATTGTTGCCAAGAGTGGTGTTTTGGGTAGGGATTGATGAATAAGAAGGATGTAAAAAGGAAGATATGATAATGGTGAAAATGAGGAGGAGGAGCTTGCGGGTTATAGAGCTTGTGGTTATGGAGGGTTTGAAAACCCCCATATTCTGCGATTTGGAAACGTTTTGATAGAAAACAATAAATTGTAGAAATGGGTATTTGATTGATTTTAATGAGCAGCAGAAACCGGAATGGGTTTTGTGTTTCTATTTTTTGCTGGGTGAGGATTCATGTGGGAGGAAGGATACATAGGAAACGATAATGAATATTTAAGTAACATTATCTTAAATGATTATCTTAAATGACCTTGATATGTGATATATTTTTAATTATCTTCTTATTTTATAAAATATCAAAAATATCTTTAATTTTAATCCATTATTATTTAATTTATTATTTATGATAGTAATTTAGTATCGATAAATTTTTAATCGAAAGTTAATATTGATTTAGTTGATAATCTTTGGGTAATAATTTGTTTAAAAAAACTTTTTATTTTTCTGTATAAATCTAATATTTTATAAATCTAATATTTTATTTGTTTATTACAATTGTATAATATATTATATTCTTTATGTTCGTTACTTAATTATAATCCTAAAATTTATTAATTATCTTTTAAAATTAAAAATTGTTGTTTCATTTGTTAAATCTAATAGTTTTAATTATGTATTAATAATTCGATGTTCATAGAATATTATCTTAATAAATTATATGTGTGGAATGTATATTATTTTGTCTCATTCATAATATATAAGTAGGTTTTTTTCATGTACATACAATGTATTTATAATCTTCAAAAAAATAATATCAAAATATTAAGTTGTTGAATTCATCTTTCTCTATTCTCACATATTTTTGACTAAAATAATCTTTTAATGTCCTTCAAATATGATGGTCTATAATGTTTGTAATAACTTTAATATAATCTATATAAATATCTTTTAAGGTGTTAAATCTTTTAAAATTTTCAAAACAAATTTCATAATCTTTATTTTTAAAATATTCATTTAAATGATAGAGATAACATTTATCAAATGTTTTTAATAGAATTAGATTTTTATCTTTGATTTCCATTGTTATTATTAGTTGTTTATTTCTAAAAACAATTTTCCATTTTCCTATTTTAGCAATATTATGTCTTGTTGTAAGCAAATATTTAAACATTCAAGATTCTAACTAGCTTAAATTTATGATTATTATACCTGAATTTGATGGATATACCACGATCTTCCATTATATTTGTCTTCTTTTGTTATACCTGTTATGCCTCAGTTTTGATCAAACCTTAACATCATCCTGGAAATGATAAGCCTTCTGCATCCGTACATAAATGATGTCTAATAGTTGACTTACTAGAGAAGAGTAGTTGAACTCAATTTTATTCATAGAATAATAATTATTACAACTTAAGGTCAACTAAGAACCTTGAAAGGGGTGCTTAGCCGCTCATAATTAATGGGTATAATATTATTGGTTTTGAGATTTTTAAATAGAAAGGTTTTCAATGCTAGAATGGTTCAGAGTATAGAGCTTTAGATTTCTGTGTATTCATGTGTTTTTGAAATGATAATAAAGGTTCCTTTTATAGAACAAAGAATCCTTATTTTATAAGACTAAAACTATTGTTTTATCCTTATTTTAATAATTTATCTACTTTTCTTCTGTAAGGATAACCATTACTTTTTTCCTTGCCACATGTTGTCGACTAATATGTGGGGTCTACATATTTATTTCTTTTGTAGTCTTTTGCTGACATTTTCTTTTCTTATTTTTCTATCATTTTCTGACGATGATTCTTTTGATGACATTGATGATGACACATCTTCATCTTCTCGGTCTTTGATGCAAAGAATGCATTTGTGGTCTTTGGTGGCTTTTTTGGCATAGAAGTAGAATACCTTCCTTATTTCTTGACCAATTCTAGGTTATTTCAATTAAAATTGGTTTCATATTTGGTGATTTTTTCACCATCTTCTTTTGACAAAGCCATGCTACTGTGGGAAAGGATGATGACTTTACTAGTTGAATAATTTACTTTAATCTCAGTAGAATTGTCAATATTCCTGAGTTCATAGTAAATTTGGTTTAGCATTTGACCTCTTAATACACAGAGTTCTTCTGTGTTGAATTTCTTTTTTGGAAGTGTCATTGGTTTGGGAACTTCTATGTTTGTGCTGGAAATCCCTATATTGATGAAGTGGTAGGGACTAATACTTCATTCCTCATTCTAGTCCATTAATGGACTGAAAAATTTAAGATAAATATGTTTATCACGTGCTTTAATTTTTCTTCTGAAATTCTTGAATGTTTTTTTAAAATTTTATGGGAAATAATTTAACTTACTTAAATTAATTCATGGATATATATTTTCTATTAGTCTTATATGAAATGCTTTATACACAAATATTGGATCATTTTCTTCCAATATATTGAATTTACTTCCTACAGGAAATTCCTTGTCTATAGTATAGAATTTCATACATTCAATATGTTCTTGGGTAGATTTTTTGACCAAATTATAGAGACTCAACTATTGTGGTTTGCTAAGGTTTCTATATTGGTCCTTTTCGTCTTCATTGATTGGAGTAGTTCTAGGAGATGTCTCCCTGAATAGTACTGAATGCTTTATTTTTCATGTCTCTAGAGAAGATGTTTCTCTAAATAGCACCGAAGACCTTGCTATATTTCCAAGATTTGTCAATCTGCTTAGAGTTATTGGTTGTTGGTTGTTGTTGTAGTGCTACAGAATAATTTCTTACTATCTCCTCTGGAGTTATTAGTTTTGGTGTTTTGTAGTTAGCTTAACTACCGTCAGCTTCTATTTTGTTGGTGAAGGCTCTATGAGTTACTCCACTAATTCCTAGAATAGATTTACTAGCTTTTCCACAGTTGTTATAAATTCCTGGTTTTGGGCCATTATAGACCATATAAACTTTTTTATGTTCTTCTTTTTCTACCTCATCTGCCAAATTAAGTTTTGTGGTTTCAGAAGTTTTTTGGTGAACTGTTAGGTTCTTCCTTTTTTAATGAAGATTTCACATTTGAGCTTATGATCTCTAGAGGTTTTTTTGAACAATTAAGTTCTTCATGTTACTTTCCTATCTCTATAAGATATTTCTCAATATATAGTAGCTTGAGTTGTTCTTGTAGGATTTTCATCTTCTTTTCCTTTATCTTGATTTTGATATCAAGATGTTCCATTCCTGAAAGCATAAAAATATTTAGAGGTGCTAAATCTTTGGTAAGAATATCAACTAGGCTATTTTTATGTCCTGGAAGATGCTCAACATCAAAATTGTAATAGTTGAACAATTGTTACCATCTAACTAATCTTCCTTGTTTGTAATCATCTGTAATATTAGTTTTTAAGAAATAACCAAAATTCTTGTTATTTGTTCTAACAATGAATCTGGAGCTTATAACATATATTGAAAAAAATTTAATAACTTTTTTAACAGCTAAATATTCTTTTTCATTATTATGATAATTTAATTCTGAACCTTAGAAAGATCTTTGTCATCTACTCTTGCTTTAATAACTGCTCCTCAATATTCTTGTGAAGCATCTGTTTTAATTATCATTTTATCATCTGATGCTGGGTGGTATAAAGTTGGTAAATTTTTACCTTTGTTTTTACTCTATCCATATATAGAATATCTTCTTCTGTTTATTTCTAGATATGATCTTTTTAAAAAAATTTCTTGTAATGATTTTCTCATTTCTACAAGTTTCTTAATATACGATTATGCATACGTTAAACATCCTAAAAATATTTGTAATTGGTTTTTATCTTTTAATTTACTAGGAAAACCTTGAATATTATTTAGTATATGGAGTTGTAGATTATGTTTTCCATCTTCAATTTCCAACCCTAAGTATTTAATTCTTTGTTGAGCAAGTACTACCTTTTTTTCAAAGAGTACAATGCCTTCTTTTCTACATTCTTGTAAAATATTGATAATATTCAAATAATTTTTATTTAATTCATTACTAAAAACTAAAATATCATCTATGTAAATACAACAAATATCTTGTAATTTTTTGATAATGTTATCCATATATCTTTGAAAAATACCCGGAGTTTGTTTTAATCCAAATGGTATAACTGTCCATTGGAATTGTCCTTGAAGACAACTAAATGCCATTAATTTTTGGGATTCGTCATCCAATATTATTTGCAAAATCCACTTTTGCAATCAAAACTAGAGTATTTCTTTCCTTTTGTTAATGATAGTAATTCTTCATGCTTTTGGAATGAAGTATCCATCGTCAATGATTTTTTTATCCAGTGCTTTAAAGTTTATTATCATTCTCTTTTTTCCTCTTCTTTTTCTCAGCTTGTTTTTATCCCTAAGGTTTTCATTAAAAAAATGGAAGAAGAAAAAATAAACCAAGAAATAATAGACATAGAAACAGAAGACATTTCAGGATGTTTTTCACAAGAAATGGTAATAAGTAAAAATAAATTTGAAGAAATTCAAAAAGCAAAGTTAAATCTTAAAGAAGGAAATGGATTTAAAGACCCATAATTTTTATTAAGAAAATTATTCCCAGGAAAAAATATAATCTATTATGGCATAAGTAATAAAGACTTAAACAAAATTAAAAAATAAAAACAAATAAAAAAATTAATTTTTAATTTTCATTTAATTTTAAGTTTTTTTATTTTTTTTATTTTTTTTATTTTAAATCTTAATTTTAATTTTTAAAAAAAATAAAAAAATGAATAAAAAATTTTATTTTTATTTTATTTTTCATTTTTTTTGTTTTTTTGTTTTTGTTTAATTTTTGATTTAAACTTTTTTATTTTTTATTTTTTTTCTTTTACCTTTATCAATTTTATTTCTTATTTTCTTTATTTTTGGTTTAATTTTTAATTTTTTCTTTAATTAAGCTTTATCTTAATTTTTGTTTAACTTAATAAACTTAGGTTTTTCTAATTTAATTTTCGTTTAACTTAATTAACTTAGATATTTATTAACTTAAATAACTTACATTTTTATTAACTTATTTAACTTAAATAACTTACATTTTTATTAACTTATTTAACTTAGTAGCATGAAAAGTAAAGATCTAAGGGAGTTTTGTCTAGGAGACTAGTTCTTGGAAGCCTTTGTGCCACTAGTCTTTCTTGGGAACGTTGTTCTGTCTAGGAGGATGGTTTTTAAGGAACCTTTGCACCACCATTCTTTCCTTAGAGTACTCTTGGTTATTACTGATTATGTTATTTTATCTTAAAAAAATTTAAAGAATAATAAAAAAAATTCTGAAACTATCTCCAAAATTTTAAAGTTTTAATTACAATCTAAGGAGTTAGTTGCTTTGTTTGATCTAGGTACAATTGTGTTTTGATGCCTTAATTATTTGATTTGGACCTAGATGTGGGTTATCTAGAACCCTCAAGCATGTCCTTAGTTTTAAGTACAAAAAAAATTGAAAATCAATAGGGCATGACTGAAAAAGTATAGGTAGACAATCTTGTCTTACCTGTAATTTTGATTGACTCAATGATGTGGGGACATTGATTTTACTTAAAATGCAATCATACTAATTTATATGCGAAAGAGTTGATGTATAGAAATGAACTAATATGTTCGCATATGTATAAAGAATAAAGTCTCAAAGTGTTATTTTGATGTTGATCTCATGAAAAAATCGAATGTATAAATTATAAAGATATCATATATAAAAATTATTTTCATGCATAAATCAAATTCATTAAGAAAGAATTTCAAGATATATGTCATTTACAAATGAAGAAAGTGCAATGACTTTTTAGGGAATTACTTCCTATATCTTTCTTTTGTAATTAGTCTTTACTCACAACTTTGTAGGCAATGTGGGTCATAGTATGTTGATTATACTATATATTCTTTATCTCCCTATTTTTTCTAAAGATATTTTTCAATATATATATATTTTTAGAGAGTCAACCCATGTACAGATTGTTCATTTTTTTATGATTTTGGTGAGGGGTTAATTTTGTGGCTTTTTTTTATTTGATTTTGGTTTAGGTAACCCCATATATGTCTTTTTTTTTTGTAGCAATCATGCATGAATGAGATATAATCATATACTATCAATTTCTACTCAAATCATTTAATCTAAGCAAAAATAATAATAAAAATATATACAATACTTTATTAAGATAAGAAAAAAATCATAGATTCAATGCTAATACTTATAGAGATCATCTAAAATATTGAAGAAATAAGAAATGTGTTAGGAGTAGAAAATATATATATTTCACTCTGAATAAAAGAAATTAGGCTCAAATTATATCTCACAAAGGTAGTCTCCACTAAAACAAATTCATAAACACCGATTTTGGGTTTAATATAATTTCTATATCTTATTAAGAAATACTAGTTATGACAACAAAACTAATTAATTACCAAAAACAATTACAAAATATTTCATGATATGTTTTCAAAAATTAATCTAAAAGTACAAAAGACTTAACTATTTACTTAAATTTGATTTAAAGAAATGATAAATTTTTGTGAGAATTTTTTTTTAAATTCTAAAAATTACTAAATCACATAAAGAAAATAAAACCAAACACAATAAAAATGAAAATGTGAACATAAAATAAAAAAATATTATTATTTTTTTAATTTTAATTTTAATTTTATAATATTGTTAAATTTTTTTAAGCATTGTAACTTTTCACTACCCTCAACCTAGAACTTACATTGTTCTCAATGTAACAACTATAAATTAAAGATAAAGAGAAAGAGAAGAAAGATTACCTATTTTCTAGGAATGTTCAAGTAGTAATTGATGAGTGCTCATAAAGCACTAAAATTACCATGATTTTATGCATATTGATTGATTAAATATATATATATATATATATATATATGATTTTATCATATATTTATATAAATATGTCTTTTTGGAATCACGGGTATTTATATGATTTTTTAGGTATTTTCGCTTAAAAACGTAACTTAAAGACTCAAAGAGGAATACTGGAGGCAATACATCAAAAATATATTCATAAATAAATGAGAAAAAGTCAACAAAAATGAAAAAAAATGGACAAAATGGGTCAAACAAGTCAAAAAAGTCAAAAATAGGAAATCGCGCACATAGCCGCACCGAGCAACCGTGCGCACCTCTACGTGCCCCTGCTCCAATTCACGCGCATCGCCGCGCCCTGCGTCAGCATGACGTCATCATTCCATACTCCACGTTTTCTCCATTTTTAATCATTTTTTCACCCACTTTTTCTTCCCATCCTCACCTATAAATACCCTCATTCTCTTCATAACTAAACACACCTCAAAACACATCTTCTCTTCTCTTTCTTTCTCTCATTTCTTAGTTTTTTTAGTTTTTATTTTTTTCCTTGGTTAGTTTTTCTTAGTTTTAGAGTTCTTCTCTTTTTAAGAAGAACTAGTTATGTTTTTGTAATTTATTAGCTTTTTGATTCAATAAATAGGAGTGTAAATTCTGTTTAGAGGTTTTACAGCAACAGGAATAACAACAAAGTACTGTAATGATTTTATTTTCTTTACAGGTATTTTTATGTTTTATTTTATATGTTATATTTAATTTGTCTGTGACTAAATTTAACTTTCCTAGCTGTTTGTAAACATGATATAATAATAACGTTGTTATGCTTGCAAAATATTAAATAGGTAAAAATCTCTAAAATGAATTGATTTTATTTTTATTCAAAATTTTATATTAAAAATGTTAGAGAGAAATATATTATTTTTCATTACAAACTTAAATCTAAAAATTAGATTTTAAAATTTAGTTATCCGATCTAATTTAGAGTAGTGCTCTTTTATTTGTTGGTACAATTGCCTAGTAGTTAGAGTAAAGCTTGATTTCAAAAGTTTTTATAAGAATTATTATCTGAAAATGTATTGACAACATGTTTTCAGTAGTAGTTTTAAAACTTGAAAGTTAGTACTCAGATAATTAAATTCTTAGGTTTAATTTGGACACCTTGAATAAAGTTTAAACTGTCTAACCCCACCAAAGGTGACATTTAATTGGTTCATTTTCAATCTCTTAGAAAAAGGAATTAATTTAATTAACTAAATTAGTTATCAACCCCACCCATAAGTGTTAATTGATTTGTTTAGTTAACAAAAAATATCTAACCCCACCAAATGTGGTATTCATATAAAAAACGTAGAATCAATAAATATCAATTCATATCTTTAATAACTTAAATAATATGAGGAAGCATAATTAACTTAGTTATTATATCTATAAATACTCAACTATTATAAAAGATAAAATTTGCATAAATTTTTATTGAATCTGTATCTATGTTTATTTTTATGATCTTAGATTAAAAAACACAAAAACCCAAATATCCTGATAGAATGTTTAGGATTTAATTTAATTTTTAAAAGTTTGAATAATAAATTAAAAACCACATATATTCTTTCCTTAGATCGACATTGACCTTGGGAGTATACTTATCATTTTCTATGAAACGATTCATGCACTTGCGAGAGTTTCATAAATATAAAACCACAGTATTGGCAAGATCGGTGATCCTGGTTCTACTTATCAAGATTTTAAAACCTTTTTGCGTTGTAAATAATTGTTATTTTTTTATTTTGGGTTTAATATAATTTTTACATCTTATCAAGAAATACTAGTTATAACAAAAAATTAATTAATTACCAAAACAAATTACAAAATATTTCATGATAAGTCTCATAACCTTATCATGAAAAAATATTTCAAATTGCAAAATTATTTTACTATTAACGCTATTATTATTATTATTATTATTTTTAAATTTAAAATTATTAATTTTATTTATTTATTATGAAATTTGAAATTTAAATTTTTTTTGTTTTTTTAATTATTAACGTTAAATTTATTATTATTATTATTATTATTATTATTTTATTTTTTTGTTATTATTATTATTATTATTATTTTACCATTCATGAATGGTAAGTTTTTTTTTAATTATTTCAAATTTTAAATTTTTTTGTTATTATTGTTTTTTACTATTCATAAACGGTAAGTTTTTTTTTTTGTTTTTTAACTAAAAAAATCATAATTATTTACATCACAAAATATTTTTAAAATTTTAATAAATAATTTAAAAATGCTATTTTTCCCCAGTAACGGTGCAAAAAACTTGATGTGTAGAACCGGCATCGCCGATCTTGCCAATAATTTGATTTTATATTTATATAACTCTCGCAAGTGCACAAAACATTTCGTAGAAAATGATAAGTATACTACCAAGGTCGGTCTAAGGAAGAATATATGTGATTTTTAATTTATTATTCAAACTTTTAAAAACGAAATTAAATCGTAAATATCATGTCAAGATATTTTGGTTTTTGTGTTTCTAATCTAATAACATAAAAATAAACATAGATACATATTCAATAAATATTTATGCAAATTTTATCATTTATATTAGTCGAGTATTTATGGATATAATAACTAAGTTAATTATATTTGCTCATATTATTTAAGTTATTAAAGATATAAATTGATATTTATTGATTCTCTTTTTTTATATGAATACCACCTTTGGTAGGGTTAGATATTCTTTGTTAACTAAAAAAATCAATTAACACATATAGGTGAGGTTAATAACTAATTTGATTAATTAAATTAATTCTTTTTTCTAAGAGATTGAAAATGAACCATGTAAATGCCACATTTGGTGGGTTTAGACAGTTTAAACTTTATTCAAGGTGTCCAAATTAAACCTAAGAATTTAATTATCCGAGTACTAACTTTCACGTTTTAAAACTACTACTGAAAACATGTTGTCAATACATTTTTCAGATAATAATTCTTATAAAAACTTTTAAAATAGAGCTTCACTCTAACTACCGGGTGATTGTACCAACAAATAAAATATCACTACTCTAAATTAGACCAGATAACTAAATCTTAAAATCTAATATTTAGATTTAAGTTTGTAATGAAAAATAATGTATTTCTCTCTAGCATTCTTAATATACAATCTTGAATAAAAATAAAATCAATTCATTTTAGAGATTTTTACCTATTTAATATTTCGCAAGCATAACAACATTATTATTATATCATGTTTACAAACAGCTAGCAAAGTTAAATTTAATCAAAAACAAATTAAATATAACATGTAAGAATAAAGCATAAAAAATATTGTAAGAAAATAAAATCCTTATAGTGCTTTGTTGCTATTCTCGTTGTTGGAAAATCTCCAAACGAAATTTACACTCCCATTTATTGAATCGAAAAGCAAATAAATTATAAAAACATAACTAGTTCTTCTCAAAAAGAGAAGAACTCTAAAACTAAGAAAAACTAACTAAGAAAAGCTAAAAAGTAAGAAAAGCTAAAAAGTAAGAAATGAGAGAAAGAAAGAGAAGAGAAATGTGTTTAGTTATGAAGAGAATGAGGGTATTTATAGGAGAGGAAAGGAATAAAAAGTGGGTGAAAAAATGATTAAAAATGGAGGAAACCCATAGTAGTGAATGATGACGTTATGCTAACGTAGGGTGTGGTGGCGCGTACGGACTGGAGTAGGGGTGCGCAGAGGCGTGCGCAATATCCTCCTTTTTGACATTTTGACCGATTTTGTCCAATTTTTCCATATTTGTTGACTTTTCCTCATTCATTTATGAATATATTTGTGATGTATTGCCTCCAGTATTCCTTTTTTAGTCTTTAAGTTACGCTTTTAAGCAAAAATATCTAAAAAATAATAAAAATACCCGTTATTCCGAAAAGGTAGATTTATATAAATATATGATAAAATCATATAAATATATATATTTTTAATCAATTAATGTGCATAAAATCATGGTAATTTTAGTGATTTTTGAGTACTCATCAAATATATACATCAATAAAAATAGCCTTATTAGGAATGATCCAAGGTAATTTAGGGTACCAAAAGCTAAAATTTATAGCATATCTTAGATTTGTTATAAATATACATGATAAAAATCTAAATCAAGTGTTAAATAGCCTATGAATTTGAATATGAGATTTAATGAAAGAAGGAAATCATTCATTTTCAATACATTATGTAGTAGCATATTCTTTAACAAATAGTCATGATGGACAAAATGAAATTATAGAAATAGATAAAACTTTTAAGGAACTTGAAAAAATAATAAAACCAAAAATACTAACAGACTTTGAAATACCAGAAGAATGGAAATTAGATATTAAAGAAAAACCTTTGATAACAGGAAGAAGTAGTAATGTTGTTAAAACTAATAGCATACCAAGATTTACTTTTATAGACCATAAAGAAGAAACATCTAACCAAGAAGAAGTTAAAAAACTAGAAAATAAAGTTAAAATAATGAAGGCATTAGTTCATGATTGTATATTGGGGAAATATAATGTTTAGAGATACTATAAAAAAATATCCATTTAGAAGTAAATGGAAGCCTAGTAGGTGTAACAAAAAATCAAGCAACATTATTTGAAACTGTACAATTATTAATAGATGAAATGGATTTAATCCAAGAATTAAGCACAAAATATTTACAAGAAATAATAAATATACAAAAAGAATTACTAAAAGAAATAAAGGAGTGTGATTATAATAAATTACAACAAGATATGCAGAAGGAATTTTCAAAATTAAGAAAAGATGTATACAACATACATATGAATAATGAAATAATAGGTTATAAATATGATCCCCTAGAACGATTAAAAGACAACCATGAAGATAACATTTTCTGATTCCTAAAAATGAGAAAAGAGAAAATGAGGAACAATCTAAGAATTAAGAAATAATTGCAATTTAATGGAATATAGAAAAGAATTAGAAAAAAAATTCATGGACCCTGAAAATAGATATATAGAAACATTGGTCAGTTTATTGACATTAACCAATGAAGAAATAGAAAAACATTATAATAAAAAACTTTGCACTAACAAAGAAGAGGATGATATAAAAATAATCAATGAAACTGATTCTGAACCTAAAAACATGACCCCAAAAGGTCATATGAAACCAATTTCATTACCATTACCTTACCAAGAAGGAAAATATGACCCATATAGGGGAGAAATAAATAGGCAAAGAAAAAAACAACCTGATACCACAGATAGAAGAAGACAACCACCGAAAATGGAGGAAGGGTTGCATTGGGGGACTAGAGGTAGTATTCCACCAAAGTTCAAACTCCATGATAATTATAAGTCTAAACTTCTAGACTTAGACTGTATAAGAGATAGGAAGAAAGCCTTAGATGAATGGGCTAGTGGAATGAGTGTGCTCATACAAAATTCCCAAACTACCCAAGAAAATCCTTCAACCCGTAGAATGCTTATAGCACATAAAATGACAAGAAATGTTAAAATTTGGTTTTCAAAATTAACAGATAAACAACATTTTTTTAATGCAAGAAAAAACTTCCATATGAAGGGAATACTTGGATACAGTAATAAATGAAATATACAAGGAATTTATTCGAGAAGATAAAGCAAGGACTATCACTAAATCTTGTGAAAATGAAATCAATGAAGCTGAATGACATCTAACAAATATGGAAATTTTTAACATATGTTATATAGATTCTTTTATTTGTGAACATGAAATATATTACCATAAATTATCACCCTCTATGCAAACAACTTATAAAGAAATTTTTTTCCAAAAATTACATGGAACACTACATAAAACCATAACAAAAAATTGGGAACAAAGGAATAGAGAAACTATACTAGATACTCTAGGAGGAATAATAAGAATCCTTAAAGATTGGATTATTATTAAATACCAAGAAAGAAAAAAATATAAACAGATAAAAGGAAATGATAAAATTTGTTGTGATGCAAGAGATTTTAGAATACCGGGGAAATATAGATGTAATGTAAAATCTTATAAACAAAAATATAAATATAAATATGAGTTCCAAAAACAAAATTTTCAAAAATATAAAAAGATATTTAATAGAGAAAACTACAAGAAAAGATATTTTAGAAGAAATAATTATAAACCTTATGATAAAATAAATTATTACCCTTCAAGAAAGAAAAAATTAGATGTTAGATCTGTAATGAAGAAAGACATTATGCTAATGAATGTCCAAGCAGACTTCAACATAAAAAGGAATTTCCATAAAAAGCATAAATATTAGAAGAAGCTTTCAAAATAGAATTAGAACCAATCGATGAATCTGATATATGATGGTACTTATAGTATCTATCTATTGTAAGAAATTGAGAAAAAAATAACTGACTCAAAATATGAAAACTTAAATTATGGATATTCTTCATCATAAGATGAATGATTTATATAGTATAAGAAATCCAAATAATATTTACATTAAAGTAGGATTAAAATTTAAAGGCTATAACACTTATCATTTACATGCATATATAGATACAAGAGCTAGAATGTGTGTATCCAGTAGATATGTATTTCCAAAAGATAACTAGAATTAAGCATCAAAAGATTTAATTGTAAGAATTTCTAATAATATTATAATAAAACTGAATAAGGTATTAAAATATACTGATATAATGATAGGAGGAGAAAACGTTCACATTCCTACCATATATCTATAGGAAACATGAGTAGATTTGTTAATAGGAAATAATTTTCTAATATCAACCTTTCACACAACATTTCGACAAAATAAGTCTCATAAACTTAGAAGGAGATACCATCTATGTCTCCAAAATAAGAAAAGCTTTAACTGTCTCAAACCCAAGTTTTATGCAACATAAAAAGTGAAAACGTGGTGAGATAGAAGACTCACAAAAACCTTATTTAGAAAATATTTCATTAGATATAGAAGAGAAACCAAACTCTTTTTTCAATGAAATACAAGAAAACATAGCCCTAATAGGCATTAGAAAACTATTAAAAACAATTAGTTCAGAAAATCTTTTGGATTCAAAAATAAATAAATCTAAAACAATAGTCAACATAAAATTAAGAGATCCTAACAAAATCATAAGAGTAAAACTAATGATTTATACACTAGAAGACAAGATTGAATTTGGAAAACAAATTCAAGAACTTTTGGAATTAAAAGTCATAATACCAAGTAATTCACCTTACTATAGTCCAGCATTCTTAGTTGAAAGAGAAATTGAGAAAAGAAGACGAAAAGAGAGAATGGTAATAAAATTTAACACATTAAATAAAGAAACCATTGACGATGGATACTTCATTCCAAAAAAGGAAGAAGTACTATCATTAATAAAAGGACAGAAATACTTCTCGATTTTTAATTGAAAAAATGGATTTTGAAAAATAAGACTAGATGAAGAATCCCAAAAACTGACGGCATTTAGTTGCCCCCAAGGTCAATTCCATTGGACAGTTATACCATTTGGATTAAAACAAGCTCTAGGTATTTGTCAAAGATATATGGATAACATCTTCAAGAAATTACAAGATATTTACTATGTTTATATAGATGATATTTTTTTCAGTAATGAATTAATTAAACATTATTTAGATATTATCAATATTATACAAGAATGTAGAAAAGAAGGCATTATTCTCTCTGAAAAGAAAGTAGTACTTTCTCAACAAAAATTAAATACTTAGGGTTGGAAATTGAAGATGGAAAACATAATCTACAACCCCATTTACTAAATAATATTCAAGAATTCCCTGGTGAATAAAAAGACAAAAACTAATTACAAATATTTTTAGGATGTTTAACATATGCAGAAATGAGAAAACCATTACAAGCAAAATTGAAAAAAGATTATATCTGGAAATTGACAGAAGAAGTTACTCTATATATGGATAGAGTAAAAGCAAAGGTAAAATATTTACCAACTTTATACCATCCAGGATCAGATGATAAAATGATAATTGAAATAGATGTTTCACAAGAATATTGGGGAGTAGTTCTTAAAGCAAGAGTAGATGACAAAGATGAATATCTTTGTAGATATACATCAGGATCTTTCCAAGTTTCAGAATTAAATTACCATAGTAATGAAAAAGAATATTTAGTTGTTAAAAAAGCTATTAAGAAATTTGCATTATATGTTATAAGCTCCAGATTCATTGTTAGAACAAATAACAAGAATTTTGATTATTTCTTAAGAACTAATATTGCAGATGATTACAAATAAGGAAGATAAGTTAGATGGCAATAGTGGTTCAACCATTATAATTTTGATGTTGAATATCTTCCAGACCATAAAAATAGTTTAGCTGATGTCCTTACCAGATAATTAGCACCTCTAACTATTTTTATGATTTTAGGAATGAAACATCTTGATATCAAAATCAAGATAAAGGAAAATAAGATAAAAATCCTACAGGAACAACTCAAGCTGCTATATCTTAAGAAATCTCTTATGGAGATAGGAAAGAAACAGGAAGAACTTAATTGTTCAAAACAACCTCTAGAGACCAGAAGCTCAAACAAGTAATCTCCAAATCTCAATTGGGTATATGAGGCAAAAAAAAGAACATAAAAAAGTTTATGTAGTCTATAATGGCCCAAAACCAGGAATTTATAACAACTGAGCAGAAACTAGCAAATATATTCTAGGAATTAGTGGAGTAACTCATAGAGCCTTCACCAACAGAATAGAAGCTGAAGGTAGTTATGCCAACTACAAAACACCAAAACTAATAACTCTAGAAGAGATAGTAAGAAATTATTCTACAGCACCAAAATAAGAACTAATAGCTCCAAGCAAACTGATAAATCTTGGAAAGATAGCAAGGCCTCCAGTGCTATTTAGAGAAACATCTCCTTCAAAGACATCAAAATAGTAAAGCACTCAATACTATTCATGGAGACATCTCCAAAAACTACACCAATCATTGAAGATGAAAAGAACCAATATATAAATCTCAGTAAATCATAATGGTTGAGTCTCTATAACTTGACCAGAAAATATACCCAAGAAAATATTGAAGATATGAAGTTCTATACTACAAACAAGGAATTTCCTACAGAAATTAAATTCAATATATTGGAAGGAGTTGATCCAATATTTATGTATAAATAATTTCATATAGGACTAATAGAAAATATATATCCAGAAATTAATTTAAATGAGTTAAATTATTTCCTAGAGAATTTTAAAAGAGCAATCAAGAATTTTAGAAGAAAGAGTAAAGTAAGTGATAAACCTATTTATCTTAGATTCTTCAGTTCATTAATGGACTGGAATGAGGAAGGAAGTATTAGTCCCTACCACTTCATCAAGATAGGGATTTTCAACACAAACAGAGAAGTTTCCAAACCAAGGGCACTTCTAGAAAAGGAAATCAACACTGAAGAACTCTATGTATTAAGAGGTCAAATACTAAGCCAAATTTACTATGAACTCAGGAAGATTGACAATTCTACTGATATCAAAGTAAATTATTCAACTAGTAAAGTCATCATGATTTTTCATAGTAGCATAGCTATGTCAGAAGAAGATGGTGAAAAAATTACCAAATATGAAACTAATTTTAATTACAACAACCTAGAAATTGGTCAAGAAACAAGAAAGGTATTCTGCTTCTCTGCCAGAAAAACCACCAAAGACCACAAATGCATTCTTTGCACCAAAGATCGAGAAGATGAAGATGCATCATCATCAACATCATGAAAGGAATCGTCGGTAGAAAATGACAAAGAAAAATAAGAAAAGAAACTGTCAATAAAAGACAACAAAAGAAATAAAGATGTAGATCCCACATCTTAGTCGGCAGCATGTGCCAAAGAAAAAAAGTAGTGACTATCTTTTACAATAGAAAAGTAGATGAATTATTAAAGCAAGGGTAAAATAATAATTTTAGTCTTGTAAATAGGGATTCCTTGTTCTATAAAAGGAACCCTCATTATCATTTCAAAAACACCCAAATACACAGAAATCCAGAGCTTTCTACTCTGAAACACTCTAGCATAGAAAACCCTTCTATCTAGAAATCTCAAAACCAATAATGTTATACCTAGTAACTATGAGCAGTTAAGCACCATTTCAAGGTTTTTAACTGACCTTAAGTTGTAATAATTATTATTCTAAAATAAAATGGATTTCAGTTACTCTTCTTTAGTAAATCAACTATTGGACACCATTTATATACGGATGTAGAAGGCTCACCATTGCCAGAAGGGCGTTGAGGTTTGAGTAAAGCTAAGGCATAACAGGTTTAACAAAAGAAGATGAATAGAAGGAAAGACCGTGGTGGACCCATCAAATTCAAGTATAATAATTATAAATTTAAGCTTGTTAAGAATCTTGAATATTTAAATATTTTCTTACAACAAGACATAATATTGCTAAAATAGGAAAATGGAAATTGTTTTTAGAAATAAACAACTAATAATTTCAAATAAAATCAAAGATAAAAATCTAATTCTATTAGAAAGATTTGATAAAGGTTATCTCTATCATTTAAATTAATATTTTAAAGATGAAGATTATGAAACTTGTCTTGAAAATTTTAAAAGATTTAACACCTTATTAAATATCTATACAGATTATATTAAAGCTATCACAAACATATAGACAATTCTATTTCAAGGATATTAATAGACTATTTTAGTCAAAAATATGTAAGAATAGAGAAAGAAGAATTCAACAACTTAATGTTTGGAT
Organism: Hippophae tibetana; assembly: GCA_037013495.1. NCBI lineage: Eukaryota > Viridiplantae > Streptophyta > Magnoliopsida > Rosales > Elaeagnaceae > Hippophae > Hippophae tibetana. The sequence continues at coordinate 50,471,171 of CM072804.1, read as the reverse complement.
ACTACCTTTTTGAAGATTATAAATACATTGTATGTACATAAGAAAAACTTGTTTGTATATTACGAATAGGACAAAATAATATACATTTAACACATATGATTTATCAAGATAATACTTTATGAACATCGAATCATTAGTACATAAATTAGAACTATTAGATTTATAAAATTAAAGAATAATTGTTAATTTTAAAAGATAATTAATAGATTCAGGATTAGAATTAAGCAACCAACATAATGAAGAACACAATATACTATGCAATTGTAATGAATATAGAAGAAAATTAGACTTATACAGAAAATAATAACTTTTTAGACAAATTATTGCCTTCAATAAATAAACAACGATCATCAACTAGGTCAATATTAACCCCTAATTAAAAATTGTATCAATATGCAAAAATTGGTATCAAAGCTAAGGAATAGTAGTCGAAATAGTAATGGATGAAAAATTAACACCATTAAAATCTAAGGGAATTTTTGATACTTTATAAACCTTGAGGGCATAATTTAAGATATGCCAAACCTTAGAGGCATTTAAGATATTATTCTAGGAAATGATACCATAGATGACAAGACAAAGCCTTCTAATTGGTTCTAATTTAATTTTGTTTTCATTTATCTATGTTTGAAAATGTAAATATTATTTGAGAAATTATTTATTGATAATTATTTTATTGGTTGAAATTATTTATCTGAATTAATAAATAATTTTTGAATTTTTTTCTTGTTTTCATTGATTGTTTGTTTATTTCAAATATTTATTTAGAAATTCTAAGAAAGTATTGTCCATAATTTTTAGAGTAATTTATATTACATATTGTTTTAATTATATATAAGTTATAGCATATTTTAAGTTCAAAACTAAATAAACTTATGATTACTATAAGATTAATATTTTTCAAATTCTATAAATAATAAATAATTTTTTCTATTATATAATCAAAATTGTTTGAGTAAATCCTCTTGGGATAACAATGAGGATTTCAAAATCTCGAAATGACTCGAACCACCTTATATTTATAGTACATGCCTTATCCATATGAACAGACCCAATTACCCTACATGAAGAACCTAGGATACATAGTGAGTCATAGATACAATCATTAGTCTATCATAGCTCTTAAGTCTAGTAACAATAGTGTAGGTTTATCCAATTGAGTTGGATGATACATAAATTAGGGTGTCTTATCGGTCTTGTTTTTGGAGCTATGGCTTGTGATCATGGGTCATGTTAGAGGTGATGTAATTTTTTTCTAATTCCTTCGGTGTCTCACGGGGTTGCGAGTTGTCTTATATGAGCTTCTCTCCAGCCTAGTACAAGTCGATTCTCAGTAATGGAAACGAGTTCATCTTACCCACTAACAGATTGAACCATGATGTCGTTAGTATTTTTTATTAGCACAAGTAGCCCCAGGCTCCAATAGTATGCACAAGCATCAAGATTCGTGTTAGGCTATTGTATGGAGTGCTCAACAGGTTCAATGGATGGTGTGTAAGGCTATGCTATAGTTTTCATGGTATGTACCCAAACATCAAGTCCCTAACTCATCTTGTTTGTATCAAAATGGAAAAGTATTTATAGTTACTAATTCATTTTGATGATGATAAACTAAGATTCCCCAAATACTACAACATTGTTACTTATTGTTTGCGTTCTAAAATGCTTGGTATTTTTAGCTCTAGTAGTGTCCTTTCAAAGCTATTTATTGTAATCCCATCTTTCCATTTTTCCTTATATATATAGGGGTACATTCAAAGTCATTTTCAATATTTTTAAAGAGCTTCTCTTTTAGAGAGAATTAACCCGCGAGAATAGAATAAGGTTATTCCGAAGGATTTCAACCCGTTTCCATTTTCTCCAAGTAAGAATTTCAACTCGATTAGGGGATTTCAATCAACCTATAAACAAGGTAATTTATCATCTTTTCTTTCCTTATTTGGGCTGGTTTTCAATTTTCAACCTTGGATTGCCTTATTTTTTTTTTATCTCACATATGTAGATAAGTTTGGGGGAAAAGGTTGAAACCAAGTTTTAGCACGAATTTTAGCCCAAAAACATTATTTTTATTGGTGAGTCAATTCTACCCTTATTCGAATTTTATTACTTTTAATAGGTCATTTATAAGTCTGTATCCATGGCCAACCTACATGACCTATGGCCTACATATTCCAGTGACGTATCTACTTCAGTGGAAGGCTCTTATCTAGAAATTATTGTTTAAATCCTGATTTTCATTTTCATAACTTCCTTGAGCTATGCATGAACAATTGCAAACCGAGAGAGATAAAAGATTGAAGAAGATTACTTGAATAATTCCTTCATGAAACTATTTCATTGAATTACTACTTCTTGGCTATTTTTCTGATGGACTATGGGGTACTACTTTTATATAGGTATGGTGATATGCATTTACTCGAACAAAAGTGCACATAACTATTAGAGTAGTAGTTGCTTTTGTAAGAAAGCTAACAGATTTTGGTCACATTCATCACAATTAAAATAACTTTAGCATGTGTTAGTATAGGTAGGTGTTAATGCTCATTACCTATCTTTTGTTGGGTTACTATAGCATTTGACAATGTAATGTATATGCTACATATACTACACGCGCAACACACACATACATGACTATATGTTACATATGCCACTCGTGTAGTGCAATAATGAGTCTACCATATGCATAACCAGCATGTGAAGCTTGCACATACAAAAACACTCATATAACTGTGTATGCTACATGTGAAACACAACAACATGCTTGTCAAATGCAAGATCTATATAGGAAAATGACATGCATATGCTGCATACATAAACTGGTCTGATACACATGTTGCACACACATTCATCAGGCGCACAACTAACCTGTGAGGATAGTATAACACTATAGTAGATATTTACATCATGTAGTGCATATTATTTATGCATGATATGCATTATTATATTTCATCATCATTATCATTTTTGAGAACCACCCCACATATGGCTTCTACACCCTCTCTTAAACTCAATGGTACTTCAGTAACACTGAGTTTGCCTTTAAGAATCCGAAAGAGATCTAGAGGAAGGGTTTTGTTAAGATGTAAACTATTTGGTCATAGGATATGACATATTGGACACTTAGCTACTTTTGAGGCACTTTTTTCCAACAAAATGGTAGTCTAGCTCAATGTGTTTAGTTTTGGAATGAAGAATGGGGTTAGCTATTAAAGCAAATACACTTGTTTCATCATACCAAATAATAGGAAGAGCTTGTAACAAGGTGACTTCAATAGTAGCACTGTCAAGACATCTATATTCAACCTTAGTACTAGACCGAGAAACAATAGCTTGATTCATAGTGACCGGATAATTGGGTTAGCACCAAGGAAGATGCAAATGCTAGACATAGATCATCTTGTGTTTAGGAATGTTTCCCAATATGAGTTAGAAAAACAATTAATGTAGAGTGTTTTTGAAGGCTTGATTTTAACCAATGATCTTAATGCCATTGAGATAACGAAAGGATTTTCCTTACTGTTTCCCATTGTGGATATTTAGAGAGACTTATGCATTGACATACCTTGTTGATAGAGAATGCAATATGAGGCTTTGGTGACATATTGAAGAGCACCAACAATACTCCTATATAAAGTTACATTTTTGAAGTTTTCACCATTCTCAACCTTAAAGTTGAACTAAAAATCATGGCAGTGACAATAGGTTTGGCATTAAGTGTTGAGCCTTTTTAAGTATAGACTTGATGTATTTTGTCTGTTTAAGCAACAAAGAACCATTTACAAGTTAAGAGACCTTAATTCCCATAAAGTAATGTAGGTTGCCCATGTCTTTCAAACCAAATTTGTCATTGAGGAGCAGAATAAAGGCATTAACCTTGGTTGGATCAAACTTAGTGATGATCATATCATCAAAATATACAATGACATAGATGGAGTACATAGTACAAGTCATATAGATTAGTGAGTCATTAAACTTTTCCCTTGTGAAGCCAAATTGAGTTAGAGTTATTGATAATGTGTTAAACCATGCACATAGAGCCTAGATTTTAACTTCGCCAATGAGCCATCAACTCATTCCTTAATCCTAAAAATTCTAGTAGGATAGGATACCAATTCCCATGTATTGTTTCTCATAAAGGCATCATATTAATCTTTTATGGGATGAAACTTAGCCTCATGAGCCAAAGCTTGTTTAACTATTTTTGGAACATAAACAAAATTATCGTTGGAAAGAAGAGTAGTAGCTAGTTTACTGATCATAGGAGCTATTGGTTGACATGGGTGAGCGTAATAGACAGGTTGCTACATAAGTGCAGTTATGAAAATGGTATTCAATGTTGATTGCAAGGGGTAGTCATTTGTGTTTGGTTTTGAATCACTGATATTACATTATTCAATGCAGTTTGTGTAGCAACTTGAGCTTAAGGAACATTTTGGCTATTGAGAGATGCATTTGCATATGGTTCATTTGTTCTTAGGTATAAAGAAAAAGTACCTTTATTAATTGGGGAAAACTGGTAGGGAAACATTATTTGAAGAACATTATTATTATAGAATTGGTGATTTGGTAGAGCAGAAAGGATTGGCTGAAAATATGTTTTGATTGGTTTTATTTGGTGTTATTTGTTCATCAAATCGATGCCAGCATTTGTTAGCAAAGTGGCCCAACTTATCACAGATTTGACATTGTGGTCTATTGTTGTTATAGTTTCGTCTTCTGCCTTTGTTAAAACTATGAAAATTTTGAAAAGGTGGCATGCCATTGTGTAGTGGATCTCTATTGAATAAAATATTTTGAGGAGGAAAGTAGATGGGTTGAGGATTTTGTGGGAAATGGGCATGATATGTTTATTCTTTGCTGAAAATACCTTGCAATTTGTCCACCTAGTTTATCAAATTGATAGGAGTAGTAGATTGTGTTTGATTAGGAATTTGGAAAGGTATCATTGGATGTTACTGGGCAAGATTTACATTTAATAAGGGTGTCATGTTCACAATATTAGCTATAGGTAAAAAAGATTCAAGCATGTTCCTTCTCTCCAATCTGCTTTCATGGCTCAACGGTTTGTGCAACACTTCTTTCAATTTCATACACCCTTCTTGGACATTAGTCACAACTTAATCATAGTCGTTGTCAAGACCATTCAAGATTTCATAATTTGATCCTTTTTGGAAACCACACACCCTATAAAAGCTATGATGATGCCAAGGATTGCACACGTTGAACATATTCACTAATAAACATGCCTTCTTTCTTGATACCACTCATTTTAGCCTTGTAATGCACAATTCTAGCCCTTGAGTGTGAGAAAAATATCCCTTAAGACACAATCATGTTTCACAACTTGTTTCATAGTCTTGCATTTTCTTCACAAACTCATAAATCATAGATCCTACCAACCAAGAACTAATCATTTAATCTTGACAAACCTAAAACTTGCATTCAACATTACCATATCTATTGACAATGATTTTTCTTTCCATTTTTAGACATCATTTACAAAGTTTTCTAAATCATAACTATTTAGCATGCATAATATTTTTTTCTCCATACAATGAAATTCTATTTATCTTATTCTATGTTGAATCACCATTGCTGCTTTCTCTATCCTTAAGTGCTTTCACTTCATTTGATTCTTGTAAAATTTTGTTTTGGACCTATGAAGGATGTTCTGATAACATCATGAAATTCTTGTTTAAATCCTCATTTTCATTTTCATTTCCACAACTTCCTTGAGCTATGCATGGATGATTGCAAACCGAGAGAGATAACAGATTGAAGAAGATTTTTTGAATAATTCCTTCATGAAACTATTTTTCTGAATTGCTACTTTTCTTGGCCATTTTTTTATGCTTTATAGACTATGGACTGCTACTTTTATACAGTTATGGTGATATGTATTTACTCAAACAAAGGTGCAGATCACTTTTAGAGTAGCAGCTACCTTTCTAACAAACCTAACATATTTTGGTTATAGTCATCAAAATAATCATAGTTATAACAAATATAGCATGTGTAATACTCAATGCCTATCTTTTTTTAGGTGACTATAACATTTGACAATGTAATGTATATGCTGCATATGCTACATATATGTATCACGCATGCAACATGTACACACATAACTATATGCTACATATACAACACAAATAATGCAGTAATGAGTTTTTCATACACATAACTAGTATAGGCAACTTGCACACACACACTTTCATATGATTAGCTACATATACAACACAACATGAGGCTTGTCATAAGCACGATCTGTATAGGATATTGACATGCATATGCTACATCTGCTACATGTTGGTATGCTACATATACTGCACACACAATAATCATGCATACATCTAACCTATGATGACAATATAACACTATTTACATCTTGTAGTTCACATTATTTATACATGCTATGCATGATTAGATTTCATCATCATCATTTTCAAGAACCATCTTAGATATGGCTTCTACATCTTATAACCCTACTATAGATAGCCCAAACCCCAAAGAGTGACCATGTAGAAGAGCATATTATTTCACGAACTCAAGCCCAAGCTGGTCTTTATGAGGCCACCTTGGCTCTTTCGACCTCATCCACTTTCTAGAATATCATTAAAAAATTTAATGTTCCTGTTATTCAAAGAAAAATAGACCAAAGAAGCCAAAACACACATGGCCTCCTAAAGGCCACACAAAAGATGCTAACTTCTAGTGTGCATGCATCCCAAGTCTCTTGATATTTGAGGATATGGAAAAGTTTTTGGGGTAAATATTCCTTTCCTTATAAAGTTTTTATCATCCCCACACCCTCAAAAAAACTTAACCAACACGACCCTCTTGAGGGATACATTACATTCCATGAGGAAGCTTTCAAAGTAAGGCTTAGGTTCCCTTTACTCCATATGATTAGGATGTTTCTTAATTCCATAGGTTTGGCACCTAGCCAATTAAATCCCAACTCATGGATAATTTTATTATGTCTATCTATAGTAATTAAAGAGTTAGGAATTAAACTATGAATACTTCAGTTAAAGAATATGTACATAATACAGAAAGACGATGTGGACAAGATGAGGATATATATGTCAGCCCATTTCAATGAATGGTTCTCAAATTCCCAGAGTCTATTAAGGGCTAGAAAGATAGATTTATCTACATCTTGAAAAACTTATGCCACTAGGAAGGTTTGGGTTCTTTGCTCGTGTAATGGAAGTTGGAAACTATTGACTTGGAGGCTAATTTTAATGCTAGCATTTTAACCACCTCATAAAAGGATAGAGTTGGCCTAATTCATGAATATAATTCTCATAATCAATCATGTGATCTTATATTAAAACTCGACATTTTATAGCCCTCTGAGATGTGTGCTATAACATCACAATCAAGTTTGAGCTTGTTCTTTCTTAGGCTGTTATACATATTTTGCTTTGAATTTTGTATTTCCTAACCTTATTTTTCATTTTAGGCAAGGATTTTTCATCCTTCAAAATCAAGGACCTATACAACAAGGTCGATGGGCTTGAGGCACTTCAACCTGATTATGTTCCTCCCTCAGAACCTATTTTAAGTAGTTGTCTAGCCATTTACCCACCAGATAAAAGGAAGGTCATCACTTATGAGGTCGCTATACCAAAGATAAAGCCCCCGAAGATAGTTCATCTTAACAAGAAGAGGAATTCCTTGACTTTCAGCAATAAGGTTGGCCTCTTTAAGACTGTTGAGGTTGTTGAGATGATGAAGGGACCGTCCAATGGGTTAAGGTAACCTTCTCCAAACCTCCAGTGAACCCATTTGAAGGTGGCATCTTTCGTAAGAAGAATAAGTTGGATGAGCTATATCATTACTTCGTTGACCCTGATGCCGAAGCCAAAATTAATAAGGCTTATTCTAAGGAGCCTGATAATAGTTTTCCAAATGGATTTTCAATGGCTATGTATGTAAGTTTTAGTCTATTTATTTTCTTTGGTATACTCATTTTTGGAGCTATCATTCCTCTCTTTACAGTGTGCAACACTTTTGTAGATTGGTGATATTATAAGATAGTCTCACAAGGAATGGGTTCAAGAGCTTTCCAAGAAAAATAATAAACTCAAGGCCAAGAATGAAAAGTTGAGGGAGAGGTTGGAAGGCCTCAAAGGAAAAGTTCATTCACTATTTGTCAAACTTGACATCATGCATTGAAAAAAAAACCATTACTAGAAGGGTTTCCAAGTCGAAAAGAAGCGGGTTTATGAGTTAATGGAAAAAGTAGTTGATCTAGAGCTTATTGAGAATGGTATCCGAGCTTTCTTTGAAGGTGCTAATTGGGTTCTGAGTGACTTGAAGGAAACTGTAAAGGCATTGGATAAAAAGGTTGTTTTCAATGAGCTCACTACTTCTCGGGTCCTCGATACCACTAGGACTAGCAACCTAACTCAATCCACTTCCGAGACTACCAAGATAGAGGCTTGAGTTGGAAAAAAATATTTGGTTGGAAAGATTGGTGATGAATCTATTCCAACAATTGATAATTCTATGGGCATCATTTATGCCTCCCCTTTTGGTTTTGTAACTTAAGAATAATTTTCTTCTTTATTCGGGCTACGGAATTTATATGACTACAATTTATTTTTGTTTTTACCTTATGTACTCTTTCTATATGTTTTGGTCATATTTCACCATTTATAACGTTGTACACGATCTAGGCAAAAAAATCACCTTGCATTTGGTATATGCTTTAGTGCCCTAGGAAACGATATGTTCCACGTGTCACAGGCTACCATACATGGGATGTAAATAAGGTGTACTTCATTAGGATTTTCCTAGCCATGCACTCCATAGAGAATGGTATGATTTATGAGGTCACAACCTTTTCATACCTCATGTACGGACTACCATACATGGGGTGAATGCACCACACTTCATTAGTGCTTTTCCTAATTGTGTGTCTCTGGAGAACAGTCTATTCCATAGGGTTATGACCCTTAATTGATTTGAGAATTGTTTGCAATCTAACCCTTCATGCCTTATGTCATAGGCTACCATTCTTTGTAGGCTACTATACATAGGATGTGAAAGGTCTACATTTAATTAGTGCTTTTAAGGGGGTTGAGCCACCTTGATCCTAATGTAGGGTCATATATTAGTTTATTCATGAACGATTGCATCAAGGTCATTTTAAATATATCGCCACTACATATTTCGCTAAAGGAGGTTCCAATTGTTTGAGTCCCTTGTTTCTTTCTTAGGTTGGGCATTTTTTGTGCCACTTATGCCTACGTCTCAAATGGATAGGGATTGAGCCAACATACTCCTAAATGAGGGTCACATGTTAGTTTATTTATGAATAAGATTATGTCAAGTCTATTTTAAATCTATCACCCTGACATGTTTATCTAAAGGGGGTTCCCATTATTTGGGTCCCTTGTTTCTTTCTTAAGCTAGGAATATTTTGCGCCTCTTATGCCTACCTCTCAAATAGGTAGGAGCTGAGCCACCTTACTCCTAAATGAGGGTCACATGTTAGTTTATTTGTGAATGAGATTGTGTCAAGGTCGTTTTAAATCTTTCGCCATTACATGCTTCTCTAAAGAAGGTTCTCATTGTTTGAGTCCCTTGTTTCTTTCTTAGGTTGGCATTTTTTGGAGTCTCTTATGCCTACGTCTCAAATGTGTAGGGGTTGAGCCACCTAATCGACATGAATTGTGTGCAATAGATATGTAAGTATACGTATCGTAAAGAATAATAAGAAAATATAGTTTTATAGAAAATTATGCTATTAAAACTAATTTTAAAACTGAAAAGTAAGATCAATTTTTTTTGTGTTTTAAGAAAGCAAAATTAAAAAATAAATAAGTAGCAGTAATTAATTAACTCAAAATTGTCACGTAAGAATATTTATGATAAAATATCTAGGAATACTTAATCCTTCAATTTTCTAAACATGTGAATCACTAAAATCTCCCCCAATATAATTACTAATAAATTACATAATCAATTGAATCTAACCTAGCATGTATTCCTCTATCAAGTAAACTATACATCATATAGTAATTAACCTAATCACACTCTCATGTTAATTAAATTGCATAATACTCATTAAGTTCATCGATTATGGATCACATACATAAGAATCATACATCTCTGCGTAGAAACTATGCATATTATTTAATCAAGAAAAATAATTAAACAATTCTCTCAAATCTATTTAATTGTCTTTATATATCAATTATGGCTAAACAATTAACAACATAAAAATTAGATTAACTAATATAATTAAATTGAAATCATAGTTGGGGTAAAATATTAGATCATCATATGTAGAAAATTGGGTTCATCAGATCCCCTAGATTAATAAATTAGCTAGACATGATTTTGTTCATAAATATCATATTTTTCCATAAAGAAAGACATAAAAATTGATATAGAAATGATAAAAATAATAAATTCAATCAATTTCTTGAATTGTAGAACCAATCACCTCTTTAATCTTCACAAAAGTTATATTTTTTGAACTTTTTATGTATTTTTGTCTCTTCTTGACACGAAAAATTGATAAAAAAATTGGTAATTTTTGGCTAATTTGTGTTTCAGGAGAAACTAGGTGGTTAAATTAGGCTTAGATGGAATCTAGATCGTCAGATCAACTTCAAATCAAGCACTAAGATGAAAAAGGGGAAATTAAATAGCATTGGCTCACGGGATTACAACATAGGGCATAGGAGAACGATTGGGAAAATCAATGTGCCATGCATGGTAAGGAAGTCTAGTCATGATGAATGCATATTGAGTCAGTGCCATGTAGTGCATTGTGATTTTTGGATATGGATTGGGTGGTACCCCTTTGGAACTAATGGACGAATTCTGTGACCGCATGTGGCACAAATTGACCTCTAAAAAAAACTAAGAATGAACATTGTGTTGACACGTGGTAAGGCCTGTATCACTTGGTACATGTAGCATGCTTTGATTTACCCTCTATACGTACATGGAATCCATATGGTGACAACTAGTTAGCTCCTGTGCTTTTGTAGCATCCATGTGGCATCTTCTGATTGGTTTTTGCATTAAAAATTCATAAAAAAATCCATAAAAATTTCACCAAATTACTAGAAAGTTTATATTTTAATATTTTTAACCTCAAAATTACTACTTGTGGAATGAAATGAATAAATAATAAATAGAAAAGTGCACTGATGACTCTACTTTCATAGAGTCATCACCACCTTAATCATAAATGAGAGTCATGCATTAGTTTATTCACTAATGAGATTGAGTCAAGGCATTTTTAAATCTATTGCCATGACATGTTTCTCTAAAGGAACTTCCTATTGTTTGTGTTATTTTTGAATGAAAATACCTAAAAAACAATAAAAATACCCATGATTTTAAAAAAAAGTTTATATAAAAATATGATAAAATCATACAAATATAAATCGATTTAATCAATTAAAGTACATTAAATCATGATAATTTTAATTTTTTTAAGCACTCATCAGTAACCTTGTCTGATTATTTTTTGACTTAAACTTCTACCTCCAGAATAGGCTCTACATTTTCTTTCATGGACCTTATTGATAATGACCTATGCTTTTTCTTCAATTAAGCATTTTAACCATAGGATATTAGCTTTTTTTCATTACAATTGATCTTATAAGATGGTCTAGTTCTTTGATTTAATTTCAAGTTTGTGTGCCTCTTTTTTATAAATTGGTAATACTCCATTTTTCAAGAAGTTAAGGAAAGGATGTATCGATGACTTTTCCCTTACTTGTACAATGTTAGTCTATCTTTTTGGCTCTTTGACTCCAACACTAGGCTCATTTATGGTTGAAACGGGTACAATCCTTTTCAAGTTTTCAATAACTATTGATGAAAAAATGGCTAAGGCATACACGTGGGTATTGCTAATGTATGGTATTTATGTTATCTTGATTGTAAACTTTTCCAACCCATTCTTTGATCTCATTCAAGTATCTCTTCATTTTTTCTTATTTAGCTTCAAATTTTCCCATAGCTTGATTAATAACTAGCCTTGAGTCACTCTACAGGTTGACGTGTTCAACCTCTAACTCTTTCAATTCCATTAAAGGTTGTAAGAATGCCTTATACTCAGGCACAATATTTATCATTGGAAAAGTAAATCTTACACTCTATTCTATCATTCTTCCTTCAATGTTAAAGATCATAATGCCTACGTCTACGCCTATGCCCTTAGCATTACTAGCTTCATCCATATAAGCATTGCAAAAAATTTCCTCAATTAGTTCTATTAGAGCTTCTTCCACTTGTATTATCTCTTCTTTCATCCAATCTACTATGAAATCAGCTACCACTTTCCCTTTAATAGCAAATCATTGTTTAAATTGTAAGTCAAACTCACTAGCTCAATTGCAATATGTGCTAATCTTCTTGACACATTTGGTCATTACAAGACATTCTTAAGGGAGTGTAAAGTAAGAACAATGATAGAATCTTTTCCAAAATAGTGCCTTAGCTTTCTCCTTACCATCCTTATGGAAAATACCTGTTTATTCAGGGTTGAGCATTTTTGTTGAGATTCCATTAAGGTTGGCTAATGTAATAAATTGGTTATTTCCCATTTTCTTGTTATGCTATCAAAACAACATCAACTACTTTCTCCTAGGTTATAGATAAGTAAAGATACAAATATTCATCCAGCATAGGACTTACCAATATTAGAACCCATCCTAAGTAGTCTTTAATGAACTGGAAAGTAGACTCAGAATCATCACTCCATTAGTACACCTTGTTTTTCTTCAATAATTGGAAATATAGTAAGCACTTGTCGGTACATGAACCTTCCCAAGGCTATAATGTGCCCATTTAGGTGTTGGATATCTTCCAAGCCTCTCAAAAACCTTATGTTTGATAGGGCCTTTAATTTTTTAGGATTGGCCTATATTCCCCTAACTGACACCATATATCCCAAAAAATTTCTAGACATGACCCAAAATCAAACTTCTTTTGGTTGAGCCGATATTATACCATCTTAGTATTTCAAAGGTCTCCTATAAATTGCTTATATGCTCCTCACTTATGTTTACTAAGTGTTGATACATCACCCCAGCATTCTTTACTCCAAATGAAATTCTTGCGTAGTAGAACATGCCTTCTTCTTTAATAAAGGAAGTTTTTTCTTCATCCTCTAGATGCATCTTGATTTGGTGGTATTCTGAATAGGCATTCATAAAACTCATAAGGCTAAATCCAGTGGTGGTATCAACAATTTAGTCAATGCTTGCGAAGGGAAACAATCTTTTGGAGTGTCCTTGTTTACATCTGTGAAGTATACGCACATCCTTGGGTCTCCTCTTGCTTTTGGAGTCAAAACAACATTATATAGCCAAGTAGGGTAATCGACTTCCCTAACCGATCCAACCAACTTTAACGAGCTGATCTGCTTCTTGATCAAAATATTCTTCCCCCTTACAAAATTTCATTTTCTTTACTTTACATGTCTTTCTGTAAATGGAAATTAGTTCTATATGTCATAACTCTTGGATCTATTCATATAATCTCTACGGGACTCTAGGAAAATACACCATTGTTAGCCCTCAATTAGGTAGTTAGGCTTGCTTTATTTCGTCTTCTAGTTTTGCGCTTATATTGACCAATTGTATTTTCTGCTTTCCTACTTGCACCATTTCAAGCTTTGAGTCCACTGTATTGATTAGGTCCAACTTTCCTATTTTTATAGGCTGACTGACCTTTAATTTCTATTTGGCTTGTACCTCTTAGAAAATTGAGGCATTATAGCTACGAGCTTTCTTCTGATCACCTTTCACAATTTCTATCCTTGAGGTCGTGGGGTATTTAATAGCCTTATGCAAGGTTGAGGGTACAACTTGTAATATGTGTCACCAAGGTTGACTTAAAATATTGTTGTAAGGAGATAGGATATCCAATACCATGAAGCTAGTCAACACAATTGGTTCTAGTAATGATACTAGAAGTCTTATAGTTCCTATTGATATTGTCATAATCCTATTGAAATCCACTAATGGTATCACTTTTCTTATGATTTCTACTAGTTAGACACCCATTTCTTATAGCGTAATGAGATACATCAGGTTTGATGAGCTACTAGTGTCAATAAGGACCCTTTCTTACTGCAAACCTTATCACTTGTACTATAATGACCAAATGGTTGTCATGTAATAGGTGTATCTCACTTCTATCAAATATGGTGTGATGGTTAGATCGTTCTTTGATACTATGTATGAAGTGTAAAACTTCTTTACCTACCTTGGCATATCTCTTTCATAAATTCACCAATAGGTTGAACATGTTTGGTCCTCCATAAATAGTGTGTACAATTCTCACATTCCTGTCTACAACTCAAGGTTGTGCCTCCCTCGATATGGGAGGTCTAAGGTGATCATCCCCATTATGCAGTTCTTCTTCTCTCCCTAACCAAATCTTCATTGATAAGTTCCCTCAAGTGGCCTCTAGATAGCAATAACTCTATCCCACATTTAAGGTGTCTTTGATCACTTGCCCAATGTCCCGTGTCCTTGTGAAATGAGTAGTATCTTATGGTCTCTATATGGGGTTGGCATCCAAGGCCATCTGACTTGGTCATTTCCTTCCATATTTTGGACTATCTCAATGGAAACACATGATGTAGAGGTCCTTGAAATGGTGATAAGGATCTCTCATGTTGGCCAATATGTCTAATTTTTGGTCTCCTATGAGTGAAAGGAGGATGAGCAGATCTCCCCCAAATAGAAGTTGACTTAGCATCTCTTCTTTTCCTAGTTTTTTTGAACTTAAGGTTTTTTTGCTAACTTTCCCTCTAATTTCAAAAATTATGGGCCTCTACATACGTATCTTCCAAAGATCTTTGGTGTCGTTTTAGTGAGCTTCAAAAATAGTCCATAATTTTTAATTACTCCTATTTCAAAATGCTTCTATGGAAATGGAATTAGGACAACCTAAAATTGCCAACTTTTTTGCCTTGAATCTTTTCAAATAGCTCTCAGCAGTTTCCTCGGGACTATGTACAATAGAAAATAGGTGATATGCCTCTTTCCTAGCAGGATTATTACTTGCATAATGAGTACCAAAAGCTTTTATCAATTCCTAAAAACTTGATATACTCATTGGAGGTAAGATCATTGAAACATTTTTTAGAGTTGTCCTGTAATGTCATGACAAAAATTTTACACAACATTGCAACTTTTACATCTACATTTTGTTTCACTAGAGCCATTGAGTGCTTAAAAGATAGGATATGTGCCATAGGGCCATTCGTCCCACGATATGACGTGCAACGAGCTGTGACAAAAGTCCTAGATGAAATTTTCATTTCAATTTTAAAAGTTTATAATACAAACCTAATTAGCTTAAATGGGTGAATAAGATATTTTCAAATTTTATCAATCAATTTATAATTTAATAACTTGAACAAACTTGATAGACATGCAATCATGTGTGATTATAAAGTGCAAATATTAAATAATAACACACGATATTTTTAGATAGAAAAAACCAAAACCACAACCTAACTTTCTACTATGAAAACCAAATGTTTAAGTACAAATTTGATCTTATGCTAAACTCTATAGGATATTACTACTCATTGCGAGCCCTTATTCTGTTTTCATAGTTTTGAAGATTAACGTTAGTGGTATTCAAATCAACCTTTCAATTAGCTCATTACTAATTAGACACGTTCACCCATAAATCGAAAAAGAGGTAGCACAAAGTATCTATGTGTGTTCTAAAATAAATTTAATAATGAATAATTCTAATTAGATTATTTAAAAAATATATAAATTAAATCAAATTAGTTAGCAAATTCTAGAATAAGAAGATTAAACAAAAATTCAATAAAAATAACTTCTTTGAAATTTAATAACTAAATCAAAATAATAATGATCACTTATGTAATTATTTAATTTAAATGTGTAAGAACCTGATCAAGAATAAATTATATGAAAATATGAAACAATTAGGCTAATAAATATGAAAGTTTAAAAAAATAAATAAACCAATACTAATATGTAGATTACCAAAAGCATAGACTTATAATTGAAATTGAAATCCCACCATTAACGTTGCCTAATAGACTAGAAAAAAAAAAAAAAAAAGGATTGCTGAATACCTTTATATTACCTTTGCCGAATACAAAAGAACCATACATCCCTGTGCAAGTTTGTTTGAATATATATATATATATATATACACCAGCTGCCGGCACCATGAAAAAGTCATCAGATGTATTAATTCATTTTTGCTTTGAGAGTGTTTTTTTTTTTAATCACACCACTCGTTTATTTCGGCAGCCTCAATTTGCTTTAAACCCTTGGTATGAATATATATGTGATAATAATAATCTAATATCGTTAGGGTTAAATTATTTTAGGTTTAAATATCCAAAATGTATTAAAAACCTTAATAATATAAAAAATTATTTTTAAGACATCCTAAAAGCATTGAAACACATTTAGGAATAACAAAATGGTAATTTTATAAATTGACTCGAGTTTAAATAAATATTTTATTAACAAAAATAATTTAAATGTTGTGAACATATGCTAATGAATGAATGAGTACAATTTTATGTATGATAGTTATAAAAGATATATCTAAAGTACAACTATCTGGAACTTTGATATTTCTTCGAATTTACTTGATAGATTCAATAGCGAGCTTAAAATTAAGTGTACATGCAAACATTTTGTCTACGAAAATGGCCGATGCTTATAGTATTTACAAATTTTATCACTAAAAAATGATGTGATCAGTTGGCTACTCATCTCTTCAATATTGTATTGGGCCTTCCCCGCCTTCTTCTCTTTGATATCACATTTTACTTGTTTCATTCTAACTTTCCACTTTGGAATGGTCTCTAAAGGCTCTTATCCAAGAACTTTTGGATTAGTAACATTCTGAGCTTTTGCGGGCTATGACACATTGTTCCTAGTTAGGGGAATAGCCTCTTATGAGTTGCTGTCCTTTTCATTAATCTGACCATTATTCCGTACTCTTGCCTTTACCCAGATTTATAAGCTCTTTATATGGAAGGCTTGGTGTGCCAAAATTTGCCTTAAATTTTGGTTATCCTGTTAGATTTGAATCATAGCTTGCTGTAGGAATTCTAGTTGCATTTGAATGGCCTATAGTATGGTCGAGCCGTGAGGGGCTGTTAGAGGATGATAAAGTTTTCTATTAAAATGGGTGCTTGACACATCCCGATGTTCGTAGCATTCCTTGTTTATTTCTAAACTATTCTCCTGAGATGGCTGTCTCAACTTGGGATTTTTGTTACCCCAAGTGGTATGTAAGTTGCCAACATTAGGTGAATGTGCCATTTTGTACTTCGAGATTTTTTGTAACCGGGTAAAAATACTTCAAAGGGAATAGGATTCTTTGTAAATTGGGTGATATGATGTTAAACGAGCAAGGATCCTTTGTACACTAGGTGAGAATTCTTTTCACGGGTTGAAAATTCTAGGTAAATTGGGTGGAAATTCTTCTAATGGGAGAAATTCTCCCTTTTTGGATTTACTTTCTAGGATTTTTAAAAGCTATGATGTCCCAACAATATTTTTCGACCAAAAATGCTTGGGGCCCTACAAGGATGTCAAAATATTTGAGAGTGAACCCTTCTGAGGATCAGAATGTATGAGGGTTCTAAAATCCCCAAATGACTCGAACCACCTTCTATTTATATATAAGCTTTGCTTCACATGGCCACACTTGGCTACCCTAGGCATAGAACCTAGGATGCACAATGAGCCATATATATAGCCATTAGTTTATCATAGCCCTTAAGTCTAGTAACAATAGTGTAGGTTTGTCTAATCGAATTGGATGATGCGTAAATCAGGGTGTATCATTGGTTTTGTTTTTCAGGCTATGGCTTGTGATCACTAGTGATTTTGGAAGTAGTCTCATTCTAGTTCAATTCCTTGTTTATCTCACGGAGTCCCATGTCGTCTTATACGAGCTTCTCTTTAACCTAATATAGGTCGATTCTCGGTAATGAGAGCGGGCTCATCTTACCCAGTAACAAGTTGAACCATAATGTTATGAGTCTTCTCTACGAGCTTAGGTTTCCCCGTGCTCTAATAATGCACCCAAGAATCGAGCTTTGTGTCAGGTTGTCGTACGGAGTCTTCGACAGGTTCAATGGATGGTGTATAGGGCTATTCTATGGTCTTTATGTCTGTGCCCAAACAAATATTTTTTAAATATACAACTTGTTCATTTTTGGAATAATCAATAATTTTTTCTTATTAAGATTATAAAAAATGTTACTTATTATTTGTAAAATAAGTAATATTATATGCCATTTAAATTATATGTTTTATTTTTCTATTCAAATATTAGATCTTTTTGTTTTTAAAAAATTAATAGAAATAATTTTACATTTTAATCTAAAGTATTATATTACTATATATTTTAAAAATAATAAATAAGTTTTTTAAGATATAAGTTGGGTACATTTATGTGATTAGATAATTTTTTGAGTATTTAAATATTCTTTTTACTTATATATTTTGTAATGAAAAAAGTTGTGTAATGATAGAAGGGAGATGATATATTGAAAGATGGGTATGCTTACTAGCAATTTAATGAAAAATTGCTATTAAAGTAGAAAAAAAAGTTACAGTCGAAAAATTGCTATGAAATTTATTTCACTCTCCTTTTTATATGATATTTGAAAAGAAGCAGACACGATTTGTTGACAAAAAGATGAGAGGTGGGAATCAAGTGTCGTCTATTGTAGTACATAGTACCTGAATCAAATCAATGACGAACGTTAGTGCACACAAACTTTAATATTATATAATGTGTCATAGGTGAATCAGTAAAAAATTATAAGATGATTTTTAAAAATTATTTAAATTATTTAAGTAATTATAATTATTTATAATGTTATGTAAAATTATAAAAATACATGTAGTCTGATAACTTTTTTTAAATTTTTAATAAAATTATATTATTATCTTTTATATATTTTTAAATAATTATAATTATAAATATTTTTAATAATTTTATAACTCATTTTATTTGAATAAAATATAATTAATCTACTCAAAAATTTATTATGACATCATAAAAAAATATTTAAAATACACAGTATAAAATTTTATTAAAAAATTAAACGACATTTATTAACTATTTAAAATTTTATTGTTATATATTATAAAAATAAAATGTAATTAATTTAAAAAACATTATTGGATACTTTTTAATCATTTTTTATCTAGTATTTTGGGTAACTAAAATATAAAATATATACGAATATTTTTGCTGAAAATCAAACTTCTATTGTAATTTTTAAATAATTTATTAATTTTTTTTATACGGAAGCATATATATATATATATATAATATTTATCTTGGACAATCGTACTTGTGTATTCGAATTTAATAATAAAATTCGTATTTAAAAAAATAAAATTGTTAATTTCTCTCGCTTCCATCATGTTGACCATATTATTTGTTGCATTTGTGTTGGACCACGTGAAAAACACCTAACCACGAACAAAATCATAAGCATTGTTTTTTAGGAATATTAATATTATATAAATTTATATTTATTTTATATAAAAGTTATTTATATAATAATTATCTAAAAATTTAACAATTTTTATTCTTTTAAAAAAAATTATGACATGTTATAAAATAAGTGTAGGAAATAATAGATTCATATACAATTTAAGAAAATTATTTTATTAAAATTAAAAATATATAAATATAAAATTTAAATAGAGAAATAATAATAATAATATAGTCTTATGTATCAACGTGAATGTATGAAAAAGATGAAAATTTATCTATGATAATACAATAATTAAAAAATGAAAATTCTATTAAAACATGAAGTGAAACAGAAAGAAACAAAAAAATTCAAAATTTGAACCTGAAAAAAATGAAATGGAAATTGAATTCAAAACTGTTTACAATTTTAATTCATAATTTCTAACAATTCTTCACATGAATAAAAATTGATAGATTTTAAATCAAAATTTTGAAACAGAAATAGAGTTTAATGGATCGAAACCTGCATAGATTAGGTAGGTATTGATAAGTGCTCAAAAATCACTAAAATTATCATGATTTTATGCGCATTAATTGATTAAAAATATATATATTTATATGATTTTATCATATATTTATATAAATCTATCTTCTCGAAATCATGGGTATTTTTATTGTTTTTCAAGTATTTTTGCTTAAAAACTTAAAGACTCAAAGAGGAATACTGGAGGCAATACATCACAAATATATTCACAAATAAATGAGGAAAAGTCAACAAAAATGTAAAAATTGGACAAAATGGGTCAAAAGGAGGAAATCGCGCACGCAGCCACCCAGCCGTGCCGGCTACCACGCGCGCCAGCTCTCCCTTCCGCGTGCGCTTGCACCCATCTTGCTCCCATCTGCGCACGCCTGCGCCCAGCCTGCTCCAATTTGCGCGTGCTTGCGCCCAGCCTTCTCCCATCTGCGCACGTCTGTGCCCAGTCTACGCCCATCCGCGCGTGCCTGCGCCCATCAACGCGTGCTACCGCGCCCATACCAGCATGACGTCATCATTCACTACTCCCCTTTTCTCCATTTTTAATCATTTTTTACCCACTTTTTATTCCTTTCTTCACGTATAAATACTTACATTCTCTTCATAACTAAACATATCTCAAAACACATCTTCTCTTCTTCTTTTTTCTCTCATTTCTTAGTTTTTAAGTTTTTCTTAGTTAGTTTCTCTTCGTTTTAGAGTTCTTCTCTTTTTGAGAAAAACTAGTTATGTTTTTGTAATTTATTTGCTTTTCCATTCAATAAATGGGAGTGCAAATTCCGTTTAGAGATTTTCCAGCAACGGGAGTAGCAACAAAGTACTATAAGGATTTTATTTTCTTTACAGTTATTTTTTATGCTTTATTCTTACATGTTATATTTAATTTGTCTGTGATTAAATTTAACTGTGCTGACTGTTTGTAAACATGATGTAATAATAACGTTGTTATGCTTGCGAAATATTAAATAGGTAAAAATCTCTAAAATTAATTGATTTTATTTTTATTCAAGATTTTATATTAAGAATATTAGAGAGAAATATATTAATTTTCATTACAAACTTAAATCTGAAAATTACATTTTAAGGTTTAGTTATCCTGTCTGATTTAGAGTAGTGCTCTTTTATTTGTTGGTACAATCGCCCGGTAGTTAGAGTGAAGCTCTATTTCAAAAGTTTTTATAAGAATTATTTTTTGAAAATGTATTGAAAACATGTTTTTAGCAATGGTTTTAAAACTTGAAAGTTAGTACTCGGATAATTAAATTCTTAGGTTTAATTTGGATACCTTGAATAAAGTTTAAACTGTCTAACCCCACCAAAGGTGGCATTTAAATGGTTCATTTTCAATCTCTTAGAAAAAGGAATTAATTTAATTAACCAAATTAGTTATCAACCCCACCCATAAGTGTTAATTGATTTGTTTAGTTAACAAAGAATATCTAATCCCACCAAATGTGGTATTAATATAAAAAAGAGAGAATCAATAAATATCAATTTATATCTTTAATAACTTAAATAATATGAGCAAGCATAATTAACTTAGTTACTATATCCATAAATACTCGACTATTATAAATGATAAAATTTGCATAAATTTTTATTGAATCTTTATCTATGTTTATTTTTATGTTATTAGATTAGAAACACAAAAACCCAAATATCGTGACATGATGTTTAGGATTTAATTTCGTTTTTAAAAGTTTGAATAATAAATTAAAAATCACATACATTACTTCCTTAGATTGACCTTGGGAGTATACTTATCATTTTCTATGAAATTATTCGTGCACTTGTGAGAGTTTTATAAATATAAAACCAAAGTATTGGCAGGATCGGTGATGCCGATTCTACTTATCAAGTATTACCCATTGAAGCCCTGTGAAAATATATTTTCCTTACCGACTGACCAGTAGATGAAATGTCTTTGAACTATTCTGTCGTTTGTGTAAGCGATGACATACTTCATACAAGAATCTTTCCTGACACAATTCAATTCTCACTTTTATGTTCGTTTTGGCCATGAACATATAACTGGTTTTGTGAGAGTCTCTAAAGAAATGTGCCATATACAATTCTCTTTTGAAGCGGCCCCAATCCTCTCTCATATAGGTGATTTCTTATCTTTAAAAGTAATCCGTAAAGAGTAACTTGCATACTCTACTTGGTATTCTTTTCATAAGAATCATTAAAAACCTTAGCTTATCTTGTATCTTACAGGTATCACTATTTTCATCATAGGAATGAACTTGAGGGTAAACCCCCGTATTGATCTCACTAAGTCTTTACAATTAGGTTGTCTCTTTGAACCTAGATCTTGGGATCTCCAATCAAATAGGTTGGGTTTCCTTTGCAAATTCTTATTCATTCATGGGCTTCAATGACTTCACATAGTCAATAGAGATAACGCCAATTAAGAGTTGTTGTCTAATGATATTATGTCCACGACCTATATGTTGGGACTTACCACTATACATATTGCTTTGTTACCTATCAATAGCAGATTGACTATCAAAATAAATGCATATTATAGGTACAAAATTATGTAGCCATTTGGCTTCTTCACCACATTTATCCAAAGTGATGCACTTAGATTCCATCATGGATCTAGCAATGTACATCTATTTAGAGGACTTCCATGAAACAACTGCAGCACCTTGTATGAATACATATCCACTGGTAGACTTTGAGTCTTTCATATCAAATATCCAATTTGCATCACTGTATCCTTCTAATACAATTGGATATCTTGTATAGTGTAGTCCATAGATATATGTATATCTTAAGTATCTAAGTAATCTTTGTAATACCTTTCCATTGATAAGATCCTGGATTACTAGTATATCTACTTAGTCTATTTATAACGTAAGCTATGTACTGTCTTGTACAAATCCTTAAGTACATAAGACATCTTACCACTCTAGAATATTCTAATTGAGACACATTCTCACTTTTATTCTTAGATAGGTGTAGATTTACATCTACTTGTTTTCTCACAATTCTAGAATAACCCTTGTTGAATTTCTCAAGTATTTTGTCAACATAATTACATTGACTTAGAATGAGACTGCTTGATATCCTTGATACCTTAATTCCCATAATTACATCAGTAGGCCCTATATCTTTCATATCAAACCTTGAATTCAACATAGACTTTGTAGATTTGATCATTACTACATGTCATCAATGTAAAGACACAAGATAACATAATCATCTTCTTTGTCCTTCACATATACACATTTATCACATTCGTTGATTTTAAAGTCATTTGTCCTCATGACATTATCAAACTTTTCATGCCATTATTTTGGTGCTTGTTTCAAGCCATAAAAGGACTCCACCAATTTATAGACCTTTCCTTCTTTGCCTAGTCACGAAAAACCCTTGGGTTGGTTCATGTAGATTTCTTCATCTAACTTTCCATTTAGAAAGGCTGTCTTTACAACCATTTGACTTATTTCAAGATTTTGTAAGGCTGCGATAACATTTATCATCCTTATAGATGTTATTCTCATCATAGGAGAATAATTATCAAAGTAATCAAGGTCATGTCGTTACATATATCCCTTAATTACAAGCTTGGCCTTGTACTTATCAATTGATTCATCTAATTTACGTTTTCTCATGAAAATCCACTTGGATCCTAATGTTTTACTTCTCAAAATTAAATCAACTAGTTCCCAAGTGTGATTTTGTATAATGGTCTCAATTTTACTATTAATGGCTTCTTGCTATTAAGGAACTTCAGAAGAATTAATAGCCTATTCATAGGTTTGAGGTTCACTTTCTAGCAAGTAGGTAAAAAAATATAGACCATAGGACATTTCTATCCTAGCCCTCTTGCTATGTCTGAGTTCAACCTCAACCTCTTATTTAGGTTCTTTGTTTTGACTATCTTCATTCATAGTCTCATAAGTTCATTTAGATGAGCCTGATTCTCCTTAATATTTACATAGAAATACATGTTCGAAGAATGATGCATTCCTTGATTCCATTATCGTGTTCTTGTATATCTCTAGGATCTTTGACTTATGCACAACAAAACGATAAGTGTTGTGTGTTTTACAACACACAAAAAACGTGCAAGCATACACGGTCACAAGTAATAATATTTGATAAGTAAGTTATTGTTCCCACGGAGATTTGTTACTACAGTTTGTTTAGTACTAAAATCATCTCTCTCTGATTTTATTCAAAACGTTCGTTGATTGTAGAAAATGTAAGAAAATAGTCTAAAAACAAAATAAAAGAAATCTAGGATTGCAATTTTTCACCAAATTAATCAACTCAACTCAAATCATTTTATTTTCTTTTGATTTATATTTTTTAGTACATTTAATTTGTCAACCGAAAACTTCTAATTTTATTCATACATCTCTTCCGAGCTCCGTACAAACACACCTCGTTAAATTAATTCACTATATCTCTATGAGAATTAAATTCACCGAGATTCATTACGTTTTAAGTTTTCAAATGGACACACATACAATTAGCGTATATTCCTATCCTTCATCATACATGTCATTCTATTTACGAGCAATATACACACAAATGCCTCTTCCAAGTTTATTTATGTGTCATGGATCGTTTTGATAAGATTCGTAAATAATCAAAAAGCATTAAGCACAAAATAGAACGAACAAATCGAACGTCTTATAAATCTATCAAAAATAATTAAAATAAAAGCTTCATAAATTAAGATCAAATGCAACCCTAGAAAAATTAAATTACTTCATAAAATTAAATTAAAAATTACAACAGATTCAAAAAAAAGATGAAGAAGAAGGAAAATTAAAACATCAATTAAAACAAATATTTGGCACACGCAGAACACAACAAAAGCCAAAATATGGCTTTTGCGTGTTCTCTCGTCCAAAACCGAGCAACACAAGAAAACTAAACTCTACCCAAAACTCCAAAACTTTTTAAAACTATCATCTTATCTCCTATTTATAGCTAAAAATAATAAATCTAAAATATTACATTTTTTATTTTATTTTTTTATAAAAACGCGTAATAATTTTGTATCGAAAAATTAAAATCACGCGTATCGATTTTTGATATCGAAAATATTAATTAATTCACGCGTGAGACAAGGCGCCGATTCTGCATTTTTTTTAATTCATTATCCATGCCACGTGTCAGTGTCTGATTCGCTGAAATGAATTCATGCGGACACGTGGCAACTTCTGATTCGCTACGGGAAATGGGCCCACGATGGATTGTCGCGCGGAGGACAACGGCTGCACGCGGGCGTAATCCTGTGCTTTCGCGCTCATCATAACATGACACGTGTCATAACATGATTGGCTTAAAAATATAGTGGGACACGTGGCATTTTATGATTCGAGGAAAGGATTCAGGCGGACACGTGGCAGCTTCTGATTCGAGGAAAATCCGGTTGCACGCAGAGATCAGCGCACCAGATCAGAGGCGCGTGTAAGTGGGGGACAACGGCTGGACGCGTTAGATACGTGGGTTCCACTGCACGCCGGCATACGCGGCAGGTGGGCCCCACTCGGGCGCCGAGCCACGTGAAAAATAAAGACCTACACCCACTCGCTTTGGTCGGGTGTGATAAGGACGCGTGAATCTCAGCCGTTTCTTCTTTGATCGGACGGTCCATGTTTCGCGCGTGCAAATTGGCGCGTGGATTCTTCTCACCTGCACAGAAAATTAAACTTTAATTAATTGGATTTTGGCCCACAAATTTATTTTAAATTACATTTTCAACTTTCTTTAATTACAGTTAAGTCTTTTTCTAATTTAAATTAATTTTTTAAACTTTTATAAATTATAATTAAGAACTCTATTATTTGAAATTATATTTTTATACATAAATTTGCAATTAATTAAGTTTTTCGATACAAATTATTTAATTTTATTAAAATATATAAAAAACAGTAAATACTAATTTATTAAACTAAAATTAACTAAAAACATTAAAAAAAATAACAATTATAATTAATAAAGTAGGTGAAAATAACTATATAAAATACAGTTATCAATAAGCACTATTATTATGTGCATATCCAATAAAGATCCAGTCTAGTGTTTTTGGACCTATCTTCACCTTCTTAGGTACAAGTACAACCACTTTTGCAAGATACCCCTATACTCACAAATATTTATTGGAAGGTACCCTTCCTTTAAATAATTCATATGTTGTTGTACGTGTCTTTTTCCAAGGTACCTTATATAAAATAATTAGCTAACAAAATAGCTTCCCCTACAAGTTCTATGGTAACTAAAACTTAATAGCATTGTATTCATCATTTCTTTCAAGGTTTGTTTCTTACATCCATCAAGAATCCACGCTTCTTAAGCAACAAACCTCTCAAGGTTCTTCTGAATCTCTAGCATGTACAGTATGTTGTTTAGAATAATATATTTTTCATAGATCATCTTTAGGATCACTTTGCCTCACCATCAATCATAGAGATTAGAAAGTTCCTCATTCATAACTTTTCCCCATTCTCAAATGCTTTGAAAGAAAATGAATAACGCCTAATAGTACCACTGTCGATCTATTACTCTTTTGAGTTAGACTCAACAAATTCACATCCAAAAATAATTACCAACCTGGCATTGTCACATCACATTTGTTGTCATCTCAAAAATAAATTCATACTTTTAAATGCATTGATATCCAAAACGAATCAATATTAAATTTTAGAATATAAAAATTAATTTTGAGATTTAATTTAATATAATTAATTCAAAATTAATTAATTCAATTTGAAAATTAATTTTCTCAACACCAAAACTTTAATTTTCTTTAGAACGCAATTCTGATTTGTATTCAATAAATACGTAACCCAAAAATCTGTAGGTTTATAAAATAAAATATTTCAAAATCTGAACTCAACCGACTTTACAAATATAAAATTCTAATACTTCATAAAACATAAGTAATTTATCAATTTAAAATACCACAATTCATTAATTATAAAGTTATACCATTTTTTTAATTAAAATACACAAAATTCTCAATTGAAAAACCATACTAAACATCAATTATGAAAACTCCACTTTTAGTGGCATAACAAAATCAGTCTACAAGGTTAGCTCATAAGTGTTTTTAACTCACAAAGATAACACTCAATTAAAGCCAATATAGCAAGTGGTCAACATTAATCTCATCAGCTAAATATCATCACGCACAAATGTTAATTAACTAAAAACAATAACATATGATTAGCCAAGTAGACAGACTTATAATCTGCAAAAACACGAGTTAATAATTCTAAGTTCATATAACAATCACAATATATTGCAATAAGATATAGCATATGAACGCATGTAAGAAGAAACAACAAAATGATTACATCATTTGTTCATGATATGTGTATAAATATCTCATAAAAATGCTTTCTTTTAAACTTTAAACATATTATTAAATGAAAATTAAATTAGAAGTGAATTTTTTTTTAGAGTAATATTAACTTATATATTGAAGCAAATAAAACAAAATGCACAAAAAAGTTTCCCATTATAACATAATACTAAAACAAACGGTGGAATGGTCTCAAAACAAATTAAAAATGAATTAAAAATATATATCATTCAAAAAAATATGGAACAGTAAACAATATGATTAAAACCTAAAACTTATAATGCATGAAGATCACTTGCACGTGTAGATTAACATTAATTTGAAAACAAAAAGTATTGAAATTAAATGAGAACGAAAACAAAAAGTATTGAAATTAAATGAGAACGTAGATTAATGATGATGATGATTATAACATTAATAATAATAATAATAATAATAATAATAATAAATAAATAAACAGTAAATAAAAAAAGTAGTTACTTAAAAGTTGAGTGGTTCTGTTAAAAGATAAATACTATAGTGACAATTTTTAGAAAAGAGACATTTCAATTTATCAATAAATAACAATATTAATTAATGATAAATAGATATAAAAAATGAATGATAATATATATAACATAATAGATATATAGAAGAACATATAAATATAACAAATTATGAATAATTTGTTTGTTCCAAAATATTTGTATTTGTTTGTCCAAAAAATGAGAAAAAACTTTATCTTATGATTGTAGAAAATAATACACCGACATACAATTTAAGAATAAAATTATTTTATTAAAATTAGAAATATATATATAAATTATAAATACAAAGTTTAAATTATATATAATTTAAATAATAATAATAATAATAATAATAATAATAATAATCGAGATATATGTATCACATAGTGTTCTTAAAATAATTTTTTCACTTATCGTATGTATATGAGAATAACGAAAACTTATCTCCCAATATACAACGATTAAACAATAATAATCTTACACCACATTTTATTACTCTACGAACTTTCAAATATTTAAACTTTATTATAGTAATCTAACTCTAGATTAAAAAATATATTTTATCTTGCCGTCGAACTAGTTTCTTTTTTTTTCTTTTTTCTTTTTCCCTTTTTCCTTTCTTTCTTTTCTCTCTCTCTCTTTCCTTTCTTTTTATCTTTTATATTATTTTCCTATTTGTTGTGCTCTATTTTTCTTCTCTTTTCTCTTAGCTTTTTATAAGGAGCTTAGCAAACAAGAATTAAACACAAAAACTCCTAATTGGGCAAAAAAAATTTAAAAGAAAAGCAAGAACCGTTTTAAAAAACGGATGAGGGTAAAAAAAAAAACTTAAAATACAATTAAAACAAGAACTAAAACAAAAAATTTCAAAATTTGAAACCGAAGAAAATGAAATAGAAACCGAAGAGAAATTGAAGATAAAATAGAAATTGAATATAAAATCGTTTACAATTTTTAATTCATAATTTCTAAAATTAAGTAATTTACGTATACAAATAAATCAATATTTATATGATCTAAAATATATCTATATATTTGTGAATGCGGTGTTGTCTCTATTTGGATTGTGAATCTTTGCCATACAAATCAAATCCAAGAACTGAACTGCGGCCTTGGAATAACTAATTGCATGTTAATTGGGAAGTATTCTTGAAATTATTATTGATGTATCTTATATTTATTATATATTTATATATGTTATTGATTTTTATAAAAATATTTCAAAATATTTTCGATTTTTATAATTAATATAACTAATGTTCTCGATTTTGGTATTTAATATCAAAAATATTCTTGAATAGTTAATAATGTTAAATTTTCATATAATATGTTTTTTTTCTTTCTTACCCTGATATCAAATTGTACATAGTTGTTTTGAAATATTAGTTGATATTTTCTACAAATTATTATTTAAATGTAATCCTTTAAGTTTTTGATCATAACATTAATTTATTTTGTAATTTTTTATTTTTATACATACTTGAGTCTAATTTCTTTATCTTCATTTTCTTATTTATTAGTTTTATAAATGATATAAATAAATATTTAATCATTTAAGATCTTTAATTGACTTAGAATTATAATTATCATACCATTGTCTTTCTTTTTGCTGATCATATTCTTTTGTTACACCTGATATACTTCAACTTGTTTAAGCCTTAATACACTCCTAGTAATCGCGAATCACTTGCATCTATACCTGGTATGATGTCCAAATTAGACTTACTAGAGAATAGAAAAAGAGTAATTGCAATCAATTTTATTTATAATATTAATAATTATTACAATTTTAAAAGCCATCCAAGAATCTTGAAGAAATGCTTAGCCACTAATAGTTTTTAGATACATAATTGCTAGATGAATAATGTTTAGACTAGAGAGTTTGCAATTGATGAAGTTGTGTCCAACTAATGAAAATAACAATTTCTTTTATAGTATAAGGAAATCTTATTTACGATAATAAAAAATCACTATTCATCCATACTTTAATAATTCTTACCTAACTTTATGCTTTTGACCTTTGAATTTATGCTTTTCATTTTCTTAATATGATTTGTCGATTAAAGATGTAGGTTCTACATCTTTATTTTTATTTGTTGTTTTATTCCAACAGTCAATCTGATGATGTAGATGATGATGCATCTTCATGTTCTCGATCTCTATTCCAGTAAATGCATTTGCGATCCTTAATAATTTTCTCAACATAAAAATAAAACACTTTTCTTGTTTCTTGATAAATATTTAGATTATTACTGTTAATTTGTTTTTCAAACTTACTAGTTATCTCACCAACTTATTTAGTAAGGGTCATATTAGTATGGGAAATTATTATAACTTTAAGAGTAGAGTAATTTACCTTGACTTTAGAAGAGTTATCATTTTTTTTATTTTGTGTTAAATTTGAGTTAATATCTATACTCTTAGAATAGAGAATTCATTTGTATTGAATTCCTTTTCTAGAAGTATCATTTGTTTTAGAACTTCTCTATTAGTGTTAGAAATTTATAATTTGATAAAATGATAGAGACTACTATAAATTTCTCCATTCTTGTCCATGAGTGAAGTGAAAAATCTAAGATAGATAGGCTTATCACCTCCTTTGATCTTCTTCCTAAAGTTTTTTATAACCTTCTTAAAAAAATTTAAGAAAATAATTTAACTCATTTAAATTAATTATTAGATAAAGGTTTTCAATTAAACAAACATGGAAAGCTTATAAGTGAAAATTGGATAAGCTTCTTCAATAATATTAAATTTACATGTAGGAATTCTTTTTCTATGGTGTAAAATTTCAAATCTTTGATATGTTACTGAGTAAATTTTTTAGTAAAGTTATAGAGACTCAACTATTATGGTTTACTTATATTCCTGCATTGGTCTTTTTGTCTTCAATGACCAATGTATTCTTGAGGGATGTTTTCCTAAGTAGTACTGGTGGTCATATTATTTTTACTATCTCCATGGGATGAGTTTCTCTAAATAATACTCATGGCCGTACTATCTTTCCTATAGTCTTCATTCTACTTGGTGGCAATAGTTGGTGTTATAATGCTATAAAGTAATTTTTAACTACATCTTTAAGAGTCAATAATTTTGCTACTCTATAGTTGGCATAACTACGTTATGCTTCTATTCTATTAGTGAAAGATATGTAAGTTATTTCACTAAATTTGATAATAAATTTGCTTGTTTCAGGCCAATTGTTGTAAATTTATAGTTTTGGACCATTATAGACCACACAAATCTTCATCTGGTCTTATTTTTATACTTCTCTAGTCCAATTGCGCTTTTTTTCAAATGTGTTACACTCTTTTGAATTGTTAACTTCTTCTTTCTCATTTTGAATTCTTTCTTTAGAAGTTTTTCCTTCGTTAGAATGAATTTCTGAGATCAATTCATCCTTGAGTTTTTAGAATCTAGTGTTGGTTTTGAATTTCTAATTCTTCTTGTTTAGTTTCTATCTCCAAAAGAAACTTATCTAGGTATAAAATCTCAAGTTGTCCCTTAAGGAATTTTATCTCCTTTTTTTTCTTTATATTGATTTTATTGTCAAGATGTTCCATTCATGCAAGAATAAAAATAGTTAAGGTGTTAATTGTCTTGTAAGAACATCTGAAAACTATTCTTATTTTACGGAAGATGTTCGACATCAAAATTATAGTGGTTAAACAACTATTTCCATTTTTTTAATCTTCCTTATTTATAATTGTTTGAATATATGGATAAACTCGGAGTCTGATCCATTTTACAGTCTGAACCATCAGATGAGTCAACCTAGAAAGACCAATGTGTGCTCATGCGCACAACGATGCTCATAAGATGAGCTTACCTATGTATTGTAGCTTTGGTATTGGATCCGACCACTAGCTTGAGGCATTAATTGTCGACCTCGAGCTTGAAATGTGTTTGTTTTATTTTTTGTATCCCTCTAACATGTTGTGATGTGTACCTTCTATATAATTGATATGTGTACATGTAATGCCCTATATATACATGGACCTCATAGGAGATTCACAAAATTTTATAAAAATTCTTGAACTTCTCTCTAGTTTCTCTTTCTATAAATCAAATCATCCCAACAATAACCACCTGCAATATTAGTTCTTTAAAAATAACAAAAATTCTTGTTATCGGTTATGATAATGAATTTGAAACTTATTACATATATTATAAATTTCTATATACCTTTTTTAACAACTAAGTAATCTTTTTCATTACAATAATAATTTAATTTTGGACCATGGAAAGATCCTAATGTGTATATACAAAGATATTCATTTTTTCATCTACTTTACTTTTAAAAATGCTCCTCAATATGTATGCGAACCATCTATTTCAATTATCATTTTATCATTTAGATTTGGATTGTATAAAGTTGGTAAAATTTTTGCCTATACTTTTTCCTTATTCATGTATAAAGTACCTTGTTATGTTCATGTCCAAACATCATCTTTTTTCAATTTATATTGTAAATTGTTTCGCATTTATGCAAGTTTCTTGATGCATGCTTCAACATATGCTAAACATCCTAAGAATTTTTGTAATTAATTTTTATCTTTTAATTATCTAAGAAATCCTTGAATGTTATTTAGTATATTGGGTTACAAATTATGTTTTTCATTTTCAATTTTTAACCCTAAATACTTAATTTTTTGTTGAGCAATTACTGTTTTTTTATCTTAAAGTACAATACCTTCTTGAATTCTTGTAGAATATTAATGCAAGGTTAATGAGTGTTGACGATATTTGTGAACAAAATATTTAAATATAATTTTATTGATATGTAGTAGGAATATGAAATTTATCTCCTCTTATCATTATATTTAAGAATATATTAAGATTTATTGTAATATTGTTAGTAATTTTTATAATTAAATCTTGTGGTGCTTGGTTTTAGAGTTCTTTTGGGAGTACGCATTTATTGGATATATACATACTAACATTTGTATCTACATATTCATGAAAATGATAACTTATGTAACCTTTAAATTTTAATATAAGTATTGCTTGAATTCGTAATACTATACAAATCATTCATGTGCTGATGAAGAATATTTATATTTAAAGTCAAATATTTCTTACTTAGTTTTTTCTAATAGATAAATACTAAAAGTATGACATATATCTAATTACTTTATTGGTTATAATTTCATATTAAATGCTTATTCTAAGACTTTTTCTTTCTGCAAAAATTATTTTTTATGTTAAATCTTGTTAGGACATTCATTAGCGTGTTGCCTTCCTTATTACAGATATAACATCTGCATTTCTTTTTCCTTGATGGGCAATAATTTTTATTTCCTTGTAGCTTATACCTTTTTCTTCTAAAATATCTTTTTCTATAAGGTTCTTTGTTTTACCTTCAATTATATTTTTGAAAGTCTTGCTTTCTAAATTTATATCTTTAGAATGTTTTGTATTTTTTATACTTTTTCTGGTAAGATTTTATGTTATATCCATATTTTCCTTGCATCATAAAATCTCTTATATCATAACAGATTTTATCATTTCCTCTTATTTTTTTATATTAATGTGTTTTTTGATATTTAATAGTTATTTATTTTTCAAGAGTTCTTATTCTTCCTCCTAAGGTATGTGTATAGTTTCACTATTTCTTTTATTCCATCATTTTGTTGTAGTTTTATGTAATGTTTTAGTAATTTCTGAAAAATATTTCCTTATAAGTATTTTGCATAGGTGGTGGTAACTTGTGATAATACATTTCATATTCACAAATAAAAAAATTTATATAACACATACCACATATTATCATATTTGTTAAATGCCATTCGGTTTCTTCAATTTCATATTCACTAGATTCAATGATATGTATACCTTTATCTTCTTCAATAAGTTTCTTGTATATTTCATTTATTATAGTATTTAAGTATTTCCTACTTGTGGAGCATTCTTCTATATTTGTAATGTGGTTGTTTTGTTAAATTTCTAAAACAAAAGTTAACGTTTCTTATCATTTTATGAGCCAGTAAGACTCTACTAGTTGAAATGTTTGATTTTGTGATTGAAGAAGTTTGTATGATTACACTTACCACTGGATCATTCATCTAAGCCTTTTTTTCTATATCTTATACAATCTAAGTCTAAAAGATTAGATCTATATTTTTCAAGAAGTTTGAATTTTGGTGGGACACTACCTTTAACTCTCCAATCTAATCCTTCTTCCATTTTGGGTTGTTTTCTTCAATAAGATAGGTTAGGTTCTTTTGGCCTTTGCCTATTTCTTTGTTCCTTATATGGGCCAGTTGTTCCTTTTTGATGAGGAACTCGTAAGAAATAGGTTTCACATGATTTTTTTGTTGGTTCAGAATCAGTTTCACTAACTATTGTCATATCATTTTTCTCTTTATATGTATATAGTTTTTCATCATAATGTCTTTATAATTCTTCATTTGTTAGGGTTAATAGACTAACTAATTTTTCTATGTCTTTATTCTTAGGGTTCATGAATTGTTATTTTAATTCTTTTTTATATTTCATTACATTGAGATTAAAGCCTTTTCTTTATCTTTGGATTTTTTCTCATTATTTCTTTTCTCATTTTTAGGTATCAATACATCTGATCTCCTAGGTGATTCTTCTTTTAATTCTACAAATGGATCAAACTTATAACGTATAATTTCATTGTCTCTAGGTATGTTGTTTACATCCCTTCTTAATTCTATAGACTTCTTATGTATTTCTTGTTGTAATTTTTTATTATAACCATATTATCTTATTTCTTTTAGTAGTTCTTTTTATGTTTCATTTATGTATTGTAAGCACTTGATGTTTGATTCTTCTGCTATATTTTTTCTTTTGCTAGAAGAATTAAAATTTTCATTATTGCTAATTTTTTTTAGATATGCTTGTTAGCCTTTCATTACATTCTAATTTTATATCCTATACTTTTTTTTAACATTATTACGATAATAATGGTATTTGTTTTCTAATGTTATGCACTATTCTTTCATTTGTTTAACTTCTTAAGGATCTATAAATATAAACCTTAATACATCACTTTTTCTTGCTACATTACTTTTTTTTCTTGATACGAGAGGTTTTTCTTTAACCTCTAAGTTTCATTCTTCACGTATTTCAAAATCTGTTAATATTTTTGGTTTTTTTATTTGTCCAATTTCTTGAAATTTTTTATCTATTTCCAAAAGTTCATTTTCTCCATATATTGAATTATTATGGTTGTTTGTTAATGAATATCCTATTATATAGTGTACTAAAAATGGATGATTTCATTTTTTTCATTAGATCCTCTTATTCAAATTCAAAATCTAAACTTAACACTTGGTTTAAGGTTTTATCATTAATATTAATGACAAACCTAGGTTATGTTGTAAATTTTAATTTATGGTGTCCTAGGTTTTTAATTAATCATTCCTAATAAAGCATTGTTTCTATATATTATTTTATTGTTTAGCAATGCTAGTCTTATTGGTGTATCAATTCATTCTCTAAAATGTGTTTTTATTAATATTTGAATTAGTCATAAATGAATGTATCTAATTTCTCTTTTATCTTTCTGAGGCATTTTTGATAGTTTATCCATAATGATTTTTTTTTATCAATTAATGGTGTGTTATACGTTCCTTTTTCGTCAGTAATATTAATACTCATTTATTTATTACTTATTCCATAAGAAATTATATCTTTTCATAGAAATATTTTTCTATTTTATATATTATTTTATTGTTTAGCAATGCTAGTCTTATTGGTGTATCAATTCATTCTCTAAAATGTGTTTTTATTAATATTTGAATTAGTCCTAAATGAATGTATCCAATTTTTCTTTTATCTTTCTGAGGCATTTTTGATAGTTTATCCATAATGATTTTTTTTATCAATTAATGGTGTGTTATATGTTCGTTTTTCGTTAATAATATTAATACTCATTTATTTATTACTTATTCCATAAGAAATTATATCTTTTCATAGAAATATTTTCTCTATTTTTGAGAATGATGAATCTTTGAACCAATCCATTCTTTAAAATTTAATTTTTCTTTTTATATATTTTCAAATTTCTTTTTGCTAATTAACATTTATTATGAGAAATATCTTAAGATGCCTTGTGTTTTTATTTATATTATTCTTTATTTTCTATTATTTATGCTATCTTTATGTATAAAAGATTAATATTCACTTCGGTTAAGTTGAGAATATTTGTGGCATTTTTAAAACCTTAAAAATATTTGTAATATTATGTCAAAATTTAGGTATATTATAATCCAATTTAGAAATTTTACCAAGTATGCATAATACTCTTTAATTAATCTATGTCATAAATAGTCAAATAGTTATCATTACACGATGAATGTACAATCAGTCTAGGTTTGAATTGAAATAATAGCATTTAAATAACTATCATTTTATTTAAATATAATCAATATATTAATGATTTATTATCTCCAAATATGAAAGATTAT
This sequence comes from Hippophae tibetana, assembly GCA_037013495.1. Classification (NCBI taxonomy): domain Eukaryota; kingdom Viridiplantae; phylum Streptophyta; class Magnoliopsida; order Rosales; family Elaeagnaceae; genus Hippophae; species Hippophae tibetana. The sequence continues at coordinate 50,434,859 of CM072804.1, read as the reverse complement.
AAATATATTGATTATCACCAAAATATATAATATTTGTGTATTCTAAATCAAGAAAATATTACAACATATCCCTAGCAACAAAATATTACATGTCCTCCATTCATCTTTTAAGTTACACCTTCTGACGCCTTCAAAGCTTTTCCAGCTACAAAAATCATGTCCTTTCTAACTTTCTTAAATTAAAGTCTTTGAGAACTTACCTAAAAATTGGAGTGGATACAATACCTGTGTTGTTATAGTTTTCTAAATATATTTCAAGATCTAGAGTAGTAGTTTATTGGTGAGCATAGTAAACGTAGAAATCAAATTCAACATCTAGCATTGTTTATGGAAAATAAATTTTGTGTTCTAATCGATTTGTGCTAACGAACAAACCAAGAAAATTAATTGTGTTCTTTTCATTTTTCATTCTATTTATCATGTTCATCACATTTTTCCTCTTATAAATCACGTTTGATCCATTGATATTTTAAAGAGCTTTAAACAAAGTTCTAAAGAATATCCTTCTCCATCTAAGTAAAGCAAAATATATTACAGGAGAGTGATCACTCACCTCTCAAGAAACCCAAAAGGGTAAAGAAGGATAAGAAGCCCAGAAAGCCTACCAGGGAAGAGAGGTTGGAATGCTTGGAAGAGATGTTGGAGCAACTGGTGTAGCACCAGACACAACCTCAGGAGCAAGTGGAAGGAGATGTCTACTGACATTCTTCATGCATTAGGATAGACTATACACCAAGCCTAATAAAGCTAACATCAAACTCCCAACAACAGTCACAACTTTGCTCGCAATAGATGAAACTATTGAGATTACGTAAGTATATGTGATCGCATATAAATGATAAGTAATTTAAGAAAAAAAGTTTTTATACTCACGAGGATTGATAATAATGTTTACTCCTAATTATTAGTTTATTAGTAAATTAACTAAAATTAACAAATGGAGATTTTTGAAGAAACTAACATAAAATAATAAAGTAGATTGCATGAGAATTATAAAAGATTTAAAATTATAAGACTATCCTCACCACTTGTCTACAATTTTATTAACCATGTCATGAGTAAAAATTAGCTTATTAAGTTCTAAATAACTTTCATAATTTAAAATTATTCTTAAATTCTTATCTTTAGCTTTAGAAGTTTAGGTCCGCTTAAGACTTCTCACATTTTCTTACCTTGTAATTAATTAATGATACGATCACTAATCTACCTAAATGTTGATCAACTTAGAGATATATTTACTAGATTTAATTCATTAATTGTGTTAAGAACTAAAAAGATGATAACTAAACTATGTAAGATTAAAATCATCGCTTCACTTTAACGTAGGTATTCGATCTTATTTATGATAGCAACATAGCGTACAACTTCAAATAATAATATTAGTGATTATGTATTAACATCTTAGACTAAATGTGAACATATTCATGCAATAAAGTACCTCTAATTCATACATGCATAGTTTTGGATTTCAAACATAGAATTGAACACATCAAAAATCAAAAATTGAAACTAAAATAATTCAAGACATTAAATTAATTAAATCATAATTTAAGGCATAGAATTGCTTACCATCACAATAAATATTTAGCTAGATATGAAATTTATCAAATCTATAAATTACTAAATGTTTTATCATAAAAGAAGAAAGGGTAGATGATAACTTTCATAATTTTTCATAATTTTTTACTCCTTAACTTTAATTTTAATATATTATTATTTATTTTAGGTTTCATTATTTTTATTTAAATTTTATTGTAGATATAAAGAAAATAAAGATCCAAAATTTTAGAAATATAAAGTGTAAAGACTTAAAATTTAAATGAAGATTTCAATAAACAAAAGGAAAAATAAAAAAAAAGAGAAATTTATATATATATATTAGAAATGCTGTAAAGAAGAGGTCAAGAAACAGAAGAAAACAAAATAGAAAGAAAAGGGGAGGCAGCGCAGAGAGAACAAAGAGAGAGAGAAAGCAAAAAACGGTGCAGGAGGAAAAAAAGAGAGGAACAAAACAGAAAGAAAAAGGAAAAAGGCACCACAAAACTAAAATAGAAAGAGAAAGGAAAAAGGCAACGCAGAACTGGAAATAGGAGAAGAAAGTAAAAAGTAGGGAAGAAACAAAAAACTAGACACGCATGAAAGAAGATTATTTTCACAATTCATTTTCCTTTCTATTCTTCTTAGAAAAATCACCGCAAATTTGTTTACATTGAACTTTATTTTTAACATGAATTAAATTTTCTATATTCTAAAAAAAATATGTAATATAATCTCAATCTATGCTTCATTTTCTATGTTAATTCAAATTAATTCTTTTTATGTTTATTTGTCTTATTCTGAGTTTATTGCTACTAATTAACTAACTATTAATTACTTATATAATATTAAAATCATTAGTCTTAATCCCTTCTTTTTTTATTAAATTACATATTTTTGTATAAATTGATGAACTCTGTTTCTAATTGATTGTAAAAAGAGGGTTTTAGATGTTTTTAGATATTACTAACAGATAGAGAGAATTAAATTCAATTAACTAGATAAGTAAAGCATAGTGAGAGATTAGGTAAAATCGATTTCTTAAAAGTTTTCTTCCCATTAATTTTATCATTAAACAACATCTTTATTTTCTTTTGCGCATTTTCCTTAAATTGATTTTATTTTAAATTCTAAGTACAACAATCTTAGTGACTTCTCTAGATAAAATTAAGATTAGTATAATTTTGATATTTTTCAAAAGTAAGTTACCAATCCTTGAGGATGATACTCTTCTTATCACTTTACTATAAAATTATGATATTGTGTACTTGTAGTTTTGCACCAATCAAGTTTTTGGCGTCATTCCCAGGGATTGATTTCTTCTTATTTTTGCTAATATCGTTACACTATAATCTTGGTTTTCATTTAGAATTATATTTTATTTTATTTCATTTATATTTATATTTTTATCTAGGTGTGTTTTTGACGTTGGATGCACCTTGCAACAACTCGAAACATTATTTCTTTTTCTCCAGATATTGAAAGAACCTTTAGATCATGAAGAAAGTACTAGTCATGGCAGAAGAAGAGTAAAATGCACAGCCATGCATTTTGAATGATTATGTAAGGCCAATTATGAATGACAATTACTTAGGTGTAAGGCGCCATATCACTAATGCCAATAATTTTGAGCTCAAATTGGCGTTGATCAACATAGTGCAACAAGCCCAATTTAGCAGATTGCCACTTGATGATCCCAATATACATTTGGTGATGTTTTTGGAGATTTGTGACCCTCTAAAGATGAATGGTGTTATGAAGACACCATTAAATTGAGTTTTTTTTTCTTTTTCATTAAGGGACCAAGCTAGATATTGTCTACAATCTCTACAACCAAGAAGCATTACTAGTTGGCAAGACATGGTAGAAATTTTTCTTGCTAAATTCTTTCCACCTACTAAAATAGCCCAACTCAGGAGTGAGATTGGCCAATTTAGGTAAAATGATTTTGAGACACTCTATGAAGCATAGGAATGGTATAAAGATATGATTTGGTGTTACCCTTAACATGAATTATTGGTTACAAGTTCAAATGTTCTATAATGGGTTAAATGGGCAAACTAGAACCATAGTTGATGCTACTTCTGGTGGAACTTTGATGTCAAAGACAACTGGAGATGCTACTTATCTTTTGGAATAAATGGCCTCAAACAACTATCAATGGCCAACTAAAAGATTTATGGCAAAGAAATTTGCTAGGATTTATGATTTTGGAGTCATTTGTTTCCCTTTCAACTCAAGTTGCTTCTCTATCTCATCAGATTTTAGCCTTGACAACTCAAAGAATACCACAAAGTGCAAAATATGTTACAGATTCAAGTATGATAGTTTTGATGAATGAAGCAAGTCAGGAACAAGTTCAATACATCAACAATCAGAATTACAATTATCATGATAATCCTGTTCCAAATTACTACCATCTAGGGCTTTAAAATAATGAGAATTTTTCTTATGGAAACAAAAAGAATGTGTTGCAACCTCCTCTAGGGTTTAATAGTCAAACAAGCAAGAAGAAGATGCCACTTGAAGATGCCATGGTTTCTTTTGTTGAGGAAATCCAAGCAAGGTTTAAAAAGAGTGATTCACGGTTGGATAACATTGAGACTCATTGTAGCAATAAGGGAGCCACTATGAAAAATCTTGAAGTAAAAATTGGGAACTAGCCACACCCATCAATGCCCAACAAAGAGAAACTCTTCCTAGTAATACAAAAGTGAATCCAAAGGAAAAATGCAAGGCCATTACACTTAGGAGTGGAAGATAAATTGAGAGGTCACCATCAAAGGAAACTAAGTCCACCTCTACAACTCCAAACAATGGTCAAAGTAATAATAAAGTAGAAGAATAGGATATTTTTAATGATACACTAAAAGAGATTGACATGCCTCCATCAATTTCATTTCTTGACAATCCTCATATTCTCTCTACTCCATTTCCTTATCCTCAATGATTTCAAAAACAAAAGTTAGATAAGTAATTTTCTAAGTTTTTGGATATTTTTAGGAAAATTCACATAAATATTCCCTTTGTAGATGCCTTGGAACAAATTCCAAATTATGCCAAATTACTGAAGGACATCATTTCCAAGAAGAGAAGGTGGGAGGTGTTTGAAATAGTGAAGCTTTCTGAAGAATGTAGTGCCATTTTTTAAAAGAAATTATCTCAAAAACTAAAAGATCTAGGGAGTTTCACTTTGCCTTGCATATTGGGAATTCAATTTTTTGATAAAGTTTTATGTGATCTTGGTGCTAGCATTAATCTTATGACACTTTTTGTTTATAGGAAATTGGAACTTGGAGAGATGAAACAAACAACCATTTCTTTGCAACTAGTAGACTGATCCATCAAGTATCCACATGGAATCATAGAAGATGTATTGGTAAAGGTGGATAAATTTATTTTTTATGCTGATTTTATGGTATTAGATATGGATGAAGACCAAAATGTCCCACAATTTCTTGGCCGACCATTTTTGGCAATGAGAAGGGCTTTAATAGATTTTCAAAAGGTTGAGTTAACATTGAGAGTGAACAAGGAAAATGTTACATTCAACATCTACAAAGCCATGAGATTTATAGAAGATCAAATCCTTTACTTTAGGGTAGATAGCATTGAACAATGTGAAGTAGAAGCCTTTCAAGACGATATGTCAGTCGATCACGTAAAATGATGTATCACCATTTCATCTCATGCTTATGATTTTAATAAATCTGCTATTTTTGAATCAAATTTACCTTTTTTTAGTAAAGAATTTCTCTACTATTCATTTTCCTTAGAAGTGTTGTAGCAGGTTACATCATTTAGCAAAGAAGTAGAAAGGGTAGAGCCAATTGTTGCAAAGACAAATTCTATAATCTCTATAGAAAAAGTGCAGCAAATTATGCATTATTGGGTGATAGTTACACCTTTCTAGTGATTATTATGGCATCACTTACACCTGAAGAAGAGGAAAAGTTGCTACATGTGTTAAGGGAGCATATATTAGCCTTAGGATGGACTATCTCTAACATAAAAGGTATAAGTCCTTCCATTTGCAAGCACAAGCCCTTTCCTACCATCCTCAAACTAATGGCCAAGTTGAAACTTCAAACTGAGAAATCAATAATATCCTTGAGAACACGGTAAACACTAATAGAAAGGATTGGGAAAAGAAGCTTGATGATGCTTTGTGGGCATATCGTACAATTTTTAAAACACCTATCGAGCTGTCTCTTTATGGACAAAGAAGTGGCATGAAAAAGAGATCCTTAGGTATGAGTTTGCTCCAGGATAGTAGGTTTTTCTCTTCAATTCATGACTAAAAATCTTCCTAGGTGAGTTAAGATCAAGATGGATAGATCCTTATACAATTGAAAAAGTTTCCCCTTTTGGATCAATAGACTTGAAAGAAAAGGTAGGGCATATATTCAGAGTCAACGGTTAGAGATTGAAGCATCATTATGGAGAACAAGTAGAGAGAAATTTTTTTGTTCTTTTATTTTATTTTTATTACTATCTGAATAATTTGGATTTTGATACTGGTTTATTTTGTAAGAATAAAGACCTAAAAATTACAAACTAATGCGAAGCCACCATAAAACCATGGAAGTTCCTTTCATTTCTTCAATCTGTCTCACTTTTGAATTACATTGAGGACATTGTTTGGTTTAAGTTTGGGGGTGTAAACTTTTATATTCTTGAGTTGTTAGATTCTCTTACCAAGCTTGTTAATGAGTATGATTAAATTTTCTATGACTATAAATTTTTTGATTGAGGATGGTTTTGAGAATATTGTTTCAAAATTTGCTATTATGTTAGGTAGATTTTTATGGGTATTTTGATTTAAATCTTTGTCCTTGAAAATAATTGAGCACATTGTCAAAAAGTTTTTTAATTCATTTTGCCTATGAAGAGAAAGACTTGAATTAACAGGGTTAGGAAAGCTCAATCTTTCTTTACACTTGAATCCATTGATGGATCCTTGAGGCGAAATCCAAGTTGATACCAAACATTAAAGAAAAAGATCTAGGATATTTTTTTGTCACAACCAAAAATCTTTCCCAATCATCCTATTTATCACGCCATCATTGCATGGTGTATTCCCATAGTCAAACATTTTGAGCCTTATTTTACAGAAGCCTTTATTTTTTCTTTTAATTAGATAAACCATTCTCATTCTAAGCTTGAAAAATCATGAATTTACCTTAAAATTTGAGATAATACTTTGGTGGAAATTTGCATTTAAATAGAAAGTTAGTTCAAACTAAATAATCCATATTATGTTTGCTCTATTTTATCAAATTTTAAGGCAAGAATCGAAAAAGGGTTGAAGTGGTTGAAAATTAAAAAAACACTCTATTTATTAAGGATAGAAACAATATTGTCAATGGTATGAACATATTTTTGAGAAAGAGCTATGGTGTGAATTCTAAGGATAATTCTTTTTATTATTCTTTTTACCAAGTATTTTCCCAATTTGTTTTAGTTTTTCATATCCATTTCGTTCTTAGCCCTTACCTTGTGTCATGTCATTACAACCTTGATTAAAGACCTTTTGAGATTTGATTTTGGTGTTTGATTACATTATTGGAGAGGATTTCTAAAAATTGGACTTATAGGGTTAAGTTTTGATAGAATTCTTCTAATTTTAGTTATTATACTTTTATTTGAATTTACTGGTGTTTTGGAGTTAAATTGACTATTTCACACTCAACTTAAAGGACTTATCTTTAGATTAAAGTAAATTCTTAACTCTTGCATGAAAAATTGTTGAATTTTTGATTGATTTTCCTAATATCTTTTATGTAAAAAAACATAAGTTATTAGTGATGAAATCTAAATTCAGATCATGGCTTGGTAAGTTATGGTAGTTCTCTATGGGGTTTAGATGATATTATCTATAGGTGTCTTTGATTTTATTTTCTTTTTTGATTGAGGAAAAACAAAGTTCTATGTTTGGGGTGTTTGATGACTTGCATAATTTAGTATAATTTATCACTTCTCAACTTTAACTTTAGTCTAGTTTTATTTATTTTTTATTGATTTTAAACTTCCTTGTTATTATTTAAATTTTATTGAAGATTTGAAGAAAATGAAGATCCAAAATTTTAGAAGCATATTATCTAAAGGACTTTCAAATTTAAATGAAGATTTCAATAAACAAAAGGATAAATAAAAAAAAGAGAAATGAAAAGCAGCACACGTGGTTATATATATATAGTCTCTCATAAACTCGAGTTCAAGACCTCCGATTGAAATTTGATTGAATAGATCCGATCATATGATCAAAGAACTATTCATGAAGAAGAAGAAGTTCCAACCAATTTCTATTTTTTTAATGATAAGGAAGCTCTTGATCCAAGCCTTAGAAGGGCTTCGAGATAAAGAAGATCGTGGGATCAAAGTGGACATTCCCAATTTCCATGGCTGATTTCCTCACGAGGACTTTCTTGATTGGCTAGGTACACTACTACAAAAAGGGGCATTAAAGTCGGTTCGTTGAACCAACTTTAAATGAAATGACTTAAAATTTAAAGTCGGTTCAACGCATGAACCAACATTAATTTTTTATTTTTTTAAATTCTTTTTACTCATTTTCTATTATACTCAAATAAAAACCTATATTCGAGCAGAAAAAAACCAAAATTAGTTTAGCAAATAGTTCAAATAATACAAATATTTGAAAAATAAAATATTAATTAATAGTAGAAAAATTACCATGGTTTTGTTCTATTTTATTCAAGATCGTCATATTCTTATCCTGATGTTATAATACAAACCTACATATATAATACAAAATTTTATACACATAAATAATAACACATAATAACAGGAAAAAAATATGAATAATAAGTGCGTAAATTAATAGAAATACTTACAAAAGTAAATGAAGTGACAAAATGAAGGAAATGAAGAAAAAATGGTGTTTTGTAAGTGAGAAATGGGTATAAATGTTTTGAGTATTTTTTCTCAAAAAAATAGGAGATCTAAAAGATTAGTTAGAGAGGAAGAAAACACACTAACTGGCGCTGGAAATGGTAGTCATAGGTGGCCGGAAAATGATAAAGAGTGGAGGACAAGTGGAGGAGGTTTTGATTTTTTGAGAGTTATGCAACATTGAGAATAGTTTCTGTCTGGGGAAGAAAGAAGAGAAAAAAATTTATCCATGTGTGTAGCATCGGTTCCACGTGTCAATTGACGCTATGTTACGTGGATAACGTATGTTCCAGGTGTCAACCGACGCTATGCTATGTGGATAGCGTCGGCTCCAGGTGTCAACCGATGCTATCCACGTAGCGTAGCGTTGGTTGACACCTGGAACTGACGTTACGTCCACACATAGTGTCGGTTCGACACGTCAACCGATGTTACATCCTACGTGGATAGCATCGGTTCTACATCGAACCGACTTTAAATTCATTATAAGTCAGTTTTTGAAAAGAACCGACTTTACATATCGACTTAAATACCCATTTTTGTAGTAGTGGTAGTAAAGAGAAGTTCTTTGATTGGATAGAACTATCTGAAGTGTGCGAAGGTGAAATTCTTAGGAACGGGTCATGCTTTAGTTTGGTAGGATCAAGTTCAAGCAAGGCATGAGTGGAAAGGAAACATGAAGTACATGAGATAAGATGTGATATATATATATTAGAAACATTGGAAAGAAGAGGTCAAGAAACATAATAGAAACAAAAGGGGAGGTGGGGCAGAGAAAACATAAACATAAAGAAAGCAAAAAATGGCACAGGAGGAAAAAAGAGAGGAACAAAACAAAATGAGAAAGGAAAAAAGGCACCACAAAAATGAAACAGAAAGAGAAAGGAAAAAGATGTTGTAGAACTAGAAATAGGAGAAGAAAGGAAAAAGCAGGGAAGAAACAGAAAGCTAGAAAGCGCGCACAAAAGAAAATTGTTTTTTACAATTAATTTTCCTTTCAATTCTTATCAGAAAAATCATGGTGAATTCATTTATGTTGAATTTAATTTTTAGCATGAACTAAATTTTTTTTATTCTGGAAAAAGATGTAATATGATTCTAAACTATGTTTGATTTTCCATGTTAATTTGAATTATTTATCTTCATGTATGTTTGACTTATCTTGAGTTCATTGCTTCCAATTAATTGGCCATTAATTAGATAATTATATTCTTGTGATTTACTATTGAAAGTGAGAATTATAGGATAAATGTGTAATATTTCAGCATAGGTAAATATAGGTATCGAAAGACTTGTATGAACCTATGTAGTACTAAAATCATTGGTCTTAATGCTTTCTTGCTTTATTAAATTACATATTCTTGTGTAAATTGATGAACAAGAATGTTTTCAATTGACTATCGAAAAAGGCTTTTGGATGTTTTTTGATGTTTTTGGAGATTGCTAACAAATAGAGAGAATTAAATTTATTTAGCTAGATGAGAAAAGCATAGTAAGGGATTAGGTGAAATCAATTTCCTAGAAGTTTTCTTCCCATTAATTTGATCTTTGAACAACATCTTTAATTTCTTTTGCGTATTTTCTCTAAATTTATTTTATTTTAAATTCTAATTACAAAAACCTTAGTTACTTTTCTAGATAAAATTGAGATAATTTTGGTATTTGTCAAAAGTAAGTTACCAATCCCTGAGAACGATATTCTTTTTATTACTTTACTATAAAATTATGATACTATGTACTTGCAGTTTTGCACCGATTAATAGAGAAAAAACAATTATGATTTTATTGAATTATTAGAGCTAAAGGAACCAAAACTATAAATATTCAGCTTGTTTTTGAGTCTCCCTTCAAAGATATTGAAATATTGCAGCAAATCTATTTTTTTCCTTCTTATGCTAATTGTTTTAATAGGATGTTATTTGGGTTTTTATAATTCGTTGCTATAAGGGGAAAGACAAGTTGTGGAGAGTGGAAGGAGTTTGGATGCTTTACTAAATACATTCACATCTTTTCTAGATTAATCTACCTATTCCAGAAAATTCTAAAAAATTCATAGAAATAACATAAAATTCCCAAAAATTGATAAAAATATAGAAAAATTCCAAAAATTTCCTAAAAATCCAAAAAATCCAAAACAATTAACATATTACTTATAAATTCAAAATAAATAATTTTATCACATAATAATAATAATAAAATATGAGTAAATATAAAAGAATTAATATCTAAAATGTATATATATCATAGCACTTATCAAACTCTCCCACACCTATTCTTTGATAGTCTTCAAGCAAAGTCAACACCCATAGTAGAGAGAATAAGTTTTTTGATATTTTATCTTAGTAGCTTAGCAATATTACGATTTCAAATTCTAATAAATGTTATATATTTCCTCTAGTCATTGCTATGACTATTGTACAATAATCATGCTCAAAGTATATGTGTGTGATGTACTATCTATTATCAATAGTGAAACCATGTAATATAAACCAGTAAAGGCCATGTACATTTTCCTAGAATATCCTCATATTTATAGAGTTAGATCAAGCACCATAGGCTTTTCCTTAAAGTTACATCTGTATTTATTGAAGGTCTTTCATTTGGTTGTAGTGAGGTTAAGGCTTGTTGGTTTAATAAAACGAAAGAAAAAAGGACAAACCAAAGTTTGAGTTATTGAGTAAAAGAAATAGATTTATATATAATACTATCCTAAAATCAATTATGTCTACAAAATAGGATTAAATTTCATTATTTTGGACCAAAACATCATTATTGTCTTCTTTTTATTTATTTTTCCCAATTTATGTTTTAAAGACACAACCCCGTGTTATATTTCTTTTCAACTTGTTCCATTTTTATTTTATTTATTTTAAAATAAAAAACTTGTATGGGGTTACATATTGTAGCAAAGGGTTGTTTTAGAAGTGTTGGACATTTAATATATTATATAGTACAATTGATACTCTTAAATTTTATTGTAATATTTTTATAGAATATATTCTCTTTTTATGCTACGCCATAGGGGTATACCCAATGTGTATAAAATAAATCAAGGAGTATCGCCAAGGGATCCATGGTACATTCAAATTGGGCCAATTAATCAAAAATTATGCAATCAGTCATGAAGTAAGTATGAGCTTATTTACAAGTTATTTGGGCTATTTGGGCATGAAGTAAAATTAATGATAAAATAAAATTCAAATTTAGAAAATTCATTTAGCAACTATCAATATATTCACCTTATCTTTTACATATGATACTCAATTGAGGTAAAAAAAATAAATGTGTTATGCATCATATTCATTGGGATACAATATTTTCATAGATACAATATTTGTAATTCTCACATTTACTTGGTCAAAAATGGCTTTGAAGAATCATCTAGAAATTTTCCTTTTTTGGTTTCATAGTTTATTTGGTAGGTCTAATATTTACTTTATTTTATTGAATGTTTTATTCAATTTTTGGCAATAATATTTATGTTTTATTAGCTAGGTGATGAGTGCTTAAAATGCACTAAAACTACCATGATTTAATGCACTCTAATTGATTAAATAGATTTATATTTGTATTATTTTATCATATTTTTATATAAATTTGTCTTTTCTGAATCATGAGTATTTTTATTGTTTTTCAGGTATTTTCGTTCAAAAATAACTTAAAGACTTGAAGAAAAATATGTGAGGCAATACATCACAAATATGTTGAGAAAAAGTCAAAAAATAAATTGGACAAAATGGGTCAAAATGTCAAAAATGATGAGTCTTATGTGCTCCATCACATGCCTCTACCGAGTCCCGCAAGCATACGTGTCCAGCACATGCTCGCATGCAGCCAACATATGTTAGCGTGCAGCCATCATATGCCTACTTGTGCGGCAAGCACATGCCCAACACATGCTCACATTGAGTCTCTTACACGTCCAGCACGCCAAACGCTCGTCTGTCGTAAAGATTACCCCCATATGCATGCCAGCCTATCCAAAATAAAATTTTAAAATATGTTTTAACCTTTTTTGGCATTTTCCTCATCTATAAAAAGGACCCTCTCTCCCATTGTAAAAATCACCCATCAAATCTCTCCTATCTCTCTCTAGTTTTCTCTCTCTAATTATTACTTTTTTTTAGTTATAGAGTTTTTCTCTTTGTGTGAAAAACTAGTTATACTTTTATAGATTTCTAGTGTTTGATTCAATTAACGGAAATGCAAATCTGTTTAGAGGTTTTCCAACAACAGAATTAGCATCAAAGTTCTATAGAGATTTCTTTGAGGTATAATTTTAAAATAAATTATTTATAGTTATTTTGTATGTTTTATTATATATTATCTTTAATTTGTCTATAATTAAATTTAACACGATTAGCTATTTGTAAATATGATATAATAATAAAGTTGGTATGTTTGCCAATTATTAAATAGGTAAAACATCTCTATAAAATAAATTAATTTTTTATTTAAGATTTTATATTAAGGATGTGAGAGAAAAATATATTATTCTTCATTACAAACATAAATCTGAAAATTAGATTTTAAGATTTAATTATCCGTTTTGTAGTTTAGGTGAAGCTATATATCAAAAATATTTATCATAATTTTAAAATTTTCTTTGTTGTAAATAATTATGATTTTTGTTATCTTAAAAAAATCAAAAAAAAAATAAAATTTTTTAAAATTTTACAAAATAATAAACAGTAAATAATTTTTTTTAATTGATAAAAAAATATAAATAAACACTAAATAAAAAATTAAAATTTATAAAAAATAAATAAATAGTAAATGAAAAAAATCAAAAATCAAGAGCTACTATTTAGGTTACTTTTGTCTGAATAGTAAATACAAAAAATTAAAATTAAAAATTTTAAAAATTAAAAAAACTTAAACTTTAAATAAATTAATAAAATTTGAAATTTGAATTTAAAATTATATATTAAAAATTTAAAATTAAAATTTAAAGAAAAATTAAAATTTAATTTATTTAATTATTTTCTTTTCTAAAAAAATAATTAACTATAAAATTTAGAAAAAAATAATTTTTTTAACTTTTAATTTTCTTTTAATAATTAAATTAAAAAAACTAACTTTTTAATTATATGAATAGTAAAAATATGGGAAATTTTTATCTAAGAGACTAGTTCTTGGTAACGTTTGTGGCAAGTCTTTCTCAGGAACGTTGCTGTGTATAAGAGGATGATTTTAAATGAGATTTTGTTCTATCATTCTTTCATAGGAACATTTTTGGTTAATACTGATTATGTTATTAATAAAAGATTAATTAATTTTTAACTTTTACTTTAATTTTAATTATTAACTTCTCTATATTGTATTAATTTTAGTTTATTCCTTTTTATTTATTATAAAGTATTTATGTACACTAATTTGTAAATATTATATGATATAACATGTATATAAATGTATTTGTATTATTATTGGATAGAGAGTATTATATTATGTACAATTTAATCATATATATTTATTTGTATAAAAATATGTGTATATTATATGATAGATAAAATGTATTATAAATATGTATAGATTAAGTAGGTATAATTATATGTATCAAAATTTGTATAAAAATTGTTTGTAATATATATATATTGTAAAATCTGGATAATTATTTTATTTTATTATTTTTCTTTTATTTATTTTACTAACTTTATTTTTTCTTTCTTTTATTTGTTTATTTTTCTTTTATTATTTGCTTCTGTTTGTTTCTTTTACTTAATTTTTATTTTTAATTTTTAGTAATTATTTTAATACTTAGTGTTATATTAGTTTAAAAAAAACTTTATGAAGCTATCTCAAAAATTTCAAAGTTTTAAATCACAATATGTGATAAGAAAGAGGTAATTGTTTTGTTAGATCTAGGTACAAATGTGTTTTGATGCCTTAGTTATATTACTTGCACCTGGAATGGTTTATCTAAAACCCATAATTATGTCCCTAGTTTTAAGTAAAAACAATTTGAAAATTCATAGGGCATGATTTAAAAAGTATAGGTAGACAAACATGTCCTACCTGTAGGTTTGCTTGACTTAATCATAAGGGAACATTGAGATTACTTAAAATGAAATCCCTCAAGTTAAACTAAGCGCTAGATGGGAGGTAACACATCATTTTTGATAATTTTCTTTTATTTTTTTTTATTTAATTTTTTTTGTTTATTTTAGTTTAATTTCATGTGAATAATTTTAGAATTGTTAAAACTAAAAATATTTGTTGAGATATTAGAAGTTCATAGTGATTTATCTGTGTGAACATTAATCATAAACATTATGGATGTACCTATATTTTTCCAGGAAATATATAACTTTTTTTCTTTTTTTTCTTTATCTTTAATTTACAATTGTTACATTGAGGACAATGTAAGTTCTAGGTTAGGGGTGGTGAAAAGTTATCATGCTTAATTTCAAAAGTTTTAACAATTTCAAAAATATTTATATTCACATTTTAATTTTTAGAAATTTTAGGATTAGTCTTAAAAACTTTCTCACAAAAATTTATCATTTCTTTAAATAAAACTTAAGTATATAGTTAAGTCTTTTGTACTGTCAGGTTAATTTTTGAAAACATATTATGGATTATATGGTAATTAATTAGTCTTTTTCGTAAGTAGTATTTCATGATAAAGTGTGAAAATTATAATGAACCCAAAATCAATGTTTAGGAATCAAATAGTAGAGACTATCCTTGTGAGATATAATTTGAGCCTAATTTTCTTTATTCTGAGTGAAATATATTTTTTCTACTCTAAACACATTTCCTATTTCTTCAAAATTTTATATGATCTCTACAGATATTAGCATTGAATGTTATTATTTCCACATCTAGTAAAGTGTCATATGTTGTTTTTATTGCTTAGATTTAATGACTTAAGTAGAAATTGATAGTATATGCCCTTTATCTCATTCATGTATGAATTTTATCAAAATGAGATATATGGGGTTACCTAAACCAAAATTAAACAAAAAAAAAAATATTTAGCCACTCACCTTATCATACAAAAAAGGTACAAATTGTACATGGATCCACTCTCTAAAAAAATATGTTGAAAAATCTCTTAGAAAGAGAGAGAGAGGGGGAGAGAGAGTGGGAGAAATGAATAATATAATCTACATATTATGACCCACATAGCCTACAAAATTGTGAAAAAAACTAATTACAAAAGAATGTTATGGGAAGTAAATACCTAAAAAGTCATTGCACTTTCTTCATTCTATAAGGCATATATATTGAAATTTTTATTTAATGATTCTGATTGAGGCATGAAAATAATTTTGTGATTTCTTTACGAAATCCTAAACATTCAATTCCTTTCATGAGATCAAAATTATGCACTATTTTGAGCCTTTCTTCTACTATAAGCATGTGAACTTATTAGTTCATTTCTAAACATAAATTCTATTCAGATACGCCTTAGTATGAGTGTTTGAACCCATATGATTCAATTTCTTTGAGAGTATTTATTTGTAAGGATATAATCGAAGCGAATTCAAATTTCTAACACTGAAATTGAGTAAATTTAAATTGGTACATTTTTTATATGAAATATGAAAATGAGTTTTAACTAATTATTATAATAAATCATGAATGTTTAGGAAGTTGAAATAATCTTTGCTTAAAATTTTAATTATGAAATTTAAAAGAGATTATAAACATGAGATATTTTTTATTTCATTTCTTTATTTTATTTTAGTCTTTTTACTTTATTTTAAATTTTAGTTAACTTCTTATTTTTTTCATTTTTTTGTTAATGTTTGTGGGTATTATTACTGAAAACCATCATGATACTTAAACTCGTCCATTAGGGCAACCTAAGGGTTTAATGACATGTTTCATATGCTAAATGCAACCGTATCAATCCACGAAAGTGATTTAGGATAGTTTCATTTTTAGTTTTTCTCGCTTCACTTGCTAAGGGACTAGTAAGAAGTTGGTTAGTGTTTCGATGAGTTCTTAAAAAACACTGAAATTACAATGATTTAATGTACTTTAATTTATTAAATATATTTATATTTATATGAATTTATCATATTTTAGTAAAAAAAATTATTTTGGGAATCATAGGTATTTTTATTGTTTTTCAAGTATTTTTGTTCAAAAATAACTTAAAGACTCGAAGAAAAATATTGGAGGCAATAATTCCCAAATATGTTGAGAAAAATTCAAAACAAAAAAGGGTCAAAATTGTTAAAAATGCTGAGTCTTGCGAGGGCCAACACAATCCCATGCATGCGCACATGCCCAACACACACTCAACACATGCCGGCACATAGCCAGCACACACCCACACATAGTGAGCATATACCCACACTTAGCCCCGCACGCGCCAACATATGCCTGTGTCGAGTCCAATGCACGCTAGCAACAGAATTAGCATCAAAGTTCTGTAAGGATTTTGTTGAGGTATAATTTTAAAATGAATTCTTTACAGTTATTTTTTTATGTTTTATTCTTATATGTTATGTTTAATTTATCTGTGATTAAATTAACATAGCTGACTATATGTAAATATGATATAATAATAACGTTGTTATGCTTGCAAAATATTTAATAGGTAAAACATCTCTATAAAATAAATTGATTTTTTTATTCAAGATTTTATATTAAGGATGTTAGAGAGAAATATATTAATTTTCATTACAAACTTAAATATATTATTTTTTTTAAGGGTTAATTACTCGGTCTAATTTAGAGTAGTGCTTTTTTATTTGTTGGAAAAGTTGCCCGGTAGTTAGAATAGCTCTATTTCAAAAGTTTTTATAAGAACTATTATTCAAAAATGTATTGATAACATATTTTTAATAATGGTTTTAAAATTTGAAAGTTAGTACTCGGATAATTAAATTCTTAGGTTTAATTTGGACATCTTGAATAAAGTTTAAAATGTCTAACCCTACAAATGGTGAAATTTAAATGGTTCATTTTTCAATCTCTTATAAAAAGAATTAATTTAATTAACCAACTTAATTATCGATCCCACCCATAGGTGTTAATTGATTTATTTAATTAATAAAGAATATTTAATCCCACCAAAGTTATTATTCATATAAAAAAGAGAGAATCGATAAATATCAATTTATATATTTAATAACCTAAATAATATTAGCAAGAATAATTAACTTAATTATTATATGTATAAATACTCCACTGTTATGAATGATAAAAATTTACATTATTTTTTATTGAATCTATATTTATGTTTATGTTTTTTATTTCATTAGGTTAGGAAACAAAAATCAAAATATTGTGACAAGATGTTTAGGATTTAATTTTTTTTTAAGTTTGAATAATAAATTAAAAATCACATATATCCTTCCTTAGATCGACCATACGAGTATACTTGTCATTTTCTATAAAATGATTCATGAACTTGCGAGATTTTTACAAATATAAAACCAAAGTATCTGCAAGATCTATATTTCTAACATGATGGTGGTTTTATATCTTCATCACTAGGGCCTATGTTATATTTTTGAGTCTATAAATACCTACATAAGGTGTTAATTGAAACCAAATTTGAATATAACTTTTTTGAGAGTATTTCCTCTTTAGGTTTTTGGGGAATTTATCAAAACTTTTCAAGAGCAATCTTGTGGCATTTATCCTAGACTTATCACTTATATCCCCCTATGTTCTTAAGTGTTGCATCTAAAACACTATTCTTTGATACTAAGGTTCCTATCTTGTTATAGATAGCGGGTCATAGTCCTCATCTTCTTTGTCTTTACAATCTAATTTAGAAATCTCTAAGTAAAGATATCAACATTGATCTTTGGGTCTCACTTTTTTAGGTGAACTTCATATCATTTGGTATCATAACAAGGCTCTAAATAAGGTCAATCTCTCGCTTTATTTTTTGTTTTTTGTTGTTAATTTTATATCCTTTATATATATGTATATATTTTTAGATGCTCTTATTATGTCCTTGACAAAAAAAGAGAAGAAAAGAAAAGCAAAAGCAATTTGGTGCTATAAATTGAAAAAAGAAAAAGAAAAATATCTACTTGTTTTGTTTTTAAAGTTGTAAACATGTTTTATACTAGATGTTATGTCAATGGTAAAGTAGGTAGCATCAAAATTAATGAGCTCCATAGAGATACGTTTGCTAGCACTCTCATGATGGAAAAATTAAATTTGACACTTTGCAACATCCAAGTCCATATAGGCTACCATGGATGAATGAATGTGGGCAAGTAAAGATAGACAAACAAGTGTGGGTGACCTTTACAATATGGAGGTATTAAGATGGGGTTATGTGTGATGTAGTTCCAATAGAAAAAATTGTTATTATTTTAGGGAGACTATGGCAGTGATACTCATGATGAATATACGAATAGATACTCCTTTGTTGTTAATAACAAACAAACTATTCTTATGCCACTTACCCTAAAACAAGTACATGAATATCAAATACAATTAAATAAAAGAGTGAATGAGTGTAAAAAAGATAGAGTTGAAAAAAAGGGAAAATTAAGAAAAAAATAAATCAAGTTACAATGATAACTTGAGAAAAATATTAGGAGGGAGTTGAAAAGAGAAATTGAATTACAAAAAATGTGAATATATAAAATAGATTCAATTACAAGAAGAAAAGTGCTTTTAAAGAAGATATGTGTGAAGAAAATTATAGTAAAGAAGAGATGAGTGAAGAAAAACATAGTAAAGAAGAGCTGAATAACAATAAGGGTGATTTATAAGAAGAAAAGAATGAGGAAGAAAGTCAAAAAGAAGTGAAGATTGAGGAGAGAGACAAAAAAAATGATGAAGAAAACAAGGAAGCTTCGGCTAGTGATAAAATGTATTCTTTCTCTAGTGTTATTCCTCTTGTGCTAAACTTTAGGAGTTACACAAAAAGTTGATTTTATTGGTATTGAGTAACAAATTGATTTCATAAACAATAAACATCAACTTCATGCTATAACCAATCTAGAAAACCTAAATAGAGCATGAGATTAATGAGCCATGTGTTTGAATCATCATCCCTAATGCACACTATTTACAACATTATGGTGAAGATTTGAGGATAAATATTTTTGAGGAAATGGAGATTGATGAGAATAAAGGAGCATCAATAGATCCATGGAAAATTCCAATTGGGTTAATTAATCAAGAATCACTCAATGGGCCATGGAGCAAATATTGGATTATTTACAAGCTACTTGGGCTGCTTAGACATGAAGCTGTAAAATGAATTACCAAATAAAATTATAATTCAAAAAGTTTAATTGATCAACTATCAATTATTTGTCATATCTTTTATATCTAATATTCAACTGAGGGCAAGGTTTTTTCTAGTATTAGAACTTTTAGTTTTGTATTGACTCAGTACTATAACTTTTTTTTTATTTCAACATACAATTAAAACTATGTAATTTTTTTCATTTTAGTATTTTTTAGTTTAGGCATCCAAAATAATAGAAAAATTAGACATATGTTAGTCACGTGTTCATGTTAGGGATATTTTATTAATTAACATATAATTTGAAAAAAAAATTTAAAAAAAGAAGTAGCAAGGTATGAAGATGCAAAGGTGAGAAGGATGAGACCATGCTTAAGCACAAATACCATAATACCTTTTCACCTTGTCTTTCCATTGCACTAAATAGTAACCACTACCACACCTCTCCAATACCCAGCCTTGGCCTAGAGCAACAAAACAATGCAGCAAAATTGTGTGATACCTATTACCTCGCTTGTTGAAGACAACATAATCAACCAATCCATTTCTTGCCACCACAAAATTTCGATCACCATTTTATTCCAATTCCATTATAATCTAGATTTTCAACCCTATATTCTTCAAGTGATTTTTTCTAGCGTGATTTCCTTGCTATCTATTTATTTTTTTTATTTTTTACATTTTATGTGAAAATTAGAAAAATACCAATAAAATTGTCACATGATTAGCACATATTTGATTTTTTTGTTATTTTGGATACCTAAACTAATAGAATACCAACATGAAATATAATTATGTAGGTTTAGTAGTAAGTTGAACCAAAAAATATTTAGTACTAAGTTGACACAAAACTAATAGTGTTAGAACTAAATAAAATGTTTCCAATGAAGGTGAAACAAAATGCATTACAATGTCTACTTAATGGAACTAAAATATTCTCAGAGATACATTTTTTGTAATTCAAACATGTAAGTCTCATTGTACTCTTGTCTATGTGTTGGCTTTATGTGTGCAAAACATGGTGTTTGTTTTATTTTACTTAGTATTTTGTCATCCTCTATGCAAGATTGGTTATTGCAGATGGGTAATACACACACATAGTTAGTAACACTTTGTATGCAAACATGTTTACACATACCACGGGATTGGTTTAAATAGTGTGCATGCTAAGTGGAGTTCATGCTCGCTCACCGACATTATAATCTATGTTTTTGGTTCTTTTCTAGTGCAGGTATTTATGGAAAGTACATGAAAAGTTTTGTAATAAAAAACATGTGACTTTTTGGCACCTCATCACCCCTCTTGGCGAGTTGACCAATGAGGTGGAAAATTTGAGTTCTATATTCTTCTTATTTGGTATCCAAAAAATATAGGAAGTTCTATTAAATTTAAATCTCTTTTTTTTCTCGATCACTAATACCTCGAGTGTTATTTGGTATTAGTAATTTGTGATTGTGTGAATAAAATGGTGCTTATGATTGGTGAGTACTAAATAAGGTGTTTGTGAGTGGGTTGTATTTGAGCCATTTTTTGGCTTGTATTTTCCCTTGTACACCATTTTCTTATGTAAAGAGCATGTGTGGTTATAAGTTATGTGTCAACTAGTGGTTGCATTAGTATAAAATTTTGTTATTAATTTTACACATGATGGGTACTTAGCTTTTATTGCAGGTTGTTTTGTTTTGTATTGAATTGAAAATTTTGATTTGTACTTCCAATGTGCTAATTGCTCAATTCACATTCTGAGGCCTACTTGGTCAAATTGACATAGAGTTCACGGAAAGATTCCAGAGGTTATTGTTTCCAACCCTCATCTAGGTCCCAGTTACGTATTTGAGTTGGAAGAACAATTACATGAAGGTCAATTATTCTTATGTACTTCATTTGGTATGAGATAATGTTACCCCTATTTAGGCTTAACCACCTAGGTGCTTGATTCTAGAGTTCTATCTACACATGTACACATATAGCTTGTATGTTTATGCCTTTTGTCTCCATTAGAGTGGGATGTTTTTGTTTTAATATTGTTATTTAATTGAACCTTTGTTGTTTACATATTCCCTACCATTTTATTCATTCGCATTTCTTTCTCTCTCTTCCCCTCTATCTTGTATAATATGTTAATTATTCTATTTACTACTATGCCTAACTGTATGATCCTTTACTAGTATTCTTCCTGACTAGTTGCTTTGACATGCTTTCTTTGTGTGTTTTCCTTGGGTATAACTTTCTATTTTTGTAGTTGTTTGCATGAGCATCATGCCACATGTTTTCGTCATATAATGTCAAAAGTTTAGGATTTTATTTCTGCAATCTTGTCATTCATATGCCATATCATATAGAATGCATCTCACATGTTTTACTCAATTTTTCTTTCTTGTACCTAGTATGTTATGTGTTGGTTTTCCATTAGTCTCCTTCTGGTTTTTATCATCTTTTGCATGTTCTTCATTCTCTTATGCTTTAGATGTATTTTTGGAGAAAATTAAGGTGTTTCTATAAGCTTGTTTACATGAGTCTTTCTTTATACTGTGCTTGTTTAAGTTTGTCTTGTGCATCTATATGTCATATAGATTACTTACTTGTCTTTAGGACTTATGACTCATATGCATTTTTGTGACTAGATTTATGTGTTTAGTTGGGATTCTTAGTGTTTGGAGTGTTAACCTTGTCTAAGCATGTCTCTTGTTTCTATGTTGGAATCTAAACCTTTCTCATATGCTTAGATGTTTTTGTAACATCCCTTGTTTCTCCTCTTTTGAGAGTGCTACCTATGTTGCTCACTTGTTAGTCAATTGTTTTCCGTCTCTTGATTAGCGATGATGTGAGTGTTTCCAATTATCTCTTCTGTGGAAACTATATATAGTTTGTTGACTTTTCCCTCTCTAGAGGAAATATTGTATGGTTTGTATTAATGATATCTCTTGACGCACATCTTTGTCTTTTTTGGTCTATGATCTCTTTTGAGGCTATCTTTTTTCATCTCACTTGTTTACTGTTGTGATATTTGTCTATTACATTAAAATTATATTTATCTTACTTAATACTATAAAAATAATAAAACAATATATTTTTCTATGGTCCTTTGGCATTCTCCTTCTCTCTTTCTCTTTCTTCCCAAGATTGCTCCAGATGTTCTTATGTTCACCTTTCTTACTATAAGTATAATATATTTTTCTATGGTCCTTTGACTTGAATTTAAATTTGATTTTTATGACATGTGTTTTCATTGAGCATTTGTATGGCTAAATTTTTGTGTTGAATTTGAAAAGAACTTTTTCTAATACATATGTCATAACTTTGTGAATTTGTAGGGATATTGTGAGACGTTTGTGTGGATTTTAGCCATACAAGTACTTGTTGCCTTGCCACCATTACACTCTTAATCTCATTCTTTTAGCAAATGCACTCATTCTTTTATTTTCCTCTTCTTACTCACTTTTCTCTCTCTTTTGCTCAATTTTCTCTTCTTTTCGCTGGCTTTTATCTCTTTTGTGCTCACTTTTCTCTCTTTTGTGATTTTCCTCTTGCTCACACTTTTGTTTTTCTCTCAACTTGTACTATTTTACTATCCTAATCTAGTCTTCATAAGCTTGCAAAGGTTTAAGAGGGGCTAATACAACTTTTTGGTTGTTCATTTCAAAAGAGTACCAATTTTTATACCAATCATGCATCACCCTCCTATCAAATTGCCATGGTTGCCCAAGCAAAATATGAGCAGCATACATTGGTGCCACATTACAAAGAACCTCATCCTCATACTTTCCAATTGAAAAAGGAACCCAAAATTGTTTCTTGACATTCATTTCTACACAATCATTTAGCCATGGTAGTTTGTATGGTTTGGGATGTTTTTGCTACTTCAAATTCAAATTTTCTACCAACAAAATACTAGCTACATTAGTGAAGCTCCCACTATCAATAATAACCCTACATACCTTATCCTTCACATCGAATCTTAAGTGAAAAATATGCTCATGTTGCTCCTCATCTCCTTCACTCTTAGGTTGTATATTGAGGGCTTTCCTTGTGACAAGTAATTCCCCATGCACAGATTCTTCTAATTCTACATCAGAACAATCCTCCAATGGTGGCATTTCATTGTCACTTGAACTAGCACTCTCGATTTCTCTATTATCACGTACAACAATAATCATTTTATTTGGGCATTCAGAAGTAATATGTCTGAGTCCTTGGAACCTAACAAAATTAATATCATATGGCTTAGTAGGAGTTTTTGTTTCAGGTTTACCTTTAGGAACAACAACTGAATTTTTTGACTTCGCTTTACCTTTTGTTTTAAAGGCAGCTTTGTTGTCCTTCCAAGTTTATTTCCACAAAGAACTAGAGGACAAACTAGATTTGAACCTTTTGTACTTGATTTGCTCCTCCACTTTAATGGATTTGTACAGTAGTTCTTCCATTTTTACAATATTACAATTCAACCACATCAGCAATTTCCCTGTTTAACTGGGCAATGAATTTGGCCATTGTCGCTTCTCTATCTTCCTCTATGTTTGCTCTAATCATGGCGACTTTCATCTCCTTATAATAATATTCTACACCCATGGAAACTTGGACCAACCGTTGCAACTTTCTATATAGATCCCTATAGTAATGGATAGGTATGAACCTCTTACGCATCACCAATTTTATCTCTTCCCATGACCGAATAGGTCTCTCACCATTTCTTTGCCTATTGATGATCCCACCATATACCATTATAATTTTTAAATTCTATGGCTGCTAGCTTTACTTTCTTCTCCTCGGAGTAATTATGACAATTAAACACATGCTCAACCTTTCTTTCCCACTCCAAGTATAGCTCAGGATCGTTATTTTCTTGAAATGGCAGAATTTTCATCTTTATACTTCTTATATTGCTATCTTCTTTGTAGTTAGTCTTTTTGTCCCATTTATAACTAGTTCTCTCTTCCACATTGGAATCGGCTTCTTCTTCATCTAACTGTAACCTCTTAAATTGGTCATGAATAGATTTGATGAAGAATTTCAAGTCAACCTCTTATGGTTCTCCTCCTTCCTTATTCATGTTATCAACTTGTAAAATAAAATGAGATAATCCATGCACACCCTCACATCTTTGTTCTCAAATAAGATTGTTAATACTCTCTTTTTTACACTATTTTCACTTTTTTTACGACCCAAAGCTTAAGCTAACCTCCTTTGTGTTCTTAACAAAATCAAAGAATCCAATTAATCTCAAGAAGTAACCTTTTTATGAGTAACAATCTAAAAATTCAGAATTTTGAAAGAACTTACTCGAAAAGTATGACAAAAGGAAAGTCCAAAGAGGACTCTAAGGAAAGACTATTGAACAAAGTGGACTTTATAGAAAGATTCATGACCAAAGAGGACTTTAAAGAAAGATTCATGACCAATGAGGACTCTAAAGAAAGAATTTTAAACAAGGTTGACTCTATAGAAAGACTCTTGATCAATGGGGACTCTAAAGAAAGACTCTTGACCAAAGAGGACTCTAAAGAAGGACTCTTGACCAAGGAGAACTCTAAACAAAGACTTTTAAGCAACAACAACAAAATAAATGAAAACCAATTTCAAGAAAACTCAACAAGAAAAAAAAAAGAATTTGATTCTTGAACAATCAACTACTATGTTCTTCTTTTCTTCTTCTTTTTTTTCTTTTTTTTTCTTTCTTTTTACTGTTGCTACTACTGTTGTGAATGCAAAATTCACAAAAAAATAAATTTGCAACCTTAATAAGCAAGAACTAAAAATAATGCAAAAGACTATAACAAATCTTTATCCCCTTGGTAAGTGGTCTAAATGACGAAATTTGGGGTCAAAAATGGTATAGAACATAGGAGAATAAGCAATTTGGGTGATTTGTCATACAAGAATGCAAAACAAAAATCAAGACCGTAGAAAACAATCAAAAGACGAATTTTAAAAAAAAAAATATAGATGGAGATAGATAACTTGTTTTCAGCAACCAAGGCTCTCATACCAATCGATGTGGACCCTTTAGGAAAACAACCTAGGAACCCACAAAATCAAAGGGATATAAATTATTGATTTTCTAAGAACGTGTTAAATATGATCATATTAGTACCTTAAGGAAACAAAGCCCTTAAAACCCAAACCTAGAGATGCCAGAAAGAATGATCACTCTGTTGGATAAGTCGGATTCAAGTATTCAATCAAGAACACAAGTATTCAATCAAGAACACAAGACGGAAAAACAATAAGCTTTCTAATTTTTTTTCATTAATGAATATTCGTTCTTGCCTCCATTACATGGCTCTTCTTCTATATAAGTAAGAAACCCAAAAAGAAAAAAACCTAGATGGAATGGGCCTATTTAGATGTGGATTGGCCTAAGTAAACCTTAAAAAATAAAAGACTAAAATACTTAAAATAACAAACCCGTAATTCACTAAAATAAAAATTATTAAACATAAAAGGCCAACAATTAATTAAAAAAATTGTTTCCTAAAGTAACCATTGCACCAACTTGATCTTCCAAATCTATCCCTAGTCATTGGACCTCCAATTCCTTACAAAGGATCTTGAGAATATTTGGAAACATCAACTTGATTGGCATCTTGATCTCCGTTACAAACTTAGTCTCAAATTTCATTGTTTTGGACCCAACGTCATTATTTTTTTTTCTTTTTATCATTCTTTTTCAACACTTACCCATTTTTGTATATATATATATTTTTTTCATTTTAGCTTCTCCTTATTTTCTAAATCTTGTAATATTTATTTTAATTTTTTTTTCTTTTATAGGGGTACACATTGTAGCTGGGTTATTTGTGTGTTGGGCTATTGAACATTTATAGCACAATTGGCACTCTTAAGTCCTATTTACCAATATCATAAAATTTATTCTCTTTTTGTGGAACTCCACTTGTTCTTGATCTATATGGTATGATCAATGCATTTGGTTCAAAGGATAAGGAGTGAGTACAAACAATTGGCTCATGTAGGACAATAATATTATATGTATGAAAATTTCGCCAAAAACGTTAATCCTATTACCTTAATCATTTGTCAAGAAATATATTTTGCTTTTCCCTTGATAAACTTAATGAAATTTTTTAGGTACCTCATCTCAATTTTTTAAATCATAGTGAAATTATAAGGGATTCACAACATTTTTCATAAGTTTAAGCACATAAAATTTTCCCATCACAAGCGTAGCCATTGTACATGCAAGTTTTGAGCCAAATTATCATAAAGTTTCCTTCACCTAGGAAATGTTAAACTTTTACCAACATCTATCATTATTTTCAACCTAGCATTGTTTTAGCTAATTTTATCATAGATGCTAGAAAATAAAGAGAGTTTGATTTTTTCCATGCTAGTCTATTGCTCCTACTCACTACTATAAAAAGGGATATTTAAGTCGTTTTGTAAAGTCGGTTTTTGGAAAAACCTGACTTATAATGAATTTAAAGTTGGTTCGGTGTAGTTCTATATAAATTTCTGGTTTAGACCTCGACCAAACTTATATATCGATCGAGTGCATATTGCAACTATTTGAATATCAAATTATCGATTTACGTATAATTCAAGTGTGGACAAAGTGAGTCCTCAATCTATTTATTTTTCTTTCATTTATATAGAACATATATAATTATATTTATATTATCTACTTATTTATATATATATATTTTATATAGGGCCTGCTATTATCGACTTCAACATAATCACTCATCACATTTAGTAATGTTCTATGATTCTTCATATGTCAATCAATATCAAGAGAAGGATGTTAGCATGAGAGCTAAACAATTATGTGATAGAGCATTAACGCTTAACAGAAATCAAAAGTTGACAATCCCTTGGCCACTAAGGTTTGAACAAGGCCAAGATCATTGGATGTTGGTAATCATTGATCTGTTCAATAATCATGCTTGGTACTATGACTCAACTTACATAGAACTGAGTAAAGATACAAAAGCAGTTGTTGAAATGTAATAGTTATAGCTAGATATTAGTTTCTTCTATTATTTTTTGTAATATTTAATAAAAACTAACCATTTTAAACCTTGATGGGGCATGGAAGTTGTGGAACAAGTTTAGGGGCATTGCCCTTAAAAAATCTCATAAGCTTATATGGACAAAAGTTATGGTATGTACAAACGAATATTAATAATTTTATTAATTTTACAATTGAATAATAAAGATGTTCGAATATGGAAAATCATGTATACTTGTTTTTTGTAGGTTCCACAACAAAATAATGGAGTCATGTGTGGTTATTATGTCATGAAGTTTATGAGTGAAATCATTACAAATATCAAAATTCCAATTGATGATGTGGTAATATCTTTTACCCATATACAGAAAAGTTTTTAACATATTTGAGTTACTTTTTGTAAATACATGAAATTACATTCTTATTTTGATTTTAAATACATGTAGTTCTTTGGTTGGAACAAGACGGGCTACGACCAACAAATTTTTGATGATTTACGAGAGGAATGTGCAGAACACATGGTTCAAATTATATCATCATAAGAAGAATCAGGAGAAGATTCTGATGATCTTGAATAGCATATGACAACATAATTGTAATTTTTTTAATGATTTAATTTCTCTATTCTTGTGTCTGAAGTCCCTTGTTTGATAGATGGTTATGTGCTCATGTATTTACGGGAATGTATTTTTTTATGGACCTTTTTTTGGCCCAAACTTCATCTCATCTCTCTTGCCTATTTTCCTTATGACAACATCATGGTAGCACTTTATTAATCAATTGTCTATAAATATGAAGTTATTTGGAATCTCTGTTGGTATTTTTAATGCTATAATAAGCTCTAAATATGAAATCAAGTGTAACAAATCAGAGTTACACTTGATTTCATATTTAGAGCTCATTATAGCATTAGAAATACCAGTAGAGATTCCAGATAAATTAATATTTATAGACAATTGATTAATAAAGTGCTAATCTGAGTTCGAAGGGTTATATCACTCCGATGTCACTGTGATAATCTCTTTTTGATGATAATATTTATAATGATTTAATTTCTTCATTTGTATGTCTCTAAATTTTAGATTGCTTGTTTGATGGATGTTTACATGCTCATGTATATAGGGGAATGAATTGTTATATGGATCAACTATTTTTGTCCAATTTCCTTGTCACAATGCTGCTGATTCTAGGCCAACCAAGCTTGCTCGCACAATCGAATTACAATTTGATGACATTATTTTATTTGTAATTTAAGTTAACTATATGTATTGTATATACATTATTTGTTTTGTAATAAATTTAATTATCAAGTAATTAATTATATTTAAATTTTTAATTATTTGTATTATTATTTATATTTTATTTTTTTATGCTATATATATATATATATATATATATGAATACAGGGTGAAGTGAAAAATGAGAATAAAAATAAAAAAAATCATAAAATGTAAAGTCGGTTCATCGTGTGAACCGACTTTACATTTTAAGTCACTCAATTTAAAGTCGGTTGAGCAAATCGACTTTAAATTTGTTTAAAGTCGGTTTTTAATCAACTTTAAAGCCCATTTTTATAGTAGTGACTATGCTAAAAAAAGAAATAAATAAAGACTAAAAATGATCAAAGTTGATAAAAATGTGCTACCTAGAGCATACTAATTTCAAATTATATTAAATTAATAAACAATAAATAGATAGAGATAAGTTAACACACCCCCACACCTAATTTTTACATTCTCCTCAAAGTAAGTACAATGCATATATATAATGTAGAAATAAGTAAAAAGGAGTTTAAAACTAATCTGGTAGGTTACCTCCCATAAAGTGATTGGTTTAATGTCACTACCCCGACCATGGTTTAGTTGTCTATGTTGGTTGGTTCATGAAATTGCATCTCCTATATGTTATCCCTACACAATGTCTTATAACAGAGCTTCAATCCATACCCATTGACCAAAATTCCTTTCCAATTTTATCACTATGCATTTCTACTACACCATGAGCAAACATTTTGTTAATACTAAAAAGGACTATCCAATGAGAATGAAGATTACCTAGAAAGCACAAATTTTGCATATTTTTAAATAACTTGGAAGTGTAAGAATTACTTATAGAAAGTGATAAGTATACTTTTAAGGTCGGTGTAAAGAGAAATCATGTGGTTTTTAAATAATTCAACAAATTTTTAAAGATGAAAATAAAAACCTAAACATCTTGTCACGATTATTTGGTGTGGTAAATTTTAAACTAGCGACATAAAATAAAGAATAGATTCATTAAAAAAATTGGCTAATAAGCATTGACATTCAGTGGAAAATTCATGAGATAAATTAATTAGTTAATCATGTTGGGTCAATATTAATGAAGGTATTAAAGATAGGAATTAAGATTATTGATTCTCTCCTATATATACAAATATAAGTTTTATTAGGTCTAATATTTTTTATTAACATCACTTAATGCCTTTGGTCAAGCCTATTAGTTAATTTTAATTAAATTATGCTTCTATTTTAAGAGATTAATAAACCATTCAATTTTTGGCTTCGGTCGTGCCTAACAATTTGAACTCTTATCAAGGTGTCAAAGTTAGGTTTAGGATTTATGTATTTTAAAACTAACTTTTAGATTTTAAAACTACTATGAAAAATATGTTGTCAATATATTTTTCAATAATAATTCATATAAAAATCTTTGAAATAGAGTTCTCTAAATTAAAGATCCAAATAATCAAATCTAAAATCAAAGAGTTGACTCTAGATCAGATTTAGATAGTTAAATCTTAAATTTAACTATCTTTTATTATGAAAAATACTTCGTCAATATATTTTTTTCTTTTAAAAGCTTCATTTAAATCTTGATGAAGAAATAAAAATTATTTCATTTTATAAAAAATTTTACTTATCTTAATGTTTTACAAGCGTAACAATATTACTAATATCCTATAGTATTTTTCATGTACACATGCTTAATTTAATAAATGATCAATAAATTAAAAATAGTGTGTAAAACAACATATGGAGATAATATGAAAAAGAATACATTTAAATTATACCTCAAGTGTAATCTTAGAGAATCTTATTATAGTTTCCAAGAAACCTCCAAACATAATATCCATCATTATTTATTGAATTAAAGGTGATACTAATACATAAACTATGTTCAACTTTTAAATTGAGGGAAGAACTTCAAAACTAAGGAAAGAAAAACTAGAGAGAAACTAAGAAAGTAGATAGAAAAAAGCTGAGAGATGAAAATAATGATTTTTATAATAAAAAAGAGGTCCTTAGAAAATGCTACAAAAGAGAGGAAAAAGTGGTATAGATGGTTGGGCACCGTGGCATACATTATTTCCATGAGATAAGTTTTACACGGTTTGGAACTCGATCCATTACACATGCACCATGACACATTATTTCCATATAGCAACTTGTGTCCCTCTGAACAACTAAAACCCCTATATTTTTGTACACCATTTTTAATGGTTTGGAACATATGCTTTACATACATAAATCTTTTAAGCTTCAATGCTATAATGGAGTTCTATTATGTACTATTCTTCAAATATTTATTAATTAAATCATTTTGAAGCTAAAATACTAGAAAAAACAGGAAAACATACCCGTGATTTCAAAAAAGATAGATTTTATTTAAAATGTATTAAATATATTTAAATACATATCTATTTTATCATTTAAAGTACATAAAATCATGATAAATTATGTTCTTTTAAGCACTTATCACAACCGCTAACCAACTTCTTGCTAGACTCTTAGTAGGGATGGAAACAAACTAAGAAGAAAAACTAGAATAAAATTAAATTATCCGAAATCATTTTCATAGATTGACATGGTTGTATTTAGTGTATGAAATAAGCCTTTAAATCCCTAGGTTTCCCAAGTGGACGAGATTAAGTCTTGTGAAAACTTTTAGATATGATACACACAAACATAAAATTAAAAATGCAAAAATTAAAAATAAATAACCAAAACAAAAAAATATAACATAATTTTAAAACAAAGTGAAAATGAAAAAATAAAAAGAATAACAAAAGTTCTTATGTTTAAAATTTATTTTGAGTTTATAACTAAAAACATTTATAGTATACTATAATAATTAGATTAAAATATTTTTGTATTTAAATAAAAAATGTACTAATATTAAATTTTCCCAATTGATTTTGATTCTAACCTCATAAGATATAATCTCAATAACATTGATTCTATTAGCTCAAGCACTCATTCAAAGGTATACGCAAATAGAGTTTATGTAAAGAAATGATGTAATAAGTCCACACATGCCTAAAAAAAGGTGCAAAGTATTATATAATATTGATCTCGTGAAAAAAAAAGGATTTTATAAAGAAATCAAATAAAATTCTCATACATCAATCAAATTCATCAACTAAAAATTTCAAGTAATATGCCTTTTACGGATCAAGAAAACTCAATAACTTCTTGGAGATTTATTTCCTATCTTTTCTTTTGTATTTAACAATTTCTTACAACTTTTGTAGGATATCTGTGGATTATAGTATGTAGTTTATAATAATCTTTTTATCTCTTTTCTTATTTCTCTCTCTCTCTCTCTCTCTCTCTCTTCTAGAGATATTATGTTTTTTAGAGAGGACCCATGTATAGGTTTTATATATTTTTATGATATTTCGAGTGGCTAATTTTTTGCATTCTATTTTGTATTGTCATAGGTATCCTCATATATGTCTCTTTTTTAAAAGTCATGCATGAACGAAGGAGGACATATATTTTCAATTTATACTTAAATCATTCAATTTAAGCAATAAAAATAAATATATGACCCATTACTAGATGTAAAAATCCTTGCATTTAATGCAAATACCTATAAAGATCATCAAAACAATTTGAATTGATAAGAAAAGTATTTAAAAAAGTAGAAAATATTCTCACTTAGAATGGGAAAACAATGGCTTAAAATATTTTCACAAGATAGTCTCCCCTATTTGATTCCTAAACACCGATTTTGGATTTATTACAATTTCAACATTTTATCATGAAATAAAAAATTATGTCAAAAACTAATTAATTATCACATTACTTCATATTACTCCATCATATTTTCAAGAACTTAATCTCACAATGCAAAGACTTTATCATTTACTATAATTTTATTAAAAGAGATGATAATTTTGCAAGAATAATTTTAAGAATAAATGAAAATTCCTAAAACCAATAAAAATAATTAAAAGCACACCAAGATAAAAGAAGGTAAAAATTTGAAAATATATTAAATAAAATGTTTAAATTAACTTAATTTTATGTAATTTTTCTCATCCTTAACCTAGAACTTAAGTTGCCCTCAATATAACAATTGTAAATTAAAGAGAAAGAGTAAAGAATAGAAAAGTTACCCATTACCTGAACCAGCTCAAGAATTGGTGTGGAATTGTAGATGCATCCATTAATCCGAACATTTAAATTTACACAGTTAGAATACTTTGTAAAACATTAAGAATTATAAATAATATTTGATTGAATGGAAAAAAATAATTAAAATAAAAGAAAAGCATATATAGAACAAACAATTAAAATTAAAGAAATAATATTTCCTAAAAATGACGGGTTACCTCCTATCAATTTCCTATATTTACATCTTAACAAGATGCATCATCATTATGGTAGTAAGGATTACATATCCATATACAGTCAGTCTTTTGTATTTTTTTTCTTTCTAAATGAGGCTTCACACGATTTCCATTTACTTTGAATGTTCTTTAAGTCTTAGGATCCACCAATTATGCTGCTCCATGTAGAAAATCTTGGGTAATTATGAATGGTCCACTCCACTTTGAATGTAATTTTCATGGAAATAATCTCATATGAGAGTTAAATAAAAGAACTTCCATTATAGGAAGAAAATTCTTATGAACTATCCTTTTGTTATGATAGCGCTTAGTACATTATTTGAACAACTTTGCATTTTCATAGGCTTCATCTCTAATTTATTAAAGCTCACTGAGTTGGAGCAACCATTTTTCTTTTGCTTTATCCATATCCATAGTTAAGTCTTTAATTGACCAATAAGCTTTGTGTCCAAGTTCAACAAGAATGTGGCACACTTTTTCAAAGTTTAATTGGTAATGGCTCATTCCAATAGGTGTTGTTTATGTTGTGTGTTAAGCCCGTAATGCATCATTTAACTTGATTGCCCAATCCTTCCTTGGAGGACACACAATGCATCCAAGAACCCCTTTGATTTTCCAATTACTCATTCATACTTGATAGAAAGTTTGTGAATGAAATGAAGTAGCTACTCTGTGTGTAATGTTATACGTTTTCAATAATCCATCAAAACGTTTGCTACAAAAATGGCCCTCTCAATCACTTATTATTACTCTAGGCATCCCAAACCTACTAAATATTGAATCCTTTATGAATTTCACAACAACATTAGCATCATTAGATTGAGTTGTTATTGCTTCTATCCACTTGAACACATAATCAAGAGCAACCAAAATATATTCATATTTAGAATATGGGGGAAAATGACCCATAAAGTTGATCAATTCCTTATACATCAAATAAGTTGACAACTAAAGTAGATGTCAAAGGCATTTAATCTCATTTTCTTGTATTACTTGTCATCTACATCTATCATAATATGTGCAAAATATATTAGCATCTTTAAATAGATTTGGTTTCGAATACCATAAAGGCCATTTTTTTGGGTCCAAAATGGCCCCCACAATGAAACTCATGAAAAAAGTCTAAGATGCTATTATGTTCTTCTTCAAGCAAACACCTCTAGATGATTTGATCTTTACAAATATTGAATAAATAAGGGACATCCCAAAAGTATTGCCTGTAATAGTGTAACAACATTTTATTTTCTTCAAAAGAATTGTTAGGTCTCAAAATACCAACAGAAAGATAGTTAACTATGTTAGCATACCATGGATTTGGACCTAGTAAAAATAATTGTTCATCGGGAAAATTTTGAACAATTTCTTCTTTACTCTCACCTTCAAGAGAATTGAATTTAGAAATTGATCTAGAGAGATGATCAACTACTATGTTTTCATTGCCTTTCTTATCTTTGATTTGTAGGTCAAATTATTGTAAGAGTAAAACCAACCTCATTAATCTTGGCTTAGCATTAGTTTTACTTAGAAGATATCCTAAAGCAATATGATTAGTATGAACAATTACATTAGAACCTACTAAGTTAGAACTAAATTTATCTAAGGAAAACACAATAGGCAAGAATTCTTTCTCAAATGGTGGAATAATTTATTAGAGCATCATTGAGTGTTTTTCTAACATAATAAATAACATGAAAATTCTTATCTAATCTCTATCCCAAAATTAATATGATTGCATAATTAGAAGCATCGCACATAATTTAAAATGGGAGAGACCAATTAGGTGCCAAAATTAAAGAGGTAGATGCTAATTTATCCTTCAAAGTATTAAAATCTACTAGGTAGTTATCATTAAAATCATTGAAAACATCTTTTGACAATAAGTTTCATAAAGGATGACTTATTTTAGAGAAATCTTTAATAAATTGATTATAAAAACTTGTATGTTCTAGGAAGCTTCTTTTCTCCCTAACAGATGCACGGGTGATAATTTTGCAATCAATTCAACTTTTTCCTTGTCAACTTCAATTCTTTTGTTAGAAATTACATGTC
Organism: Hippophae tibetana; assembly: GCA_037013495.1. Lineage (NCBI taxonomy): Eukaryota > Viridiplantae > Streptophyta > Magnoliopsida > Rosales > Elaeagnaceae > Hippophae > Hippophae tibetana. The sequence continues at coordinate 50,399,597 of CM072804.1, read as the reverse complement.
CTAAAATAATCCCTAATTGTACCATAAAATTACTTTTCTCCCAATTACGTGTCAGGTTGAATTAAATGCATGGTTCTTAAACTAAAGTCAATTTATGCAAACAATCATTAAATAAGGTTCCAAAAATAAAAACAAATCATCCATAAATACATCAATAAATTTTTCCACCATGTTTGAGAAGATTGAGATCATACACTATGAAACATTGCGATGGATTTGCATAACCCAAATGCCATCCTTCTAAAAGTATATGTCCAAAAATGACATGTGAAAGTAGTATTCTCTTGATCTACTGGTGCAATGGGTATTTGATAATAACCTAAAAGGCCATAGAAAAAATAGTATTATTCATGCCTAGCTAGTCTTTCTAGCATCTAATCAATGAATGGAAAAGAAAAGCGATCCTTTTTTATGTATAAATTCAGTTTCCTTAAATGTATACACATTCTATATCTAGTTATACCAGATTTCTTTGGTACCATATGTACCAAATAACCTAGCTACTATCAATAATTGGGTAAATGACTCCTACTTCTAAGAGTTTAAGAATTTCCCTTTTCACCACCTCTTCCATGATTGGATTTAGTCTTCTTTGGGCCTCTCTAATAGGTTTAGCATTGTCCTCAAGGTTGATATTATGCATATACATAGTTAGACTAATGCCTTTTATTTCCTCGATACTCTAACCCAATGTCTTTTTAAATTTCTTAAGAACTTTGATAAGTTCATTTTCTTGGGTTTTGGTCAAAGAGGATGAAATAAGAGCTGGATAAGTTTCCCTTTCTCCCAAAAAACACATACTTAAGATGCTTAGGTAAAATTTTAAATTCTAAGCTAAGTGGAATGACTTCTTCCCCATGTATGGTTCTAGGTAGATCTAAGGGTGTATTAGACTCTCCTATAAGTTTAGCTGTATCTAACAGATCATGGTACCTCTCAGTCTCTTCATCTAAATCCTCTTCTACCTTTTCGACAGTAAGAGCTTTTTCCAATTTTTCCTTCATTCTATCCTATAAGAAAATTTTATGAACAGGTCTATCTATTGAATCAATATTTAAAAATTGATCAATGGAAGAGATAATAGGAAACGTTTGAAGAGTCAAAAAATTTAAAATGGACAATCTCTCCAAAGACTTGCATTGTTAAATTTCCATCTTGAACATCAATTATGTTTTGGGAGTGGCTATAAATGATCTAACAAGAACTATTGTATGTTCTTTGCTCAAGGCTAGGGTTCCTTCATATCTAGAACCACGAAATGAATAGGTATTATAATTTTTTCAACCTGTACACCATTCCCCTTTGTTATTTAATAGATCTATTCGTATTTTGAAGGGACATGATTGTAGGTTTTAAATATCCAAAATCTAGGTGTAAGAAAATATAGTATGTTATCAAATTTATACTAGCACCTAAATCTTTCATTTCTTTAGCTACCTTTCTATCCTCTATAGTGATGTTTATTATAAAGCTTCCTAGATATCTTAACCTTAGAGGTTGTTGGTGTTGAAGCACAGCACTAGAAATTTCCAATACCACTACTTTTTCATGAAGCTCATACGTTCTTTTCTTAATATTCAATTCTTTGAAGAACTTAGCATAGGAGGGCATATTTTAATCACTTCTAATAAAATTATATTAATATTAACTTTAGAAAGAATATAAAAAAGATCAAAGAATTATTTATCTTGTGTGGATTCCTTCACTTAGTGTGGAAATGTTATTGATTATAGGTGTGGTTATGATGTTTAATACATTTTTGGAATGTTAGTTGATTCCCCAATTATTTTCTCAAAAGGTTTATCATTATTAGCAATTGTCTCCCCACTGTGGGAGACTATAATTTCACTTTTTATATTACCTACACTAAATGGTAAATCCTTATAAATTTTAGGTAGAACTTTGTTGACTACCTTACCACTTCATAGGATTATGAAATCCTTTCCTTTTTCTCCTTGGCTATACAACTTTCCTTTTTGTTGTTTTTGTATGCATTCTACTAGTTGCCCAACTCTGACTTCAACACCTTTTTACTGAAGCCTCGACTGAGTTCAACCTTTTATTATTTATTAACTAGTTTTCGCTACTAATTTGAATAAAGGCATTCAAATTATCTTCTTAAGTTGGCTTATTTGGTTGACTTAATGGGTAAGGTTAGTTTTCATATGGCTTTTGTGTTTGGTTGTGGGTTTAGAACCCCTATATTTTTTTGCAACCTTTTCAAGGGTTTGGAATATGTGCAAGCTTTACATACATAGATCTTTTAAGCTTCAATTTTGTAATGGAGTACTTTCAAGTATATTCATCGAGTGTTGATTAATTAAATCATTTTGAAACTAAAATACCTAAAAAAACAAAATATACCAGTTATTCTGAAAAGATAGATTTTATTTAAAAGGTTATAAGACTTTACAAATATATATCTATTTATCATTTAAAGTATATATAATGGCAACATATTAAATGCTTTTAAGCACTCATTTTTTGGGTGAACAATTTCCATATTCTCTTATTTGATTTCTTAGCCACTTAAAAAAGTGGATTCATTTGTTTTGTTTTACAATGGGTCTAGGGATGCATTTGATCTCAAGTTGTATTAATTTCTTTGTTGCATTCAATAGTTTTTTGAGAATTGAGAACTTAGAAAAGTTAGTAAACTAAAATAGAAAATTTAAAATTAAGAAGAAATAATGTAAATATAAAACTAATAATTAGTGGCAAAATTACAAAGTCAATCTCCAACAACGGTAGCAAAAACTTCACAAAATTTAGAACACACAAGTATACATGATCATGTATAAGTGATAACCAATTTTAAGAACTAGATTTGTCATACCCATGAGGACTGATGATAATTTCTACAACTACTTATTACTTTATCAATGAGTTAATTAAATTAGAAAAATGGGTTTTTGAATAGTTTTTGAGAAAAATAACATAATGTAATAAAGTAATTTGTAAAAGGATTATGAGAGATATGTAATTATGGGGCTATCCTTTTAACTAGCCTAAAATTTTATTAAACAAGTCATGAATGCATATTAACTTCTTAAGTTCTAAAATACTTTCATAACTTAAAATCATTCTTGTGTTCTTAAGATCTCCCATCTTTTCTTACAGTGTAAATGATCAAAGGTTTTCCTATTAAACAACCTAAATCATAAAAAACTTGAGCTACTCTTACAAGATTTAATTCATTGTTTACACTAAGATCTAAAAAGAAGATTATAAAATTAGGCAAGATGAGCCATCATTCAACTTTTAGCCACGATATTCAATTCTAATTGTGACAGTAGCCATAAGGTGCCACTTCGAATAAGAATATTAGTGATTACATACTAACATCTTAGATTAGATAAAAACATATTCATACAATACACTAATTGATCACCCTAATTTATAACATCCATATTTTTTACATTTAAACATAGAATTGATCAAATAAAATATCATGAATTGAATTAAAATTTCTCGTACATTAAAGTAATTAAATAATATTTAAAGATTGAAATGATCCATAATCACATTAGAAGTTTATCTAAACATGGATTCTAAATGAATCAATATTATAATAATGAAAAATAAGAAGAGAAGAACTAATAAGTAATGCTTAAGAGATATAGATAATGAAGAAAATAACCCCACTCTCCAATCTCCAATCCTTTGTTGTCAATATATTTCAAAAATTTCCTTAGATATGCTCTTGAAATTTTTTGTTCCTTGTAGAAATTATATGTCGTTGATAAGCTCTTTAGTTACTCAAATTGTGTATTTTTGATCTTGATTTGATTAGGTTTAGATTAGGATTGATCTAATATATATGACTAGAGTTTGATCCGAAAAATAATTAAATTTGCACATTAACTAAATTTTCAATCGCTATCCATTGATGGACTAATTGCATTTCCAACTTGAGAGCACTCATATGAAGCTTGATCGTTTCTTGATCGATCTACCCATATTTGATCAATTGATACCTTTGTCAATCGATTGTTTAACCGTTACTCTTCTTGCTCTTCTCCTTCGATTGATGTCGAGTGAAGCTCAATTTATTGAATGCTTTGTCGCAATTTTCAACCCGATGATTCTCAATCAAGTGTGTCCGTTATTTTAGCCCTTACACTATCTTTCTTTGCTCAATTTGTCCCTTATCACATGAATAACATAAAATAAACACATAAAATATGTATGAAACACTAATTCATTGTATATATATTGGAATTGATGTTTAAATTTTAGGTTTTCTATTATGATTGAAATAAATAAAAGACTTAGCGAATGATGGATAATTCCCTCACCAAGATGATTTATAAATATTAGGGGTACAAGATGTTATACTATCATTTGCAAAATTACTCTCTTTATAGATATAGGATAAATGAAACTCCATGCAATCAAAATTGCATGAGTAGTTAGTCCAAGTAGAGTATGACCTTCATGGAACCAAAAATGGCATAGTGTGGAATATAGTAACAATTTAAATTGATTTTGATTCCATCTAAAGTTTCTTCCACCCAAAGTTGGAAGCATACATAACCATGTGAATAACCACTTCAAGTTCTAACCTAAATGCATATAAGACCCCAAGTAGGACGCATAAACATCTCTTAATAAATGATCTTCAGGTATAAAAAACACTCATACATCTTGATATGCATGTCAATCAAAAGGAAGTGCCATCAGTCTTGAACTTTACCCATCCTGAAGGTGGCACCATCCAAGTAACCTCTACAATCTATGAAGCCCATCGTGGGGAAACTTGTACTCACAGAAGTCTAAGCACCTAAATTTCTTCCATTGTATTTTGCATGTATCTACACCTTGATAGACCACCTCATAAATAACATGTCAAACTATAGCAAATAAAAATTTCAAACTCATCTATATGCTCCCAAGTTGACAATCATTTATGGCTATTAATATCACCTATACAATAGTTGATTTCCATAAATTGTTGAGCTTTAACACTAAGTTACTTACCGATGCAATTTTCCATATATCAAGAATGAAAGATTCAGTATGTGGCCACTTAAAATAGAAGGAGATATATTTTCCTTTGCACAAAATGAATCTAAAAGGGAAGAACAGTTGATAAGGGCTATTTTATATACATTTTTAAATATGAATTCCCTTACCTTTGTATATATTTTACTATTTTAATTAGCTAATCTTATTTATTTTGTATTTCTTGGAGAAATATTGACTTATTAGATTTTTTGGGGTTTTTCATTTTTTATAATTTTTATTTGACAGATGGATATACTTTGCAAGAAAATCCAAATTCCGCACATTTCTTACGCATGTTTTGCATTGCCACATGTCATATAAATATATATATATATATATATATCTTTCCATCTCAAATATAGCCATGTGTTAATTAAATGGATTACTAACAATCTCACCGTTTTACATCCTTCATGCCTTTTATGAGTGAATTTTGTGATCCTAGTTTATCTCCACACATGATTTTCAACATACCAATCATACCCAATGATGAGTGCTCAAAAAGCACTAAAATTAACATGATTTTATGGACATTAATTGATTAAAATATATATATATATATTTATATGTTTTATCATATATTTATATATATTTGTCTTTTTCGGAATCATGGGTATTTTTATTGTTTTTCAGGTATTTTGGCATAAAAACGTAACTTAAAGACTCAAAGAGGAATACTGGAAGCAATACATCACAAATATATTAATAAATAAATGGGGAAAGGTCACCAAATATGGAAAAATTGGACAAAATGGGTCAAAACTATCAAAAATGAGAAAATCGCGCCGCCCAGCAGCACGCCCCATGTCCGCACGCATCAATGCGCGCCTTGCTCCAAATCCGTGCACGCCCCAGCGCGTTGTTACTGTTCACACGCGCTCCCCCACACACCTATGCGTGCCCAGCTGCCCTCTGTGCACGCCAATGCCCATTTCGCCCCATTTTTGCGCGCATCCGCCCCCATGATGTCATGCTGACGTCATCAATGACCTCAGCAATTGTACTCCGCGTTTTCACATTTTTTTACCATTTTTTCACTCACTTTTTCTCTCCATCCTCACCTCCTTCACTTCTAAACACACCTACAAACCATTCTTCTCTTCTCTTTCTTTCTCTCTTTTCTTAGATTTTTAGTTTTTTTAGTTTTTTCTTAGTTTTTAGCTTTTCTTAGTTAGTTTTTCTTAGTTTTAGAGTTCTTCCCTTTTTGGGAAGAACTAGTTATGTTTTTGTAATTTATTAGCTTTTTGATTCAATAAAAGGGAGTGCAAATTCCGCTTGGAGGTTTTGATGAGTGCTCAAAAAGCACTAAAATAACCATGATTTTATGCACATTAATTGATTAAAAATACATATATTTATATGTTTTATCATATATTTATATAAATTTGTCTTTTTCGGAATCACGGGTATTTTTATTGTTTTTCAGGTATTTTGGCTTAAAAACGCAATTTAAAGACTCAAACAGGAATACTTGAAGCAATACATCACAAATATATTAATAAATAAGTGGGAAAAGGTCAACAAATATGGAAAAATTGGACAAAATGGGTCGAAAAGGTCAAAAATGTCAAAAAGAAGAAAATCGCGCCGCCGTACCGCCCGGCCGCCGCGCCCCACCGCCCGGCACCGCCCCAAGCAGCAGCGCGCGGCACTGTTCATCCACGGGTACTGTTCATCAGACTCGGCACTGTTCATGAGACGCGGCACTGTTCATCCTCGGCACTGTTCATACCCGGTACTGTACAGCCGCGGTACTGTTCATACCCGGTACTGTGCAGCCGCCCCATGTCATGCTGACGTCATCAAATGACGTCAGCAATCAATAATACGCGTTTTTTCATTTTTTTAACATTTTTTTCTCTACTTTTTCTCTCCATCCTCACCTATAAATACCCCCCTTCCCTTCACTTCAAATCACACCTTCAAACCACACTTCTCTCTTCTTTCTTTCTCTCATTTCTTAGTTTTTTTGAGTTTTCCTTAGTTTCTTTCTTAGTTTCTAAGTTTTTCTTAGTTTCCTTCTTAGTTTTTAGTTCAATTCTCTTAGTTTTAGTGTTCTTCTCTTTTTGAGAGGAACTTGTAATGTTTTTGTAATAATTTAGTTTTTGATTCAATATATGGAAGTGCAAATTCCGCTCGGAGGTTTTCTAGCAACGGGAATAGCGTCGAAGTTCTGTAAGGATTTTATTTTCTTTACAGTTATTTTTATGCTTTATTCTTACATGTTATATTTAATTTGTCTATGATTAAATTTAACTCTGCTAGCTGTTTATAAACATGATATAATAATAACGTTGTTATGCTTGCGAAATATTAAATAGGTGAAAATTTCTAAAATGAATTGATTTTGTTTTTATTCAAGATTTTATATTAAGAATGTTAGAGAGAAATATATTATTTTTCATTACAAACTTAAAACTGAAAATTAGATTTTAAGGTTTAGTTATCCGGTCTAATTTAGAGTAGTGCTCTTTTATTTGTTGGTACAATCGCCCGGTAGTTAGAGTGAAACTCTATTTCAAAAGTTTTTATAAGAATTATTATGTGAAAATGTATTGACAACATGTTTTCAATAGTGGTTTTAAAACTTGAAAGTTAGTACTCGGATAATTAAATTCTTATGTTTAATTTGGACACCTTGAATAAAGTTTAAACTGTCTAACCCCACCAAAGGTGGCATTTAAATGATTCATTTTCAATCTCTTAGAAAAAGGAATTAATTTAATTAAGCATATTAGTTATCAACCCCACCCATAGGTGTTAATTGATTTGTTTAGTTAACAAAGAATATCTAACCCCACCAAAGGTGGTATTTATATAAAAAAGAGAGAATCAATAAAATATCAATTTATATCTTTAATAACCTAGATAATATGAGCAAGCATAATTAATTTAGTTATTATATCCATAAATACTCCGCTAATATAAATGATAAAATTTGCATGAATATTTATTGAATCTGTATATATGTTTATTTTTTAGATAATTATTTATTGAATTTGTATCTATGTTTATTTTTATGTTATTAGATTATATTTAATTAATCTGTATATATGTTTATTTTATGTTATTAGATTAGGAACACAAAAACCAAACTATCGTGACAGGATGTTTAGGATTTAATTTCGTTTTTTAAAAGTTTGAATAATAAATTAAAAACCACATACATTCCTTCCTTAGATCGACCTTGGGAGTATACTTATCATTTTCTTCGAAATGATTCGTGCACTTGCGAGAGTTTTATAAATATTAAAACCAAAGTATTTGCGAAGATCGGCGATGCCGGTTTTCGTTCATCAAGTTTTTGGCGCCGTTGCCGGGGAAGGAATAGCGTTTTTAAATTATTTATCAAAATTTTAAAAACATTTTTGTGCTGTAAATAATTGTGATATTTTAATAATAATCAAATTTCAAAATTCATAATAAAAAAAAAATAAAAAAATAAAAAATAAAAAAATAAAAAAATAAAAAATAAAAAATAAAAAAAAATAATAATTTTTTAATTGTAAAATAATTTAGAAATTTGAAATTTGAAGTAAAAAAATTTACCGTTCATGAATAGTAAAAAAAAAACAAAAAAAAACAAAAAAAATTCAAAATTCAAAATTCAAAAAATTTTAAGTTAATAAGAAATAATATAGCGTGAATAGTAAAATAAAATTACCGTTCATAAAAAAAAAAAAAAAAAATTTCAAAAACTTAAATTTCAAAAAAAGTTTTAAGTTAATAAGACATTATATAGCGTGAATAGTAAAATAAAATTACCGTTCATGAAAAAAAAAACATTACTTGAATTTATACCTAATTAACTAAATAACATGAAAAGTAAAAATCTAAGGGAGTTCTGTCTAGGAGACTAGTTCTTGAAAGCCTTTGTGCCACTAGTCTTTCCTGGGAACGTTGCTCTGGCTAGGAGAATGGTATTTAAGGAGCCGTTTGCACCACCATTCTTTCCTGGGAGCACTCTTGGTTAATACTAATTATGTTACAAAAAATAATAATTAAAAAAAAAAACAAAAAAAAAAAAATTTTTTTTTTAGTATTTAACTAGTTTTGTTTAGTGCTTTGTATTAAATAACATGTAAATTTTCTCTAAATTTTTTATTTTGTTGACAGGAGTTTTAAAATTTACGTTTACAATAGTCTATGCGTGGTAGGAGATCCTTAGGAAACCCCCTAACACCATATGTAAATAATTTTCATAAATTTAAACAAGTGTCAACAAAACTGGATTCTACCCATCAACCTGTTTTTGAGCCAAACATAGAACCAAGTCTTAATCCTTTACTAGAACCAAAAGAAATGGAGGAAAACCAACCTATGAGGGAAACCACGATGAAGGAGTTTGCAAGACCGGTGATTGGCACGGCAACTGCCGCTATCCAGTTGGGAGAGGCTGCTCGGAATTATGACCTTAAAAATATTCATTTTTTTATGCTTCCTTCCTTTTATGGATTACCTAATGAAGATTCTCTTTCCTTTATGAGAGATTTCTATGCTACGGTCCAAACATTCCCCCTCGGTATTCTAAACGAGGATCAACTTAGGATGAGATGTTTTCCCTACACTCTAAAGGATAAGGCCAAAGCTTGGTTGATGTCACTTCCCCCAGGTTCTCTGATGACATGGGGTAACATTTACAATAAATTCATGGGAAAATTCTATTCCCATCAAAAAACATCAGAGTTGAGAGGAAAGATTGCTACTTTCTCTCAGATGGATGGAGAGCCATTCCATGAAGCTTGGGATAGGTTCAAAATGTTTCTCACTCAGTGTCCCCATCATAGCTTTCCCCTGCAGTTGCAGAACCAATTCTTTTACGATGGACTTACACAACAATGTCAGTTCATTGTCGACAACGCTGCAGGAGGAGCAATAGGAGAAAAAACTGCCTCAGAGACGTATAACCTTTTTGAGATGTTGGGTGCTAATTCCCAACAGAAAAGCTCCCGAGTGAGAAAAGCTGGAGTTCATGAAATCGACTCCAGTAATGAAGTTCAACAACAACTTGTTCAACTGACTAAGCAAGTTGCCCTTCTCGCTACACAAACCAACACCAATAATGAACAATATGGTTTGTACAGCAACATGGGACATGGTACTGAAGCCTGTCCATATCAAGGAGAAACAACTGGACCTGAACAGGTCAATGTGTTGGGAGCATATCAACAAAGACCAAGGTTTGATCCCAACTCAAATACCTATAATCCTGGGTGGAGAAGTCATCCAAATTTCTCCTGGAGGCAAAACAACCCTCCTTTCACTCAAAGCTCAAACCAGGCAGGCCAGCAATTCCACCCACCTATTCCAAGAAGCATTCCCAATAAACCAACGCTGGAGGACAACTTGAATTCTTTTATTCAAGTCTGTAGGGATAATCAATCTAAAACCAATCAACGATTGGACTCTGTGGAAGCTTCTATCAAAAAGGTGGAAGTTCAAGTTGAACAGTTAGTTGAACATTTGCAAAAAGGCAAAGACTAATTTGAAACTTAAATGAATTCAATGAAGAGGAGACATTGAGTTTTTCATTCTGCAATCTCCAAGCAACGTCTTACTAGAAGACGATAAATTTTAGTCCTGTATGGGAGGTCACCCATTATTGTATTTTCCTTTGTTTTAGTTTGCGTGTAATAAAAATTCAGATGAAATAAAATTCGTTTGTTTCAAAAATTCTGTCCATTCACTTAAATTTAAAAAAAAAAAAAAAAATTTAGGTTCCTTGCACTTTTTGCTTTTACGTTTTATCAAGTTATAAATATTTCTTAGAGATAGCTACTAAAAGCAAAATGTTGATACACAATAGGAGGAGGATCATTTTCAACTACAAACAACCATGGGAGATGCTGAAGATAGGCGGAAAAAGATGAAAGAATATACAATGCCAATCATTGGCAATGTACCTTCCGGTATCCAATTACAAGAGGCTGCAAGGAATTATGAATTGAAAAAGATTCATTATTCTTTGTTGCCTTCCTTTTACGGTATCCCTAATGAAGACCCTTTGCATTTCATTCGAGAATTCTATGCTATTGTCCAAACCTTTCCACTACATGCAATTAATGAAGATCAACTTAGGATGAGGTGTTTTCCTTACACTCTCAAAGATAAAGCTTGGTCATGGTTCATTACTCTACAGTCAGGTTCTCTTAAAACTTGGGAGGTAGTCTATGAAATTTTTATGGGTAGGTTCTATTCCCATCAAAAGACTGTTGATCTAAGAACAAAGATAGCAACATTTTCTCAAATGTATGAGGAGCCCTTTCATGAAGCTTGGGAACGATTCAAACTCCTTTTCATTCAATGTCAAAATCATAGCTTTCCCTTACAGCTACAAAACCAATTCTTTTATGATGGATTGACACTACAGAGTCAATACATGGTTGATAATGCTGCTGGAGGTGCTGTAGGAGAAAAGACCGCAGAGGAAACCTATAATCTCTATGAGCTATTGGGTTCTAATTCCCAACAAAGAGGTGGGAGGAGGAAAGCAAAGGTCAATGAAGTCGGCTCTGATAATGAGATAACCTTGCAACTTGCTGAATTGACTAAACAAGTGAAATTCCTCACTTCCCACCAAATTTCAAATCAAGAGGTATGTGAAGTGTGTTGTTCAATTGGGCATGGTACTCATAATTGTTCAAATACTTGTGATTCTAGTGTCGATACCATAGAGGAAGTCCAATCTTTTCAAAGGTATCATCCAAACACCTATAATCACCCAGCCTACACCCAATATCCAACACTAAGGTCGGATAACAACCACCCTTACCCACCAAGCCAATCTTTTAAACCAACCTTAGAAGATAGCTTGAATGCTTTTATTCAAGTTAGTCGTGACAACCAATTGATGACTAATCAAAGGTTGAACACCATGGAGGCTTCGGTTAAAAGGATTGAATCTAAAGTTGGGCAACTGGCTGAACAAATGCAAAAGAAAGAACCAGGAAAGTTGCCCAGTCAACCAGAACAAGCAAAGGATGTTAGAACCCTTCGAAGTGGTAAGGTAGTCAATACCAGTTTACCTGAAATCTCTAACAATCTACCTTGTAGTTTAGGTAACAAAGAAGGCGATACTCTAATCTCGCAAAAAGGAGAAACAAGTGTTAAACTTAACAAGCCTTCTGAAAAACTCATTGGGGGGTCATCTGACACCCCCAAAATTCAAAAGACAACAGAACCACACCAGATACAAGTACCTTTTCCCCACCGGTTAAAAGAGTCCAAATAAGATAAGCAATTCAATGATCTTTTTAATATGCTCTCTAAAGTAAATATCAATTTACCATTATTAGAAGTGATCATGAATGTGCCTTCATATGCCAAATTTTTCAAAGAGTTGAACACTAAGAAAAGGAGGTATGAATTGAATGAACGAGTAGTAGTATCAGAAATTTCTAGCGCTGTACTTCAGCACAAACTACCCCCTAAGTTGAAAGACCCTGGAAGTTTTATTATAAACATAACTATGGGGGATAGGAAGGTTGCTAAAGCAATGCTTGATTTAGGTGCTAGTATAAATTTGATGCCCTACTCTATATTCTTACAACTCAATCTAGGGGATTTAAAACCCACAACTATGTCCCTTCAACTTGCAGATAGATCTCTTAAATATCCAGAGGGAATAGTTGAGGATGTTTTGGTACAGGTAGACAAACTGATAATACCTGTTGACTTTGTGGTTCTGGATATGCAAGAAAATCCAGCATTGGACAGAGAGCACACAATATTGCTTGGTAGACCATTTATGGCAACTACTAAAACTATTATTGATGTCCAAGATGGAAATTTGACAATGACAGTCTTAGGAGAGACTGTTCATTTTAAAGTTTTTGATTCTTCACCTTTCCCTTCTATTTCTGCCATCGATGAAATATTCGATGTTGATCCTTTGGATAATCTTGTCCAAAACACCTTTTTCCGAACCAGAATAGAAGACAAGCTTGAAACCGTTCTTACACTTGAAAAGGTTGAAGAAGATTTAGATGAAGAAATTAAGGGGTACCTTGAACAACTAGACAATAATGAAGTGATGACAAAATCTAGTACACTTTTAAATCTACCCAGTTCTTCATCTATTAAAGAGGCCAATCCACCTGAACTTGAACTCAAAGACTTACCTGAGCACTTAAAATATGTGTTTTTGGGAGAGGGAGAAACTTATCCAGTGATAATTTCTTCAACCTTGACCAAACCACAAGAAAAGGAACTCATCAAAGTGCTTAAACAGTTTAAGAAATCTATAGGTTGGAGTATAGGTGATATAAGAGGCATTAGTCCAACAATGTGTATGCACAAGATCAACTTGGAGGATGGTGCTAAACCTGTACGAGAGGCCCAAAGAAGACTAAACCCAAACATGCAAGAGGTAGTTAAAAAGGAAATTCTTAAATTATTAGAAGAAGGGATTATCTATCCTATTGCAGATAGTAAGTGGGTTAGTCCAGTGCATGTGGTACCAAAGAAATCTGGGATAACAGTTGTTAAGAATGACAAAAGTGAATTAGTGCCCACTAGAATAATCACTGGATGGAGAATGTGTATAGATTTTAGGAAACTAAATTTATATACGAAAAAGGATCACTTTCCTCTTCCATTCATTGATCAAATGTTGGAAAGATTAGCTGGGCACGAATTTTACTGTTTTTTGGATGGACTGTCTGGATATTATCAAGTACCCATAGCACCAGAAGATCAGGAAAAGACCACATTTACATGTCCTTTTGGGACATTTGCTTTTCGCAGAATGCCATTTGGGTTATGCAATGCCCCTGCCACGTTCCAGAGATGCATGATATCCATTTTCTCGGACATGGTGGAGAAATTCATTGAGATTTTCATGGACGATTTCTCTGTCTTTGGGAACTCATTTGATGATTGCTTACATAAATTGACTTTGGTTTTAGAAAGATGCATTGAATGCAATCTAACCCTTAGTTGGGAGAAAAGTCATTTTATGGTTCAACAAGGGATAGTTTTAGGACATATAATTTCAAACAAGGGTATTGAAGTTGATAAGGCAAAAGTTGAATTGATATCCAAACTACCTCCCCCTACATCTGTGAAGGGGATAAGAAGCTTCTTGGGACATGCAGGATTCTACAGACGATTTATTAAAGATTTCTCTAAAATAAGTCGTCCATTATGTAACTTGCTATCCAAAGATGCTGATTTTGATTTCAACAATGACTGCCTTACTTCCTTTAATACCTTGAAAGATAAACTCACATCTACCCCTGTTATAATGGCACCAAACTGGTCTTTACCCTTTGAAATAATGTGTGACGCTTCTGATTATGCAATAGGAGCAGTCCTGGGACAAAGAGTGGATAAGCGTTTACATGTCATCTACTATGCTAGCAAAACACTCAATGATGCCCAGATGAATTACACCACCACTGAAAAGGAATTCTTGGCTATAGTATTCTCTTTAGACAAATTTCGGTCTTATTTAGTAGGATCTAAAGTGATTGTGCATTCTGATCATGCTGCTTTAAGATACCTATTAAGTAAACCAAATGCCAAGCCAAGATTAATCAGGTGGGTATTACTCTTACAAGAATTTGACCTAGAAATCAAGGATAAGAAAGGCAGTGAAAACTTAGTAGCTGACCATTTGTCTAGGTTGATTTCTGACTTCAATTCTCTTAAAGATGAGAGTAATGAAGATATAGTTGAAACCTTTCCTGATGAACAGTTATTTTTCATAGGTCCAAACCCATGGTATGCTGATATTGTAAACTATCTTGCCACTGGTGTTTTGCGACCTAACACTTCATATCAGGACAAGAAAAGGTTTTTTAAAACTATTAAGGACTATTTCTGGGATGACCCTTATTTATACAAGATTGGTCAAGATCAAGTCATCCGGAGATGTGTACCTGAAGAAGAACATAAGAGCATTCTGACTTTTTGTCATGAACTTCATTGTGGGGGTCATTTTGGAGGAGAAAAGACAGCCCGTAAGATATTACAGTCTGGATTCTTTTGGCCCACTCTTTTTAAAGATGCTCATATGTTTTGTGCACAATGTGATAGATGTCAAAAAACAGGAAACATAAGCAAAAGAGATGAAATGCCTTTGACATCTAATTTAGTTGTTGAACTCTTTGACATATGGGGGATTGACTTTATGGGTCCTTTTCCCCCATCTAATGGTTTTCAATACATTTTGGTTGCTGTGGATTATGTGTCCAAGTGGGTAGAAGCTATCCCCACCAAAACCAATGATGCTAATGTTGTTGTGAAATTCTTGAAAGATTTCATATTCAGTAGGTTCGGAACGCCTAGAGCTATAATAAGCGATGGAGGTAGCCATTTTTGTAACAAACTCTTTGATGGAGTACTAAACAAGTACAACATCACACATAAGGTAGCTACTCCATATCATCCTCAAACTTCCGGTTTAGTGGAAGTAAGTAATAGGCAAATTAAGGGAATACTGGAACGCACTGTGCGTCCCTCAAGGAAGTATTGGGCATTTAAGTTAAATGATGCCTTATGGGCATACCGCACCGCTTACAAAACACCTATTGGGATGAGCCCTTACCGGTTAATCTTTGGGAAAGCGTGCCACCTTCCAGTTGAACTTGAACACAAGGCTTATTGGGCAATTAAAGAGCTAAACATGGATTTAGATAAAGCAGGTGAAAAACGAGTACTCCAGCTTCATGAGTTGGAAGAAATTAGGAATGAAGCCTATGAGAATGCCAAATTATACAAGGAGCGTACTAAGCGCTATCATGACAAGAGGCTAGTTCCTAAGACTCTTCACCCTGGAATGAAAGTTCTTTTATTTAACTCTCGTTTGAGATTGTTTCCAGGAAAGCTAAGATCAAGATGGGATGGACCATTCAAAATAGTTCAGGTATCTGAACATGGAGTGGTAGAACTATTGGACTCCAAGACACAAAAAACGTTCAAAGTTAATGGCCATCGTGTCAAGCCTTATGTGGAAGAACCAAACAACATTGCTGAAATGGATTGCATTTGGCTGAGTAACCCTTAGCACCAAAAAGATACGTCTTGCTAAGACGTTAAACTAAGCGCTGGATGGGAGGCAACCCATCATGTTAGGTAATTTTTTGTTATTTGTTTTATTTACTTAATTTTATTGTTTATTTTAGTTTACTTGTTTGTGAATAATTTTTAAAATTGTTAAAACTAAAATATTTGTTGAGATGTTAGAAGTTCACAGCGATCTGTCTGTATACACTTTAATGATGAATATGATGGATGCACCTGCATTTCTTCATTACTACTTACACATTCTCAAGAAATAGGTAATCTTTCTCCTCTTTTCTCTTTATCTTTAATTTGCAGTTGTTACATTGAGGACAATGTAAGTTCTAGGTTGGGGGTGGTGAAAAGTTACCATGCTTAATAAAAAAAAAATTATATATATATATATATAAAAAAAATTATCACAAAAATGTATCATTTCTTTAAATCAAATTTAAGTAAATAGTTAAGTCTTTGGTACTGTTAGATTAATTTTTGAAAACATATCATGAAATATTTTGTAATTATTTTTGATAATTAGTTAGTTTTTGTCATAACTAGTATTTCTTGATAAAATGTGGAAATTATATTAAACCCAAAATCGGTGTTTATGAATTTTTTTTAGTGGAGACTACCCTTGTGAGATATAATTTGAGCCTAATTTCTTTTATTCAGAGTGAAATATATATTTTTTCTACTCCAAACACATTTCTTATTTATTCAAAAAGTTTAGATGATCTCTATAGGTATTAGCATTGAATGTATGAATTTTTTCTCATCTTAATAGAGTATCATATATTTTTGATTATTATTTTTGTTTAGATTAAAACGATTTGAGTAGAAATTGATAGTATATGCTTATATCTCATTCATGCATGACTGCTACAAAAACAAGAAGACATATCTGGGGTTACCTAAACCAAGATCAAACAGAAAAGCCACAAAATTAACCACTCACCAAAATCCAAAAAAAAAAAAAAATGTACAATATGTACATGGGTTGACTCTCTAAAAAATACATATATATAAAAAAAATGTATAGAGAGATAAAAAAAATAGTATCATCTACATACTATGACCCACATTGCCTACAAAGTTGTGAGTAAAGGCTAATTACAACAGAAAGATATAGGAAGTAATTCCCTAAAAAGTCATCGCAATTTCTTCATTTGTAAAAGCATATATCTTGAAATTCTTTCTTAATGAGTTGGATTTATGCATGAAAATAATTTTTGTATATGATATCTTTATAATTTATACATTCGATTCCTTTCATGAGATCAATGTTAAAATAACACTTTGAGCCTTTATTCTTTATACATATGCGAACATATTAGTTCATTTCTATACATCAACTCTTTCGCATATAAATTAGTATGAGTGTTTGAACCCATAGGATTCAGTGCTTTGAGAGTATTGACTTGTGAGGAATAGAGTCGAAGCGAATTCTGATTCATGACACTGAAATTGGGTAAAATTAAATTGATACATTTTTGAAATGAAATATGAAAATGATTTTCGACTAATTATTGTAATAAAATCATGATTGTTTAAAGAGATTAAAATAACTTATGCTTGAGATTTTAATTATGATCTTAAAGGAGATTAAAAAGTATGAGATATTTTTGTGATATGTTGTGTTCTTTTATTCTTAAATTAATTTTTGATTGTGTTGTAATTTTAATTTTTGATTTGATTGTTTTTATCTTTACATTTAGTTCAATGTTTGTGGGTATCATTACTGAAAACCCTCACGAGACTCAAACTCGTCCACTAGGGCAACCTAGGGATTTAACGGCTTGTTGCATAGGCTAAATGCAACCGTTTCAATCCACGAAAGTGATTTAGGATAGTTTAAATTTTAGCTTTTATCGCTTCTCTTGCTAAGAGACTAGCAAGAAGCTGGTTGGGGGTTGTGATGAGTGCTCAAAAAGCACTAAAATAACCATGATTTTATGCACATTAATTGATTAAAAATACATATATTTATATGTTTTATCATATATTTATATAAATTTGTCTTTTTCGGAATCACGGGTATTTTTATTGTTTTTAAGGTATTTTGGCTTAAAAACGCAATTTAAAGACTCAAACAGGAATACTTGAAGCAATACATCACAAATATATTAATAAATAAGTGGGAAAAGGTCAACAAATATGGAAAAATTGGACAAAATGGGTCGAAAAGGTCAAAAATGTCAAAAATGTCAAAAAGAAGAAAATCGCGCCGCCGCACCGCCCGGCCGCCGCGCCCCACCGCCCGGCACCGCCCCAAGCAGCAGCGCGCGGCACTGTTCATCCACGGGTACTGTTCATCAGACTCGGCACTGTTCATGAGACGCGGCACTGTTCATCAGACTCGGCACTGTTCATCAGACGCGGCACTGTTCATCCTCGGCACTGTTCATACCCGGTACTGTACAGCCGCGGTACTGTTCATACCCGGTACTGTGCAGCCGCCCCATGTCATGCTGACGTCATCAAATGACGTCAGCAATCAATAATACGCGTTTTTTCATTTTTTTAACATTTTTTTCTCTACTTTTTCTCTCCATCCTCACCTATAAATACCCCCCTTCCCTTCACTTCAAATCACACCTTCAAACCACACTTCTCTCTTCTTTCTTTCTCTCATTTCTTAGTTTTTTTGAGTTTTCCTTAGTTTCTTTCTTAGTTTCTAAGTTTTTCTTAGTTTCCTTCTTAGTTTTTAGTTCAATTCTCTTAGTTTTAGTGTTCTTCTCTTTTTGAGAGGAACTTGTAATGTTTTTGTAATAATTTAGTTTTTGATTCAATATATGGAAGTGCAAATTCCGCTCGGAGGTTTTCTAGCAACGGGAATAGCGTCGAAGTTCTGTAAGGATTTTATTTTCTTTACAGTTATTTTTATGCTTTATTCTTACATGTTATATTTAATTTGTCTATGATTAAATTTAACTCTGCTAGCTGTTTATAAACATGATATAATAATAACGTTGTTATGCTTGCGAAATATTAAATAGGTGAAAATTTCTAAAATGAATTGATTTTGTTTTTATTCAAGATTTTATATTAAGAATGTTAGAGAGAAATATATTATTTTTCATTACAAACTTAAAACTGAAAATTAGATTTTAAGGTTTAGTTATCCGGTCTAATTTAGAGTAGTGCTCTTTTATTTGTTGGTACAATCGCCCGGTAGTTAGAGTGAAACTCTATTTCAAAAGTTTTTATAAGAATTATTATGTGAAAATGTATTGACAACATGTTTTCAATAGTGGTTTTAAAACTTGAAAGTTAGTACTCGGATAATTAAATTCTTATGTTTAATTTGGACACCTTGAATAAAGTTTAAATTGTCTAACCCCACCAAAGGTGGCATTTAAATGATTCATTTTCAATCTCTTAGAAAAAGGAATTAATTTAATTAAGCATATTAGTTATCAACCCCACCCATAGGTGTTAATTGATTTGTTTAGTTAACAAAGAATATCTAACCCCACCAAAGGTGGTATTTATATAAAAAAGAGAGAATCAATAAAATATCAATTTATATCTTTAATAACCTAGATAATATGAGCAAGCATAATTAATTTAGTTATTATATCCATAAATACTCCGCTAATATAAATGATAAAATTTGCATGAATATTTATTGAATCTGTATATATGTTTATTTTTTAGATAATTATTTATTGAATTTGTATCTATGTTTATTTTTATGTTATTAGATTATATTTAATTAATCTGTATATATGTTTATTTTATGTTATTAGATTAGGAACACAAAAACCAAACTATCGTGACAGGATGTTTAGGATTTAATTTCGTTTTTTAAAAGTTTGAATAATAAATTAAAAACCACATACATTCCTTCCTTAGATCGACCTTGGGAGTATACTTATCATTTTCTTCGAAATGATTCGTGCACTTGCGAGAGTTTTATAAATATTAAAACCAAAGTATTTGCGAAGATCGGCGATGCCGGTTTTCGTTCATCAGGTTTTCCAGCAACGGGAATAGCATCGAAGTTCTGTAAGGATTTTATTTTCTTTACAGTTATTTTTTATGCTTTATTCTTACATGTTATATTTAATTTGTCTGTGATTAAATTTAACTCTGCTGGCTGTTTAGTAAACATGATGTAATAATAACGTTGTTATGCTTGCGAAATATTAAATAGTTGAAAATTTCTAAAATGAATTGATTTTGTTTTTATTCAAGATTTTATATTAAGAATGTTAGAGAGAAATATATTATTTTTCATTACAAACTTAAACCTGAAAATTAGATTTTAAGGTTTAGTTATCCGGTCTGATTTAGAGTAGTGCTCTTTTATTTATTAGTACAATCGCCCGATAGTTAGAGTGAAGCTCTATTTCAAAAGTTTTTATAAGAATTATTATCTGAAAATGTATTGACAACATGTTTTCAGTAGTGGTTTTAAAACTTGAAAGTTAGTACTCGGATAACTAAATTCTTAGGTTTAATTTGGACACCTTGAATAAAGTTTAAACTTTCTAACCCCACCAAAGGTAGCATTTAAATGGTTCATTTTCAATCTCTTAAAAAAAGGAATTAATTTAATTAACCAAATTAGTTATCAACCTCATCCATAGGTGTTAATTGATTTGTTTAGTTAACAAAGAATATCTAACCCCGCCAAAGGTGGTATTCATATAAAAAAGGGAGAATCAATAAATATCAATTCATATCTTTAATAACCTAAATAATATGAGCAAGCATAATTAACTTAGTTATTATATCCATAAATACTCCACCATTATAAATGATAAAATTTGCATAAATGTTTATTGAATCTATGTTTATTTTTATGTAAGTAGATTAAAAACACAAAAACCCCAAAATATCGTGACATGATGTTTAGGATTTAATTTCGTTTTTAAAAGTTTGAATAATAAATTAAAAACCACATACATTCCTTCCTTAGATCGACCTTGGGAGTATACTTATCATTTTCTTCGAAATGATTTGTGCACTTGCGAGAGTTTTATAAATATTAAAACCAAAGTATTGGCAAGAATCGGTGATGTCGGTTTTCGCTCATCACCCAACTTTAAAATAGATTAGTTTTTATCAATATAAATATAATGCACAAAATTGTTACATATAAATTTTTATGATTTATATAGTAGTGCATAAATGCACAAATCACTTATATAAAATTATATGTATACTTCTAAGGTTGGTCTAAAGTGGAATTAGGTAGCTTTTAAATAGTCCAACAAATTCTTAATAATAAAAATAATAACCTAAACATCCTATCATAATTATTTTGCTTTTAAGATCTAAACTACTAACTAAAGAAAATAAGATAGATTCAATAAATATTGTAAGGTTTATGTGAGTATTGGTGATATTCATGAACAAAATATATAGTTGCAATTTTTCTAAGTGTGTCATAGAAGAATATTTAGAAGCTGAAGAAACTATCGAGCCTTAATGATTACATCTCAAGTATATCTTTGTTTTGGTGGACATTAGATTGCAGATTAGGCACATAGGAACAATATAAAAATATGTTACTCGATCAATCAAGTAGTGACTAGATCAATGGATCTATATTATCTGTTGAATTGATTATTTAAACGACTAGATCAATCAATGAATTAATATTTGATCAATTGAACACTAGATCGATCGAGATGAATGACTAGATTGATCCATTTTTTTAGAATTAACTAATTGATACATTGGATCGATTGAGAGGAAATTTGATCGATTGAAGTATATACACAATCGATCAACAAGTCAAGGCTTTGATTTTAAACCTATTTTTAATACAAATTGGATTGTATTTTTACTTTATTTTCCTTGTTCCTTAAAACTCATTTAACTAATTTTATAAAAATGATGGTAATTTTAGTTTGACCTAAAGTGCTTCAAAATATTTTACAAATATAAACTAAGCACACAATTGAAACTAACCACATATGAGTTTAATAATGCTTATTCTCTTCATCTTTTATTCTTTCTCTTATTTTGCTAAAAAAAATTAAGTAGGCTTTTCCATGAAGTTAATTTATCAAAACATTTTGATTGTGTTTGATATATTAACAGGCCTACAATAATAATTGTGTCATTGTGCTTTTAACTAATTGTTCTAGAGTTGCTAGTTGTTTTTGATTTGTCTAATATATTGATTAAATCAACTAGTTAGAGTTATTCATTATTGAATATACTTTAGGACATATGCTTTCACTTGTGTTTATGTGATCACATTTTAGGTGATAGTGGTATGGATTCGATTAACTCATAGGACTTGAGTTTGTAGGAATGCTGGTCTAGATTTGAACACCTTTCGTGTAAAGACTATGATAAAAGTAGAAGATTGTAACTACGTTACTTGGGGGAATTATCTGGGTGGGTATTTTGAGTCCTAGCCTTGTAACTGGATACTTATTTTTCATAGGGGATAGTTAAATGGTTCAATGAATTGGTAGTTTTCATCTTAAATTATTGGCATTGCTTGGGTTATTTCCACCTAAACATCTTATGTGTTGATCTATATTTTTTGAATTATTTTATTTAAATGTGACGAATTTTTAATTTATTACACTTCTACTGATATTCTACTAATTAAATAATTAAATCAATAACTAAATAAATGACCTTCATTTGGTATCAAAGTCCATCACTAGATTTACTCAGTATGCCTAGGATCTTGTTGTGTATCATTTAAGAGAGGGTTCTGTTACAACTTGTGGACATTACCTTAATGGAAGGCTAATATAGGAACCTTTCTATGATCTTTAGATAAGAGTGTTTGGAACTATGTACTTTATGGTTCGAAACCACCTATGGTTACCAAAGATAATGTTACAACTCCTAAGCCTAGGAATGAATGTACCAATCAAGATAAAACTGCTAGCACTTGGAATCAAAAGGGTATTAATGCCATTTTTAGTATTATGTCTGCTTATGAGTTTTTTTCATATTTATTATATTGATACTACTAATCATGCTTGGGATATTTTAGAGATTGCCTATGTGAGAACCACACAAGTTAAACAAACTAAACTTTACATGCTTGGTAGTCAATATGAAAATCTTAGGATGAATGAAGATAAAACTTTCTCTGAATTTTATATTAGATTATATGATATTATTAACATCTCTGCCAGTCTTGGAGAGAAAATTGATAATTATAGGATAGCTCAAAAGATTCTCTACTTATTAGTAGATTTCTTCCATGCAAAGGTCATTGTCATTGACAAAAGCAAGAATATAGACACCATCAAAATAGATGAACTTGTTGGCTCACTTTAGACCTTTGAGATGGGCTTTTAAAAACCTCCAAAGAACAAACAAATCACTTTCAAAAGTTCTATGATTGAATACAGTGACAATGATGATGAAGAACTGGTACTCCTAACTAGAAGAATGAATGAAATCCTCAAAACAAAGGATAATCAAAATGTTAAAAGGATCAAAATTTGAGATAACACAAATCAATGAGTTTTGATGGAAAAATATCTACACCCACTAGACTTCTATGTTTTGAATGTATGGGTTTTAGACACTTTGCAGTTGATTGTGCAAACAGGAAGAACTAAATTTTAAGAGCATTCAACCTTACACTTACTGACTCTGAAAGTGATAATGATAATCCAATTGAATATGGCACCAACTACTTGGCATTTACTACAACTACTGGTAGACAATATAGTAAGTTTGACATTGATTTAGATGATGAGAAAAGTAATGTTGAATTTCCACTCAACATATTTAATGTCACTAGTATTGATAAAGTAATAATTGATTATAAAAATCCTTTTTGGAGGTACTACACATATGGGGGGTTGTCTTTAATTTTTATCTATTGATTACTCAATCTTATATATATTCTTCATTTTCTTATACAATATGCACTGAATTAATGAATAATGTGTCTTTTGAAAGTAGTTGTTCATTGTTTATGTTTTTGTTCTTTAGTGTAAACATGGGCTTTTGAGATTCAAGTGAAGATAGTTCCACCGAATCATAGGATAGTACCACATGTAAAAATTTAAGTTTTCTATGAGAATTATGTTACGAAATAGAGCTTTTTGACACGAATATTCCAAAAGGTGAGATTGTAAGGTTTATGTGAGTGTTCAAAAAATTCATAAACAAACCGTATAATTGTAATTTTAATTTCTCTGTGTTTCCTATAAGATTATTTTTAATCCAAAGAATCCATCAAGCCTCAATGATCACATATTAGGTATATCTATATTCCCATGCATGTTAGATTTCATAGTAGACACATAGGAACAATATGAAAATAGGCTACTCGATCAATCGAGTAGTGACTAAATAAATCGAGATATATTACCTATTAAATTAATTATTTATATGACCATATTGATCGAGGAATTAATACTGAATCGAGCACTAGATCGATTGAGACTAAAAAGTAGATCAATCCATTTTTTGAGAAATAATTAATTGATACACTCGATCAATCAAGAGGATATTCGATCGATCAAAACTATGTACTCGATGGATTGACCACTTGTTTAGATCAATCGAGCGACAGGAGCTTTGATTTTCAAACCTATTTCTAATATGAATTGGATTATCTTTTTACAATATTTTCCTTATTACTTCAATTCATTTAACTAATTTTATGGATAAGATGATAACTTTACTTTGACCTAAAGTGCTTCAAATTATTCAATAAATATTAACTTAAGTACACAATTGAAACTAATCACAGAAGAGCTTAATTGTGTTTATTCTCTTCATCTTATATTCTCTCTTGTTTTGATAAAAAAATTCAAGTAGGATTTTTAATTAAGTTAATTTATCAAACATTTGTGGTTGTGTTTGATAGATTAATAAGCCTATAATAATAATTATGTTATTGTAATTTTAATTGATTGTTCTAGAGTTGCTAGTTATTTTCAATTTGCTTGATATATTGTTTAAATCATCTAGTTAGGGTTTTTCATTATTGAATCTACTTTAGGGCACACACTTTCACTTGTGTTTATGTGTTGACTTTTTAGGTGCATGACAATGGTGTATGTTCTATTAACTCGTGGAAGTCAAGTGTGTTGAAATGTTGGTTCATATCCAAACAACTTTCTTGTAGACTATAGAGAAAGCATCAGCCTATACACTACTACATAAATAGACATTAAAGTCGGTTAAAAACCAACTTTAAACAAATTTTAAGTCGGTTCGCTGAACCGACTTTACATTTTATGATTTGTTATTTTTATTTTCATTTTTCGTATTATTCAATATATATATATATATATATATAACATAAAAAAAACTAAAATATAAATAATAATACAAATAATTAAAATTTTAAATATATTTAATTACTTGATAATTAAATTTATTATAAAAACAAATAATGTATATATAATACATATAGTTAACTTAAATTACAAATAAAATAATGTTGTCAAAGTGTAATTATTATGCGATCGAGTAAGCTTGGTTGGCTTAGAATCTTGAT
This sequence comes from Hippophae tibetana, assembly GCA_037013495.1. Taxonomy (NCBI): domain Eukaryota; kingdom Viridiplantae; phylum Streptophyta; class Magnoliopsida; order Rosales; family Elaeagnaceae; genus Hippophae; species Hippophae tibetana. The sequence goes on along the minus strand of CM072804.1, from coordinate 50,374,138 downwards.
TGGCCTTCACAAGTATTATGACAAAAAAACAAGCTGATCCATATAACAATTCATATTCCCCTACATACATGAGCACGTAAAACATCCATCAAAAAAGCAGTCTAAACTTCAGACATACGAATGAAGAAATTAAATCATTATAAATATTACCATAAAAAAGAGATTACCACGTACAACGAAATTTGACTAATTCATAGTAGCACTTTATTAATCATTTGTCTATATATATGAAGTTATCTGGAATCTCTACTAGTATTTTATAATGCTATATATAATGAACTCTAAATATGAAATCAATTGTAAATTCAATTTCTTACTTGGCTTGTGTGAGTTTTGGTGCCCTTAAACATATAGAACACGTCCATGGGCACCAAAACTCATACAAACCAAGAAACAAATCGGAGTTACGTACACCTGATTTGTCCATTTAGAGCTCATTATATCATTAAAAATACTAGCAGAGATTCCAGATAAATTTATATTTATAAACAAATGATTAATAAAGTGTTAATATGAGTTCGTCAAATGCAAGTAGGAAAGAGAGATGAGATGTAGTTTGGGCCAAAAATAGGTCCATAAAACAATGCATTCCCCTAAATACATAAGCATATATATGATTAATCATCATCAAACAAGTGATTTCAGACACAGGAATAGATAGAGAAGGCCAAATCATTAAAAAATTTACTTTTATGTTGTCATATGCTATTCAAGATCATCAGAATCTTCTCCTGATTCTTCTTGTGATGATATAATTTGAACCATGTGTTCTACCCATTCCTCTCGTAAATCATCAAAAAATTGTTGTTCGTAACCCGTCTTGTTCCAACCAAAGAACTACATGTATTCAAAATCAAAATAAGAATATGATCTCATTTATTTACAAAAACAAACTCAAATATGTTAAAAACTTGTATGTATATGGGTAAAATATATTACCACATCATCAATTGGAATTTTGATATTTGTGATGATTTCGCTCATAAACTTCATGACATAATAACCACACATGACTCCATTATTTTGTTGTGGAACCTACAAAAAAAAGTGCATGTATACATGAATTTTCATATTCGAACATCCATATTATTTAATTGTAAAATTAATAAAATTATTAATATTGAATTGTACATACCATAACTTTTGTCCATATAACTTATGAGATTTTTTAAGGGCAATGCCCCTAAACTTGTTCCACAACTTTCATGCCTTATCAAGGTTTAAAACGATTAGTTTTTATTAAATATTACAAAAAATAATAGAATAAACTAATATGTAACTATAACTCTTACATTTCAACAACTGTTTTTGTATCTTTACTCAGTTCTATGGAAGCTGAGTCATAGTACCAAACATGATTATTGAACATATCAATGATTACCAACATCCAATGATCTTGGCCTTGTTCAAACCTTAGTGGCCAAGGGATTATCAACTTTTGATTTCTGTTAAGCGTTAATGCTCTATCACATAATTGTTTAGCTCTGATGCTAACATCCTTCTCTTGATATTGATTGACATATGAAGAATCATAGAACATTGCTAAATGTGATGAGTGATTATGTTGAAGTCGATAATAGCATGCCCTATATAAAAGATATATATATATATATATATAATTAGATAATATAAATATAATTATATATGTTCTGCATAAATAAAAGAAAAATAACTAGATTGAGGACTCACCTTGTCCACACTTGAATTATACTTAAATCATCTCTCCCAGGCTCTTCGATTATTTCACCCCGAGATATTTTTTCTTGAACAGCTCTCTACAAATAATAAAGCACACAAACATATCATTCAGACTTTTTATCAACCGAAATTACTAACCAACTTATTTAATTATTCTTCTCCTCGCTGACTCATCGGTCTTGCATTCTTCGTTTTGGGAGTCTTTGTTTCTATGTACAATTATATTCGGGTAATAGGTCTACCCAATTCAGCTTCCAACATAAATTATGAAAATTTTATTAACAATGACATGAAATTAAATTGAGGAAAATTAATATAAAAATATTTATAATATTAAGAAAAATTAATAATACCATTCTATATCTAACTTCAGGATTTGAAGACCTCCCAGTACGGTTAGGAAGAATGTTATGCATTTGGACATTATGATGATCTTCTCTAATAATTTGAAATTCATCTGAACGTTTATAATCCACAAAGTCCTTCCAAACTTGAGGTGTAATCGAGGGGTGTCCTTTAGGGATTTTGTAGATCACATTCTCATCACGTGTTTCCAAATATGGAAACACATAATATTTTGTCAATCTGGAAGTCTTGTATTCCTTCCACGCCTTATTTGCAATCTTATAACACTTGCCCTTCCAACTGTCATCGACTTTGTAACGATTCTGTAAAAACACAGTACAAAAGATTAGATATAATATACCTAATATAATATATATATTGATTATAAAATATAAGAGATTTACATAAATGGTTATCCATATTTTGAACTTTTCTGCATCGTCAACCTCAGACCAATCATTTATATTGATTGGTATATTGGACTTTGCCAGAATATCCATGAAATATCTGCAAACAATGAAGAAATATAAATTAATTAACAATTTTAGGAACACACATATATATAAGAGTTATTACAACAATATAGAACATACGTTATGTTTAATTAGGTTGTTGATCGTATACATATATTCCTTCACAATCACTTCGAGTCCATGTCGAAGAATCATCGTCATCAATTAGATCATCACATACATTAGGCAATTTATTTGAGAAATTACTAATATTGGTTAATGTATCAAGCATAGAGTCATCATCTTCTACACCATCACAATGGTAAAACTCTTTTTGTGGAGGCGTTAACACAACAGACCATTATGGATCAATTTGATCGCTCACGTAAAATACTTGTTTTGCATGAAGTGCTAACGTGAAAGGATCATCAGTGTGACTTATCCTGGATAAATTTACAAGGGTAAATCCAAAATCATCTATTTTATATTCAACATTGATAACATCTTCAACCCAATCATACTAGAAAACTGTTTCATGGAAGACCTCATAATCCAATTCCCACATCTCTTATATTATATCATAATATGTTCTATCAGAAAGTACAGGATTAGCATCTTTTGAACTGGAAAATTGCATAGTTTGTGCAACCATCTTCATCCCACTATTTTGATTTACTCGGACTTTGTCCCTAGCTTGAGTCGTAAACCTCGATCCATTTAATGTGAAACTATAAAATGATTTGACATCAAATTTTGGCCCATGTGCAAATTGTAAACTTTCGGATATTTTATGATTGAGTTTCTTGAGTTCATCTCGAATCTATGTATACAAAAACACAAAATGTGTTTAGAGCAAAGTTTTAAAACATTGAATAAATCTAGGAAGATACATGCATGAATTTTTGTTTGTGACACTTACATGGATGCGAAACCAATTAATAACGAGGATCGCTTATGTTCATCATACGACCATCTTTCTCCTCCTTTTTTTATAACGAGAATCGATCTTCAATAAGTTTAAATGCATCCTGTAATGTTATTAAATATATATTAAGTTATATATCATCATTAATAGTTAAATAAAAAATGATTTTTGCAATCATGAAATAATAAACATCACTTACTCTATGTACGGTTGTGCCTCATTATTATTTACCAAAATGATTCGATGTGCTTTTTACCATCGAGTGCGATCAATAAATAATTTCATACTTCCACCAAGCATAGGGTTACCTACTTGGATCATGTGACGTTCTAAGAACAACTTGTGCGTAGGATTCCCAATTTCAGTGCAACCACTAAAGTATTCAGAACAAAACTCAATGACCTTTTCAGCAATGTAGTATTCCACCATGCATCCTTCAGGTTGATATCTATTATTTACATATCCTTTAAGGACTTGCATATATCTCTCAAAAGGATACATCCACCTTAAGTAAGTAGGACCACATAATTGAACCTCTCGAACTAAATGAACATATAAGTAAATCATTATATCGAAGAAAGAAGAGAAAATATTTTTCAATTAGACACACAGTCTCTACAATTTCTTTCTATAAAGAATTTAACTCGTCAATTGATATAAATTTCTTGCATATTGTATAACCATTGGGAACTTTCACACCCTCCAAACATTTACAAAACACATCATTCTCTTTTGTTGACATTGTATATGATGTTGGTGGTAAGTATGTTCTATTCTTATCATTTTCCACCCCCGGTTCCAATTTAGGTCATATGCCTAGTTTCTTTAAATCCAATCTTACTTTAATTCCATACTTTTTTTCAAGTATATTAAGTAAAGTACCAATCAAGCTCTCACATACATTCTTCTCAATGTGCATGACATCTAAGATGTGACGAATGTGTAGGTCTTTCCAATAAGGTAATTCCCAAAATATTGATTTTTTTTCCAACAACCATGGTAAGTCGGTTCAAACTCTTTTTCATTTTCACCCATTTCATTAGTTGACCTCTTTCGTTTCCCTACCTTAGTGAGTTTTTTTTTCATCTTTCCATATCGTTTGAATGTCATCCCATTCAATTGCCTTAATATCTCAATACCTCACAAAGGTCGAGTTGCATGATCATGATCTTCTTCACCATCGAACGGTTTCTTTTAGTATCTAAACTTGTGTTTAGATGGCAAAAATCTTCTCTTCTACAAGACATCTTTCGTCCATGAACAAGATAATTTGTAGAAGTTCCATCACTACATATAGGACATCCCTGTAACATTTTGTTGCATGTCCTGATAAGTTTTCATAGGCAAAAAAATCATTAATTGTCCATAAAAAGACCCCCTTCAAGTTAAAGTATTTTTCTTTATATGCATAGTAAACATTTACACCATCATTCCACGTCTTTGAATCATAGGTTGCAAATATACATTAATATCAACACCCGGTTGTTTCAATCCTAAGATCAATAATGTTAACATCATGAATTTCTTTTCATACACAACCAGGGAAAAAAGTTGTATGTTACCATAATTACTGGCCAACAGCTATATCTACTATTGAGAGAAGGCAAAACAAAGATTGTGCAAATCAGATGAAAATTAAGGAGATAAATTATCTACTATTTTCCAATTTAGAGAATCACAAGAATGACGTAACACCCCATCATCATCAGATCGATTATCTGAATACCAAGTAAACATCTTTGATGTAAATTTACTATTGAACAAGCTTTGAAAACGAGGAATCAGAGAAAAGTACCAAAGAACCTTTGCAAGCAGGCATTTCTTATGTGTTGTACTTTCATTTGTACCATGCTTCCATCTCAATTCTTTACACATAGAACAATCATGTAATATTTCATATTCTTTTCTATAAAAAATGCAATCATTAAGACAAGCATAAATCTTATGATATTTCATGCCAAATCGACTAAGAGATTGTTTACTTCATACATTAAAGATTAAGCAATTAAGTGCTAAGATAAACTCTCTAAACTACAATTCCCAACAAAAAGAAAATGAATAAACTTAAAAATAAGTTTAGGAGTATTGTGTTGGAAAACAAATTATGAGAAAAGATGCACCAAGTTATTAAAGAGAAGTTCAATTGCATGATGATGAAAAGTAAGCATCATAGTATAAGCCTACAAAGTCTTTTTGATTTCTAACTAAATACATTATCTACATAAATGGAGACGAATGTAAAAATAGACATATAAAGTTCTAAGAATTTATTCTATTGTATGCTTGCATAGGCTTATATCATCAGCACATCAGATGAAATCATTTACAAGTCTTAGCCATATGTGAATTACTTTGTTAAAAACCTGGTATATCCTTATCTTAATTGATGGTCATGTGAACTTCTTAATCCTAAAAATGTAAAATCTTAGGAAAATGAATTTTTATAAACCAACATCTATTGGAGGATACATGCTTATGAATATGTTGTTCATGTTGTGTTAGTATTTATTATTTAGTTTATTAAAGTGTAGTTTTGTTGTTACTTTAGAATAAGCAAAGAGTGTAGTTTTGGTGTTACTTTAGAATAAGCAAAGAGTGTAGTTTTGTTGTTACTTTAGAATAAGCAAAGATAGAGCATATAGCCACTTCAAGCTAGCTATTTTTATTGTTTTGAGATTAATATTGTTAAAAAGATCAATCTTATATTCAACCATGGTAATGTAGGTGAAAAGAGAACAAATGGAGCAAATATACAAGATTTGGGACAAGTTCAAGATTAATTGAGTTCAATTAATTAACACATATGTTGATCCATTGAGACAAACCACAATTGATTAAGGATCAATCTAGAAAATAGGACATTATGCCTCAAAATAGAAAACAAAAGAGTTAGATCGATCAAGAAGGTATTGATTTTTAGTTAGATCAATTGATTAGTGGTGTAGATCTACATATTTTCTTCCTTATTCTTGTAACTTTTATGCACTCATTTTATTTATAATTGCTATGAATGGCTAGTCTTATTTGAAATTTTTGATGAACCTAACCACAGAACCACGTGATAGATTTTAATTTAATTAGAGGAAATTCTTATTTATTAATTGATATAATAATTTTGATCTTAATTCTTTGATTACTTGGTCAATAATTATATGATTTTAAGTTCAATCCCTAGCTTGACAAGTACGATTTTGAATTATTCATTGAATCAATGTCACATAATTTTCCCATATTACTGACCTAGCTAATATAATAATTACTATGTATTGGTACTCAATTATAAAGGACAATAACTCTCTATGGGACAATACTCATACTTAACAACCTTTATTACTCAATTGACTGGTACAATTGTGAATTTGCTACCAAAAATGTCCATATAGAATTCAAATTTCTAGTAAACCTAGAAACATAAGATTATTTGTTAAAATAAGAAATTCATTTTCATTAAGGTCCAGCCTAACTTCTCCCACTACATTTTTTGTACCAACATCCACGCTACGCACTTGTATGGTGAAGTGATGATCACTATGTTCAAAATCTTACCTAATTAAGTTTTGAAGAACAAGCATGATTTGTTATACCTAAATCAACTATTTAGGATAACATATTTTTTTCATTAAACAAGCTTCTAGAACAAATACATGATATTTACTTCCCTCTGCCTTGTTAATTGGTTGTAGGATATACTAAGTACTATCAAGTTTTTTAATTGGGGACTCGGTATTTTTCGATGCTTGAAACACTTCTTTGTCTCGACTATGTTCTTGCCAAGGTAATCACTAACGTGATTAGTGAGGTGACCTACGTAGTGGTTGGAATATTTTAACTACTTCACCCCAGGTGTGGTGCATGTTACCCTTACCAACAAGGCTGAAGGTATTACACAAAGGTTAACTGCTCACAAGAACTGATACTAGGATTTTCAAAATTATTCAATGATTTAAATGACTTTCACAAAGCTCTCACAATTATCACTTTAACTAATAACTTCTAATTTGTTAATTTAACACAAAGCAATGAAATTAAATTAGACTCTTATTCATAAGTGCACAGCCAAACACCAATGATGTGTAATGGTTAGTTCTAAAATTCTCTTTAATTATAAATCAAGATTGATTCATAATTAATTTATGGTTAGTTCTAAAATTCTCTTTAATTATAAATCAAGATTGATTCATAATTAATTTATAATTAAAGATGTGAAAAATATGAACAATAAATAGATCATTTTTTATTAAAATAAAATCATAAATTTGTTCTTTCAATCGTTGAAAGAAAACTATAAATCCCAAATAAAAAAATTAGCCTAACATAAATAAATTAACCAATATTAATTGGTTTATTGCCTCTTCAAATCCTTGGGAAATACTTCATAATTGGGAGCTTTTTCTCTATTTTCTATGCTATTTGCAATAAAAATATTTATACTAAAATGTTGAATAAAAGTGTTTCTGTGACCAAACGACCAAAAATGTACCAAGCTCACATATCCCAAACCACCATATAAAAGATACCACAAACTAAATTCGTAATGAAAAATACAAAATATAGAAGTTCGAAGAGTAATAATTTAGGTACTATCAACAACCATAAAGAATACACTTTCAATCTCTGACGGTATGGTATTATCGTAATGCTTCTTTACCATACATTTTAAATAAGATACCAAATAAAAAATAAAACATAAATACCAAAATATTCAGGCCTCAGAAACTAAGTTTTAAGTTATTAATCAGAGATCTTAAAATCATCAGATGGTACGGACAATTAATGAGACATCATTGGCCAAAGACAAAATGTTGAAAGTATGGAGAATTCCTGGAAGTAAATTAGTAAAATAAATTCCGCAGAACTAGGATAATTGTATTTGGTGCTGTTATTTAACTCCAATCTCGTTAAAAATTTCAAAGAGAAGAAGCTGATGACAACACAAAATATACGAGTTACTAAAACTCCATAACCACTTAAAAGGGTAAGGGTATAATTGAACTCGGAAAATCTTAGAAAATAAAATAAAAGTACACATTCGATCGATTACAATATCTAAATGAATTAAAGAAACTCATAACATATATCAAATAATCCTTTATATAAAAGGATCAAAAAAACGAACAAGTAGAATAGCATTAGGGAAAACAATTGTTAGCATGTAAATGTAGCTTCACCAAGTAGGTCTCTCTGTTGAACATAGACTTGGATCCAAAATAGAATCAGACATAAGAAACAAGAAAACAGAAAACGATCAAAAACAAGAAAAACGAATTCGTTCTAGCAAGAGCATTAGGACTAAGCCATCTTCGTAATTCTCAAAGAAGAGCCCGGGGTGCATTGTGCAATGTTCAATTAAGAAAAGGAGAAAAAAATGGAGAAGATGCGAAAGAGTTTTAAAATAAGAGAATTAAAAACCTATGCTTTGATAAGCACTATACAAGCACAAAAGAAATGTCACCTGCAGAGAGCATTTGGGTGAGAAAATATTTTGGTCAGCAATCGAAACCTAACCCTAGTATACAAAGATCGGCGCCTGTGAGAAGACAAATTAGGTAAGACTGCGTAGATAAGGAGAGGCATAGTTTTGGTTTATATAGACTTAGACCAACCCATACGGTATAAACCCTAGCTGTGGCTTTGTAAAATTTCTTGTACTAGTTTGGTTTATAAAGACTTTAAAACCAACTTCTTGGGCCTTGACCCGATTACAATGTAGTCGGTGCAACATGGACGGGAGATAAGTAAAAAAATTAAGAAAAATCAAGATATTAAGTTATTCAAGTTCTATAATAGCTGATTTTATACACTTTTATTATACAATTATTTAAACAATTATTTAATTCTATTTTATAAGATAGACCATGTGTGTTAGATTTGTAATAAGCCTAGTTAAAATACTTTTACTTGCTATACTCTTCGTGATTTATTCAATGGAAAAGTATCTCGATCTATACAGTTTCTCTCATTTCTTAATTTTTAAGTTTTTCTTAGTTAGTTTCTCTTAGTTTTAGAGTTCTTCTCTTTTTGAGAAGAACTAGTTATGTTTTTATTCAGGATTTTATATTAAAAATGTTAGAGTAGTGTTCTTTTATTTGTTGGTACAATCGCCAGGTAGTTAGAGTGAAGCTTAATTTCAAAAGTTTTTATAAGAATTATTATCTGAAAATGTATTAACAACATGTTTTCAATAGTAGTTCAAAACTTGAAAGTTATTACTCGGATAATTAAATTCTTAGGTTTAATTTGGACATCTTTGAATAAAGTTTATACTGTCTAACCCCACCAAATGTGACATTTAAATGGTTCATTTTCAATCTCTTAGAAAAAGGAATTAATTTAATTAACCAAATTAGTTATCAACCCCACCTATAGATGTTAATTGATTTGTTTAGTTAACAAAGAATATCTAACCCCACCAAAGGTGGTATTCATACAAAAAAGGGAGAATTAATAAATATCAATTTATATCTTTAATAACCTAAATAATATGAGCAAGCATAATTAATTTAGTTATTATATCCATAAATACTCCACTATTATAAAAGATAAAATTTGTATCAATATTTATTGAATCTGTATCTATGTTTATTTTTATGTTATTAGATTAGAAACACAAAAACCCAAATATCGTGACAGGATATTTAGGATTTAATTTCGTTTTTAAAATTTTTGAATAATAAATTAAAAACCACATGCATTCCTTCCTTAGATCGACCTTTGGAGTATACTTATCATTTTTTTATGAAATGATTCGTGCACTTGTTAGAGTTTTATAAATATAAAACCAAAGTATTGGTAGGATCGACGATCCCAATTTTGCTCATCAAGTTTTTGGTGTTGTTGCCTTGGAAGGAATAGCATTTTTAAATTATTTATCAAAATTTTAAAAAAACATTTTTTGTTATAAATAATTGTGATTTTTTTTTATTTTGATTAAAAAAAAGCTAATAAAAAAATAATCAAATTTCATAAGAAATAAAAAAAATAAAAAATAAAAATAATATTTTTTTAAATTAAAAAAAAATAATTATTGCGTGAATAGTAAAATAATTTTTTTTGAAATTTGAAATTTGAAGTAAAAAAGAAAAACTTATCGTTCATAAATAGTAAAAAAATTATAATTTTTTTTTAAATTTAAAATAATTAAAAAAAACTTACCATTCATGAATAGTAAAATAATAATAATAATAATAAAGATAAAAAAAATAAAATAAAATAATAATAATAATAAATTTAACGTTCATAAATAATAAAAAAACAAAAAAATTGAAATTTCAAATTTAAAAAAAATAATAATTATAACGTTAATAGTAAAATAATTTTGCAATTTGAAATTTGAAGTAAAAAAAACTTAAATAAATTTTAAATCAAAAAAATAATTATTTTAATTATTTTCTAAAAAAATTTAAAAATAAAAAAATATGAATAAAAAAAATTTCAATATTTATTTTATTTTATTTTCTTTTACCTTTTTCAATTTTATTTTATCTTATATTTTGTTTAACTTAATTAACTTGGATTTTTATTAACTAATATAACCTATATTTTTATTAACCTAATTAACTTAATTTTTTACTTAATTAACTTAATAACATAAAAAGTAAATATCTAATGGAGTTTTGTCTAAGAGACTAATTCTTGGAAGCCTTTGTAAAAATAGTCTTTCTTGGAAACGTTGTTATGTCTAGGAGGATGGTTTTTGAGGAGCTTTTGCACCACTATTCTTTTTTGGGATCACTCTTGATTAATATTCATTATGTTATTTTATCTTAAAAAATAAAAATTAATTAATTAATTAATTCAAAAATTAAAAAAAAAACTTTAGTTTATTATTTTCTTTTAAAAAACAATAATAATAAAATAAAATAACTTAGGATTTAACTAGTTTTGTTTAGTATTTTGTATTAAATACCATGTAAATTTTCTCTAAATTTTTGTGTGGTTATTCTATTATTTTTTTGGTAGGAGTTTTAAATTTATGTTTCTAATTTAAACATATGTAAATTTAAACAAGTGTCAACAAGACTGGATTCTAACCATCAATCTGTTTTTGAGCCAAACATAGAACCAAGCCTTAATCCTTTACTGGAACCGAAAGAAATGGAAGAAAACCAACATGTTAGGGAAACAACCATGAAGAAGTTTGCAAGACCGATGATTGGCACGACAACTGCCGCTATCCAGCTGGGTAAGGCTGTTCGGAATTATGAACTAAAAAATATTCATTTTTCTATGCTTCCTTCCTTTTATGGGCTACCTAATGAAGATTTCTTTCCTTCATTAGAGACTTCTATACTACAGTCCAAACCTTTCCCCTCGGTATTCTAAACAAGGATCAACTTAGAATGAGATGTTTCCCCTACACCTTAAAGGATAAGGCCAAAGTTTGGTTGATGTCACTTCCCTCAGGTTCTCTGATGACATTGGAGAACATTTATAATAAATTCATGGGAAAATTCTATTCCCACCAAAACACATCAGAGTTGAGAGGAAAGATTGCTACTTTCTCTCATATGGAAAGAGAACCATTCCATGATGCGTGGAATAGGTTCAAAATGTTTCTCACTCAATGTCCCCATCACAACTTTCCCCTGCATTTGTAGAACCAATTCTTTTATGATGGACTTACACAACAATGTCAGTTCATTGTCGAAAACTCTGCATGAGGAGCAATGGGAGAAAAGACTGCCTCAGAGACGTACAATCTCTTTGAGATATTGGGTGCTAATTCCCAACAGAAAAGCTCACGAGTGAGAAAAGTTGGAGTTCATGAAATCGATTCCAACAATGAAGTTCAACAACAACTTGTTCAATTGACCAAGCAAGTTGCTCTTCTCACTACGCAAACCAACACCAATAATGAACAGTATGTTTTGTATAGCAACATGGTACATGGTACTGAAGCCTGTCCATATCAAGGAGAAACAACAGTTGGACCTGAACAGGTTAATGTATTGGGAGCATATCAATAGAGACCAAGGTTCGACCCCAATTCAAATACCTATAATCCTGGGTGGAGAAATCATCCAAATTTCTTATAGAGACAAAACAACCCTCCTTTCGCTCAAAGCTCAAATCAGTCAGGCCAGCAATTCCACATGCCTATTCCAAGAAGCATTCCCAATAAATCAACCCTAGAGGACAACTTGAATTCTTTTATTCAAGTTTGTAGAGATAACCAATCTAAAACCAATCAATGGTTGGACTCTGTGGAAGCTTCTATAAAAAAGGTGGAAGTTCAAGTAGAACAGTTAGTTGAACATTTGCAAAAACAAAGCAAATACTAATTTGATGGTCAAATGGGGTAAAATAAATTCAATAAAGAGGAGATATTGAGTTTGTCATTCTACATTCTCCAAGCAACGTCTTACTAAAAGACTATAAATTTTAGTCCTACGTGGGAGGTCACCCATTATTGTATTTTCCTTTGTTTTAGTTTTATTTTGTGTAATAAAATTCAAATGAAATAAATTTGTTTGTTTGAAAAATTGTGTCCATTCTTTAAATTAAAAAAAATTCTTTACTTAATTTTTTATTCTAAAAAAATAAAAAAATAAATATATATATATATATAAAACTTAGGTTTCCTGCACCTTTTTTCTTTAAGCCTATACATTTTGTCAAGTGAGAAATCTTTCTTAGAGATATCTACTATTTTTTTAAGAGCTAAATGTTGATACACAATAGAAGGATGTTCAATTTCAACTACAAATAACCATGGGAGATGCTGAAAATGATGAAAGACTATACAATGCCAATCATTGGCAATGTAACTTCCGACATACAATTACAAAAGGCTGCAAGGAATTATGAATTGAAAAAGATTTATTATTCTTTGTTGCCTTCCTTTTATGGTGTCCCTAATGAAGACCCTTTGCATTTCATTCGAGAATTCTATGCTATTGTCAAAACCTTTCTACTACATGCAATCAATGAAGATCAACTTAGGATGACGTGTTTTCCTTACACCTTCAAGGATAAAACTTGGTCATGGTTCTTTACTCTACAGTCGGGTTCTCTAAAAACTTGGGAGGTAGTATATGAAATGTTTATGGGTAGGTTCTATTCCCATCAAAAGACTGTTGATCTAAGGACAAAGATAGCAACATTTTCTCAAAAGTATGAAGAGCCCTTTCATGAAGCTTGGGAACGATTCAAACTCCTTTTCATTCAATGTCATAATAATATCTTTCCATTACAACTACAAAACCAATTCTTTTATAATAGATTGACACTACAGAGTCAATACATGGTTGATAATACTGCTGGAGGTGCTGTGAGAGAAAAAACCATAGAGGAAACCTATAATCTTTATGAGCTGTTGGGTTCTAATTCCCAACAAAGAAGTGCTAGAAGGAGAGCAAGAGTCAATGAAGTTGGCTCCGATAATGAGATAACCTTGCAACTTGCTTAATTGACTAAACAAGTGCAACTTTTCACTACCCACCAAATGCCAAATCAAGAGGTGTGTGAAGTGTGTTTTTCAATTGGGCATGGTACTCATAATTGTTCAAATACTTGTGATTCTAGTGTCGATGCCATGGACGAAGTCAAATCCTTTCAAAGTTATCATCCAAACACCTATAATCACCCTAACCATCATTAGAAGCAAAACAATTACCCAGCCTACACCTAATGTCCAACACTAAGGTCGAATAACAACCACCCTTACTCACCAATCCAATCTTTTAAGCCAACCTTATAGGATAGCTTGAATGCTTTTATTCAAGTTAGTCATGACAACCAATTGATGAATAATCAAAGGTTGAATACCATGGAGGCTTCGATTAAAAGGATTGAATCTAAAGTTGGGCAACTGACTGAACAAATGCAAAAGAAAGAACCAGGAAAATTTCCCAATCAACCAGAACAAACAAAGGATGTAAGAACCCTTCGAAGTGGTAAGGTAGTCAATACCAGTTTACCTGAAATCTCTAACGATCTACCTTGTAGTTTAGGTAACAAAGAAGGTGATATTCTAGTCTCATAAAAAGGAGAAACAAGTGTTAAACTTAACAAGCCTTCTAAAAAACTCATTGGAGGGTTATCTGACATCCCCAAAATTCAAAAGACAACAAAACCACACCAACTGCAAGTACCTTTTCCACACCGGTTAAAAGAATCCAAACAAGATAAGCAATTCTATGATCTTTTTAATATGCTCTCTAAAGTAAATATCAATTTACCATTATTAGAAGTGATCATGAATGTGCCCTCATATGCTAAGTTTTTCAAAGATTTGAACACTAAGAAAAGAAGGTATGAACTGAATGAACAGGTAGTAGTATCAGAAATTTCTAGCATTGTACTTCAGCACAAACTACCCCTAAGTTGAAAGACCCTGGAAATTTTATTATAAACATAACTATGAGGGATAGGAAGGTTGCTAAAGCAATGCTTGATTTAGGTGCTAGTATAAATTTGATACCCTACTCTATATTCTTACAGCTCAATTTAGGAGATTTAAAACCCACAACTATGTCCCTTCAACTTGCCGATAGATCTCTTAAGTATCCAAAGGGAATAGTTGAGGATGTGTTGGTACAAGTAGACAAACTGATAATACCTGTTGACTTTGTGGTTCTGGATATGCAAGAAAATCCAGCATTGGATAGAGAGCACACAATATTGCTTATAGACCGTTTATGGAAACTACTAAAACTATTATTGATGTCCAAGATGGAAATTTGACAATGACATTCTTAGGAGAGACTGTTCATTTTAAAGTTTTTGATTCTTTACCTTTTCCTTCTATTTCTGCCATCGATGAAATATTTGATGTTGACACTTTGGATAATCTTGTCCAAAGCACATTTTTCCAAACCAGAATAGAAGACAAGCTTGAAACTGTTCTTACACTTGAAGAGGTCGAAGAAGATTTAGATGAGGAAATTAAGGGGTACCTTGAACGACTAGACAATGATAAAGTAATGACAAAATCTAGTACACTTTTAAATCTACCTAGTTCTTCATCTAGTAAAGAGGCCAATCCACTTGTACTTGAACTCAAAGACTTACCTGAGCACTTAACATATGTGTTTTTGAGACAAAGAGAAACTTATCCAGTGATAATTTCTTCAACCTTGACCAAAACCCAAGAAAAGGAACTTATCAAAGTGCTCAAACTATTTAAGAAAGCTATAGGTTGGAGTATCGGGGATATAAGAGGCATTAGTCCTACAATGTGTATGCACAAGATCAACTTGGAGGATGGTGCTAAACCTGTACAAGAGGCTAAAAGAAGGCTAAACCCAAATATGCAAGAGGTAGTTAAGAAAGAAAATTTTAAATTGTTAGAAGAAGGAATTATCTATCCTATTGCGGATAGTAAGTGGGTTAGTCCAGTGCATATGGTACCAAAGAAATCTGGGATAATAGTTGTTAAAAATGACAAAAGTGAATTAGTGCCCACTAGAATAATCACTAGATGGAGAATGTGTATAGATTTTAGGAAACTAAATTTATATACTAAAAAGGATCACTTTCCTCTTCCATTCATTGATCAAATGTTTGAAAGATTAGCTGTGCACGAATTTTACTGTTTTCTAGATGGTTTTTTGGATATTATCAAGTACCCATAGCACCAGAAGATCAGGAAAAGACCACATTTATATGTCCTTTTGGGACATTTGCTTTTCGAAGAATGCCATTTGGGTTATGTAATGCCCCTGCCACTTTCTAGATATGCATGATATCTATTTTCTCGGACATGGTCGAAAAATTCATTGAGATTTTCATGGACGATTTCTCTGTCTTTGGAAACTCATATGATGATTGCTTACATAAATTGACTTTGGTTTTAGAAAGATGCATTGAATGCAATCTCACCCTTAGTTGGGAGAAAATTCATTTTATGGTTCAACAAGGGATAGTTTTAGGACATAAAATTTCAAATAATGGTATTGAAGTTGGTAAGGCAAAAGTTGAATTGATTTCCAAACTACCTTCCCCTACATCCTTGAAGGGGATAAGAAGCTTCTTAGGACATGTAGGATTTTACAGACGATTTATTAAATATTTCTCTAAAATAAGTCGTCCCTTATGTAACTTGCTATCAAAAGATGTTTATTTTAATTTCAAAAATGAATGCCTTATTGCCTTTAATACCTTGAAAGAGAAACTAACATCTACCCCTATTATTATGGCACCAAACTGATCTTTACCTTTTGAAATAATGTGTGACACTTCTGATTATGCTATAGGAGCAGTCTTGAGACAAAGAGTGGATAAGTGTTTACATGTCATCTACTATGCTAGCAAAACACTCAATGATGCCCAAATGAATTATACCACTACTAAAAAGGAATTCTTGGCTATAGTATTTTCTTTAGACAAATTTCGGTCTTATTTTGTAGGATCTAAAGTGATTGTGCATTCTGATCATGATGCTTTAAGATACCTATTAAGTAAACCAAATGCAAAGCGAAGATTAATTAGATGCGTCTTACTCTTACAAGAATTTGACCTAGAAATCAAGGATAAGAAAGGTAGTGAAAATTTAGTAGCTGATCATTTGTCTAGGTTGATTTCTGACTTCAATTCTCTTAAAGATGAGAGTAATGAAGATATAGTTGAAACCTTTCCTGATGAACAGTTATTTTCAATAGGTCCAAACCCATGATATGCTGATATTGTAAACTATCTTGCCACTGGTGTTTTGCAACCTAACACTTCATATCAGGACAAGAAAAGGTTTTTTAAAACTATTAAGGACTATTTCTGGGATGACCCTTATTTATACAAGATTGGTCAAGATCAAGTCATCCAGATCAAATCATGAACTTCATTGTGGGGGCCATTTTGGTGGTGAAAAGACAGCCCATAAGGTATTACAGTCTGGATTCTTTTGGCCCACTCTTTTTAAAGATGCTCATATGTTTTGTGCACAATGTGATAGATGTCAAAGAACAGGAAACATAAGAAAAAGAGATGAAATGCCTTTGACATCTAATTTATTTGTTGAACTCTTTGATGTATAAGGGATTGACTTTATGGGTCCTTTTCCCCCATCCAATGGTTTTCAATATATTTTGGTTGCTGTGGATTATGTATCCAAGTGGGTAGAAGCTATCCCCACTAAAACCAATGATGCTAATGTTGTTTTTAAATTCTTGAAGGATTTAATATTCAACAGGTTCGGAACGCCTAGAGCTATAATAAGTGATGGAGGTAGCCATTTTTGTAACAAGATCTTTGATGGAGTACTAAACAAGTACAACATCACATATAAAGTAGCTACTCCATATCATCCTCAAACTTCTGGTTTAGTGGAAGTAAGTAATAGGAAAATTAAGGGAATATTGGAACGCATTGTGCGTCCTTCAAGGAAGGATTGGGCATATAAGTTAAATGATGCCTTATGGGCATACCACACTGCTTACAAAATATCTATTGGGATGAGCCCTTACTAGTTAATCTTTGGGAAAGTGTGCCACCTTCTAGTTGAACTTGAACACAAGGCTTATTGAGCAATTAAAGAGTTAAACCTAGATTTAAATAAAGCAAGAGAAAAATGGTTACTCCATCTTAACGAGTTGGAAGAAATTAGGAATGAAGCCTATGAGAATGCCAAATTATACAAAGAGCGTACTAAGCGCTATCATGACAAGAGGCTAGTTCCTAAGACTCTTTACCCTAGAATGAAAGTTCTTTTATTTAACTCTCGTTTGAGATTGTTTCTAGGAAAGCTGAGATTAAGATGGGATGGGCCATTCAAAATAGTTCAGGTATTTGAACATAGAGTAGTAGAACTATTGGATTCCAAGACACAAAAAACATTCAAAGTCAATGGGCATCGTGTGAAGCCTTATTTAGAAGAACCAAACAACATTGCTAAAATGGATTGCATTTGGCTGAGTAACCCTTAGCAACATAAATTTACGTCTTGCTAAGACGTTAAACTAAGCGCTGGATGGGAGGCAATCCATCATTTTAGGTAATTTTCTTTTATTATTTTTATTTATTTAATTTCTATTGTTTATTTTAGTTTAATCACATGTGAATAATTTTAAAATTGTTAAAACTAAAAATATTTGTTGAGATGTTAGAAGTTTACAACGATCTGTCTGTGTGAACTTTATTGATGAATATGATGGATGCACCTACATTTCACCATTACTACTTGCATATTCTCAGGAAATAGGTAATCTTTCTTCTCTTTTCTATTTATCTTTAATTTATAGTTGTTACATTGAGGACAATGTAAGTTCTAGGTTGGGGGTGGTAAAAAGTTACAATACTTAAAAAAAATTAACAATTTTAAAAAAAATGTTCACATTTTCATTTTTATTGTATTTGGTTTTATTTTCTTTGTATGATTTAATAATTTTTGTAATTTTAGAATTAATTTTAAAAAAAATATATTAAAAAAACTATCACAAAAATTTATCATTTCTTTAAATCAAATTTAAGTAAATAGTTAAGTCTTTTGTACTGTTAGATTAATTTTTGAAAACATTCATGAAATATTTTGTAATTGTTTTTGGTTATTAGTTAGTTTTTGTCATAACTAGTATTTCTTGATAAGATGTGGAAATTATATTAAACCCAAAATCGGTGTTTATGAATTTTTTTAGTGGAGACTACTTTTGTGAGATATAATTTGAGCCTAATTTCCTTTATTCAGAGTGAAATATATATATTTTTCTACTCCAAACACATTTCTTATTTCTTCAATTTTTTAGATGATCTTTATAGGTATTAGCATTGAATGAATGAATTTTTTCTTATCTTAATAGAGTGTCGTATATTTTTTATTATTATTTTTGCTTAGATTAAATGATTTAAGTAGAAATTGATAGTATATGCTTATATCTTATTCATGCATGACTGCTAAAAAAAAAAGACATATCTGGGTTTACCTAAACCAAAATCAAACAAAAAAAGCCACAAAATTAACCACTCACCAAAATCTTAAAAAAAATGTACAATTTGTACATGTGCTGACTCTCTAAAAAAATACATATATTGAAAAATATCTTCAGAAAAAAATAGAGAGATAAAGAATATATAGTATAATCTACATACTATGATCCACATTGCCTACAAAGTTGTGAGTAAAGGCTAATTACAAAAAAAAGATATAGGAAGTAATTCCCTAAAAAGTCATTGCATTTTCTTCATTTGTAAAAGGCATATATCTTGCAATTTTTTCTTAATGAGTTTGATTTATGCATAAAAATAATTTTTATATATGATATCTTTATAATTTATACATTTGATTCCTTTCATGAGATCAAAGTCAAAATAACATTTTGAGCCTTTATTTTTTTTATACATATACAAACATATTAGTTCATTTCTATACATCAACTCTTTCGCATATAAATTAGTATGAGTGTTTGAACCCATAGGATTTAGTGTTTTGAGAGTATTAACTAGTGAGGAATACAGTCGAAGCGATTTTGGATTCTTGACACTGAAATTGGGAGAAATTAAATTGATACATTTTTGATATGAAATATGAAAATGATTTTCGACTAATTATTATAATAAATCATGATTGTTTAAAGAGATTAAAATAACTTATGCTTTAGATTTTAATTATGATCTTAAAGGAGATTAAAAAGTATAAGACATTTTTGTGATATGTTGTTTTCTTTTATTCTTAAAAGTTAATTTTTGATTTTGTTGTAATTTTAGTTTTTAAGTTGATTGTTTTCATTATTTCTTTTAATTTTTACATTTAGTTCAATGTTTGTGGGTATCATTAATGAAAACCCTCACGAGACTCAAACTCGTCCACTAGGGCAACCTAGGGGTTTAAAGGTTTGTTGCATAGGCTAAATGCAACCATGTCAATCCACGGAAGTGATTTAGGATAGTTTAATTTTTAGTTTTTATCACTTCTCTTGCTAAGGGACTAGCAAGAAGCTGGTTGGGGGTTGTGATGAGTGCTCAAAAAGCACTAAAATTACCATGATATCATTCATATTAATTGATTATATATATATATATATATATATATATATATATATATATATATTTATATATATTTGTCTTTTCGGAATCACGGGTATTTTTATTGTTTTTCAAGTATTGTCACTTAAAAACGTAACTTAAAGACTCAAAGAGGAATACTGGAGGTAATACATCACAAATATATTCATAAAATAAATGAGAAAAAGTCAACAAATATGGAAAAATTGGACAAAATGGGTCAAAAAAGAGGAAATCGTGCCACCCATCGCGCGCAGCACGCCCAACAACGTGTGCACCCCTTCTCCCGTCCACGTGCGCCTACGCCCAGCCTGCTCCCATCTGCGCGCGCTGCCGCGCCCACACCAACATGACATCATCATTCATTACTCCGCGTTTTCTCCCTTTTTAATCATTTTTCACCCAATTTTTCTTCCCATCCTCACCTATAAATACCCACATTCTCTTCATAACTAAATACACCTCAAAACACGTCTTCTCTTCTCTTTCTTTCTCTCATTTCTTAGTTTTTAAGTTTTTCTTAGTTTTTAGCTTTTCTTAGTTAGTTTCTCTTAGTTTTAGAGTTCTTCTCTTTTTGAGAAGAACTAGTTATGTTTTTGTAATTTATTTGCTTTTCGATTCAATAAATGGGAGTGCAAATTCCATTTGGAGGTTTTCTAGCAACGGGAATAGCATCAAAGTACTATAAGGATTTTATTTTCTTTGCAGTTATTTTTTATGCTTTATTCTTACATGTTATATTTAATTTGTCTGTGATTAAATTTAACTTTGCTGGATGTTTGTAAACATGATATAATAATAATTTTGTTATGCTTGCGAAATATTAAATAGGTAAAAATCTCTAGAATGAATTGATTTTATTTTTATTCAAGATTTTATATTAAGAATGTTAGAGAGAATATATTATTTTTCATTACAAACTTAAATATGAAAATTAGATTTTAGGGTTTAGTTATCCGGTCTAATTTAGAGTGAAACTCTATTTCAAAAGTTTTTATAAAAATTATTATCTGAAAATGTATTGAAAACATGTTTTAAGTAGTGGTTTTAAAACTTGAAAGTTAGTACTCGGATAATTAAATTCTTAGGTTTAATTTGGACACTTGAATAAAGTTTAAACTGTCTAACCCCACCAAAGATGGCATTTAAATGGTTCATTTTCAATCTCTTATAAAAAGGAATTAATTTAATTAACCAAATTAGTTATCAACTCCACCCATAGGTGTTAATTGATTTGTTTAGTTAACAAAGAATATCTAACCCTACCAAAGGTGGTATTCATATAAAAAAGGGAGAATCAATAAATATCAATTCATATCTTTAATGACCGAAATAATATGAGCACGCATAATTAACTTAGTTATTATATCCATAAATACTCCACTATTATAAATGATAAAATTTACATCAATATTTATTGAATCTGTATATATGTTTATTTTTATGTTATTAGATTAGAAACCCAAAAACCTAAATATTGTGACAAGATATTTAGGATTTAATTTCGTTTTTAAAATGTTTGAATAATAAATTAAAAACCACATACATTCCTTCCTTAGATCGACCTTGGGAGTATACTTACCATTTTCTATGAAATGATTCGTGCACTTGCGAGAGTTTTATAAATATAAAACCAAAGTATTGGCAGGATCGGCGATCCCGGTTTTGCTCATTAGTAGGGAATGAGGCTTTTACAAAATCAAGAGAAATAATGATCTTTCTTTTTCAACTTCTCTTTCTTCCACTAAACAAGCTTCCATATCTAGTAAACATGGTGTTTCCAAGCTACAACATGCTTTTTTGGGCCATCATTCTATTGCTGTTGTTAATATTATTCTTAGTAGTACTAGTATTACTTCTCAAAGTGTAAATCATGGCTTGTTATTTTGTGATATGATAAGAGTCAAATTATTGCATTTTTGTTATGATTTAAATGTTGATATTTGTGTGAAAATGGTGTTTATTTGATTATTTAATCCACAAATGTCAGTTCATGGGTATTTCGTGTTTAAAGTGCAATTTTAGGTAAAATCACGATTTTGGAGAAGTTTGGGACAAATTTCAATGATCGGGATTGAGTGAAAATAAAAAGAAAACAAAGTTTCAAAATTTGGAATTCCGCCGCTGGTAAAAAGATTCTTGCCTCCGGCGAAAATCTTACAGAGAAAACAGTGAAAATAATGCAGGGAGCACGGATTTTGGCAAATTGATCTCGCCGCCGGCCAAATTACTCTCACTGCCGGTCAAAGTAATCTCGCCGCCAACCAACATAATATAGCCGCCGACCACATTAATATCGCTACCGGCGAGAATCAGTAGAACCAAAATCGTAACTTTTCCAAAAATCTCGCCGCCGACGAGTTTCATTCAAAAACACATTTTTTATGTTTTTTTGTTCCAAAATTGCCCCCAAAACCCTAGATCTATGTATACAATATGATGGAGAAAGAGGCATATGGCAGAGAGAGCAGATCTGAGTCATTTTTGGAGAAGAAAAGGCAAATTTGGAAAGAAAGTTTGGAGAAGCTTGAAGGATCATCAACATTGTTTCTACCAAGTCTTCATCTTCAAGAGTTTTTCATCTCTTCTTCTTAGCTTTTATTTTCTACATTTTATTCATATTTGTTATTCATGGATTCAATTGAGATAATGTTTGTTCTTATTTCTATTATGAACTAATTCGTATTTGCTAAGGCTATGATGTAGTTGAATCAAGAAAATCTGATTTCTTTTGTTATTGTTATATGAGTTCATTATTTTCAAGTTGAGTATTTATTTCCATGCTTAATGCTTTTAAATTTCTGGAAAAGATTTAGATGATTTGTTGCATTATATTGAGATCGAGAGGAGATGTGTAATGAATGCTTCTTGTGATAAATACTGTATGTTGAATGCGAGTGTGAAAACTAATGCATGATGTATGTGGTTATTCTAGAAATTCCATAAATCGTAATGTGCTTGTTTGTGATTAAATCTTCATAGAAATATAGTTGGTTTTCATAGATAAGTAATTCTAATATAACTCGAGGGAAAGTATTAGGTAAATTTGGGTTTTTCAACCATCACTTTTAGCTTTGATTCTCATATAACATGACTTGAAATCAGATTGAATTGATTTAGCGAAATCAAATGCCTTAGCGTTTTTAATCATTTGTGAACAACATTCAATTGTGTTATTTGCGTTTACTTTTAAGTTAATTTGCTTCTTAAACTATTTCAACAATTCGGTTTTCAAATAAAATTAGGATTAGTCAATTTCGGTACTTAGTAACGCCATTCCTTGTGGGTTCGATCTCCATACTTTTGTACACTTTATTACTTGAACGATTCATACACTTGTGAAAATACGCATCAAGTTTTTGGCGCCGTTACCAGGGAATGGTTTGATTTTATTAATATCGATACTACCTAATCTTAGTTTTAATTTGAAGTTAATTTGCTTTATTATTGTTTCATTTTTAATTTTGTTTAGTTTGCTCTTTTATTTTATTTATCATAAATAAATAAATAAAAGAGGGGTAACTTTGTGTTATGTTTGTGCTAGTTGATTTTCTGGTTGTAGGATTTTTGTATGGGACGTACAAGAAGCCTTAACCTTCTTCCATTTGATCTGGAGATTGATAGAACATATATGTGTCTAAATCGAGAGAAAATGCGTTCAACCTCAGCTCCTAATAGACAATCAGCCATGGATCCACCATTTGTTGAGGGAGGAGGAATTCGTAGATCTTTGAGGGATTATGCTATGCCTAATGTTGATGGAACTACTTCAGGTATAAAGAGGCCAACTGTTCAAGCCAATAACTTTGAGATAAAACCATCCTTTATCCAAATGGTTCAATCAAATCAGTTTGGGGGAATGTCAAAGGATGATCCAAATGCACATATTGCTTATTTTCTAGTGGTGTGTGATCTTTACAAGATAAATGGTGTGTCTGAAAATGCTATAAGATTGAGGGTTTTTCCTTTTTCACTTCGGGATAAAGCCAAAGAGTGGTTAAGCTCATTACCATCGGGATCAATTACAACATGGAATGAGTTGGTTTAGAAATTCTTGTCCAAGTTCTTTCCTCCTGCTAAGACAGCAAAATTGAGGAATGAAATCACATCTTTTACACAGTATGACCAAGAATCATTGTATGAAGCTTGGGAAAGATTTAAAGAAATGTTGAGGAAGTGCCCACATCATGGTATACCGATTTGGTTGCAAGTCTCTACATTTTATAATGGGTTGGTTTCAAACTATCGGGCAATGATTGATGCTGCTGCTGGAGGGTCTTTAATGGGAAAAACACCGGATGATGCTCATGAGTTGTTAGAGATTATGGCAGAAAACAACAATCAGTGGCATTCAGAGCGGGTAACTGCAAAAAGACCAGCAACAGTGCATGAAATTGATTCAGTGAATGCTTTGTCGGCTCAAGTTGCTATTCTTTCAAGAAAGATGGATTCTTTGTCATCCAAATTAGAATCCAAACCAACTGCACAATGTGATTTATGTGGTGGAAATCATGCTAGTATCGAATGCCAAGTTGGAAATCCATTTGCTTCACCAAATGCTGAGTAAGAAAATTATGTTTCAAATTTCCAAAAACCTCAACATAACCTATATTCGAATGCCTACAATCCAGGTTGGCGACATCATCCAAATTTTTCATGGGGAAATAAGCAATGGGGATTCAAACCATCATCATCTTCCTACCAACTCCAAGAGAAGAAACAAACATATTTGGAAGGAATTTTTGGAAAGTTCATTGAGGAGACAAGAACAAATTTCAGAAATCAAGAGGCAATCAACAGGGACATCCAAAACCAACTGGGGTAGCTTTCAAAGCAGATTGCAGAAAGGTCTCAAGGATCATTGCCTAGTGACATAATAAATCCCAAAGAGCATGCAAAGGCTCACATTGAGAAATGGTAAAGAACTTGAATGGCAGGGGAAATCAGAGAAAAAGATGGAAGAATCTAAAGAAAATCCATCAAGATCCCAAGATGTTCAACCTTCCCCAAATGCAAAATATGAGCCTCCTATCCCATATCCTCAAAGATTGAATAAGAAAAAGCTTGATAATAAATTTGATAAATTTCTGGATATTTTTAAGAAATTGCATATTAACATTCCTTTTGCATAGATGTTGGAACAAATTCCCAAGTATGCAAAATTCATGAAGGAAATTCTATCAAAGAAGAGGAAGCTTGGAGATTATGAAACTATCATGCTAAATGAGGAGTGCAGTGCAGTTCTTCAAAGAAAACTGCCACAGAAATTGAAAGACCCAGGGAGTTTTACTATACCTTGTACTATAGGAAGTTTCAATTTTGATAAAGTCTTATGTGATTTAGGAGCAAGCATTAATTTGATGCCATTTTCTATTTTCAGGAAACTAGGCCTAGGAGAAGTGAAGCCCACTTCAATCTCTCTACAATTAGCGGATCGATTGGTGAAATATCCTCGAGGGGTAATTGAGGATGTTTTAATTAAAGTCGACAAATTTATTTTCCCTATAGATTTCGTGGTGCTTGATATGGAGGAAGATAGAGAGATACCGTTGATATTGGGGAGACCATTCCTTGCAATTGGAAGAACATTGATTGATGTTCAGCAAGGAAAGCTTATTCTATGGGTGCAAGATGAACAAGTGACTTTTGATGTTTTTGAAGCAATGAAATTTCCAAGTGACATACATTCTTGTTTCCAAATTAACATTCTTGACAGGTTAATCTTGGAAACTTTTGAGGAGAGAACTCCATTGTTACCACTAGAAGCTTTCCTTGTGAAATCTGCAACAATTGAGGAGAAAGATGAGAGGATGAGACAATGTTCCGAATTACTGGCAGTACTTGATGAATATTTGTGCAGTGATGAAACATTTAAGGAGTTGGGAACAAATGAAACTCCAACCTCAGTGGTAAAGAAGGAAGCCAACAAGATTGAGATAAAGCCAATGCCATCCCATCTAAAAAAATATATCTTACGTTCACCGCCTACAAGGGCAGTTTCGCCGCCGGCGGAAAGGAGATCTCATTTTTCTTTCTTACATTGAGGACAATGTAAGGTTTTGGTTGGGGGTGCGGTAAATGGTAAGTCTTTTCTTTGCTTCATTTTTAGTAGTTTTGTTCGTGTATTTATTTGTGTTTAATTTTGATTTTCCATTTATTTTTCTGCATTTTGATTTAATTTCTTTTATTTTGATTATTGTCTTATTTTTATTTGCATTTTTACTTGTTTTAATTTGCACATTGATGATAATAATGTGATTGTGATGACAAGTAGCTTTTAGAAGACATTAAATTTTGCTTCGGTTTAAAGATAATTTCAAATGTTGATTTTACCTAGTTGGCGACTGTTTTGGTATGTGGTATGATTTGGTTGATTAGTCTAAATGCTTAGAGAAGTCTTATGTGCGAATTTTTCATGGACATTTTTGTGATCTCAACAAACTCTAGAACTCATTTGAAAACCTCTTGAGGCGAAATAATTTGGAATTGCATTGTTTACGATATGATGTAGGCCATTTTTGGATTGATTGTGCCATTTTAAGCCTACCTTGTTATCCTTATATCACTAGTTACCTCTTTGAGCCTATTTAAATATATTGTTAGCCTTACTTTTCTTTCTTTTTGCCTTCTATAACCTACCTTTTAGTGAGCCAATATATATATATGATTCCTACCTTATTTGTTAAGAGCACTTAATTTTGAACACAAACTTTTCAAGAGCAATTGGAGTAAGGATGGAATAAATAAAAAAAATATTCCACATATATTGGAAGAAATTGGTTGGGGGTTATGTCTAAAAAAAGGCCTTCACACTCTAGTAAATAAAAGAGTGTTAGTGATGGATGTACTGAGGTGAAAGATTGAGGAAGAATTTTTCTTATCTTTGGAAAAATGGGTTATGATCAGAAGAAACAATTTGGGTTAAATGGTGTTACTCTTTTACTTAATTGGTTGTGTTTAATCTAATAAGTGCTATTATTTGTATTTTGACACTTCCTGTTCTTTCTTAACCAAAAACC
Organism: Hippophae tibetana; assembly: GCA_037013495.1. Lineage (NCBI taxonomy): Eukaryota > Viridiplantae > Streptophyta > Magnoliopsida > Rosales > Elaeagnaceae > Hippophae > Hippophae tibetana. The sequence goes on along the minus strand of CM072804.1, from coordinate 50,346,767 downwards.
TAAGCCTAACATTACAAGCCTCATAAAGTCCTATTGATCCGAAGTGGTGTATTTTCCTTCATTAGTGGAGAGAGTTTTGAAAAGTGAGCCTATGGAGTTTGAGATTTCATCCTTTTTGTTTATGGATGTTATGCATAATATTATCCGGGCATTATGGCTATTGGTTTGTGGTTTGATGGATGTTTAAGAGTCAATAACAAAAGTGAAATTGGCATTTGAGATTTCTCAAAGCTTAGGTGACATTTAATTATTCTATGTGTTGTGTGTTATTTACAATTTTTGAGACATTTGTGCAAATTAAGGAGTTGTGTGATTTAATTTTTTTGAGTTAGGATAGTTATAGGTAAGATGTTTATGGGTATCATCACTGGAAGCACTCACGAGACTACAACTCATCCTACTAGGGCCGCCTAGGGGTTTAAAGGCTTATTGCATACGCTTAATGTAATTTTGTAAATAGAATAAATTTTCTTTGAATTTTTCTCTTAATGTCTCCTTTGAATTTATTAAATAGATCACTTTTCTTGCTAAAGACTAGTAAAAAGCTGGTTGGGGGTTGTTGATAAGAGTCAAATTATTGCATTTTTATTATGATTTAAATGTTGATAATTTGTGTGAAAATGGTGGTTATTTGATTATTTAATCCATAAATGTCTTTTCAAGGGTATTTCGTGTTTAAAGTGCAATTTCAGGTAAAATCATGATTTTGGATAAGTTTGGGAAAAATTTCAATGATCGGGATTGAGTGCAAATAAAAAGAAAACAAAGTTTCAAAATTTGGAATTCCACCACCGGCGAAAAGATTCTCGCCTCCGGCGGAAATCTTACAGAGAATACGGCGAAAGTCATGCAGGGAGCACAGATTTTGGCAAATTGATCTCGCCGCCGGCCAAAGTAATCTCGCCACCGGCCAACATAATATAGCCACCGGCCACATTAATCCCAAAACCCTAGATCTATATATACAATATAATGGAGAAAGAGGCATACGGCAGAGAGAGTAGATCTGAGTCATTTTTGGAGGAGAAAAGGCAATTTTGGAGAGAAAGTTTGGAGAAGCTTGAAGGATCATCACCATTGTTGCTACCAAGTCTTCATCTTCAAGAGTTTTTCATCTCTTCTCCTTAGCTTTTATTTTCTGCATTTTATTCAGATTTGTTATTCATGGATTCAATTGAGATAATGTTTGTTCTTATTTTTATTATGAAATAATTCGTATTTGCTAAGGCTATGATGTAGTTGAATCAAGAAAATCTGATTTCTTTTGTTATTGTTATATGAGTTCATTGTTTTCAAGTTGAGTATTTATTTCCATGCTTAATGCTTTTAAATTTCTGGCAAAGATTTAGATGATTTGTTGCATTATATTGAGACCGAGAGGAGATGTGTAATGAATGCTTCTTGTGATAAATACCGTATGTTGAATGCGAGTGTGAGAACTAATGCATGATGTATGTGGTTATTCTAGAAATTCTATAAATCGTAATGTGTTTGTTTGTGATTAAATCTTCATAGAAATATAGTTGGTTTTCATAGATATGTAATTCTAATATAACTCGAGAGAGAGTATTAGGTAAATTTGGGTTTTTCAACCATCACTTTTAGCTTTGATTCTCATATAACATGACTTGAATCAGATTGAATTGATTTAGCGAAATCAAATGCCTTAGCATTTTTAATCATTTGTGAACAACATTCAATTGTGTTATTTGCGTTTAGTTTTAAGTTAATTTGCTTCTTAAACAATTTCAACAATTCGATTTTCAAATAAAATTAGGATTAGTCAATTTTGGTACTTAGTAACGCCATTCCTTGTGGGTTCGATATCTGTACTTTTGTACACTTTATTACTTGAATGATTTGTACACTTGAAAAAATACGCATCATGATTAGTGTGCTATTTCTAAGTCACATAGATTTCCCTTTGAAGCTCAGCATGTTAGGTCTAGCCAGTTGTCTCAATTGCTATACCTTGACTTGTGGACATCTCATATACTCTCTTGTAAAGGTGACAAGTACTTTCTATCCATTGTTATTGATTTTTCAAGGTTTATTTGGTTGTTTCCTATAAATAATAAGGATGAGACTTATGCTATTTTTTTCTCTTTTAAAACATTGATGGAAAAATAATATGAATCTGAACTTAAATCCATTCAATTTGATATAGGTGGTGAGTTCAAACCATTAATTCAAACTCTCTCACAATGTGGTATTGATCATCGTCTTACCTATCTACACACTTCTGCTCAAAATGGCATTGTGGAGTCTAGGCATAAACATATTTCTAAAACGAGTCTTGCATTGCTCTTACAGTCTGGTTTACCCAAATCTCATTGCATATATGCTTTTTGCACTAGGGTTTTTCTCGTGAATATATTGCCTAGTAGGGTATTAGGGAATTGATAACTTCTTTATCACTAAAAGCCTGACTATGCTCAACTTAGGATGTTTGGACATAGTTGCATTCCTTATTTATGTGATTATAACTCTCGCAAGTTGCAAAATATGCTTCCAATCATAAAGGATACTTGTGTATGGATGTTCATTCTCAAAGGATGTATGTTAATAAACATATTACTTTTAATGAGCAATCTTGTCCTTTTACACAATCTTATGTTCCTAATCTCACTACCTTTAATACTTCTTTGTAATTATCTACATTGTTTATTTCTCCTATCATATGTCCTGTGACTACATCAGATATTGCATATCCCTTTGCCTCTGGTCTTTGATCACATGCCTGTTTTTATTCCTAGTTAGTCGATGCCTGTGCCTCTTGGTATGTCCCAACTATAATCGTTTCCTAATGTTCCTTCATCTATTTCTTTTGAACCCTACTTGTTTCCACTTTCTCAAAGAAGAATTATACTTGGAAAATAGTCAAACTTCTACCTGGTAAGAGGGCCATTGCCTGCAAATGAGTTTTCAAATGAAAATACTCTTTACTAGTATATTGGAACGATATAAAGTTCGCCTTTTTTCTTTCTACAAGCATAAGGGATTGACTATAAGAAATATTTTAGTCCAGTCATTAAGGCCATTACAATTTGAATTGTGCTAACTATTGCCATTAGTAAGGGTTTGGGAGTTTATCAAGTTGAAGTCAACAATGCTTTCTTGCATGGGGTCCTTGATGAAAAGGTTTATATGGAATTGCCAACTGGTTAGGAAGTGTTTGGCTACGTATGTCATTTCAAGAAGGCTTTATATAGATTTAAATTGTCACCATATGCTTGGTTTACCAAAATAAGCTCTAGTTTGTTGAGTCTTGGTTTCAAATGTTCTAAGGTTGATCCTTCTTTGCTTCTGGTTAAATCCATTATAGTTCATATTCTAGTGTTGATTTGCATGGATGATATTTTAATCACTAGTGATGATGACACTATAGTTCAAGTTTTAATTAATCATCTAAATGATCTATTTGCTCTTAAGTATCTTGGGAATTTGTCTTATATCCTTAGTATTGAAATTCACTCTTCTGAATTTGGCATGCATCTTACCCAACATAAATATGTGCATGATATACTTTGCATTATAGGTTTGCTTGATTCAAAGGCATCTTCTAGCCTTATGGCATCTAGGAAGGGACTGGGCAAACTTGATGGTGTTTTATTAGATAATCCTATCCAATGTCGTAGTGTGGTTTGGGGCCTTACAATACCTTACCACTACACTGCTTGAATTTTTTTTTGTGAAAACATTATGTCAAGAGGGTTTTATAAAACCTCAAAGGTTCTTTCACATATGGTTTGCATCTATACAAATGTGCTTCTCTTAATTTGTTTCCTTTTTGGATGCAGACTGGACTGGTTGTAGTAATGATGAGCAGTCCACCAATGCTTACTTTGTATTCTATGGTTACAACCTCTTATCCTAGCATGTTGGCAACCAAAAAGTGGTGCCACACTCTAGCATAGAGTCAAAGTATCATGCCCTAGCATCGCAGTTGTTGAAATTCTCTAGATCATGTCCTTATTGAGTGAAATTGGTCTATCTGTTCAACATCCTTCTATGATTTTATGTGACAATTTAAGCACCAAATAGCTCACTAGAAATCATGTCTTCCATGCTTGCATTAAACACATCAAAATTCACTTTCATTTTTTCCGTGATCAAGTGTCCAAGAAAGAATTTACTATTGCCTACATCCCTACTAAAGATCAACTCATGGATCTTCTCACCAAGGATGTTTTTACAACTCATTTTTTTTATCTCTACTTACCAAGACCTTAGTTTTGCCAAAACCATTTTCTTGAGAGGGGCTAGTAAATGATCATATGGTTGTTATGATGTTAGTAGATATTTTCTATTAGTTTGTTGCTAGATATTTTCTAGTCTTTATTTTCTCTCTTCTTTCCATCTCTTTATAAGAACCATATCATCTTTGTAATTCATTCATTCAATAATACCAATTCTTCATTTGTCCTTCTCAATTGTCTTTAAGATATACTTCGAGGCCCTTTATATATAGAGATATCTTTCCTTATTTGTGTAATATCTCTTATTATATTCTCTCTAATAAAGTGTATATTGTAAATTAAATGTGAAAAGGCTTCTATAAGTAGTGAAGTGATAGGTCTATGGTTTTATACAATAGATAGTAACTTACATTGGTGTGCATGAAAGGAAACAATTGATGTACTTATATTTAGCTCCAATGATTGGGCACTACTTTGTGTTCCATGTGGAGGTAAGGTCACATTGTGTCCAAGAATCACATTAAATTCTTGTGCTTTCTTCTCCTTGTTTTCTTCTTTTTCTATTTCATGCTTTCAAGCACAGTTACATGCGAGCAATTCCAAGAGTTGGGATGTAGAAATAAGTTCTGAGTGTTACATTCTCTACAATATGAGGAATTCAAGAAGATATACAATTAATAAATAATACACCTTGTTGGGGAAAATTTCACCATGTACACGTGACACCATTTGATTGGTCCACGTTACCTTTGAATAGTTAAATGGCTACAGTTAGAGTACACTAATGTACAATCAACGAAGTTTTAAATTCAAATGTAAAGCTTAATGATAATTATCTCATGATTTAAATTTTAAAGAAATATTTATTATTTTATAACTTCAAATATGAAAAATCATTAATATATTATTAATATATTATTGGTTTAACTATGTTTTATGACCACAATGAATGAGACGAGTTATAAAAATGCACACAAAGTTTATGTAATTGTAATTATCCCCACAACATTATGTTTAATGATAAAAACATGCCTATTAAATAACGGTTGTTTAATTTTTAACAGAATTATATCAAATGCAATAAAATTGGACATGTTTGTAACCAATTACAAACTTCTTGGGCATCTTTGTAACCAGCTACAAATGTTTGGCCATTTTTGCTACCTCCCAAACACATGATTTTATAATAATAACCTAAAAAAATGCATGTGTTATAAGTCTATTAAAAATTAAATGATAGTTATCGATTGGTCATATTTTTATCGATACACATAATGTTATGGGCATAAATTGAACTACGTAAACTTTTTGAGCAATTTTACAACTCAACCCACATGTTATAGGTACAAAACATAGTTAATCCTATATTTTTTTAAATTAATAATTCAATGTGATGTTATTTTTATTACTATAAATTTTGTCATTTTGGTGTTGGTATTCTCGTGTGAAAAACATGGTGTCTATATTTTGTTTAATGTTTCCATCTATCCTTTGTAAGGTTTGATACTAGTGGATTAGTATCAGTAAGAATGCAATGTTAATTTTTCCGGTTGTACAAACCCACTCTATTGAATTGCATGCAGTTTGCATTGTTGTTGTGTTTTCCCATTGGAGAATTTCTTTGTTGTCATGGTATCACGTTGGGGACTTTGTTTGTTAGTTATGTTGTCTTATTGGGAATTCAATTTTTGTAAGTGTCTGAAATGCTTCTCTATATTGAGCTCCCTTTTTTATGTTCTCACTATTGGATCATCATAGACTCGTTGAGTGCTCATCATCCCTCGCCACCTTGGGTGGTGAGTGTGTAACAAATTTTACCCTTATTAGGATATATCTTTTACTCTTACCACCTTGGCTAATAAAGGGCCAAAATTCTTGAAATATTTCTATAAATTCTCTTTTCCTTCTTGTTTCTTTATCCATAATTAGAGGGAAGCTTTGCATGTATGTCACCAGACTTCTTTGGTTTATTCATGGTCCATTTTTATTTTATGTATTAGGTTTGGGAAAAAATGTTGCATCTTTAGGATATAGGACAACAAAGAGAAGCCTTTCACAAATTTCTCAAAAACAAGGTTGGGTGTAAAAAATGTGAGATTAAGGAAGTACTTTTTGAGAGTAAAATGCTTGTTGGCTAGTGATGAGCGAAAACCGGCATCACCGATTCTTGCCAATACTTTGGTTTTAATATTTATAAAACTCTCGCAAGTGCACGAATCATTTCATAGAAAATGATAAGTATACTCCCAAGGTCGATCTAAGGAAGGAATGTATGTGGTTTTTAATTTATTATTCAAACTTTTAAAAACGAAATTAAATCCTAAACATCCTGTCACGATATTTTGGGGTTTTGTGTTTTTAATCTACTTACATAAAAATAAACATAGATTCAATGAACATTTATGCAAATTTTATCATTTATAATGGCGGAGTATTTATGGATATAATAACTAAGTTAATTATGCTTGCTCATATTATCTAGGTTATTAAAGATATGAATTGATATTTATTGATTCTCCCTTTTTTGTATGAATACCACCTTTGGTGGGGTTAGATATTCTTTGTTAACTAAACAAATCAATTAACACCTATGGGTGGGGTTGATAACTAATTTGCCTCATTAAATTAATTCCTTTTTCTAAGAGATTGAAAATGAACCATTTAAATGCCACCTTTGGTGGGGTTAGACAGTTTAAACTTTATTCAAGGTGTCCAAATTAAACCTAAGAATTTAGCTATCCGAGTACTAACTTTCAAGTTTTAAAACCACTATCGAAAACATGTTGTCAATACATTTTCAGATAATAATTCTTATAAAAACTTTTGAAATAGAGCTTCACTCTAACTACCGGGCGATTGTACCATCAAATAAAAGAGCACTACTCTAAATTAGACCGGATAACTAAACCTTAAAATCTAATTTTCAGGTTTAAGTTTTTAATGAAAAATAATATATTTCTCTCTAACATTCTTAATATAAAATCATGAATAAAAATAAAATCAATTCATTTTAGAGATTTTTACCTATTTAATATTTCGCAAGCATAACAACGTCATTATTACATCATGTTTACTAAACAGCCAGCAGAGTTAAATTTAACCACAGACAAATTAAATATAACATGTAAGAATAAAGCATAAAAATAACTGTAAAGAAAATAAAATCTTTACAGAACTTCGACGCTATTCCCGTTGCTGGAAAAACTCCAAGCGGAATTTGCACTCCCATTTATTGAATCAAAAAGCTAAAATATTACAAAAACATAACTAGTTCTTCCCTAAAAAGGGAAGAACTCTAAAACTAAGAGAAATTAACTAAGAAAAGCTAAAAAATAAGAAAACATAAGAAAAACTAAAAATCTAAGAAAAGAGAGAAAGAAAGAGAGAAAAGAATGTATTTGGAGGTTTTGAAGGTGTATTTTGAAGTGAAGGGAAGGGGGGTATTTATAGGTGAGGATGGAGAGAAAAAATGAGTAAAAAAATGTTAAAAAAATGTAAAAACGCGTAATGGAAATGCTGAGGTAATTGATGACGTCAACATGATGTCATCGGGGCGGCTGCACGTGAAAAACGGGCCAAACGGGCGTCGGCGCGCGCGGAGGTAGCTGGGCGCGCGCGGATGAACAGTACCCACGCGCGCAGTACTGCGCGGATGAACAGTGCCCCACGCGCGCAGTTCTGCGCGGATGAACAGTGCCCGCGCGCAGCTTGGCGCGGGATTGGGCGCGGCGGCACGCGCGGTTGGGCGGCGCGGCGGCGCGGCGGCGCGTTTTTCTCCTTTTTGATATTTTTGACCTTTTTGACCCATTTTGTCCAATTTTTCCATATTTGTTGACCTTTCCCCATTTATTTATTAATATATTTGTGATGTATTGCTTCCAGTATTACTCTTTGAGTTTTTAAGTTGCGTTTTTAAGCCAAAATACCTGGAAAACAATAAAAATACCCGTGATTCCGAAAAAAACAAATTTATATAAATATATGATAAAACATATATATATATATATATTTTTAATCAATTAATGTGCATAAAATCATCGTTATTTTAGTGCTTTTTGAGCACTCATCACAACCCCCAACCAGCTTCTTGCTAGTCTCTTAGCAAGAGAAGCGATAAAAACTAAAAATTAAACTATCCTAAATCACTTTCGTGGATTGAAACGGTTGCATTTAGCCTATGCAACAAGCCTTTAAACCCCTAGGTTGCCCTAGTGGACGAGTTTGAGTCTCGTGAGGGTTTTCAGTAATGATACCCACAAACATTGAACTAAATGTAAAAATAAAAACAATCAAATCAAAAACTAAAATTACAACAAAATTAATTTAAGAATAAAAGAAAACAACATATCACAAAAATGTCTCATACTTTTTAATCTCTTTTAAGATCATAATTAAAATCTCAAGCATAAGTTATTTTAATCTCTTTAAACAATCATGATTTTATTATAATAATTAGTCAAAAATCATTTTCATATTTCATTTCAAAAATGTATCAATTTAATTTTACCCAATTTCAGTGTCATGAATCAGAATTCGCTTCGACTCTATTCCTCACAAGTCAATACTCTCAAAACACTGAATCCTATGGGTTCAAATACTCATACTAATTTATATGCGAAAGAGTTGATGTATAGAAATGAACTAATATGTTCGCATATGTATAAAGAATAAAGGCTCAAAGTGTTATTTTAACATTGATCTCATGAAAGGAATCAAATGTATAAATTATAAAGATATCATATATAAAAATTATTTTCATGCATAAATCAAACTCATTAAGAAAGAATTTCAAGATATATGCTTTTTACAAATGAAGAAATTGCAATGACTTTTTAGGGAATTACTTCCTATATCTTTCTTTTGTATTTAGCCTTTACTCACAACTTTGTAGGCAATGTGGGTCATAGTATGTAGATGATACTATATTTTTTATCTCTCTATTTTTTTTTCAATATATGTATATTTTAGAGAGTCAACCCATGTACAGATTGTACATTTTTTTTTGAATTTGGTGAGTGGTTAATTTTGTGGCTTTTCTGTTTGATCTTGGTTTAGGTAACCTCATATATGTCTTTTTGTTTTTTGTAGCAGTCATGCATGAATGAGATATAAGCATATACTATCAATTTCTACTCAAATCATTTAATCTAAACAAAAAAAATAATAAAAAATATATGATACTCTATTAAGATGAGAAAAAAATTCATACATTCAATACTAATACCTATAGAGATCATCTAATCATTTGAATAAATAAGAAATGTGTTTGGAGTAGAAAAAAATATATTTCACTCTTAATAAAAGAAATTAGGCTCAAATTATATCTCACAAGGGTAGTCTTCACTAAAAAAAAATTCATAAACACCGATTTTGGGTTTAATATAATTTCTACATTTTATCAAGAAATACTAGTTATGACAAAAACTAACTAATTATCAAAAATAATTACAAAATATTTCATGATATGTTTTCAAAAATTAATCTAACAGTACAAAAGACTTAACTATTTACTTAAATTTGATTTAAAGAAATGATAAATTTTTGTGAGAAAATATTTAATAATTTTTTTTTAAATTACTAAATCACATAAAACAAAAATAAAATAAAAAAAATGAAAATGTGAACATAAAATTTTTATTATATTTTTTTTATTTTTAAATTGTTAAATCCTTTTTTTTTTCTAATTATGCATGGTAACTTTTCACCACCCCCAACCTAGAACTTACATTGTCCTCAATTTAACAACTGTAATTAAAGATAAAGAGAAAAGAGAAGAAAGATTACCTATTTCCTGAGAATGTGTAAGTAGTAATGGAGAAATGCAGGTGCATTCATCATATTCATCATTTAAAGTGTATACAGACAGATCGCTGTGAACTTCTAACATCTCAACAAACATTTTTAGTTTTAACAATTTAAAAAGTATTAAACTAAAATAAACAATAAAATTAAGTAAATAAAATAAATAACAGAAAATTACCTAAAATGATGGGTTGCCTCCCATCCAGCGCTTAGTTTAACGTCTTAGCAAGACGTAACTTGGGGATTGCATTTTAAGTAAACTCAATGTCCCCTCATCATTGAGTCAATCATACCTACAAGTAAGACAAGGTTGTCTTCCTATACTGTTTTAAACATGCCCTATTGATTTTTAAATTTTTCTGTACCAAAAACTAAGGGCATGCTTGAGGGTTTTAGATAACCCACATCTAGGTGCCAATCAAATAATTAAGGCTTCATAACACAATTGTACCTAGATCAAGCAAAGAAACTAACTCTTGAGATTGTAATTAAAACTTTAAAATTTTGGAGATAGTTTCAAAATTTTATTTTATTTTTTTATTTTTTTTAAGTTAAAATAACATAATCAGTATTAACCAAGAGTGTTCCCAGGAAAGAATGGTGGGGCAAAGGCTCCTTAAAAACCATCCTCCTAGACAGAACAACGTTCCCAGGAAAGACTAGTGGCACAAAGGCATCCAGGAACTAGTCTCCTAGACAGAACTCCCTTAGATCTTTACTTTTCATGTTATTAAAGTTAAGTTAATTAAGTTATATTAAGTAAAAATTTAAGTTAATTAAGTAAAAGAAAATCTAAGTTAATTAAGTTTAAGTTAATTAAAAAGCTAAGTTAAAAATCTAAGTTAGTTAAGTTAAAAAAATCTAAGTTAATTAAAAAGTTAAGTTAATTAAGTTAATGAAAAATCTAAGTTAATTAAGTTAAATAAAAATTAAGAGAGAAAAAAAATAGTTAAAGAAAAGAAAGAAAAACAAAACAAAACAAAATAAGATAAAATAAGATAAAATAAAATAAAATTAAAATAAAAATTAAAATGAAAATAAAAAATGAAAAAGGTAAAAAAAAAAATAAAAAAATAGAGAAAGGTAAAAGCAAAAAAAAAAAAATTTAATTTTTTTACTATTCACGGTAATTTTATTTTACTATTTACACTATATTAAAAAAAATTAAGTTTTAATTTTTTTTAATTTTTTTAATTTTTTTTTACTATTCATGAACGGTAATTTTATTTTACTATCTACACTATATTATTTATTTATTTTTATCTTAAATTTTTTTTAAATTTTTTAATTTTTTTAATTTTTTTTTACTATTCATAAACGGTAATTTTATTTTACAATTAACGCTATATTATTTATTTTTAAATTTTTAAATTTATTTATTTTTTTTTAATTTTTTTTACTATTCATGAATGGTAAAATTTTTTACTTCAAATTTCAAATTTCTAAATTATTTTACTAAAAAAAAAATAATAAATAAATATTTTTATTTTTTTATTTTTTTATTATTTCTTATGAAATTTGAAATTTGATTATTTTTTTTTTACTATTCATGAATGGTAATTTTATTTTACTATTCATGCTATATTATTTCTTATTAAATTAAAAAAAAAATTTAACTTTTAATTTTTTTTTACTATGAATGGTAATTTTATTTGACTATTTAGACTATATTATTTCTTATTAACTTAAATATTTTTTTTAAAATTTTTAATAATTGTTTTTTCTATTCATGAACGGTAATTTTATTTGACTATTTACACTATACTATTTATTTTTTATCTTAAAATTTTTTATGTTTTTAAGTTTTTAAATTTTTTTTTACTATTCATGAACGGTAAATTTTTTTACTTCAAATTTCAAATTTCTAAATTATTTTACAATTAAATTTTTTTTTATTTCTTATGAAATTTGAAATTCGATTATTTTTTTTATTAAAACAAAAAAAAATCACAATTATTTACAACACAAAAATGTTTTTAAAATTTTGATAAATAATTTAAAAACCGCTATTCCTTCCCCGGAAACGGCGCCAAAAACTTGATGACCAAATCTTCGGCAACGGCGCCAAAAACTTGATGACCAAATCCCCAGCAACGGCGCCAAAAACTTGATGACCAAATCCCTAACAACGGCGCCAAAAACTTGATGAGCGAAAACCGGCATCGCCGATTCTTGCCAATACTTTGGTTTTAATATTTATAAAACTCTCGCAAGTGCACGAATCATTTCGTAGAAAATGATAAGTATACTCCCAAGATCGATCTAAGGAAGGAATGTATGTGGTTTTTAATTTATTATTCAAACTTTTAAAAACGAAATTAAATCCTAAACATCCTGTCACGATATTTTGGGGTTTTGTGTTTTTAATCTACTTACATAAAAATAAACATAGATTCAATAAACATTTATGCAAATTTTATCATTTATAATGGCGGTGTATTTATGGATATAATAACTAAGTTAATTATGCTTGCTCATATTATCTAGGTTATTAAAGATATGAATTGATATTTATTGATTCTCCCTTTTTTGTATGAATACCACCTTTGGTGGGGTTAGATATTCTTTGTTAACTAAACAAATCAATTAACACCTATGGGTAGGGTTGATAACTAATTTCCCTCATTAAATTAATTCCTTTTTCTAAGAGATTGAAAATGAACCATTTAAATGCCACCTTTGGTGGGGTTAGACAGTTTAAACTTTATTCAAGGTGTCCAAATTAAACCTAAGAATTTAGCTATCCGAGTACTAACTTTCAAGTTTTAAAACCACTACCGAAAACATGTTGTCAATACATTTTCAGATAATAATTCTTATAAAAACTTTTGAAATAGAGCTTCACTCTAACTACCGGGCGATTGTACCATCAAATAAAAGAGCACTACTCTAAATTAGACCGGATAACTAAACCTTAAAATCTAATTTTCAGGTTTAAGTTTGTAATGAAAAATAATATATTTCTCTCTAACATTCTTAATATAAAATCAATTCATTTTAGAGATTTTTACCTATTTAATATTTCGCAAGCATAACAACGTCATTATTACATCATGTTTACTAAACAGCCAGCACAGTTAAATTTAACCACAGACAAATTAAATATAACATGTAAGAATAAAGCATAAAAATAACTGTAAAGAAAATAAAATCTTTACAGAACTTCGACGCTATTCCCGTTGCTGGAAAAACTCCAAGCGGAATTTGCACTCCCATTTATTGAATCAAAAAGCTAAAATATTACAAAAACATAACTAGTTCTTCCCTAAAAAGGGAAGAACTCTAAAACTAAGAGAAATTAACTAAGAAAAGCTAAAAAATAAGAAAACATAAGAAAAACTAAAAATCTAAGAAAAGAGAGAAAGAAAGAGAGAAAAGAATGTATTTGGAGGTTTTGAAGGTGTATTTTGAAGTGAAGGGAAGTGGGGTATTTATAGGTGAGGATGGAGAGAAAAAATGAGTAAAAAAATGTTAAAACGTGTAATGGAAATGCTGAGGTCATTGATGACGTCATCGGGGCGGCTGCACGTGAAAAACGGGCGTCGGCGCGCGCGGAGGCAGCTGGGCACGCGCGGATGAACAGTACCCGCGCGCGCAGTGCTGCGCGGATGAACAGTAACCACGTGCGCAGTGCTGCGCGGATGAACAGTACCGCGTGCGCAGTGCTGCGAGGATGAACAGTACCCGCGCGCAGCGGCGCGTTTTTCTCCTTTTTGATATTTTTGACCTTTTTGACCCATTTTGTCCAATTTTTCCATATTTGTTGACGTTTCCCCATTTATTTATTAATATATTTGTGATGTATTGCTTCCAATAATCCTCTTTGAGTTTTTAAGTTGCGTTTTAAAGCCAAAATACCTGAAAAACAATAAAAATACCCGTGATTCCGAAAAAGACAAATTTATATAAATATATGATAAAACATATAAATATATATATTTTTAATCAATTAATGTGCATAAAATCATGGTTATTTTAGTGCTTTTTGAGCACTCATCAGCTAGTTAGGAAAGGCATCAGAACTAGTAGAAGTATTACAGTTTATATTTCTATTGAGTTGTTAACTATTTTATTCAAGTAGTGAATTTTTTCTTACCGAGTGGTTGCCATAAACAACCCAAGGATGTTACCACATATGAATGGGTCTATGTGAGTTTACCTCATTGCATGTTATGTTATATATGATCACATACTACAAGAGTACTGTCATTATTTTCCGAATATGTTAGCACATAAGGGGTGTTGAAGTGATTTGGAATCTTTATAGATTTTCTAGTATATTTTTCTGATTCATATGTTGTATGATGTTTGTCATGTTAATGTATGTTGCTAGTTTGCACAGTAGCATATGAGACATACCATCACTAGTGTTTACCATATATCTAATTTCTTATTTGTTGGTTGCTTTGTGGTGTGTTTAATTAAGCATGCTATTTTTATTTTGACTATACTATCTGGTTAATTCACGTTGTGACTCTGATTCCAAATGATGCGTATCCTTAAAGAGGACCACTAAGGAAATCCAAGGATTAAGAATGATTGAATTGCTAAGAACATGTTTAAGAAGATCAAATTGGAACACTAAAAAACAAGAACATAAAACAATGCAATATGGTGTGACCATTCTTTTAGATGTCGATAAGTAGTGTAAACGATGAAATTTGTAGTAAAAAAGCCTAGAACTATACTAAAACTTATGTGTGTCTCTAGGAATCGATTTGAGGATCGATTTCCTATATTAAAATAGTTATTTCGATTCACAAATTAAAATTTATAACATTTTAAGGTGGACAACCAAGGAACTCGAAGGACTAAGAATGACTAATTTTATAAGAACATGGTTAAGATAATCAAAATGGAACCCTAAAGCACAAGCTTATAAAACAATGTAATATGGTGTGACTAATCTTTAAGCAGTTGGTAAATAGTGTGACTGATGTAATTTGTGTTAAAAAAAAATGGAGAACTAAACTACTATTTTTTTGTCTTTTGGAATCAAAATGAGCTTCTATTTCATAAATTATAACCACTATTTTGATCCACGAATTAAAAGTTATAACAATTTAAAGTTTGAACTCCAATATATAAGTTTTGTTTTTTGAAATTGCGTACTACTGTTGCACTTTTCTTTTATTCAAGATCAAAGAAAGGTTCAACACAGGAAAGAAAGGACAAAAATAGATAAAGAGAGTTTAAAGAAAACTTCAAAATGAAATCTAAAGACAAAAACAATATCAACACAATACACACAAAACATAAGCCATTAAGGAAAAAATTTCTTTATTTTTTGTGATTTGTGATTAAAGAAAACAGAAAACTACCAAGGGATAAATGTTTTTAAATCTAAAATTCAAAAAATAGATATGTCAAGGTAGAAAACAAATTTTCATCAACCAAGTCTCTGATTCCAAATGATGCGTATCCTTAAAGAGGATCACTGAGGAAATCAAAGGATTTAGAATGATTGAATTGCTAAGAACATGTTTAAGAAGATCAAATTGGAACACTAAAAATCAAGAACATAAAACAATGCAAAATGGTGTGACCATTCTTTTAGATGTCGATAAGTAGTGTAAACGATGGAATTTGTAGAAAAAAAGCATAGAACTAAACTACAACTTATGTGTGTCTTTAGGAATCGATTCGAGCTTCGTTTTCATATATTATAATAGTTATTTCGATTCACAAATTAAAAGTTATAACATTTTAAGGTGGACAACTAAGGAACTCGAAGGACTAAGAATGACTGAATTACAAAGAACATTGTTAATATATTCAAAATGGAACCCTAAAGCACAAGCTTATAAAACAATGTAATATGGTGTGAACAATCATTAAGAAGTTGGTAAATAGTGTAAATGATGGAATTTGTGTTAAAAAAGTGGAGAACTAAACTACTATTTTTTTGTCTTTTGGAATCGAAATGAGCTTCTATTTGATAAATTATAATAGGTATTTCGATCCACGAATTAAAAGTTATAATAATTTGAAGTTTGAACTCCAATATATAAGTTTTCTTTTTTGAAATTGTGAACTACAGTTGCCCTTTTCTTTTATGCATGATCAAAGCAAGATTCGACACAGGAAATAAAGGACAAAAATAGATAAAGAGAGTTTAAAGAAAACATCAAAACGAACTCTAAAGACAATAACAATATCAACACAATACACACAAAACATAAGCCTTTAAGGACAAAATTTCTTTATTTTTTGTGATTTGTGATTTAAGAAAATAGAAAACTACCAAGTGATAAATGTTTTTGAATATAAAATTCAAAAAATAGATATGTCTAGATAGATAACCAATTATCAGCAACAAAGGCTCTGATACCAAATGATGTGTATCCTTAAGGCAGACAACTGAGGGAATCGAAGGATTAAGAATGATTGAATTGCTAAGAACATGTTTACGAAGATCAAATTGGTACACTAAAAAACAAGAACATAAAACAATGCAATATGGTGTGACCATTCTTATTGTTTTTCAGGTATTTTGGCTTAAAAACGCAATTTAAAGACTAAAAGAGGAATACTTGAAGCAATACATCACAAATATATTAATAAATAAGTGGGAAAAGATCAACAAACATGGAAAAATTGGACAAAATGGGTCAAAAAGGTCAAAAATGTCAAAAAGACGGAAATCGTGCGCCGCAGCCCAGCGCCCCATGCCGTGCGCGCTGGCCTGCCCATCCGCTTGCGCCACAGCGCGCGGGCACTGTTCACGCGCGCCGATCTGCGCGCAGCGACAGCCCCCCGCGCGCGCGCGCAGCGCCCAACAGCAGCCCCTCCGCGCGCCCAACGCGTTTTCGCCCCATTTTTCACGTGTAGCCGCCCCCGTGACGTCATTAATGACATCAGCAATTCCAATACGCGTTTTTACATTTTTTAATATTTTTTTTACATTTTTTTACTCATTTTTTCTCTCCATCCTGACCTATAAATACCCCCCTTCCCTTCACTTCAAAACACACCTTCAAAACACACTTCTCTCTTCTTTCTTTCTCTCATTTCTTAGTTTTTGAGTTTTTCTTAGTTTCTAAGTTTTTCTTAGTTTCCTTCTTAGTTTTTAGTTCAATTCTCTTAGTTTTAGTGTTCTTCTCTTTTTGAGAGGAACTTGTAATGTTTTTGTAATAATTTAGATTTTTGATTCAATAAATGGGAGTGCAAATTCCGCTTGGAGGTTTTCCAGCTACGGGAATAGCGTCGAAATTCTGTAAGGATTTTATTTTCTTTACAGTTATTTTTATGCTTTATTCTTACATGTTATATTTAATTTGTCTGTGGTTAAATTTAACTATGCTGGATGTTTAGTAAAAAATGATGTAATAATAACGTTGTTATGCTTGTGAAATATTAAATAGGTAAAAATCTCTAAAATGAATTGATTTTGTTTTTATTCAAGATTTTATATTAAGAATGTTAGAGAGAAATATATTATTTTTCATTACAAACTTAAACCTGAAAATTAGATTTTAAGGTTTAGTTATCCGGTCTAATTTAGAGTAGTGCTCTTTTATTTGTTGGTACAATCGCCCGGTAGTTAGAGTGAAACTCTATTTCAAAAGTTTTTATAAGAATTATTATGTGAAAATGTATTGACAACATGTTTTCAATAGTGGTTTTAAAACTTGAAAGTTAGTACTCGGATAATTAAATTCTTATGTTTAATTTGGACACCTTGAATAATGTTTAAATGGTCTAACCCCACCAAAGGTGGCATTTAAATGGTTCATTTTCAATATCTTAAAAAAAGGAATTAATTTAATTAAGCATATTAGTTATCAACCCCACCCATAGGTGTTAATTGATTTGTTTAGTTAACAAAGAATATCTAACCCCCCCAAAGGTGGTATTTATATAAAAAAGAGAGAATCAATAAAATATCAATTTATATCTTTAATAACCTAGATAATATGACAAAGCATAATTAATTTAGTTATTATATCCATAAATACTCCACTAATATAAATGATAAAATTTGCATAAATATTTATTGAATCTGTATTTGTATTTATTTTTAGATAAATATTTATTGAATTTGTATCTATGTTTATTTTTTATGTTATTAGATTATATTTAATTAATGTGAATATATGTTTATTTTATGTTATTAGATTAGGAACACAAAAAAACCAAACTATCGTGACAGGATGTTTAAGATTTAATTTCGTTTTTAAAAGTTTGAATAATAAATTAAAAACCACATACATTCCTTCCTTAGATCGACCTTGGGAGTATACTTATCATTTTCTTCGAAATGATTCGTGCACTTGCGAGAGTTTTATAAATATTAAAACCAAAGTATTGGCAAGAATCGACGATGTCGGTTTTCGCTCATCAAGTTTTTGGCGCCGTTGCCGGGGATGGAATAGCGTTTTTAAATTATTTATCAAAATTTTAAAAAAACATTTTTGTGCTGTAAATAATTGTGATATTTTAACAATAATCAAATTTCAAAATTCATAAGAAATAAAAAAAAAATATATAAAATAAAAAAATAATAATTTTTTTTTAATTGTAAAATAATTTAGAAATTTGAAATTTGAAGTAAATTTTTTTTACCGTTCATGAATAGGTAAAAAAAAACATTACTTGAATTTATACATAATTAACTAAATAGCATGAAAAGTAAAAATCTAAGTGAGTTCTGTCTAGGAGACTAGTTCTTGGAAGCCTTTGTGCCACTAGTCTTTCCTGGGAACGTTGTTCTGGCTAGGAGAATGGTTTTTAAGGAGCCGTTGCACCACCATTCTTTCCTGGGAACACTCTTGGTTAATACTGATTATGTTATTTAAAAATAAAAAAAATATAAAAAAAAATTAGAAAAAAAAATTTAAAATTAAATTTTTTTTTAGGTTTTAACTAGTTTTGTATTAAATACCATGTAAATTTTCTCTAAATTTGTTATTTTTGTTGACAGGAGTTTTAAATTTACGTTTACAATAGTCTATGCGTGGTAGGAGATCCTTAGGAAACCCCCTTACACCATATGTAAATAATATTCATAAATTTAAACAAGTGTCAACAACACTGGATTCCACCCATCAACCTGTTTTTGAGCCAAACATAGAACCAAGACTTAATCCTTTACTAGAACCAAAAGAAATGGAGGAAAACCAACATGTTAGGGAAACCACGATGAAGGAGTTTGCAAGACCGGTAATAGGCACGGCAACTGCCGCTATCCAGTTGGGTGAGGCTGCTCGGAATTATGACCTTAAAAATATTCATTTTTCTATGCTTCCTTCCTTTTATGGGCTACCTAATGAAGATTCTCTTTCCTTTATGAGAGATTTCTATGCTACGGTCCAAACATTCCCCCTCGGTATTCTAAACGAGGATCAACTTAGGATGAGATGTTTTCCCTACACTTTAAAGGATAAGGCCAAAGCTTGGTTGATGTCACTTCCCCCAGGTTCTCTGATGACATGGGGTAACATTTACAATAAATTCATGGGAAAATTCTATTCCCATAAAAAAACATGAGAGTTGAGAAGAAAGATTGCTACTTTCTCTCAGATGGAAGGAGAACCATTCCATGAAGCTTGGGATAGGTTCAAAATGTTTCTCACTCAATGTCCCCATCATAGCTTTCCCCTGCAGTTGCAGAACCAATTCTTTTACGATGGACTTACACAACAATGTCAGTTCATTGTCGACAACGCTGCAGGAGGAGCAATAGGAGAAAAGACTGCCTGAGAGACGTATAACCTCTTTGAGATGTTGGGTGCTAATTCCCAACAGAAAAGCTCCCGAGTGAGAAAAGCTGGAGTTCATGAAATCGACTCCAGTAATGAAGTTCAACAACAACTTGTTTAACTGACTAAGCAAGTTGCCCTTCTCGCTACACAAACCAACACCAATAATGAACAATATGGTTTGTATAGCAACATGGGACATGGTACTAAAGCCTGTCCATATCAAGGAGAAACAACTGGACCTGAACAGGTTAATGTGTTGGGAGCATATCAACAGAGACCAAGGTTTGATCCCAATTCAAATACCTATAATCCTGGGTGGAGAAGTCATCCAAATTTCTCCTGGAAGCAAAACAACCCTCCTTTCACTCAAAGCTCAAACCAGCCAGGCCAGCAATTCCACCAACCTATTCCAAGAAGCATTCCTAATAAACCAACCATGGAGGACAACTTGAATTCTTTTATTCAAGTCTGTAGGGATAACCAATCTAAAACCAATCAACGGTTGGACTCTGTGGAAGCTTCTATCAAAAAGGTGGAAGTTCAAGTTGAACAGTTAGTTGAACATTTGCAAAAGAGTAAAGACTAATTTGATACTTAAATGAATTCAATGAAGAGGAGACATTGAGTTTTTCATTCTGTAATCTCCAAGCAACGTCTTACTAGAAGACGATAAATTTTAGTCCTGTATGGGAGGTCACCCATTATTGTATTTTCTTTTGTTTTAGTTTGCGTGTAATAAAATTCAAATGAAATAAATTTGTTTGTTTCAAAAATTGTGTCCATTCGATAAAATTAAAATTAAAATTAAAAAAAAAAAATTTAGGTTCCTTGCACCTTTTTGCTTTTACGTTTTATCAAGTTATAAATATTTCTTAGAGATATCTACTATTGTTTTTTTAAGAGAAAAATGTTGATACACAATAGGAGGAGGATCATTTTCAACTACAAACAACCATGGGAGATGCTGAAGATAGGCGGAAAAAGATGAAAGACTATACAATGCCAATCATTGGCAATGTAACTTCCGGCATACAATTACAAGAGGCTGCAAGGAATTATGAATTGAAAAAGATTCATTATTCTTTGTTGCCTTCCTTTTACGGTATCCCTAATGAAGACCCTTTGCATTTCATTCGAGAATTCTATGCTATTGTCCAAACCTTTCCACTACATGCAATTAATGAAGATCAACTTAGGATGAGGTGTTTTCCTTACACCCTCAAAGATAAAGCTTGGTCATGGTTCATTACTCTACAGTCAGGTTCTCTTAAAACTTGGGAGGCAGTCTATGAAATTTTTATGGGTAGGTTCTATTCCCATCAAAAGACTGTTGATCTAAGAACAAAGATAGCAACATTTTCTCAAATGTATGAAGAGCCCTTTCATGAAGCTTGGGAACGATTCAAACTCCTTTTCATTCAATGTCAAAATCATAGCTTTCCATTACAGCTACAAAACCAATTCTTTTATGATGGATTGACACTACAGAGTCAATACATGGTTGATAATGCTGCTGGAAGTGCTGTAGGAGAAAAGACCGCAGAGGAAACCTATAATCTTTATGAGCTATTGGGTTCTAATTCCCAACAAAGAGGTGGTAGAAGGAAAGCAAGGGTCAATGAAGTTGGCTCTGATAATGAGATAACCTTGCAACTTGCTGAATTGACTAAACAAGTACAATTTCTCACTACCCACCAAATTTCAAATCAAGAGGTATGTGAAGTGTGTTGTTCAATTGGGCATGGTACTCATAATTGTTCAAAAACTTGTGATTCTAGTGTCGATGCCATAGAGGAGGTCCAATCTTTTCAAAGGTATCATCCAAACACGTATAATCACCCAGCCTACACCCAATATCCAACACTAAGGTCGGTTAACAACCACCCTTACCCACCAAGCCAATCTTTTAAGCCAACCTTAGAAGATAGCTTGAATGCTTTTATTCAAGTTAGTCGTGACAACCAATTGATGACTAATCAAAGGTTGAACACCATGGAGGCTTTGGTTAAAAGGATTGAATCTAAAGTTGGGCAACTGGCTGAACAAATGCAAAAGAAAGAACCAGGAAAGTTGCCCAGTCAACCAGAACAAGCAAAGGATGTAAGAACCCTTCGAAGTGGTAAGGTAGTCAATACCAGTTTACCTGAAATCTCTAACAATCTACCTTGTAGTTCAGGTAACAAAGAAGGCGATATTCTAATCTCGCAAAAAGGAGAAACAAGTGTTAAACTTAACAAGCCTTCTGAAAAACTCATTGGGGGGTCATCTGACACCTTCAAAATTCAAAAGACATCAGAACCACACCAGATGCAAGTACCTTTTCCCCATCGGTTAAAAGAATCCAAACAAGATAAGCAATTCAATGATCTTTTTAATATGCTCTCTAAAGTAAATATCAATTTACCATTATTAGAAGTGATCATGAATGTGCCCTCATATGCCAAGTTTTTCAAAGAGTTGAACACTAAGAAAAGGAGGTATGAATTGAATGAACGAGTAGTAGTATCAGAAATTTCTAGCGCTGTACTTCAGCACAAACTACCCCCTAAGTTGAAAGACCCTGGAAGTTTTATTATAAACATAACTATGGGGGATAGGAAGGTTGCTAAAGCAATGCTTGATTTAGGTGCTAGTATAAATTTGATGCCCTACTCTATATTCTTACAGCTCAACCTAGGGGATTTAAAACCCACAACTATGTCCCTTCAACTTGCAGATAGATCTCTTAAATATCCAGAGGGAATAGTTGAGGATGTTTTGGTACAGGTAGACAAACTGATAATACCTGTTGACTTTGTGGTTCTGGATATGCAAGAAAATCCAGCATTGGACAGAGAGCACACAATATTGCTTGGTAGACCATTTATGGCAACTACTAAAACTATTATTGATGTCCAAGATAGAAATTTGACAATGACAGTCTTAGGAGAGACTGTTCATTTTAAAGTTTTTGATTCTTCACCTTTTCCTTCTATTTCTGCCATCGATGAAATATTCGAAGTTGATCCTTTGGATAATCTTGTCCAAAGCACCTTTTTACAAACCAGAATAGAAGACAAGCTTGAAACCGTTCTTACACTTGAAAAGGTTTTAGAAGATTTAGATGAGGAAATTAATGGGTACCTTAAACAACTAGACAATGATGAAGTGATGACAAAATCTAGTACACTTTTAAATCTACCCAGTTATTCATCTAGTAAAGAGGCCAATCCACCTGAACTTGAACTCAAAGACTTACCTGAGCACTTAAAATATGTGTTTTTGGGAGAAGGAGAAACTTATCCAGTGATAATTTCTTCAACCTTGACCAAACCACAAGAAAAGGAACTCATCAAAATGCTTAAACAGTTTAAGAAATCTATAGGTTGGAGTATAGGGGATATAAGAGGCATTAGTCCAACAATGTGTATGCACAAGATCAACTTGGAGGATGGTGCTAAACCTGTACGAGAGGCCCAAAGAAGACTAAACCCAAACATGCATGAGGTAGTTAAAAAGGAAATTCTTAAATTATTAGAAGAAGGGATTATCTATCCTATTGCGGATAGTAAGTGGGTTAGTCGAGTGCATGTGGTACCAAAGAAATCTGGGATAACAGTTGTTAAAAATGACAAAAGTGAATTAGTGCCTACTAGAATAATCACTGGATGGAGAATGTGTATAGATTTTAGGAAACTAAATTTATATACGAAAAAGGATCACTTTCCTCTTCCATTCATTGATCAAATGTTGGAAAGATTAGCTGGGCACGAATTTTACTGTTTTTTGGATGGATTGTCTGGATATTATCAAGTACCCATAGCACTAGAAGATCAGGAAAAGACCACATTTACATGTCCTTTTGGGACATTTGCTTTTCGCAGAATACCATTTGGGTTATGCAATGCCCCTGCCACTTTCTAGAGATGCATGATATCTATTTTCTCGGACATGGTGGAAAAATTCATTGAGATTTTCATGGACGATTTCTCTGTCTTTGGGAACTCATTTGATGATTGCTTACATAAATTGACTTTGGTTTTAGAAAGATGCATTGAATGCAATCTAACCCTTAGTTGTGAGAAAAGTCATTTTATGGTTCAACAAGGGATAGTTTTAGAACATATAATTTCAAACAAGGGTATTGAAGTTGATAAGGCAAAAGTTGAATTGATATCCAAACTACCTCCCCCTACATCTGTGAAGGGGATAAGAAGCTTCTTGGGACATGCAGGATTTTACAGACGATTTATTAAAGATTTCTCTAAAATAAGTCGTCCCTTATGTAACTTGCTATCAAAAGATGCTGATTTTGATTTCAACAATGACTGCCTTACTTCCTTTAATACCTTGAAAGATAAACTAACATCTACCCCTGTTATTATGGCACCAAACTGGTCTTTACCTTTTGAAATAATGTGTGACGCTTCTGATTATGCAATAGGAGCAGTCTTGGGACAAAGAGTGGATAAGCGTTTGCATGTTATCTACTACGCTAGCAAAACACTCAATGATGCCCAAATGAATTACACCACCACTGAAAAGGAATTCTTGGCTATAGTATTCTCTTTAGACAAATTTCGGTCTTATTTAGTAGGATCTAAAGTGATTGTGCATTCTGATCATGCTGCTTTAAGATACCTATTAAGTAAACCAAATGCCAAGCCAAGATTAATCAGGTGGGTCTTACTCTTACAAGAATTTGACCTAGAAATCAAGGATAAGAAAGGCAGTGAAAACTTAGTAGCTGACTGATAAACGAAAACCAGCTTCGCCGATTCCCGCAAATACTTTGGTTTTAATATTTATAAAACTCTCGCAAGTGCACGAATCATTTCGTAGAAAATGATAAGTATACTCCCAAGGTCGATCTAAGGAAGGAATGTATGTGGTTTTTAACTTATTATTCAACCTTTTAAAAACGAAATTAAATCCTAAACATCCTGTCACGATAGTTTGGTTTTTGTGTTCCTAATCTAATAACATAAAATAAAACATATATACAGATTAATTAAATATAATCTAAAATCATAAAAATAAACATAGATACAAATTCAAATAATTATCTAGAAATAAACATATATACGGATTCAATAAATGTTCATGCAAATTTTTATCATTTATATTAGCGGAGTATTTATGGATATAATAACTAAATTAATTATGCTTGCTCATATTAACTAGGTTATTAAAGATATAAATTGACATTTTATTGATTCTCTCTTTTTTATATAAATACCACCTTTGGTGGGGTTAGATATTCTTTGTTAACTAAACAAATCAATTAACACCTATGGGTGGGGTTGATAACTAATATGCTTAATTAAATTAATTCCTTTTTCTAAGAGATTGAAAATGAACCATTTAAATGCCACCTTTGGTGGGGTTAGACAGTTTAAACTTTATTCAAGGTGTCCAAATTAAACCTAAGAATTTAATTATCCGAGTACTAACTTTCAAGTTTTAAAACCACTATTGAAAACATGTTGTCAATACATTTTCTCATAATAATTCTTATAAAAACTTTTGAAATAGAGTTTCACTCTAACTACCGGGCGATTGTACCAACAAATAAAAGAGCACTACTCTAAATTAGACCGGATAACTAAACCTTAAAATCTAATTTTCGGGTTTAAGTTTGTAATGAAAAATAATATATTTCTCTCTAACATTCTTAATATAAAATCTTGAATAAAAACAAAATCAATTCATTTTAAAGATTTTTACCTATTTAATATTTCGCAAGCATAACAACGTCGTTATTACATCATTTTTACTAAACAGCTAGCATAGTTAAATTTAACCACAGACAAGTTGAATATAACATGTAAGAATAAAGCATAAAAATAACTGTAAAGAAAATAAAATCCTTACAGAACTTCGACGATATTCCCGTTGCTAGAAAACCTCCGAGCGGAATTTGCACTTCCATATATTGAATCAAAAATCTAAATTATTACAAAAACATTACAAGTTCCTCTCAAAAAGAGAAGAACACTAAACCTAAGAGAATTGAACTAAAAACTAAGAGAAAAACTAAGAAAAGCTTAGAAACTTAGAAAGAAACTAAGAGAAACTAAAAACTAAGAAATGAGAGAAAGAAAGAAGAGAGAAGTGAGTTTTGAAGGTGTGATTTGAAGTGAATGGAAGGGGGGTATTTATAGGTGAGGATGGAGAGAAAAAATGAGTAAAAAAATGTTAAAAAAATATTAAAAAATGTAAAAACGCGTATTGGACTTGCTGATGTCATCAATGACGTCAGCATGACGTCACAGGGGCGGCTGCACGTGAAAAATGGGGCGAAAACGCGTTGGGCGCGCGGATGGGCGGCTGCTGGGCGCTGCGCGCGCGCGCTGGGGCTGTCGCTGCGCGCAGCTCGGCGCGCGTGAACAGTGCCAGCGCGCTGCGTTGCGCGCAGCTGGGCATGCCAGCGCGCGCGGGCGCGCGCGGGATGGGGCGCTGGGGCGCGCTGGGGCGCGCGCGGCTGGGCGCTGGGGCGCTGGGCTGCGCGCACGGCCGGGCTGCGACGCGCGATTTCCGTCTTTTTGACATTTTTGACCTTTTCGACCCATTTCGTCCGATTTTTCCATGTTTGTTGACCTTTTCTCACTTATTTATTGATATATTTGTGATGTATTGCTTCAAATATTCCTCTTTAAGTCTTTACATTGCGTTTTTAAGCCAAAATACCTGAAAAACAATAAAAATACCCGTGATTCCGAAAAAGACAAATTTATATAAATATATGATAAAACATATAAATAT
Source organism: Hippophae tibetana (assembly GCA_037013495.1). Lineage (NCBI taxonomy): Eukaryota > Viridiplantae > Streptophyta > Magnoliopsida > Rosales > Elaeagnaceae > Hippophae > Hippophae tibetana. The sequence continues at coordinate 50,320,318 of CM072804.1, read as the reverse complement.
ATGTATTTTTAATCAATTAAGGTACATAAAATCATGGTTATTTTAGTGCTTTTTGAGCACTCATCACAACCCCCAACCAGCTTCTTGCTAGTCTCTTAGCAAGAGAAGCGATAAAAGCTAAAAATTAAACTATCCTAAATCACTTTCGTGGATTGAAACGGTTGCATTTAGCCTATGCAACAAGCCGTTAAACCCCTAGGTTGCCCTAGTGGACGAGTTTGAGTCTCGTGAGGGTTTTCAGTAATGATACCCACAAACATTGAACTAAATGTAAAGATAAAAACAATCAAATCAAAAATTAAAATTACAACACAATCAAAAATTAATTTAAGAGTAAAAGAACACAACATATCACAAAAATATCTCATACTTTTTAATCTCTTTTAAGATCATAATTGAAATCTCAAGCATAAGTTATTTTAATCTCTTTAAACAATCATGATTTTATTATAATAATTAGTCGAAAATCATTTTCATATTTCATTTCAAAAATGTATCAATTTAATTTTACCCAATTTCAGTGTCATGAATCAGTATTCGCTTCGACTCTATTCCTCACAAGTCAATACTCTCAAAGCACTGAATCCTATGGGTTCAAACACTCATACTAATTTATATGCGAAAGAGTTGATGTATAGAAATGAACTAATATGTTCGCATATGTATAAAGAATAAAGGCTCAAAGTGTTATTTAAACATTGATCTCATGAAAGGAATCGAATGTATAAATTATAAAGATATCATATACAAAAATTATTTTCATGCATAAATCAAACTCATTAAGAAAGAATTTCAAGATATATGCTTTAACAAATGAAGAAATTGCAATGACTTTTTAGGGAATTACTTCCTATATCTTTCTTTTGTAATTAGCCTTTACTCACAACTTTGTAGGCAATGTGGGTCATAGTATGTAGATGATACTATTTTTTTATCTCTCTATTTTTTTTTTTTTTTTTTTTTTTTTAGAGAGTCAACCCATGTACAGATTGTACATTTTTTTGGATTTTGGTGAGTGGTTAATTTTTTTGGCTTTTCTGTTTGATCTTGGTTTAGGTAACCCCAGATATGTCTTTTTGTTTTTGTAACAGTCATGCATAAATGAGATATAAGCATATACTATCAATTTCTACTCAAATCATTTAATCTAAGCAAAAATAATAATCAAAAATATATGATACTCTATTAAGATGAGAAAAAAATTCATACATTCAATGCTAATACCTATAGAGATCATCTAAACTTTTTGAATAAATAAGAAATGTGTTTGGAGTAGAAAAAATATATATTTCACTCTGAATAAAAGAAATTAGGCTCAAATTATATCTCACAAGGGTAGTCTCCACTAAAAAAAAATTCATAAACACCGATTTTGGGTTTAATATAATTTCCACATTTTATCAAGAAATACTAGTTATGACAAAAACTAACTAATTATCAAAAATAATTACAAAATATTTCATGATATGTTTTCAAAAATTAATCTAACAGTACCAAAGACTTTAACTATTTACTTAAATTTGATTTAAAGATATGATACATTTTTGTGATAATTTTTTTTTATATATAGCATGGTAACTTTCCACCACCCCCAACCTAGAACTTACATTGTCCTCAATGTAACAACTGCAAATTAAAGATAAAGAGAAAAGAGGAGAAAGATTACCTATTTCTTGAGAATGTGTAAGTAGTAATGAAGAAATGCAGGTGCATCCATCATATTCATCATTAAAGTGTATACAGACAGATCGCTGTGAACTTCTAACATCTCAAAAAATATTTTAGTTTTAACAATTTTAAAAATTATTCACATACAAGTAAACTAAAATAAACAATAAAATTAAGTAAATAAAACAAATAACAAAAAAATTACCTAACATGATGGGTTGCCTCCCATCCAGCGCTTAGTTTAACGTCTTAGCAAGACGTATCTTTTTGGTGCTAAGGGTTACTCAGCCAAATGCAATCCATTTCAGCAATGTTGTTTGGTTCTTCCACATAAGGCTTGACACGATGGCCATTAACTTTGAACGTTTTTTGTGTCTTGGAGTCCAATAGTTCTACTACTCCATGTTCAGATACCTGAACTATTTTGAATGGTCCATCCCATCTTGATCTTAGCTTTCCTGGAAACAATCTCAAACGAGAGTTAAATAAAAGAACTTTCATTCCAGGGTGAAGAGTCTTAGGAACTAGCCTCTTGTCATGATAGCGCTTAGTACGCTCCTTGTATAATTTGGCATTCTCATAGGCTTCATTCCTAATTTCTTCCAACTCATGAAGCTGGAGTACTCGTTTTTCACCTGCTTTATCTAAATCCATGTTTAGCTCTTTAATTGCCCAATAAGCCTTGTGTTCAAGTTCAACTGGAAGGTGGCACGCTTTCCCAAAGATTAACCGGTAAGGGCTCATCCCAATAGGTGTTTTGTAAGCGGTGCGGTATGCCCATAAGGCATCATTTAACTTAAATGCCCAATCCTTCCTTGAAGGACGCACAGTGCGTTCCAGTATTCCCTTGATTTGCCTATTACTTACTTCCACTAATCCGGAAGTTTGAGGATGATATGGAGTAGCTACCTTATGTGTGATGTTGTACTTGTTTAGTACTCCATCAAAGAGTTTGTTACAAAAATGGCTACCTCCATCACTTATTATAGCTCTAGGCGTTCCGAACCTACTGAATATGAAATCTTTCAAGAATTTCACAACAACATTAGCATCATTGGTTTTGGTGGGGATAGCTTCTACCCACTTGGACACATAATCCACAGCAACCAAAATGTATTGAAAACCATTAGATGGGGGAAAAGGACCCATAAAGTCAATCCCCCATACGTCAAAGAGTTCAACAACTAAATTAGATGTCAAAGGCATTTCATCTCTTTTGCTTATGTTTCCTGTTCTTTGACATCTATCACATTGTGCACAAAACATATGAGCATCTTTAAAAAGAGTGGGCCAAAAGAATCCAGACTGTAATATCTTACGGGCTGTCTTTTCTCCTCCAAAATGACCCCCACAATGAAGTTCATGACAAAAAGTCAGAATGCTCTTATGTTCTTCTTCAGGTACACATCTCCGGATGACTTGATCTTGACCAATCTTGTATAAATAAGGGTCATCCCAGAAATAGTCCTTAATAGTTTTAAAAAACCTTTTCTTCTCCTGATATGAAGTGTTAGGTCGCAAAACACCAGTGGCAAGATAGTTTACAATATCAGCGTACCATGGGTTCGGACCTATGAAAAATAACTGTTCATCAGGAAAGGTTTCAACTATATCGTCATTACTCTCATCTTTAAGAGAATTAAAGTCAGAAATCAACCTAGACAAATGGTCAGCTACTAAGTTTTCACTGCCTTTCTTATCCTTGATTTCTAGGTCAAATTCTTGTAAGAGTAAGACCCACCTGATTAACCTTGGCTTGGCATTTGGTTTACTTAATAGGTATCTTAAAGCAGCATGATCAGAATGCACAATCACTTTAGATCCTACTAAATAAGACCGAAATTTGTCTAAAGAGAATACTATAGCCAAGAATTCCTTTTCAGTGGTGGTGTAATTCATCTGGGCATCATTGAGTGTTTTGCTAGCATAGTAGATGACATGTAAACGCTTTTCCACTCTTTGTCCCAGGACTGCTCCTATTGCATAATCAGAAGCGTCACACATTATTTCAAAGGGTAAAGACCAGTTTGGTGCCATTATAACAGGGGTAGATGTGAGTTTATCTTTCAAGGTATTAAAGGAGGTAAGGCAGTCATTGTTGAAATCAAAATCAGCATCTTTGGATAGCAAGTTACATAATGGACGACTTATTTTAGAGAAATCTTTAATAAATCGTCTGTAGAATCCTGCATGTCCCAAGAAGCTTCTTATCCCCTTCACAGATGTAGGGGGAGGTAGTTTGGATATCAATTCAACTTTTGCCTTATCAACTTCAATACCCTTGTTTGAAATTATATGTCCTAAAACTATCCCTTGTTGAACCATAAAATGACTTTTCTCCCAACTAAGGGTTAGATTGCATTCAATGCATCTTTCTAAAACCAAAGTCAATTTATGTAAGCAATCATCAAATGAGTTCCCAAAGACAGAGAAATCGTCCATGAAAATCTCAATGAATTTTTCCACCATGTCCGAGAAAATGGATATCATGCATCTCTGGAACGTGGCAGGGGCATTGCATAACCCAAATGGCATTCTGCGAAAAGCAAATGTCCCAAAAGGACATGTAAATGTGGTCTTTTCCTGATCTTCTGGTGCTATGGGTACTTGATAATATCCAGACAGTCCATCCAAAAAACAGTAAAATTCGTGCCCAGCTAATCTTTCCAACATTTGATCAATGAATGGAAGAGGAAAGTGATCCTTTTTCGTATATAAATTTAGTTTCCTAAAATCTATACACATTCTCCATCCAGTGATTATTCTAGTGGGCACTAATTCACTTTTGTCATTCTTAACAACTGTTATCCCAGATTTCTTTGGTACCACATGCACTGGACTAACCCACTTACTATCTGCAATAGGGTAGATAATCCCTTCTTCTAATAATTTAAGAATTTCCTTCTTAACTACCTCTTGCATGTTTGGGTTTAGTCTTCTTTGGGCCTCTCGTACAGGTTTAGCACCGTCCTCCAAGTTGATCTTGTGCATACACATTGTTGGACTAATGCCTCTTATATCCCCTATACTCCAACCTATAGATTTCTTAAACTGTTTAAGCACTTTGATGAGTTCCTTTTCTTGTGGTTTGGTCAAGGTTGAAGAAATTATCACTGGATAAGTTTCCCCTTCTCCCAAAAACACATATTTTAAGTGCTCAGGTAAGTCTTTGAGTTCAAGTTCAGGTGGATTGGCCTCTTTAATAGATGAAGAACTGGGTAGATTTAAAAGTGTACTAGATTTTGTCATCACTTCATTATTGTCTAGTTGTTCAAGGTACCCCTTTATTTCCTCATCTACATCTTCTTCAACCTTTTCAAGTGTAAGAACGGTTTCAAGCTTGTCTTCTATTCTGGTTCGGAAAAAGGTGTTTTGGACAAGATTATCCAAAGGATCAACATCGAATATTTCATCGATGGCAGAAATAGAAGGGAAAGGTGAAGAATCAAAAACTTTAAAATGAACAGTCTCTCCTAAGACTGTCATTGTCAAATTTCCATCTTGGACATCAATAATAGTTTTAGTAGTTGCCATAAATGGTCTACCAAGCAATATTGTGTGCTCTCTGTCCAATGCTGGATTTTCTTGCATATCCAGAACCACAAAGTCAACAGGTATTATCAGTTTGTCTACCTGTACCAAAACATCCTCAACTATTCCCTCTGGATATTTAAGAGATCTATCTGCAAGTTGAAGGGACATAGTTGTGGGTTTTAAATCCCCTAGATTGAGTTGTAAGAATATAGAGTAGGGCATCAAATTTATACTAGCACCTAAATCAAGCATTGCTTTAGCAACCTTCTTATCCCCCATAGTTATGTTTATAATAAAACTTCCAGGGTCTTTCAACTTAGGGGGTAGTTTGTGCTGAAGTACAGCGCTAGAAATTTCTGATACTACTACTCGTTCATTCTGTTCATACCTCCTTTTCTTAGTGTTCAATTCTTTGAAAAACTTGGCATATGAGGGCACATTCATGATCACTTCTAATAGTGGTAAATTGATATTTACTTTAGAGAGCATATTAAAAAGATCATTGAATTGCTTATCTTGTTTGGATTCTTTCAACCGGTGGGGAAAAGGTACTTGTATCTGGTGTGGTTCTGTTGTCTTTTGAATTTTGGGGGTGTCAGATGACCCCCCAATGAGTTTTTCAGAAGGCTTGTTAAGTTTAACACTTGTCTCTCCTTTTTGCGAGATTAGAATATCGCCTTCTTTGTTACCGGAACTACAAGGTAGATTGTTAGAGATTTCAGGTAAACTGGTATTGACTACCTTACCACTTCGAAGGGTTCTAACATCCTTTGCTTGTTCTGGTTGACTGGGCAACTTTCCTGGTTCTTTCTTTTGCATTTGTTCAGCCAGTTGCCCAACTTTAGATTCAATCCTTTTAACCGAAGCCTCCATGGTGTTCAACCTTTGATTAGTCATCAATTGGTTGTCACGACTAACTTGAATAAAAGCATTCAAGCTATCTTCTAAGGTTGGCTTAAAAGATTGGCTTGGTGGGTAAGGGTGGTTGTTATCTGACCTTAGTGTTGGATATTGGGTGTAGGCTGGGTGATTATAGGTGTTTGGATGATATCTTTGAAAAGATTGAACTTCCTCTATGGCATCGACACTAGAATCACAAGTATTTGAACAATTATGAGTACCATGCCCAATTGAACAACACACTTCACATACCTCTTGATTTGAAATTTGGTGGGAAGTGAGGAATTTCACTTGTTTAGTCAATTCAGCAAGTTGCAAGGTTATCTCATTATCAGAGCCGACTTCATTGACCTTTGCTTTCCTTCTACCACCTCTTTGTTGGGAATTAGAACCCAACAGCTCATAAAGATTATAGGTTTCCTCTGCGGTCTTTTCTCCTACAGCACCTCTAGCAGCATTATCAACCATGTATTGACTCTGTAGTGTCAATCCATCATAAAAGAATTGGTTTTGTAGCTGTAAGGGAAAGCTATGATTTTGACATTGAATGAAAAGGAGTTTGAATCGTTCCCAAGCTTCATGAAAGGGCTCTTCATTCATTTGAGAAAATGTTGCTATCTTTGTTCTTAGATCAACAGTCTTTTGATGGGAATAGAACCTACCCATAAAAATTTCATAGACTGCCTCCCAAGTTTTAAGAGAACCTGACTGTAGAGTAATGAACCATGACCAAGCTTTATCTTTGAGAGTGTAAGGAAAACACCTCATCCTAAGTTGATCTTCATTAATTGCATGTAGTGGAAAAGTTTGGACAATAGCATAGAATTCTCGAATGAAATGCAAAGGGTCTTCATTAGGGATACCGTAAAAGGAAGGCAACAAAGAATAATGAATCTTTTTCAATTCATAATTCCTTGCAGCCTCTTGTAATTGGATACCGGAAGTTACATTGCCAATGATTGGCATTGTATATTCTTTCATCTTTTTCCGCCAATCTTCAGCATCTCCCATGGTTGTTTGTAGTTGAAAATGATCCTCCTCCTATTGTGTATCAACAATTTGCTCTTAGTAGATATCTCTAAGAAATATTTATAACTTGATAAAACATAAAAGCAAAAAGTGCAAGGAACCTAAATTTGTTTTTTTTTTTTTTTTTTTTTTTTTTTTTTTTTAAATTTAAGCGAATGGACAGAATTTTTGAAACAAACGAATTTTATTTCATCTGAATTTTTATTACACGCAAACTAAAACAAAGGAAAATACAATAATGGGTGACCTCCCATACAGGACTAAAATTTATCGTCTTCTAGTAAGACGTTGCTTGGAGATTGCAGAATGAAAAACTCAATGTCTCCTCTTCATTGAATTAGTCTTTGCCTTTTTGCAAATGTTCAACTAACTGTTCAACTTGAACTTCCACCTTTTTGATAGAAGCTTCCACAGAGTCCAACCGTTGATTGGTTTTAGATTGATTATCCCTACATACTTGAATAAAAGAATTCAAGTTGTCCTCCAGGGTTGGTTTATTGGGAATGCTTCTTGGAATAGGTGGGTGGAATTGCTGACCTGCCTGGTTTGAGCCTTGAGTGAAAGGAGGGTTGTTTTGCCTCCAAGAGAAATTTGGATGACTTCTCCACCCAGGATTATAGGTATTTGAGTTGGGATCAAACCTTGGTCTCTGTTGATATGCTCCCAACACATTGACCTGTTCAGGTCCAGTTGTTTCTCCTTGATATGGACAGGCTTCAGTACCATGTCCCATGTTGCTATACAAACCATATTGATCATTATTGGTGTTGGTTTGTGTAGCGAGAAGGGCAACTTGCTTAGTCAGTTGAACAAGTTGTTGTTGAACTTCATTACTGGAGTCGATTTCATGAACTCCAGCTTTTCTCACTCGGGAGCTTTTCTGTTGGGAATTAGCACCCAACATCTCAAAGAGGTTATACGTCTCTGAGGCAGTCTTTTCTCCTATTGCTCCTCCTGCAGCGTTGTCGACAATGAACTGACATTGTTGTGTAAGTCCATCGTAAAAGAATTGGTTCTGCAACTGCAGGGGAAAGCTATGATGGGGACACTGAGTGAGAAACATCTTGAACCTATCCCATGCTTCATGGAATGGTTCTCCATCCATCTGAGAGAAAGTAGCAATCTTTCCTCTCAACTCTGATGTTTTTTGATGGGAATAGAATTTTCCCATGAATTTATTGTAAATGTTACCCCATGTCATCAGAGAACCTGGGGGAAGTGACATCAACCAAGCTTTGGCCTTATCCTTTAGAGTGTAGGGAAAACATCTCATCCTAAGTTGATCCTCGTTTAGAATACCGAGGGGGAATGTTTGGACCGTAGCATAGAAATCTCTCATAAAGGAAAGAGAATCTTCATTAGGTAACCCATAAAAGGAAGGAAGCATAGAAAAATGAATATTTTTAAGGTCATAATTCCGAGCAGCCTCTCCCAACTGGATAGCGGCAGTTGCCGTGCCAATCACCGGTCTTGCAAACTCCTTCATCGTGGTTTCCCTCATAGGTTGGTTTTCCTCCATTTCTTTTGGTTCTAGTAAAGGATTAAGACTTGGTTCTATGTTTGGCTCAAAAACAGGTTGATGGGTAGAATCCAGTTTTGTTGACACTTGTTTAAATTTATGAAAATTATTTACATATGGTGTTAGGGGGTTTCCTAAGGATCTCCTACCACGCATAGACTATTGTAAACGTAAATTTAAAACTCCTGTCAACAAAATAAAAAATTTAGAGAAAATTTACATGTTATTTAATACAAAGCACTAAACAAAACTAGTTAAATACTAAAAAAAATTTTTTTTTTTTTTGTTTTGTTTTGTTTTTTTTTTTTTATTATTATTTTTTTTGTAACATAATTAGTATTAACCAAGAGTGCTCCCAGGAAAGAATGGTGGTGCAAACGGCTCCTTAAATACCATTCTCCTAGCCAGAGCAACGTTCCCAGGAAAGACTAGTGGCACAAAGGCTTCAAGAACTAGTCTCCTAGACAGAACTCCCTTAGATTTTTACTTTTCATGCTATTTAGTTAATTAGATATGAATTCAAGTAAAATTTTTTTTTTTTTTTTTTTTTTATTAACAGTAATTTTATTTTACTATTCACGCTATATTATTTCTTATTAACTTCAAAATTTTTTGAATTTTAAATTTTAAAATTTTTTTTTTTATTTTTTATTTTTACTATTCATGAACGGTAAAAATTTTTACTTCAAATTTCAAATTTCTAAATTATTTTACAATTAAAAAAAATTATTATTATTTTTTATTTTTATTTTTTTTTTTATTTTTTATTTTTTATTTTTTATTTTTTATTTATTATGAATTTTGAAATTTGATTATTATTAAAATATCACAATTATTTACAGCACAAAAATGTTTTTAAAATTTTGATAAATAATTTAAAAACGCTATTCCTTCCCCGGCAGCGGCGCCAAAAACTTGATAAACGAAAACCGGCTTCGCCGATTCCCGCAAATACTTTGGTTTTAATATTTATAAAACTCTCGCAAGTGCACGAATCATTTCGTAGAAAATGATAAGTATACTCCCAAGGTCGATCTAAGGAAGGAATGTATGTGGTTTTTAACTTATTATTCAACCTTTTAAAAACGAAATTAAATCCTAAACATCCTGTCACGATAGTTTGGTTTTTGTGTTCCTAATCTAATAACATAAAATAAAACATATATACAGATTAATTAAATATAATCTAAAATCATAAAAATAAACATAGATACAAATTCAAATAATTATCTAGAAATAAACATATATACGGATTCAATAAATGTTCATGCAAATTTTTATCATTTATATTAGCGGAGTATTTATGGATATAATAACTAAATTAATTATGCTTGCTCATATTAACTAGGTTATTAAAGATATAAATTGACATTTTATTGATTCTCTCTTTTTTATATAAATACCACCTTTGGTGGGGTTAGATATTCTTTGTTAACTAAACAAATCAATTAACACCTATGGGTGGGGTTGATAACTAATATGCTTAATTAAATTAATTCCTTTTTCTAAGAGATTGAAAATGAACCATTTAAATGCCACCTTTGGTGGGGTTAGACAGTTTAAACTTTATTCAAGGTGTCCAAATTAAACCTAAGAATTTAATTATCCGAGTACTAACTTTCAAGTTTTAAAACCACTATTGAAAACATGTTGTCAATACATTTTCTCATAATAATTCTTATAAAAACTTTTGAAATAGAGTTTCACTCTAACTACCGGGCGATTGTACCAACAAATAAAAGAGCACTACTCTAAATTAGACCGGATAACTAAACCTTAAAATCTAATTTTCGGGTTTAAGTTTGTAATGAAAAATAATATATTTCTCTCTAACATTCTTAATATAAAATCTTGAATAAAAACAAAATCAATTCATTTTAAAGATTTTTACCTATTTAATATTTCGCAAGCATAACAACGTCGTTATTACATCATTTTTACTAAACAGCTAGCATAGTTAAATTTAACCACAGACAAGTTGAATATAACATGTAAGAATAAAGCATAAAAATAACTGTAAAGAAAATAAAATCCTTACAGAACTTCGACGATATTCCCGTTGCTAGAAAACCTCCGAGCGGAATTTGCACTTCCATATATTGAATCAAAAATCTAAATTATTACAAAAACATTACAAGTTCCTCTCAAAAAGAGAAGAACACTAAACCTAAGAGAATTGAACTAAAAACTAAGAGAAAAACTAAGAAAAGCTTAGAAACTTAGAAAGAAACTAAGAGAAACTAAAAACTAAGAAATGAGAGAAAGAAAGAAGAGAGAAGTGAGTTTTGAAGGTGTGATTTGAAGTGAATGGAAGGGGGGTATTTATAGGTGAGGATGGAGAGAAAAAATGAGTAAAAAAATGTTAAAAAAATATTAAAAAATGTAAAAACGCGTATTGGACTTGCTGATGTCATCAATGACGTCAGCATGACGTCACAGGGGCGGCTGCACGTGAAAAATGGGGCGAAAACGCGTTGGGCGCGCGGATGGGCGGCTGCTGGGCGCTGCGCGCGCGCGCTGGGGCTGTCGCTGCGCGCAGCTCGGCGCGCGTGAACAGTGCCAGCGCGCTGCGTTGCGCGCAGCTGGGCATGCCAGCGCGCGCGGGCGCGCGCGGGATGGGGCGCTGGGGCGCGCTGGGGCGCGCGCGGCTGGGCGCTGGGGCGCTGGGCTGCGCGCACGGCCGGGCTGCGACGCGCGATTTCCGTCTTTTTGACATTTTTGACCTTTTCGACCCATTTCGTCCGATTTTTCCATGTTTGTTGACCTTTTCTCACTTATTTATTGATATATTTGTGATGTATTGCTTCAAATATTCCTCTTTAAGTCTTTACATTGCGTTTTTAAGCCAAAATACCTGAAAAACAATAAAAATACCCGTGATTCCGAAAAAGACAAATTTATATAAATATATGATAAAACATATAAATATATGTATTTTTAATCAATTAAGGTACATAAAATCATGGTTATTTTAGTGCTTTTTGAGCACTCATCACTGACCATTTGTCTAGGTTGATTTTTGACTTCAATTCTCTTAAAGATGAGAGTAATGAAGATATAGTTGAAACCTTTCCTGATGAACAGTTATTTTTCATAGGTCCAAACCCATGGTATGCTGATATTGTAAACTATCTTGCCACTGGTGTTTTGCGACCTAACACTTCATATCAGGACAAGAAAAGGTTTTTTAAAACTATTAAGGACTATTTCTAGGATGACCCTTATTTATACAAGATTGGTCAAGATCAAGTCATCCGGAGATGTGTACCTGAAGAAGAACAGGTTGCCCTTTTCTTTTATTCAAGACCAAAGAAAGGTTCGACACAGGAAAAAAAGGACAAAAATAGATAAAGAGAGTTTAAAGAAAACTTTAAAATGAAATCTAAAGACAAAAACAATATCAACAGAATACACACAAAACATAAGCCTTTAAGGACAAAATTTCTTTATTTTTTTTTATTTGTGATTTAAGAAAACAGAAAACTACCAAGGTATAAATGTTTTTGAATCTAAAATTCAAAAAATAGATGTCTAGATAGATAACCAATTATCAGCAACAAAGGCTCTGCTACCAAATGATGCGTATCCTTAAGGCGGATAACTAAGGGAATCGAAGGATTAAGAATGATTAAATTGCTAAGAACATGTTTAAGAAGATCAAATTGGAACACTAAAAAACAAGAACATAAAACAATGCAATATGGGGTGACCATTCTTTTAGATGTCGATAAGTAGTGAAATGATGGAATTTGTAGTAAAAAACGCCTAGAACTATACTACAACTTATGTGTGTCTTTAGGAATCGATTTGAGGTTCGATTTCATATATTATAATATTTATTTCTATTCAAAAATTAAAAGTTATAACATTTTAAGGTGGACACCCAAGAAAATCTAAGGACTAAGAATGACTAAATTGCTAAGAACATGGTTGAGATAATCAAAATAGAACCCTAAAGCACAAGCTTATAAAACAATGCAATATGGTGTGACCAATCTTTAAGACGTTGGTAAATATTGTAAATGATGGAATTTGTGTTAAAAACATGGAGAACTAAACTACTATTTTTTTGTCTTCTGGAATCGAAATGAGCTTCTATTTGATAAATTATAATAGCTATTTCGGTCCACGAATAAAAAGTTATAACAATTTGAAGTTTGAAATCCAATATATAAGTTTTGTTTTTTAAAATTGCGAACTACAGTTGCCCTTTTCATTTATTCAAGATCAAAGAAAGGTTCGACAGAGGAAAGAAAGGAAAAAAATAGATAAAGAGAGTTTAAAGAAAACTTTAAACTGAAATCTAATGACAAACACCATATCAACACAATACACACAAATCATAAGCCTTTAACGACAAAATTTCTTTATATTTTTGTCATTTGTGATTAAAGAAAACAGAAAACTACCAAGGGATAAAATGTTTTTAAATCTAAAATTCAAAAAATAGATATGTGAAGGTAGAAAAACAATTTTCATCAACCAAGGCTCTCATCCCAAATGATGCGTATCCTTAAGGAGGATCACTAAGGAAATGAAAGGATTTAGAATGATTGAATTGCAAAGAACATGTTTAAGAAGATCAAATTGGAACACTAAAAATCGAGAACATAAAATAATGCAATATGGTGTGACTATTCTTTTAGATGTCGATAAGTAGTGAAAACGATGGAATTTGTAGTAAAAAAGCCTAGAACTATACTACAACTTATGAGTGTCTTTAGGAATCGATTTGAGCTTCGATTTCATATATTATAATAGTAATTTCAATTCACAAATTAAAAGTTATAACATTTTAAGGTGGACAACCAAGGAACTCGAAGGACTAAGAATGACTTAATTACTAAGAACATGGTTGAGATAATCAAAATGGAACCCTAAAGCACAAGCTTATAAAACAATGTAATATGGTGTGAACAATCTTTAAGAAGTTGGTAAATATTGTAAATGATGTAATTTGTGTTAAAAAAGTGGGGAACTAAACTACTACTTTTTTGTCTTTTGGAATCAAAATGAGCTTCTATTTGATAAATTATAATATCTATTTCGATGCACGAATTAAAAGTTTGAACTCCAATATATAAGTTTTGTTTTTTGAAATTGCGAACTATAGTTGCCCTTTTCTTTTATTCAAGACCAAGGAAAGGTTCGACACAGGAAAAAAAAGGAAAAAAATAGATAAAGAGAGTTTAAAGAAAACTTCAAAATGAAATCTAAAGACAAAAACAATATCAACACAATACACACAAAACATAAGACTTTAAGGAAAAAATTTCTTTATTTTTTTGTGATTTGTGATTTAAGAAAACAGAAAAGTACCAAGGGATAAATGTTTTTGAATCTAAAATTCAAAAAATAGATATGTCTAGATAGATAACCAATTATCAGTAACAAAGGCCTTGATACCAAATGATGCGTATCCTTAAGGCGGACAACTGAGGGAATCAAAAGATTAAGAATGATTGAATTGCTAAGAACATGTTTAAGAAGATCAAATTGGAACACTAAAAAACAAGAACATAAAACAATGCAATATGGTGTGACCATTCTTTTAGATATCGATAAGTAGTGTAAATGATGGAATTTGTAGTAAAAAACGCCTATAACTATACTACAACTTATGTGTGTCTTTAGGAATCGATTTGAGGTTCGATTTCATATATTATAATAGTTATTTCGGCTCACAAATTAAAAGTTATAACATTTTAAGGTGCACAACCAAGGAACTCGAAGGACTAAGAAGGACTGAATTGGTAAGAACTTGGTTAAGATAATCAGAATGGAACCCTAAAGCACAAGCATATAAAATAATGAAATATGGTGTGACCAATCTTTAAGAGTTGGTAAATAGTGTAAATGATGGAATTTGTGTTAAAAATGCAGAGAACTAAACTACTACTTTTTTTGTCTTTTGGAATCGAAATGATCTTCTATTTAATAAATTATAATAGCTATTTCAATGCACGAATTAAAAGTTATAACAATTTAAAGTTTGAACTCCAATATATAAGTTTTGTTTTTTGAAATTGCGAACAATAGTTGCCCTTTTCTTTTATTCAAGATCAAAGAAAGGTTCGACACAGGAAAGAGAGGACAAAAATAGATAAAGAGTGTTCAAAGAAAACTTCAAAATGAAATCTAAAGACAAAAATAACATCAACACATTACACACAAAATATAAGCCTTTAAGGACAAAATTTCTTTATTTTTTTTGTGATTTGTGATTTAATAAAACAGAAAACTACTAAGGGATAAATATCTTTGAATATAAAATTCAAAAAATAGATATGTCAAGATAGATAACCAATTATTCGCAACCAAGGTTCTGATACCAAATGATGCTTATCCTTAAGGTGGATAACCGAGGAAATCAAAGGATTAAGAATGTTTGAGTTGCTAAGAACATGTTTAAGAAGATCAAATTGGAACCCTAAAAAACAATAACATAAAACAATGCAATATGGTGTTACCATTCTTTTATATGACGATAAGTAGTGTAAACGATGGAATTTGTGTTGAAAAACTCCTAGAACTATACTACACCTTATGTGTGTCTTTAGGAATCGATTTGAGCTTGATTTCATATATTATAATAGTTATTTCGATTCACAAATTAAAAGTTATAACATTTTAAAGTGGACAACAAAGGAAGTCGAAAGACTAAGAAGGACTGAATTGCTAAGAACATAGTTAAGATATTCAAAATGGGACCCTTAAGCACAAGTTTATAAAACAATGCAATGAGGTGTGACCAATCTTTAAGACATTGGTAAATAGTGTAAATGATGGAATTTGTGTTAAAAAAGTGGAGAACTAAACTACTACTTTTTTTATCTTATGGAATCGAAATGAGCTTCTATTTGATAAATTATAATAGCTATTTTGTTGCACGAATAAAAAGTTATAACAATTTAAAGTTTGAACACCAATATATAAGTTTTGTTTTTTGAAATTGCGTACTATAGTTGCCCTTTTCTTTTATTCAAGATCAAAGAAATGTTCAACACAGGAAAGAAAGCAAAACAATATATAAAGGGAGTTTAAATAAAACTTCAAAATGAAATCTAAAGAAAAAATCAATATCAACACAATATACACAAAACATAAGCCTTTAAGCACAAACCTTTTTATTTTTTTGTGATTTGTGATTTAAGAAAACATTAAACTATCAAGGGATAAATGTTTCTAAATCTAAAATTCAAAAAATAGATATGTCATGATAGATAATCAATTATCAGCAACCAAGGCTCTGATACCAAATGATGCTTATCCTTATGGCGGATAACCGAGGAAATCAATGGATTAAGAATTTTTGAGTTGCAAAGAACATGTTTGAGAAGATCAAATTGGAACCCTAAAAAAAAAAGAACATAAAACAATGCAATATGGTGTTACCATTCTTTTATATGTCGATTAGTAGTGTAGACGATGGAATTTGTGTTGAAAAATGCCTAGAACTATACTACACCTTATGCGTGTCTTTAGGAATCGATTTGAGCTTCGATTTCATATATTATAATAGTTATTTCGATTCACAAATTAAAAGTTATAATATTTTAAAGTAGACAACAAAGGAACTCGAAGGACTAAGAAGGACTGAATTGCTCAGAATATGGTTAAGATAATCAAAATAGAACCCTAAAGCACAAGAACATAAAACAATGCAATCTGGTGCGACCATTCTTTTATATGTCAATAAGTAGTGTAAATGATGGAATTTGTAGTAAAAGACGCCTATAACTATACTACAACTTATGTGTGTGTTTAGGAATCGATTTGAGCTTCGATTTCATATATTTTAATAGTTATTTCGATTCACAAATTAAAAGTTATAACATTTCAAGGTGGATAACCAAGGAACACGAAGGACTAAGAATGAATGAATAGATAAGAACATGGTTAAGATATTCAAAATGGAACCCTAAAGCACAAGCTTATAAAACAGTGTAATATGGTGTGACCAATCTTTAAGACGTTGGTAAATAGTGTAAATGATGGAATTTTTGTTAAAAAAGTGGAGAACTAAACTCCTATTTTTTTGTCTTTTGGAATCGAAATAAGCTTCTATTTGATAAATTATAATAGCAATTTCGATGCACGAATTCAAATTTATAACCATTTAAAATTTAAACTCCAATATATAAGTTTTGTTTTTTGAAAGTGCGTACTACAGTTGCCCTTTTCTTTTATTCAAGATAAAAAAGGTTCAACACAGGAAAGAAAGGAAAAAATATATATAAATGGAGTTTAAATAAAACTTCAAAATGAAATCTAAAGAAAAAAAAAATATGAACATAATACACACACAACATAAACATTTAAGTAAATTTTTTTTATTCTTTTCTGATTTGTGATTAAAGAAAACAGAAAACTATCAAGGGATAAATGTTTTTAAATCTAAAATTAAAAAAATTGATATGTCATGATAGATAACCAATTATCAGCAACCAATGCTCTGATACCAAATGATGCTTATCCTTATGGCGGATAACCCTAGAAATCAAAGGATTAAGAATGTTTGAGTTGCTAAGAACATGTTTGAGAAGATCAAATTGGAACCCTAAAAAAACAAGAACATAAAACAATGCAATATGGTGTTACCATTCTTTTATATGTCGATAAGTAGTGCAAACGATAGAATTTGTGTTGAAAATCGCCTAGAACTATAATACACCTTATGTGTGTCTTTAGGAATCGATTTGAGCTTCGATTTCATATATTATAATAGTTATTTTGATTCACAAATTAAAAGTTATAACATTTTAAGGTGGAAAACCAAGGAACTCCAGAGACTAAGAATGAATGAATTGCTAAGAACATGGTTAAGATATTCAAAATGGAACACTAAAGCACAAGCTTATAAAACAGTGTAATATGGAGTGACCAATCTTTAAGATGTTGGTCAATGTGTAAATGATGGAATTTTTGGTAAAAAAGAAGGGAACTAAAATACAATTTTTTTTGTCTTTTGGAATCGAAATGAGCTTCTATTTGATAAATTATAATAGCTATTTCGTTGCACGAATAAAAAGTTATAACAATTTAAAGTTTGAACTACAATATATAAGTTTTGTTTTTTGAAATTGCGTACTACAATTGCCCTTTTCTTTTATTTAAAATCAAAAAAAGGTTCAACATAGGAAAGAAAGGAAAAAAATATATAAAGGGAGTTTAAAGAAAACTTCAAAGTGAAATCTAAAGACAAAAACAATATCAACACAATACACAAAAAACATAAGCCTTTAAGGACAAAATTTCTTTATTTTTTCTTATTTGTGATTTAAGAAAACAAAAAATTATCAAGGGATAAATGTTTAAATCTAAAATTCAAAAAATAGATATCTCATTATAGATAACCAATTATCAGCAACCAAGGCTCTGATACCGAATGATGCTTATCCTAATGGCGGATAACCGAGGAAATCAAAGGATTAATAAAGTTTGAGTTGCTAAGAACATGTTTAAGAAGGTCAAATTGGAACCCTAAAAAAACAAGAACATAAAACAACACAATATGGTGTTACCATTCTTTTATATGTCGATAAGTATTCTAAACGATGGAATTTGTGTTGAAAAACGCCTAGAACTATACTACAACTTATGTGTGTCTTTAGGAATCAATTTGAGCTTTGATTTCATATATTAAAATAGTTAATTCGGTTCACAAATTAAAAGTTATAACATTTTGAAGTGGACAACAAAGGAACTCGAAAGACTAAGAAGGACTGAATTGCTAAGAACATGGTTAAGATATTTAAAATGGAACCCTAAAGCACAAGCTTATAAAATAGTGTAATATGGTGTGATCAATGTTTAAGACGTTGGTAAATAGTGTAAATGATGGAATTTTTGTTAAAAAAGTAGAGAACTAAATTACTATTTTTTTGTCTTGTGGAATAGAAATGAGCTTCTATTTGATAAATTATAATAGCTATTTCGATACACGAATTAAAAGTTATAACAATGTAAAGTTTGAACTCCAATATATAAGTTTTGTTTTTTGAAATTGCTTACTACAGGAACCCTTTTCTTTTATTCAAGATCAAAGAAAGGTTCAACACCAGAAAGAAAGGACAAAAAAAGATAAAGGGAGTTTAAAGAAAACTTCAAAATCAAATCTAAAGACAAAAACAATATCAACATAATACACATAAAACATAAGCCTTTAAAGACAAAATTTCTGTATTCTTTTTCTCATTTGTGATTAAAGAAAACAGAAAACTATCAAGGGATAAATTTTTTTAAATCTAGAATTAAAAAATTGATATGTCATGATAGATAACCAATTATCAACAACCAAGGTTCTGATACCAAATGATGCTTATCCTTATGGCAGATAACTGAGGAAATCAAAGGATTAAGAATGTTTGAGTTGCTAAGAACATGTTTGAGAAGATCAAATTGGAACCCTAAAAAAACAAGAACATAAAACAATGCAATATGGTGTTACCATTATTTTATATGTCAATAAGTAGTGCAAATGATAGAATTTGTGTTGAAAATCGCCTAGAACTATACTACACCTTATGTGTGTCTTTAGGAATTGATTTGAGCTTCGATTTCATATATTATAATAGTTAATTCGATTCATATATTAAAATTTATAACATTTTAAAGTGGAAAACAAAGCAACTCGAAAGACTAAGAAGGATTGAATTGCTAAGAACATGGTTAAGATATTCAAAATGGGACACTAAAGCACAAGCTTATAAAACAATGCAATCTGGTGTGACCAATCTTTAAGACATTGGTAAATAGTGTAAATGATGGAATTTGTGTTAAAAAAGTGGAGAACTAAACTACTACTTTTTTTTGTCTTATGGAATCGAAATGAGCTTCTATTTGATAAATTATAATAGCTATTTCGATGCACGAATTAAAAGTTATAAGAATGTAAAGTTTGAACTCCAATATATAAGTTTTTGTTTTTGAAATTGCGTACTACAGGAACCCTTTTATTTTATTCAAGATCAAAGAAAGGTTCAACATAAGAAAGAAAGGACAAAAAAAGATAAAGGAAGTTTAAAGAAAACTTCAAAATGAAATCTAAAGACAAAAACAATATCAACATAATACACACACAACATAAGCCTTTAAGGACAATTTTTTTTTATTCTTTTCTAATTTGTGATTAAAGAAAACAGAAAACTATCAAGGGATAAATGTTTTTAAATCAAAAATCAAAACATGATATGTCATGATAGATAACCAACTATCAGCAACCAACGCTCTGATACCAAATTATGCTTATCCTTATGGCCGATAACCGAGGAAATCAAAGGATTAAGAATGTTTGAGTTGCTAAGAACATGTTTGAGAAGATCAAATTGGAACCCTAAAAAAACAAGAACATAAAACAATGCAATATGGTGTTACCATTCTTTTATATGTCGATAAGTAGTGTAGATGATGAAATTTGTGTTGAAAAACGCCTAGAACTATACTACACCTTAAGTGTGTCTTTAGGAATCGATTTGAGCTTCGATTTCATATATTATAATAGTTATTTCGATTCACAAATTAAAAGTTATAACATTTTAAGGTGGACAACCAAGGAAATCGAAGGACTAAGAATGAATGAATTGCTAAGAACATGGTTAAGATATTCAAAATGGAAACCTAAAGCACAAGCTTATAAAACAGTGTAATATGGTGTGACCAATGTTTATGACGTTGGTAAATAGTGTAAATGATGTAATTTTTGGTTAAAAAGTAGAGAACTAAACTACTATTTTTTTGTCTTTTGGAATCGAAGTGAGCTTCTATTTGATAAATTATAATAGCTATTTCGTTGCACGAATAAAAAGTTATAACAATTTAAAGTTTGAAGTCCAATATATAAGTTTTGTTTTTTGAAATTGCGTACTACATTTGCTCTTTTCTTTTATTCAAGATCAAAAAAAGGTTCAACATAGGAAAGAAAGGAAAAAAATATATAAAGGGAGTTTAAATAAAACTTCAAAGTGAAATCTAAAGACAAAAACAATATCAACACAATACACCCAAAACATAAGAGTTTTAGGACAAAATTTCTTTATTTTTTCTGATTTATGATTTAAGAAAATAGAAACTATCAAGGGATAAATGTTTTCAAATCTAAAATTTAAAAAATAGATATGTCATGTTAGATAACCAATTGTTAGCAACCAAGGCTCTGATACGAAATGATGCTTATCCTAATGGCGGATAACCGAGGAAATCAAAGGATTAATAATGTTTGAGTTGTGAAGAACATGTTTAAGAAGGTCAAAATGGAACCCTAATACAAAAGAACATAAAACAATGCAATATGGTGTTACCATTATTTTATATGTCGATAAGTAGTGTAAACGATAGAATTTGTGTTGAAAAACGCCTAGAAATATACTACAACTTATGTGTGTCTTTAGGAATCAATTTGAGCTTCGATTTCATATATTATAATTGTTATTTCGATTCACAAATTAAAAGTTACAACATTTTAAAGTGGACAACAAAGGAACTCGAAAGACTAAGAAGGATTGAATTGCTAAGAACATGGTTAAGATATTCAAAATGGGACCCTAAAGCACAAGCTTATAAAAGAGTGTAATATGGTGTGACCAATGTTTAAGACATTGGTAAATAGTGTAAATGATGGAATTTGTGTTAAAAATGTGGAGAACTAAACTACTACTTTTTTGTTTTGTGGAATCGAAATAGGCTTCTATTTAATAAATTATAATAGTTATTTCGATGCACGAATTAAAAGTTATAAGAATGGAAAGTTTGAACTCCAATATATAAGTTTTGTTTTTTGAAATGGCATACTACAGGAACCCTTTTCTTTTATTCAAGACCAAGAAAAGGTTCAACACAGGAAAGAAAGGAAAAAAATATATAAAGGGAGTTTAAAGAAAACATCAAAATGAAATCTAAAGACAAAAACAATATCAACACAATACACATAAAACATAGGCGCTTAAGGACAAAATTTCTTTATTTATTTTTTAATTGTGATTTAAGAAAACAGAAAACTATCAAGGGATATATGTTTTTAAATCTAAAATTCAAAAAATAGATATGTCACGATAGATAACCAATTATCAGCAACCAAGGCTCTGATACCAAGTGATGCTTATCCTTATGGCGGATAACCGAGGAAATCAAAGGATTAAGAATGTTTGAGTTGGTAAGAACATGTTTGAGAAGATCAAATTGGAACCCTAAAAAAACAAGAACATAAAACAATGCAATAAGGTGTTACCATTCTTTTATATGTCGATAAGTGATGAGTGCTCAAAAAGCACTAAAATAACCATGATTTTATGTACATTAATTGATTAAAAATATATATATTTATATGTTTTATCATATATTTATATAAATTTGTCTTTTTCGGAATCACGGGTATTCTTATTGTTTTTCAGGTATTTTGGCTTAAAAACGCAATTTAAAGACTAAAAGAGGAATACTTGAAGCAATACATCACAAATATATTAATAAATAAGTGGGAAAAGGTCAACAAACATGGAAAAATTGGACAAAAAGGGTCGAAAAGGTCAAAAATGTCAAAAAGACGGAAATCGCGCGCCGCAGCCTAGCGCCCCATGCCGCGCGCGCCCGCGCGCGCTGGCCTGCCCATCCGCGCGCTGGGGCGCTCGCGCGCAGCGCCCAACAGTAGGCCCTCCGCGCGCCCAACGCGTTTTCGCCCCATTTTTCACGTGCAGCTGCCCCCGTGACGTCATTAATGACATCAGCAATTCCAATACGCGTTTTTACATTTTTTAATATTTTTTTACTCATTTTTTCTCTCCATCCTCACCTATAAATACCCCCCTTCCCTTCACTTCAAAACACACCTTCAAAACACACTTCTCTCTTCTTTCTTTCTCTCATTTCTTAGTTTTTGAGTTTTTCTTAGTTTCTTTCTTAGTTTCTAAGTTTTTCTTAGTTTCCTTCTTAGTTTTTAGTTCAATTCTCTTAGTTTTAGTGTTCTTCTCTTTTTGAGAGGAACTTGTAATGTTTTTGTAATAATTTAGATTTTTGATTCAATAAATGGGAGTGCAAATTCCGCTTGGAGGTTTTCCAGCTACGGGAATAGCGTCGAAGTTCTGTAAGGATTTTATTTTCTTTACATTTATTTTTATGCTTTATTCTTACATGTTATATTTAATTTGTCTGTGGTTAAATTTAACTATGCTGGCTGTTTAGTAAAAAATGATGTAATAATAACGTTGTTATGCTTGCGAAATATTAAATAGGTAAAAATCTCTAAAATGAATTGATTTTGTTTTTATTCAAGATTTTATATTAAGAATGTTAGAGAGAAATATATTATTTTTCATTACAAACTTAAACCTGAAAATTAGATTTTAAGGTTTAGTTATCCGGTCTAATTTAGAGTAGTGCTCTTTTATTTGTTGGTACAATCGCCCGGTAGTTAGAGTGAAACTCTATTTCAAAAGTTTTTATAAGAATTATTATGTGAAAATGTATTGACAACATGTTTTAAATAGTGGTTTTCAAACTTGAAAGTTAGTACTCGGATAATTAAATTCTTATGTTTAATTTGGACACCTTGAATAATGTTTAAATTGTCTAACCCCACCAAAGGTGGCATTTAAATGTTCATTTTCAATCTCTTAGAAAAAGGAATTAATTTAATTAAGCATATTAGTTATCAACCCCACCCATAGGTGTTAATTGATTTGTTTAGTTAACAAAGAATATCTAACCCCACCAAAGGTGGTATTTATATAAAAAAAGAGAGAATCAATAAAATATCAATTTATATCTTTAATAACCTAGATAATATGAGCAAGCATAATTAATTTAGTTATTATATCCATAAATTCTCCGCTAATATAAATGATAAAAATTTGCATGAATATTTATTGAATCTGTATATATGTTTATTTTTAGATAATTATTTATTGAATTTGTATCTATGTTTATTTTTATGTTATTAGATTATATTTAATTAATCTGTATATATGTTTATTTTATGTTATTAGATTAGGAACACAAAAACCAAACTATCGTGACATGATGTTTAGGATTTAATTTCGTTTTTAAAAGTTTGAATAATCAATTAAAAACCACATACATTCCTTCCTTAGATCGACCTTGGGAGTATACTTATCATTTTCTTCGAAATGATTCGTGCACTTGCGAGAGTTTTATAAATATTAAAACCAAAGTATTGGCAAGAATCGACGATGTCGGTTTTCGCTCATCAATAAGTAGTGTAAACGATGGAATTTGTGTTGGAAAACGCCTAGAACTATACTACACCTTATGTGTGTCTTTAGTAATCGATTTGAGCTTCGATTTCATATATTATAAAAGTTTTTTCGATTCACAAATTAAAAGTTAAAAAATTTTAAGGTGGACAAAAAAGGAACTCGAAGGACTAAGAAGGACCGAATTGCCAAGAAGATGGTTAAGATAATCAGAATAGAACCCAACAGCACAAGAACATAAAACAATGCAATACGGTGTGACCATTATTTTAGATGTCGATAAGTAGTGTAAAAGATGGAATTTGTAATAAAAGATGCCTAGAACTATACTACAACTTATGTGTGACTTTAGGAATCGATTTGAGCTTCGATTTCATATATTATAATAGTTATTTCGATTCACAAATTAAAAGTTATAACATTTTAAGGTGGACAACCAAGGAACGTGAAGGACTAAGAATGACTGAATTGCTAAGAACATGGTTAAGATAATCAAAATGGAACCCTAAAGCACAAGCATATAAAACAATGAAATATGGTGTGACCAATATATAAGAGTTGGTAAAGAGTGTAAAAGATGGAATTTGTGTTAAAAACGTAGAGAACTAAACTACTATTATTTTTGTCTTTTGGAATCAAATTGTGCTTCTATTTGATAAATTATAATAGCTATTTCGTTGCACGAATAAAAAGTTATAACAATTTAAAGTTTGAACTCCAATATATAAGTTTTGTTTTTTGAAATTGTGTACTACAGTTGCCCTTTTCTTTTATTCAAGATAAAAAAAGGTTCAACACAGGAAAGAAAGGAAAAAAATATATAAAGGGAGTTTAAAGAAAACATCAAAATGAAATCTAAAGGCACTCCCAATATCAACACAGTACATACAAAACATAAGCCTTTAAGGACAAAATTTCTTAATTTTTTTCTTATTTGTGATTTAAGAAAACAGAAATCTATCAAGGGATAAAGGTTTTTAAATCAAAAATTCAAAAAAGAGATATGTCATGATAGATAACCAATTTCAGCAACCAAGGCTCTGATACCAAATGATGCTTATCTTTAAGGCGGATAAGCGAGGAAATCAAAGGATTAAGAATGATTGAGTTGCTAAGAACATGGTTAAGAAATTCAAAATGGAACACTAAAGCACCAGAACATACAAAAATGCAATATTGTGTGACCATTTTTTTAGATGTCGATAAGTAGTGTAAACGATGGAATTTGTAGTAAAAGATGCCTAGAACTATAATGCAACTGTGTCTTTAGGAATCGATTTGAGCTTCGATTTCATATATTATAATAGTTATTTCGATTCACAAATTAAAAGTTATAACATTTTAAGGTGGACAACCAAGGAACTCGAAGGACTAAGAATGACTGAATTGCTAAGAAAATGGTTAAGATATTCAAAATGCAACCCTAAAGCACAAGCTTATAAAATATTGTAATACGGTGTGACCAATCTTTAAGACGTTGGTTCATAGTGTAAATGATGGAATTTTTGTTAAAAAAGTGGAGAACTAAACTACTCTTTTTTTGCCTTCTTGAATTGAAATGAGCTTCTATTTGATAAATTATAATAGCTATTTTGTTGCACGAATAAAAAGTTATAACAAGTTAAAGTTTGTACTCCAATATATATGTTTTATTTTTTAAATTGCGTACAACAGTTGCCATT
Source organism: Hippophae tibetana (assembly GCA_037013495.1). NCBI lineage: Eukaryota > Viridiplantae > Streptophyta > Magnoliopsida > Rosales > Elaeagnaceae > Hippophae > Hippophae tibetana. The sequence goes on along the minus strand of CM072804.1, from coordinate 50,294,783 downwards.
TTCTTTTATTCAAGATCAAAGAAAGGCTCAATAGAGGAAAGAGAGGAAAAAAATATATAAAGGGAGTTTAAACAAAACTTCAAAATGAAATCTAAAGACAAAAACAATATCAAAACAATACACACAAAACATAAGCATTTTAGGACAAATTTTTTTTATTTTTTTTATTTGTGATTTAAGAAAATAGAAAAAATATCAAGGGATAAATGTTTTTAAATGTAAAATTCAAAAAATACATATGTCATGATAGATAACCAATTATCAGCAACCAAGGCTCGGATACCAAATGATGCTTATCTTTAAGGCGGATAAACGAGGAAATCAAAGGATTAAGAATGTTTGAGTTGCTAAGAACATGTTTAAGAAGATCAAATTGGAACCCTAAAAAAACAAGAACATAAAACAATGCAATATGGTGTAACCATTCTTTTATATGTCGATAACTAGTGTAACCAATGGAATTTGTGCTGAAAAACGCCTTGAACTATACTACAACTTATGTATGCCTTTAGGAATCGATTTGAGCTTCGATTTCATATATTATAATAGTTATTTCGATTCACAACTTAAAAGTTATAACATTTTAAGGTGGACAACCAAGGAACTCGAAGGACTAAGAATGACTGAATTGCTAAGAAAATGGTTAAGATATTCAAAATGCAACCCTAAAGCACAAGCTTATAAAATATTGTAATACGGTGTGACCAATCTTAAAGACGTTGGTTCATAGTGTAAATGATGGAATTTTTGTTAAAAAAGTGGAGAACTAAACTACTCTTTTTTTGCCTTCTTGAATTGAAATGAGCTTCTATTTGATAAATTATAATAGCTATTTTGTTGCACGAATAAAAAGTTATAACAAGTTAAAGTTTGTACTCCAATATATATGTTTTATTTTTTAAATTGCGTACAACAGTTGCCATTTTCTTTTATTCAAGATCAAAGAAAGGCTCAATAGAGGAAAGAGAGGAAAAAAATATATAAAGGGAGTTTAAACAAAACTTCAAAATGAAATCTAAAGACAAAAACAATATCAAAACAATACACACAAAACATAAGCATTTTAGGACAAATTTTTTTTATTTTTTTTATTTGTGATTTAAGAAAATAGAAAAAATATCAAGGGATAAATGTTTTTAAATGTAAAATTCAAAAAATACATATGTCATGATAGATAACCAATTATTAGCAACCAAGGCTCGGATACCAAATGATGCTTATCTTTAAGGCGGATAAACGAGGAAATCAAAGGATTAAGAATGTTTGAGTTGCTAAGAACATGTTTAAGAAGATCAAATTGGAACCCTAAAAAAACAAGAACATAAAACAATGCAATATGGTGTAACCATTCTTTTATATGTCGATAAGTAGTGTAAACAATGGAATTTGTGCTGAAAAACGCCTTGAACTATACTACAACTTATGTATGCCTTTAGGAATCGATTTGAGCTTCGATTTCATATATTATAATAGTTATTTCGATTCACAAATTAAAAGTTATAACATTTTAAGGTGGACAACCAAGGAACTCGAAGAACTAAGAATGACTGAATTGCTACGAAAATGGTTAAGATATTCAAAATGGAACCCTAAAGCACAAGCTTATAAATTAGTGTAATACGGTGTGACCAATCTTTAAGATGTTGGTTCATAGTGTAAATGATGGAATTTTTGTTAAAAAAGTGGAGAACTAAACTACTATTTTTTTGCCTTTTTGAATCGAAATGAGCTTCTATTTGATAAATTATAATAGCTATTTCGTTGCACGAATAAAAAGTTATAACAAGTTAAAGTTTGTACTCCAATATATATGTTTTGTTTTTTTAAATTGCGTACAACAGTTGCCATTTTCTTTTATTCAAGATCAAAGAAAGGTTCAATACAGGAAAGAAAGGAAAAAAATATATAAAGGGAGTTTAAACAAAACTTCAAAATGAAATCTAAAGACAAAAACAATATCAACACAATACACACAAAACATAAGCATTTTAGGACAAAATTTCTTTATTTTTTTTTATTTGTGATTTAAGAAAATAGAAAACTATCAAGGGATAAATGTTTTTAAATCTAAAATTCAAAAAATAGATATGTCATGATAGATAACCAATTATCAGCAACCAAGGCTCGGATACCAAATGATGCTTATCTTTAATGCGGATAAGCGAGGAAATCAAAGGATTTAGAATGTTTGAGTGGCTAAGAACATGTTTAAGAAGATCAAATTGGAACCCTAAAAAAACAAGAACATAAAACAATGCAATATGGTGTAACCATTCTTTTATATTTTGATAAGTAGTGTAAACAATGGAATTTGTGCTGAAAAATGCCTTGAACTATACTACAACTTATGTGTGTCTTTAGGAATCGATTTGAGCTTCGACTTCATATATTATAATAGTTATTTCGATTCACAAATTAAAAGTTATATTATTTTAAAGTGGACAACAAAGGAAGTCGAAAGACTAAGAAGGACTGAATTGCTAAGAACATAGTTAAGATATTCAAAATGGGACCCTAAAGCACAAGCTTATAAAACAATGCAATATGGTGTGACCAATCTTTAAGACATTGGTAAATAGTGTAAATGATGGAATTTGTGTTAAAAAAGTGGAGAACTAAACTACTACTTTTTTTATCTTGTGGAATCGAAATGAGCTTCTATTTGATAAATTATAATAGCTATTTCGATGCACAAATAAAAATTTATAATAATTTAAAGTTCGAACTCCAATATATAAGTTTTGTTTTTTTAAATTGTGTACTAGAGTTGCCTTTTTCTTTTATTCAAGATCAAAGAAAGGTTCAACACAGGAAAGAAAGGACAAAAATAGATAAATGGAGTTTAAAGAAAACTTCAAAGTGAAATCTAAAGACAAAAACAATATCAACACAATACACACAAAACATAAGCATTTTAGGACAAAATTTCTTTATTTTTTTTATTTGTGATTTAAGAAAATAGAAAACTATCAAGGGATAAATGTTTTTAAACTAAAATTCAAAAAATAGATATGTCATGATAGATAACCAATTATTAGCAACCAAGGCTCGGATACCAAATGATTCTTATCTTTAAGGCGGATAAGCGAGGAAATCAAAGGATTAAGAATGTTTGAGTTGCTAAGAACATGTTTAAGAAGATCAAATTGGAACGCTAAAAAAACAAGAACATAAAACAATGCAATATGGTGTAACCATTCTTTTATATGTCGATAAGTAGTGTAAACAATGGAATTTGTGCTGAAAAACGCCTTGAACTATACTACAACTTATGTGTGTCTTTAAGAATTGATTTAAGCTTCGATTTCATATATTATAATAGTTATTTCAATTCACAAATTAAAAGTTATAACATTTTAAGGTGGACAACCAAGGAACTCGAAGGACTAAGAATAACTGAATTGCTAAGAACATGGTTAAGATATTCAAAATGGAACCCTAAAGCACAAGCTTATAAAGCAGTGTAATATGGTGTGACCAATCTTTAAGACGTTGGTTCATAGTGTAAATGATGGAAATTTTGTTAAAAAAGTGGAGAACTAAACTACTATTTTTTTGCCTTTTTGAATCAAAATGAGCTTCTATTTGATAAATTATAATAGCTATTTCGATGCACGAATTAAAAGTTATAATAATTTAAAGTTTGAACTACAATATAAAGTTTTGTTTTTTGAAATTGCGAACTATAGTTGCCGTTTTCTTTTATACAAGATCAAAGAAAGGTTCAACAGAGGAAAGAAATGACAAAAATAGATAAAGAGAGTATAAAGAAAACTTCAAAAAGAAATCTAAAGGCAAAAACAATATCAACACAATACACACAAAACATAAGAATTTAAGGACAAAATTTCTTTATTTTTTTATATTTAAGATTTAAGAAAAGAGAAAACTATCAAGAAATAAATGTTTTTAAATTTTAAATTCAAAAAATAGACATGTCAAGATAGATTAACAATTTTCAGCAACCTAGGCTCTGATACCAAATGATGTGTATCCTTAAGTCGGACAACCGAGGAAATCAAAGGATTAAGAATGATGTAATTGCTAAAAACATTTTTAAGAAGATCAAATTGGAAACCTAAAGAGCAAGAACATATAACAATGTAATATGGTGTGACCCTTCTTTTAGATGTCGATAAGTAGTGTAAGCGATGAAATTTGTAGTAAAAATGCCTAGAACTATACTACAACGAATGTGTGTCTTTAGTAATAGATTTGAGCTTTGATTTCATATATTATAATAGTTATTTCGATTCACAAATTAAAAGTTATAACATTTTAAGGTGGACAACAAAGGAACTTGAAGGACAAGAAGGACTGAATTGCTAAGAACATGGTAAAGATAATCAAAATGGAACCCTAAAGCAGAAGAACATAAAACAATGCAATATGGTGAGACCATTCTTTTAGAGGTCGATAAGTAGTGTAAACGATGAAATTTGTAGTAAAAAATGCCTAGAACTATACTACAACTTATGTGTGTCTTTAGGATAATTAAAATGGAACCCTAAAGCACAAGCTTATAAAACAATGCAATATGGTGTGACCAAGTTTAAAACGTTGGTAAATAGTGTAAATGATGGAATTTGTGTTAAAAAAGTTGAGAACTAAACTACTACTTTTTTTGTCTTGTAGAATCGAAATGAGCTTCTATTTGATAAATTATAATAGCTATTTCGATGCACGAATTAAAATTTATAACAATTTAAAGTTTGAACTCCAATATATAAGTTTTGTTTTCTGAAATTGTGTACTAGATTTGCCTTTTTCTTTTATTCAAAATCAAAGAAAGGTTCAACACAGGAAAGAAAGGACAAAAATTGATAAATGAAATCTAAAGACAAAAACAATATCAACACAATACACACAAAACATAAGTCTTTATGGAAAACATTTCTTTATTTTTTTGTGATTTGTGATTTAAGAAAACAGAAAACTATCAAGGGATAAATGTTTTTAAATCTAAAATTAAAAAAATTGATATGTCAAGATAGATAACCAATTTCAGCAACCAAGGCTCTTATACCAAATCATGCGTATCTTTAAGGCGGATAAGCGAGGAAATCAAAGGATTAAGAATGTTTGAGTTGCTAAGAACATGTTTAGGAAGATCAAATGGGAACCCTAAAAAGACAAGAACATAAAACAATGCAATATGGTGTTTGATAACTGTATTTTATATAGTTATTTTTACCTATTTTATTAATTATAATTTCTATGTTCTTAATGTTTTTAGTTAATTTTCGATGAATAAATTAGTATTAACTCTTTTTTTTTATTTTTTTATGAAAATTAAATAATTTGTATCAAAAAAGTACTTAATTGCAAATTTTTGTCCAAAAATATAATTTCAAATAAAAGAGTGTTTAATTGCAATTTATAAAAGACAAAAATATAATTTAAATTTAAATCGGGCTTAATTTTAATTATTAAAAGTTTAAAAATTTAATTTAAATTAGAAAAGGGCTAAACTGTAATTAAAGAAAGTTGAAAATGTAATTTAAAATAAATTTGTGGGTCAAAATGCAATTAAGAAATTTTAATTTTCTGCACAGATGAGAAGAACCACGTGCCATACACAACGCACCAAACGTGGACCGTCCGATCAAAGAAGAAACGACTACGTGCGTGCATCCAGATCACGCCCGACCAAATAGCGTGTGTGCATATTCTGTTTCACGCAGCTCGGCGCCCGAGTGGGACCCACCTATCGCGCATGCCGGTGTACAGTGGGACCCACGTGTCTGACGCGTCCAGCCGCTGTCCCCCACTTACGCGCCCCTCTGATCCCGTGCACTGATCTCTGCGTGCAACCGGATTTTCAGCGAATCATGTAATGACACGTGGTGTTACTACTCTTTTATATGTCGATAAGTAGTGTAAAAGATGGAATTTGTGTTAAAAATGCCTAGAACTAAACTACAACTTATGTGTGTCTTTAGGAACCGATTTGAATTTCGATTTCATATATTATAATAGTTATTTCGATTCACAAATTAAAAGTTATAACATTTTAAGGTGGACAACAAAGGAACTCGAAGGACAAGAAGGACTGAATTGCTAAGAACATGGTTAAGATAATCAAAATGGAACCCTAAAGGAGAAGAACATAAAACAATGCAATATGGTGTGACCATTCTTTTAGAGGTCGATAAGTAGTGTAAACGATGGAATTTGTAGTAAAAAATGCCAAGAACTATACTACAACTTACGTGTGTCTTTAAGAATCGATTTGAATTTCGATTTAATATATTATAATAGTTGTTTCGATTCACAAATTAAAAGTTATAACATTTTAAGGAGGACAACAAAGGAACTCGAAGGACTAAGAATGACTGAACTGCTAAGAACATGGTTAAGATAATCAAAATGGAACCCTAAAAAACAAGAACATAAAACAATGCAATATGGTGTGACCATTCTTTTAGAGGTCGATAAGTAGTGTAAACGATGGAATTTGTAGTAAAAAATGCCAAGAACTATACTACAACTTATGTGTGTCTTTAGAAATCGATTTGAATTTCGATTTCATATATTATAATAGTTATTTCGATTCACAAATTAAAAGCTATAACATTTTAAGGTGGACAACAAAGGAACTCGAAGGACTAAGAATGACTGAATTGCTAAGAACATGGTTAAGATATTCAAAATGGAACCCTAAAGCACAAGAACATAAAACAATCCAATATGGTGAGACCATTCTTTTAGAGGTCGATAAGTAGTGTAAACGATGGAATTTGTAGTAAAAAATGCCTGGAACTGTACTACAACTTATGTTTGTCTTTAGGAATCGATTTGAGCTTCGATTACATATATTATAATAGTTATTTCGATTCACAAATTAAAAGTTATAACATTTTAAGCAGGACAACAAAGGAACTCGAAGGACTAAGAATGACTTAATTGCTAAGAACATGGTTAAGATAATCAAAATGGAACCCTAAAAAACAAGAACATAAAACAATGCAATATGGTGTTAACATTCTTTTAGAAGTCGATAAGTAGTATAAATGTTGGAATTTGGTTTGAAAAACGCCTAGAACTATACTACAACTTATGTGTGTCTTTAGGTATCCATTTTAGCTTGGATATCATATATTATATTTGTTATTTCGATTCCCAAATTAAAAGTTGTAACATTTTAAGGTGGACAGCCAAGGAAATCAAAGGACTAAGAACGGTTGAATTGCTAAGGACATGGTTAAGATAATCAAAATGGAACCGTAAAGCACAAGAACATAAAACAATAAAATATCGTGTGGCCATTTTTTTAGATGTCGATAAGTAGTGTAACCGATGTAATTTGTTGTAAAAAACTCCTAGAAATATACTACAACTTATGTGTGTCTTTTGGAATCGATTTGAGCTTCGATTTTATATATTATAATAGTTATTTCGATTCATAAATTAAAAGTTATAACATTTTAAAGAGGACAACAAAGGAACACGAAGGACTAAGAATAACTGAATTGCTAAGAACATGGTTAAGATAATCAAAATGGAACCCTAAAACACAAGAACATAAAACAATGCAATATGGTGTTAACATTCTTTTAGATGTCGATAAGTAGTATAAATGTTGGAATTTGTGTTGAAAAACCCCTAGAACTATACTACAACTTATGTGTGTCTTTAGGTATCGATTTTAGCTTCGATTTCAAATATTATAATTGTTATTTCGATTCACAAATTAAAAGTTATAACATTTTAAAGTGGACAACAAAGGAACTCTAAGGACTATGAATTACTGAATTGCTAAGAACATGGTTAAGATAATCAAAATGGAACCCTAAAGCACAAGAACATAAAACAATGAATATGGTGAGACCATTTTTTAGAGGTTGATAAGTAGTATAAACGATGGAATATGTTTTGAAAAACGCCAAGAAATATACTACAACTTATGTGTGTCTTTAGGTATCGATTTTAGCTTTGATTTCATATATTATAATTGTTATTTCGATTCACAAATTAAAAGTTATAACATTTTAAGTTGGGCAACCAAGGAACTCTAAGGACTATGAATTACTGAATTGCTAAAAACATGGTTAAGATATTCAAAATGGAACCCTAAACCACAAGCTTATAAAACAATGTAATATGGTGTGACCAATCTTTAAGACATTGGGAAATAGTGTAAATGATGGAATTTGTGTTAAAAAGTGGAGAATTGAAGTACTATTTTTTTGTCTCTTGGAATCGAAATGAGCTTCTATTTGATAAATTATAATAGCTATTTTGATCCACGAATAAAACGTTATAACAATTTAAAGTTAGTACTCCAATATATAAGTTTTGTTTTTTGAAATTGCGTACTACAGTTGCCCATTTATTTTATTCAAGATCAAAGAAAGGTTCAACACAGGAAAGAAAGGGAAAAAATAGATAAAGGGAGTTTAAAGAAAACTTCAAAATGAAATCTAAAGACAAAACAATATCAACACAATACACACAAAACATAAGCCTTTAAGGACAAAATTTCTTTATTTTTTTCTTATTTTTGATTAAAGAAAACATAAAACTATCAAGTGATAAATGTTTTTAAATCTAAAATTCAAAAAATAGATATGATATGATAACCATGTTCTTAGCAACTCAAACATTCTTAATCCTTTGATTTCCTCGGTTATCTACCATAAGGATAAGCGTCATTTGGTATCAGGACCTTGGTTGCTGATAATTGCTTATTGGAACCTTAAAAAACAAGAACATAAAACAATGCAATATGTTGTTACCATTCTTTTAGATGTTGATAAGTAGAATAAACGATGGAATTTTTGTTGAAAAACGGCTAGAAATATACTACAACTTATGTGTGTCTTTAGGAATCGATTTGAGCTTCGATTTCATATATTATAATAGTTCTTTCGATTCACAAATTAAAAGTTATAACATTTTAAGGAGGACAAAAAAGGAACTCAAAGGACTAAGAATGACGGAATTGCTAAGAACATGGTTAAGATAATCAAAATTGAACTATAAAAAACAAGAACATAAAACAATGCAATATGGTGTTAACATTTTTTAGATGTCGATAAGTAGTATAAATGTTGGAATTTCCGTTGAGAAATGCCTAGAACTATACTACAACTTATGTGTGTCTTTAGGTATCCATTTTAGCTTCGATTTCATATATTATAATAGTTATTTCGATTCACAAATTAAAAGTTATAAAATTTTAAGGTGGACAACAAAGGAACTCGAAGGACTAAGAAGGACTGAATTGCTAAGAAAATGGTTACGATAATCAAAATGGAACCCTATAGCACAAGAACATAAAACAATGCAATATGGTGTGATCATTTTTTAGATGTCGATAAGTAGTGTAAACGATGGAATTTGTAGTAAAAAACTCCTTGAACTATACTACAACTTATGTGTGTCTTTAAGAATATATTTGAGCTTCGATTTCATATATTATAATAGTTATTTCGATTCAAAAAATAAAAGTTATAACATTTTAAGGAGGACAACAAAGGAACTCGAAGGACTAAGAATGTCTGTATTGCTAAGAACATGGTTAAGATAATCAAAATGGAACTCTAAAAAACAAGAACATAAAACAATGCAATATGGTGTGACCATTCTTTTAGAGGTTGATAAGTAGTGTAAACGATGGAATTTGTAGTAAAAAACGCCAAGAACTATACTACAACTTATGTGTGTCTTTAGGAACCCATTTTAATTTCGATTTCATATATTATAATAGTTATTTCGATTAACAAATTAAAAGTTATAACATTTTAAGGAGGACAACAAAGGAACTCGAAGGACTAAGAATGACTGAATTACTAAGAACATGGTTAAGATAATCAAAATGGAACCCTAAAAAACAAGAACATAAAACAATGCAATATGGTGTTAACATTCTTTTAGATGTCGATAAGTAGTATAAATGTTGGAATTTTGGTTGAAAAACCCCTAGAACTATACTACAACTTATGTGTGTCTTTAGGAATCGATTTGAATTTCGATTTCATATATGATAATATTTATTTCGATTCAAAAATTAAAAGTTATAACATTTTAAGGTGGACAACAAAGGAACTCGAAGGACTAAGAATGACTGAATTGCTAAGGACATGGTTAAAATAATCAAAATGGAACCCTAAAGAACAAGAACATAAAACAATGCAATATGGTGAGACCATTCTTTTAGAGGTCGATAAGTAGTGTAAATAATGGAATTTATAGTAAAAAGCGCCTAGAGCTATACTACAACTTATGTGTGTCTTTAGGAATGATTTATACTTCAATTTCAATATATTATAATAGTTATTTCGATTCACAAATTAAAAGTTATAACATTTTAAGGAGGACAACAAAGGAACTCGAAGGACTAAGAATGAATGAATGGCTAAGAACATGGTTAAAATAATCAAAATGGAACCCTAAAAAACAAGAACATAAAACAATGCAATATGGTGTTAACATTCTTGTAGATGTGGATAAGTAGTATAAATGTTGCAATTTGTGTTGAAAAACGGCTAGAACAATACTACAACTTATGTGTGTCTTTAGGTATCGATTTTAGCTTCGATTTCATATATTATAATTGTTATTTCGAGTCACAAATTAATAGTTATAACATTTTAAGGTGGAAAAAAAAGGAACTCTAAGGACTATGAATTACTGAATTGCTAAGAACATGGTTTAGATAATCAAAATTGAACCCTAAAAAACAAGAACATAAAACAATGCAATATGGTGTTAACATTTTTTAGATGTCGATAAGTAGTATAAATGTTGGAATTTGCGTTGAAAAATGCCTAGAACTATACTACAACTTATGTGTGTCTTTAGGTATCCATTTTAGCTTCGATTTCATATATTATAATAGTTATTTCGATTCACAAATTAAAAGTTATAAAATTTTAAGGTGGACAACAAAGGAACTCGAAGGACTAAGAAGGACTGAATTGCTAAGAACATGGTTACGATAATCAAAATGGAACCCTATAGCACAACAACATAAAACAATGCAATATGGTGTGACCATTCTTTTAAATGTCGATAAGTAGTGTAAACGTTGGAATTTGTAGTAAAAAACTCCTAGAACTATACTACAACTTATGTGTGTCTTTAAGAATATATTTGAGCTTCGATTTCATATATTATACTAGTTGTTTCGATTCACAAAATAAAAGTTATAATATTTTAAGGAGGATAACAAAGGAACTCAAAGGACTAAGAATGACTGAATTGCTAAGAACATTGTTAAGATAATCAAAATGGAACTCTAAAAAACAAGAACATAAAAAAATGCAATATGGTGTGACCATTCTTTTAGAGGTCGATAAGTAGTGTAAACGATGGAATTTGTAATAAAGAACCCCAAGAACTATACTACAACTTATGTGTGTCTTTAGGAACTGATTTGAATTTCGATTTCATATATTATAATAGTTATTTCGATTAACAAATTAAAAGGTATAACATTTTAAGGAGGACAACAAAGGAACTCGAAGGACTAAGAATGACTGAATTGCTAAGAACATAGTTAAGATAATCAAAATGGAACCCTAAAAAACAAGAACATAAAACAATGCAATATGGTGTTAACATTCTTTTAGATGTCGATAAGTAGTATAAATGTTGGAATTTTGGTTGAAAAACGCCTAGAACTATACTACAACTTATGTGTGTCTTTAGGAATCGATTTGAATTTCGATTTCATATATTATAATATTTATTTCGATTCAAAAATTAAAAGTTATAACATTTTAAGGTGGACAACAAAGGAACTCGAAGGACTAAGAATGACTGAATTGCTAAGAACATGGTTAAAATAATCAAAATGGAACCCTAAAGAACAAAAACATAAAACAATGCAATATGGTGAGACCATTCTTTTAGAGGTCGATAAGTAGTGTAAACATTGGAATTTGTACTAAAAAACGCCTAGAGCTATACTACAACTTATGTGTGTCTTTTGGAATCGATTTGAGCTTCGATTTCATATATTATAATAGTTATTTCAATTCATAAATTAAAAGTTATAACATTTTAAGGAGGACAACAAAGGAACACGAAGGACTAAGAATAACTGAATTGCTAAGAACATGGTTAAGATAATCAAAATGGAACCCTAAAACACAAGAACATAAAACAATGCAATATGGTGTTAACATTCTTTTAGATGTCGATAAGTAGTATAAATGTTGGAATTTGTGTTGAAAAACCCCTAGAACTATACTACAACTTATGTGTGTCTTTAGGTATCGATTTTAGCTTCGATTTCAAATATTATAATTGTTATTTCGATTCACAAATTAAAAGTTATAACATTTTATGTCGATAAGTAGTATAAATCTTGGAATTTGTGTTGAAAAACCCCTAGAACTATACTACAACTTATGTGTGTCTTTAGGTATCGATTTTAGCTTCGATTTCAAATATTATAATTGTTATTTCGATTCACAAATTAAAAGTTATAACATTTTCAAGTGGACAACAAAGGAACTCTAAGGACTATGAATTACTGAATTGCTAAGAACATGGTTAAGATAATCAAAATGGAACCCTAAAGCACAAGAACATAAAACAATGAATATGGTGAGACCATTTTTTAGAGGTCGATAAGTAATATAAACGATGGAATATGTTTTGAAAAACGCCAAGAAATATACTACAACTTATGTGTGTCTTTAGGTATCGATTTGAATTTCGATTTCATATATTATAATAGTTATTTCGATTCACAAATTAAAAGTTATAACATTTTAAGTTGGGCAACCAAGGAACAAGAAGGACTATGAATTACTGAATTGCTAAAAACATGGTTAAGATATTCAAAATGGAACCCTAAACCATAAGCTTATAAAACAATGTAATATGGTGTGACCATTCTTTTAGATGTCGATAAGTAGTATAAATGTTGGAATTTGGGTTGAAAAACGCCTAGAACTATACTACAACTTATGTGTGTCTTTAGGAATCGATTTGAATTTCGATTTCATATATTATAATGGTCATTTCGATTCAAAAATTAAAAGTTATAACATTTTAAGGTGGACAACAAAGGAACTCGAAGGACTAAGAATGACTGAATTGCTAAGAACAGGGTTAAAATAATCAAAATGGAACCCTAAAGAACAAGAACATAAAACAATGCAATATGGTGAGACCAATCTCCAAGCAATCTAAAACCAATCAACGGTTGGACTCTGTGGAAGCTTCTATCAAAAAGGTGGAAGTTCAAGTTGAACAGTTAGTTGAACATTTGCAAAAAGGCAAAGACTAATTTGAAACTTAAATGAATTCAATGAAGAGGAGACATTGAGTTTTTCATTCTGCAATCTCCAAGCAAACGTCTTACTAGAAGACGATAAATTTTAGTCCTGTGTGGGAGGTCACCCATTATTGTATTTTCCTTTGTTTTAGTTTGCGTGTAATAAAAATTCATATGAAATAAAATTCGTTTGTTTCAAACATTCTGTCCATTCGTTTAAATTAAAAAAAAAAATTAGGTTCCTTGCACTTTTTGCTTTTACGTTTTATCAAGTTATAAATATTTCTTAGAGATATCTACTATTGTTTTTAAAAGCAAAATGTTGATACACAATAGGAGGAGGATCATTGTCAACTACAAACAACCATGGGAGATGCTGAAGATAGGCGAAAAAAGATGAAAGAATATACAATGCCAATCATTGGCAATGTAACTTCCGGTATCCAATTACAAGAGGCTGCAAGGAATTATGAATTGAAAAAGATTCATTATTCTTTGTTGCCTTCCTTTTACGGTATCCCTAATGAAGACCCTTTGCATTTCATTCGAGAATTCTATGCTATTGTCCAAACCTTTCCACTACATGCAATTAATGAAGATCAACTTAGGATGAGGTGTTTTCCTTACACTCTCAAAGATAAAGCTTAGTCATGGTTCATTACTCTACAGTCAGGTTCTCTTAAAACTTGGGAGGCAGTCTATGAAATTTTTATGGGTAGGTTCTATTCCCATCAAAAGACTGTTGATCTAAGAACAAAGATAGCAACATTTTCTCAAATGTATGAAGAGCCCTTTCATGAAGCTTGGGAACGATTCAAACTCTTTTTCCTTCAATGTCAAAATCATAGCTTTCCATTACAGCTACAAAACCAATTCTTTTATGATGGATTGACACTACAGAGTCAATACATGGTTGATAATGCTGCTGGAGGTGCTGTAGGAGAAAAGACGGCAGAGGAAACCTATAATCTCTATGAGCTATTGGGTTCTAATTCCCAACAAAGAGGTGGTAGAAGGAAAGCAAAGGTCAATGAAGTTAGCTCTGATAATGAGATAACCTTGCAACTTGCTGAATTGACTAAACAAGTGCAACTTCTCACTACCCATCAAATTTCAAATCAAGAGGTATGTGAAATGTGTTTTTCAATTGGGCATGGTACTCATAATTGTTCAAATACTTGTGATTCTAGTGTCGATGCCATAGAGGAAGTCCAATATTTTCAAAGGTATCATCCAAACACCTATAATCACCCAGCCTACACCCAATATCCAACACTAAGGTCGGATAACAACCACCCTTACCCACCAAGCCAATCTTTTAAACCAACCTTAGAAGATAGCTTGAATGCTTTTATTCAAGTTAGTCCTGACAACCAATTGATGACTAATCAAAGGTTGAACACCATGGAGGCTTCGGTTAAAAGAATTGAATCTAAAGTTGGGCAGCTGGCTGAACAAATGCAAAAGAAAGAACCAGGAAAGTTGCCCAGTCAACCAGAACAAGCAAAGGATGTTAGAACCCTTCGAAGTGGTAAGGTAGTCAATACCAGTTTACCTGAAATCTCTAACAATCTATCTTGTAGTTCAGGTAACAAAGAAGACGATATTCTAATCTCGTAAAAAGGAGAAACAAGTGTTAAACTTAACAAGCCTTCTGAAAAAATCATTGGGGGGTCATCTGACACCCCCAAAATTCAAAAGACAATAGAACCACACCAGATGCAAGTACCTTTTCCCCACCGGTTAAAAGAATCCAAACAAGATAAGCAATTCAATGATCTTTTTAATATGCTCTCTAAAGTAAATATCAATTTACCATTATTAGAAGTGATCATGAATGTGCCCTCATATGCCAAGTTTTTCAAAGAGTTGAACACTAAGAAAAGGAGGTATGAACTGAATGAACGAGTAGTAGTATCAGAAATTTCTAGCGCTGTACTTCAGCACAAACTACCCCTAAGTTGAAAGACCCTGGAAGTTTTATTATAAACATAACTATGGGGGATAGGAAGGTTGCTAAAGCAATGCTTGATTTAGGTGCTAGTATAAATTTGATGCCCTACTCTATATTCTTACAACTCAATCTAGGGGATTTAAAACCCACAACTATGTCCCTTCAACTTGCAGATAGATCTCTTAAATATCCAGAGGGAATAGTTGAGGATGTTTTGGTACAGGTAGACAAACTGATAATACCTGTTGACTTTGTGGTTCTGGATATGCAAGAAAATCCAGCATTGGACAGAGAGCACACAATATTGCTTGGTAGGCCATTTATGGCAACTACTAAAACTATTATTGATGTCCAAGATGGAAATTTGACAATGACAGTCTTAGGGGAGACCGTTCATTTTAAAGTTTTTGATTCTTCACCTTTTCCTTCTATTTCTGCCATCGATGAAATATTCGAAGTTGATCCTTTGGATAATCTTGTCCAAAGCACCTTTTTACAAACCAGAATAGAAGACAAGCTTGAAACCGTTCTTACACTTGAAAAGGTTGAAGAAGATTTAGATGAGGAAATTAATGGGTACCTTAAACAACTAGACAATGATGAAGTGATGACAAAATCTAGTACACTTTTAAATCAACCCAGTTCTTCATCTAGTAAAAAGGCCAATCCACCTGAACTTGAACTCAAAGTCTTACCTGAGCACTTAAAATATGTGTTTTTGGGAGAGGGAGAAACTTATCCTGTGATAATTTCTTCAACCTTGACCAAACCACAAGAAAAGGAACTCATCAAAGTGCTTAAACAGTTTAAGAAATCTATAGGTTGAAGTATAGGGGATATAAGAGGCATTAGTCCAACAATGTGTATGCACAAGATCAACTTGGAGGATGGTGCTAAACCTGTACGAGAGGCCCAAAGAAGACTAAACCCAAACATGCAAGAGGTAGTTAAAAAGGAAATTCTTAAATTATTAGAAGAAGGGATTATCTATCCTATTGCAGATAGTAAGTGGGTTAGTCCAGTGCATGTGGTACCAAAGAAATCTGGGATAACAGTTGTTAAAAATGACAAAAGTGAATTAGTGCCCACTAGAATAATCACTGGATGGAGAATGTGTATAGATTTTAGGAAACTAAATTTATATACAAAAAAGGATCACTTTCCTCTTCCATTCATTGATCAAATGTTGGAAAGATTAGCTGGGCACGAATTTTACTGTTTTTTGGATGGACTGTCTGGATATTATCAAGTGCCCATAGCACCAGAAGATCAAGAAAAGACCAAATTTACATGTCCTTTTGGGACATTTGCTTTTCGCAGAATGCCATTTGGGTTATGCAATGCCCCTGCCACTTTCCAGAGATGCATGATATCTATTTTCTCGGACATGGTGGAGAAATTCATTGAGATTTTCATGGACGATTTCTCTGTCTTTGGGAACTCATTTGATGATTGCTTACATAAATTGACTTTGGTTTTAGAGAGATGCATTGAATGCAATCTAACCCTTAGTTGGGAGAAAAGTCATTTTATGGTTCAACAAGGGATAGTTTTAGGACATAATTTCAAACAAGGGTATTGAAGTTGATAAGGCAAAAGTTGAATTGATATCCAAACTACCTCCCCTACATCTGTGAAGGGGATAAGAAGCTTCTTGGGACATGCAGGATTTTACAGACGATTTATTAAAGATTTCTCTAAAATAAGTCGTCCCTTATGTAACTTGCTATCCAAAGATGCTGATTTTGACTTCAACAATGACTGCCTTATTTCCTTTAATACCTTGAAAGATAAACTAACATCTACCCCTGTTATAATGGCACCAAACTGGTCTTTACCCTTTGAAATAATGTGTGACGCTTCTGATTATGCAATAGGAGCAGTCCTGGGACAAAGAGTGGATAAGCGTTTACATGTCATCTACTATGCTAGCAAAACACTCAATGATGCCCAGATGAATTACACCACCACTGAAAAGGAATTCTTGGCTATAGTATTCTCTTTAGACAAATTTCGGTCTTATTTAGTAGGATCTAAAGTGATTGTGCATTCTGATCATGCTGCTTTAAGATACCTATTAAGTAAACCAAATGCCAAGCCAAGATTAATCAGGTGGGTGTTACTCTTACAAGAATTTGACCTAGAAATCAAGGATAAGAAAGGCAGTGAAAACTTAGTAGCTGACCATTTGTCTAGGTTGATTTCTGACTTCAATTCTCTTAAAGATGAGAGTAATGACGATATAGTTGAAACCTTTCCTGAGGAACAGTTATTTTTCATAGGTCCGAACCCATGGTATGCTGATATTGTAAACTATCTTGCCACTGGTGTTTTGCGACCTAACACTTCATATCAGGACAAGAAAAGGTTTTTTAAAACTATTAAGGACTATTTCTGGGATGACCCTTATTTATACAAAATTGGTCAAGATCAAGTCATCCGGAGATGTGTACCTGAAGAAGAACATAAGAGCATTCTGACTTTTTGTCATGAACTTCATTGTGGGGGTCATTTTGGAGGTGAAAAGACAGCCCGTAAGATATTACAGTCTGGATTCTTTTGGCCCATTCTTTTTAAAGATGCTCATATGTTTTGTGCACAATGTGATAGATGTCAAAGAACATGAAACATAAGCAAAAGAGATGAAATGCCTTTGACATCTAATTTAGTTGTTGAACTCTTTGATGTATGGGGGATTGACTTCATGGGTCCTTTTCCCCCATCTAATGGTTTTCAATACATTTTGGTTGCTGTGGATTATGTGTCCAAGTGGGTAGAAGCTATCCCCACCAAAACCAATGATGCCAATGTTGTTGTGAAATTCTTGAAAGATTTCATATTCAGTAGGTTCGGAACGCCTAGAGCTATAATAAGTGATGGAGGTAGCCATTTTTGTAACAAACTCTTTGATGGAGTACTAAACAAGTACAACATCACACATAAGGTAGCTACTCCATATCATCCTCAAACTTCCGGTTTAGTGGAAGTAAGTAATAGGCAAATTAAGGGAATACTGGAACGCACTGTGCGTCCTTCAAGGAAGGATTGGGCATTTAAGTTAAATGATGCCTTATGGGCATACCGCACCGCTTACAAAACACCTATTGGGATGAGCCCTTACCGGTTAATCTTTGGGAAAGCGTGCCACCTTCCAGTTGAACTTGAACACAAGGCTTACTGGGAAATTAAAGAGCTAAACATGGATTTAGATAAAGCAGGTGAAAAACGATTACTCCAGCTTCATGAGTTGGAAGAAATTAGGAATGAAGCTTATGAGAATGCCAAATTATACAAAGAGCGTACTAAGCGCTATCATGACAAGAGGCTAGTTCCTAAAACTTTTCACCCTGGAATGAAAGTTCTTTTATTTAACTCTCGTTTGAGATTGTTTCCAGGAAAGCTGAGATCAAGATGGGATGGACCATTCAAAATAGTTCAGGTATCTGAATATGGAGTGGTAGAACTATTGGACTCCAAGACACAAAAAACGTTCAAAGTTAATGGCCATCGTGTCAAGCCTTATGTAGAAGAACCAAACAACATTGCTGAAATGGATTGCATTTGGCTGAGTAACCCTTAGCACCAAAAAGATACGTCTTGCTAAGACGTTAAACTAAGCGCTGGATGGGAGGCAACCCATCATGTTAGGTAATTTTTTGTTATTTGTTTTATTTACTTAATTTTATTGTTTATTTTAGTTTACTTATATGTGAATAATTTTAAAATTGTTAAAACTAAAATATTTGTTGAGATGTTAGAAGTTCACAGCGATCTGTCTGTACACACTTTAATGATGAATATGATGGATGCACCTGCATTTCTTCATTACTACTTACACATTCTCAAGAAATAGGTAATCTTTCTCCTCTTTTCTCTTTATCTTTAATTTGCAGTTGTTACATTGAGGACAATGTAAGTTCTAGGTTGGGGGTGGTGAAAAGTTACCATGCTTAATAAAAAAAAAAAAAAAATAAAAAAAAAAAAAAAATTCTCACAAAAATTTATCATTTCTTTAAATCAAATTTAAGTAAATAGTTAAGTCTTTGGTACTGTTAGATTAATTTTTTTGAAAACATATCATGAAATATTGTATAATTATTTTTGATAATTAGTTAGTTTTTGTCATAACTAGTATTTCTTGATAAAATGTGGAAATTATATTAAACCCAAAATCGGTGTTTATGAATTTTTTTAGTGGAGACTACCCTTGTGAGATATAATTTGAGCCTAAATTCTTTTATTCAGAGTGAAATATATATTTTTTCTACTCTAAACACATTTCTTATTTATTCAAGAAGTTTAGATGATCTCTATAGGTATTAGCATTGAATGTATGATTTTTTTTCTCATCTTAATAGAGTATCATATATTTTTGATTATTATTTTTGCTTAAGATTAAATGATTTGAGTTGAAATTGATAGTATATGCTTATATCTCATTTATGCATGACTGCTACAAAAACAAAAAGACATATCTGGGGTTACCTAAACCAAGATCAAACAGAAAAGCCACAAAATTAACCACTCACCAAAATCCAAAAAAATGTACAATCTGTACATGGGTTGACTCTCTAAAAAAATACATATATTGAAAAATATCTACAAATAAAAAAAAATAGAGAGATAAAAAAATATATATAGTATCATCTACATACTATGACCCACATTGCCTACAAAGTTGTGAGTAAAGGCTAATTACAAAAGAAAGATATAGGAAGTAATTCCCTAAAAAGTCATTGCAATTTCTTCATTTGTAAAAAGCATATATCTTGAAATTCTTTCTTAATGAGTTTGATTTATGCATAAAAATAATTTTTATATATGATATCTTTATAATTTATACATTCGATTCCTTTCATGAGATCAATGTTAAAATAACACTTTGAGCCTTTATTCTTTATACATATGCGAACATATTAGTTCATTTCTATACATAAACTCTTTCGCATATAAATTAGTATGAGTGTTTGAACCCATAGGATTCAGTGTTTTGAGAGTATTGACTTGTGAGGAATAGAGTCGAAGCGAATTCTGATTCATGACACTGAAATTGGGTAAAATTAAATTGATACATTTTTGATATGAAATAGGAAAATGATTTTCGACTAATTATTATAATAAAATCATGATTGTTTAAAGAGATTAAAATAACTTATGCTTGAGATTTTAATTATGATCTTAAAAGAGATTAAAAAGTATGAGACATTTTTGTGATATATTGTTTTCTTTTATCCTTAAATTAATTTTTGATTTTGTTGTAATTTTAGTTTTTGATTTGATTGTTTTTATTGTTTCTTTTGATTTCTACATTTAGTTCAATGTTTGTGGGTATCATTACTGAAAACCCTCACGAGACTCAAACTCGTCCACTAGGGCAACCTAAGGGTTTAACGGCTTGTTGCATAGGCTAAATGCAACCGTTTCAATCCACGAAAGTGATTTAGGATAGTTTAATTTTTAGTTTTTATCGCTTCTCTTGCTAAGGGACTAGCAAGAAGCTGGTTGGGGGTTGTGATGAGTGCTCAAAAAGCACTAAAATAACCATGATTTTATGCACATTAATTGATTAAAAATACATATATTTATATGTTTTATCATATATTTATATAAATTTGTCTTTTTCGGAATCACGGGTATTTTTATTGTTTTTCAGGTATTTTGGCTTAAAAACGCAATTTAAAGACTCAAACAGGAATACTTGAAGCAATACATCACAAATATATTAATAAATAAGTGGGAAAAGGTCAACAAACATGGAAAAATTGAACAAAATGGGTCAAAAAGGTCAAAAATGTCAAAAAGACGAAAATCGCGCCGCCGCGCCGCCCGGCCGCCGCGCCCCAGCGCCCAGCTCCGCCCCAAGCAGCAGTGCATGGGCACTGTTCATCCGCGCGTACTGTTCATCCGCACGCACTGTTCATCCGCGGTACTGTGCAGACTCGGCACTGTTCATCCCCCGGTACTGTGCAGCCGCGGTACTGTTCATACCCGGTACTGTGCAGCCGCGGTACTGTTCATACCCGGTACTGTGCAGCCGCCCCCCGTCATGCTGACGTCATCAAATGACGTCAGCTATCAATAATCCGCGTTTTTACATTTTTTTAACATTTTTTTCTCTATTTTTTCTCTCCATCCTCACCTATAAATACCCCCCTTCCCTTCACTTCAAAACACACCTTCAAACCACACTTCTCTCTTCTTTCTTTCTCTCATTTCTTAGTTTTTGAGTTTTCCTTAGTTTCTTTCTTAGTTTCTAAGTTTTTCTTAGTTTCCTTCTTAGTTTTTAGTTCAATTCTCTTAGTTTTAGTGTTCTTCTCTTTTTGAGAGGAACTTGTAATGTTTTTGTAATAATTTTGTTTTTGATTCAATAAATGGGAGTGCAAATTCCGCTTGGAGGTTTTCTAGCAACGGGAATAGCGTCGAAGTTCTGTAAGGATTTTATTTTCTTTACAGTTATTTTTATGCTTTATTCTTACATGTTATATTTAATTTGTCTATGATTAAATTTAACTCTGCTAGCTGTTTATAAACATGATATAATAATAACGTTGTTATGCTTGCGAAATATTAAATAGGTGAAAATTTCTAAAATGAATTGATTTTGTTTTTATTCAAGATTTTATATTAAGAATGTTAGAGAGAAATATATTATTTTTCATTACAAACTTAAAACTGAAAATTAGATTTTAAGGTTTAGTTATCCGGTCTAATTTAGAGTAGTGCTCTTTTATTTGTTGGTACAATCGCCCGGTAGTTAGAGTGAAACTCTATTTCAAAAGTTTTTATAAGAATTATTATGTGAAAATGTATTGACAACATGTTTTCAATAGTGGTTTTAAAACTTGAAAGTTAGTACTCGGATAATTAAATTCTTATGTTTAATTTGGACACCTTGAATAAAGTTTAAACTGTCTAACCCCACCAAAGGTGGCATTTAAATGGTTCATTTTCAATCTCTTAGAAAAAGGAATTAATTTAATTAAGCATATTAGTTATCAACCCCACCTATAGGTGTTAATTGATTTGTTTAGTTAACAAAGGATATCTAACCCCACCAAAGGTGGTATTTATATAAAAAAGAGAGAATCAATAAAATATCAATTTATATCTTTAATAACCTAGATAATATGAGCAAGCATAATTAATTTAGTTATTATATCCATAAATACTCCGCTAATATAAATGATAAAATTTGCATGAATATTTATTGAATCTGTATATATGTTTATTTTTAGATAATTATTTATTGAATTTGTATCTATGTTTATTTTTATGTTATTAGATTATATTTAATTAATCTGTATATATGTTTATTTTATGTTATTAGATTAGGAACACAAAAACCAAACTATCGTGACAGGATGTTTAGGATTTAATTTCGTTTTTAAAAGTTTAAATAATAAATTAAAAACCACATACATTCCTTCCTTAGATCGACCTTAGGAGTATACTTATCATTTTCTTCGAAATGATTCGTGCACTTGCGAGAGTTTTATAAATATTAAAACCAAAGTATTTGCGAAGATCGGCGATGCCGGTTTTCGTTAATCAGACAACAAAGGAACTCGAAGGACTAAGAATGACTGAATTGCTAAGAACATGGTTAAAATAATCAAAATGGAACCCTAAAGAACAAGAACATAAAACAATGCATATTAGTTATCAACCCCACCCATAGGTGTTAATTGATTTGTTTAGTTAACAAAGAATATCTAACCCCACCAAAGGTGGTATTTATATAAAAAAGAGAGAATCAATAAAATATCAATTTATATCTTTAATAACCTAGATAATATGAACAAGCATAATTAATTTAGTTATTATATCCATAAATACTCCGCTAATATAAATGATAAAATTTGCATGAATATTTATTGAATCTGTATATATGTTTATTTTTAGATAATTATTTATTGAATTTGTATCTATGTTTATTTTTATGTTATTAGATTATATTTAATTAATCTGTATATATGTTTATTTTATGTTATTAGATTAGGAACACAAAAACCAAACTATCGTGACAGGATGTTTAGGATTTAATTTCGTTTTTAAAAGTTTAAATAATAAATTAAAAACCACATACATTCCTTCCTTAGATCGACCTTGGGAGTATACTTATCATTTTCTTCGAAATGATTCGTGCACTTGCGAGAGTTTTATAAATATTAAAACCAAAGTATTTGCGAAGATCGACGATGCCGGTTTTCGTTAATCAGACAACAAAGGAATTCGAAGGACTAAGAATGACTGAATTGCTAAGAACATGGTTAAAATAATCAAAATGGAACCCTAAAGAACAAGAACATAAAACAATGCAATATGGTGAGACCATTCTTTTAGAGGTCGATAAGTAGTGTAAACAATGGAATTTGTAGTAAAAAGCGCCTAGAGCTATACTACAACTTATGTGTGACTTTAGGAATCGATTTATACTTCGATTTCAATATATTATAAAAGTTATTTCGATTCACAAATTAAAAGTTATAACATTTTAAGGAGGACAACAAAGGAACTCGAAGGACTAAGAATGAATGAATGGCTAAGAACATGGTTAAAATAATCAAAATGGAACCCTAAAAAACAAGAACATAAAACAATGCAATATGGTGTTAACATTCTTGTAGATGTGGATAAGTAGTATAAATGTTGGAATTTGTGTTGAAAAACGGCTAGAACAATACTACAACTTATGTGTGTCTTTAGGTATCGATTTTAGCTTCGATTTCATATATTATAATTGTTATTTCGAGTCACAAATTAATAGTTATAACATTTTAAGGTGGAAAAAAAAGGAACTCTAAGGACTATGAATTACTGAATTGCTAAGAACATGGTTTAGATAATCAAAATTGAACCCTAAAAAACAAGAACATAAAACAATGCAATATGGTGTTAACATTTTTTAGATGTCGATAAGTAGTATAAATGTTGGAATTTGCGTTGAAAAATGCCTAGAACTATACTACAACTTATGTGTGTCTTTAGGTATCCATTTTAGCTTCGATTTCATATATTATAATAGTTATTTCGATTCACAAATTAAAAGTTATAAAATTTTAAGGTGGACAACAAAGGAACTTGAAGGACTGAATTGCTAAGAACATGGTTACGATAATCAAAATGGAACCCTATAGCACAAGAACATAAAACAATGCAATATGGTGTGACCATTCTTTTAAATTTCGACAAGTAGTGTAAAAGTTGGAATTTGTAGTAAAAAACTCCTAGAACTATACTACAACTTATGTGTGTCTTTAAGAATATATTTGAGCTTCGATTTCATATATTATAATAGTTATTTCGATTCACAAAATAAAAGTTATAACATTTTAAGGAGGATAACAAAGGAACTCGAAGGACTAAGAATGACTGAATTGCTAAGAACATTGTTAAGATAATCAAAATGGAACTCTAAAAAACAAGAACATAAAAAAATGCAATATGGTGTGACCATTCTTTTAGAGGTCGATAAGTAGTGTAAACGATGGAATTTGTAATAAAGAATGCCAACAACTATACTACAACTTATGTGTGTCTTTAGGAACTGATTTGAATTTCGATTTCATATATTATAATAGTTATTTCGATTAACAAATTAAATGGTATAACATTTTAAGGAGGACAACAAAGGAACTCGAAGGACTAAGAATGACTGAATTGTTAAGAACATAGTTAAGATAATCAAAATGGAACCCTAAAAAACAAGAACATAAAACAATGCAATATGGTGTTAACATTCTTTTAGATGTCGATAAGTAGTATAAATGTTGGAATTTTGGTTGAAAAACGCCTAGAACTATACTACAACTTATGTGTGTCTTTAGGAATCGATTTGAATTTCGATTTCATATATTATAATATTTATTTCGATTCAAAAAGTAAAAGTTATAACATTTTAAGGTGGACAACAAAGGAACTCGAAGGACTAAGAATGACAGAATTGCTAAGAACATGGTTAAAATAATCAAAATGGAACCCTAAAGAACAAGAACATAAAACAATGCAATATGGTGAGACCATTCTTTTAGAGGTCGATAAGTAGTGTAAACATTGGAATTTGTAGTAAAAAACGCCTAGAGCAATACTACAACTTATGTGTGTCTTTAGGAATCGATTTAAGCTTGGATTTCAATATATTATAATAGTTATTTCGATTCATAAATTAAAAGTTATAACATTTTAAGGAGGACAACAAAGGAACTCGAAGGACTAAGAATGAATGAATGGCTAAGAACATGGTTAAAATAATCAAAATGGAACCCTAAAACACAAGAACATAAAACAATGCAATATGATGTTAACATTCTTGTAGATGTGGATAAGTAGTATAAATGTTGGAATTTGTGTTGAAAAACGGCTAGAACAATACTACAACTTATGTGTGTATTTAGGTATCGATTTTAGCTTGGATTTCATATATTATAATTGTTATTTCGATTCACAAATTAATAGTTATAACATTTTAAGGTGGAAAAAAAAGGAATTCTAAGGACTATGAATTACTGAAATGCTAAGAACATGGTTAAGATAATCAAAATGGAACCCTAAAGCACAAGAACGTAAAACAATGCAATATGGTGAGACCATTCTTTTAGAGGTCGATAAGTAGTGTAAACGGTGGAATTTGTAGTAAAAAACTCCTAGAACTATACTACAACTTATGTGTGTCTTTAGGAATCGATTTGAATTTCGATTTCATATATTATAATAGTTATTTCGATTCACAAATTAAAAGTTATAACATTTTAAGATGGACAACAAAGGAATTCGAAGGACTAAGAATGACTGTATTGCTAAGAACATGGTTAAGATAATCAAAATGGAACCCTAAAGCACAAGAACATAAAACAATGCAATATGGTGAGACCATTCTTTTAGAGGTCGATAAGTAGTGTAAACAATGGAATTTGTAGTAAAAACCACCTAGAACTATACTACAACTTATGTGTGTTTTTAGGAATCGATTTGAGCTTCGATATCATATATTATAATTGTTATTTCGATTCACAAATTAAAAGTTGTAACATTTTAAGGTGTACACCAAAGGAACTCGAAGGACTAAGAAGGACTGAATTGCTAAGGACAAGGTTAAGATAATCAAAATGGAACCCTAAAGCACAAGAACATAAAACAATGAAATATGGTGTGACCATTTTTTTAGATGTCGATAAGTAGTGTAAACGATGTAATTTTTAGTAAAAAACTCTTAGAAATATACTACAACTTATGTGTGTCTTTAGGAATCGATTTGAATTTCGATTTCATATATTATAATAGTTATTTCGATTCACAAATTAAAAGTTATAACATTTTAAGGAGGACAACAAAGGAGCAAGAAGGACTAAGAATGACTGAATAGCTAAGAACATGGTTAAGATAATCAAAATGGAACCCTAAAAAACAAGAACATAAAACAATGCAATATGGTGTTAACATTCTTTTATATGTCGATAAGTAGTATAAATGTTGGAATTTGGGTTGAAAAACGCCTAGAACTATACTACAACTTATGTGTGTCTTTAGGAATCGATTTGAATTTCGATTTCATATATTATAATGGTTATTTCGATTCAAAAATTAAAAGTTATAACATTTTAAGATAGACAACAAAGGAATTCGAAGGACTAAGAAGGACTGAATTGCTAAGAACATGGTTACAATAATCAAAATGGAACCCTAAAGCACAAGAACATAAAACAATGTAATATGGTGTGACCATTCTTTTAGATGTCGATAAGTAGTGTAAACGATGTAAGTTGTAGTAAAAAACTCCTAGAAATATACTACAACTTATGTGTGACTTTAGGAATCGATTTGAGCTTTGATTTCATATATTATAAAAGTTATTTCAATTCACAAATTAAAAGTTATAACATTTTAAGGTGGACAACAAAGGAACTTAAAGGACTAAGAATGACTGAATTACTAAGAACATGGTTAAGATAATCAAAATGGAACCCTAAAAAACAAGAACATAAAACAATGCAATATGGTGTTAACATTCTTTTAGATGTTGATAAGTAGTATAAATCTTGGAATTTGTGTTGAAAAATGCCAAGAACTATACTACAACTTATGTGTGTCTTTAGGTATCGATTGTAGCTTCGATTTCAAATATTATAATTCTTATTTCGATTCACAAATTAAAAGTTATAACATTTTAAGGTGGACAACAAAGGAACTCTAAGGACTATGAATTACTGAATTGCTAAGAACATGGTTAAGATAATCAAAATGGAACCCTAAAGCACAAGAACGTAAAACAATGCAATATGGTGAGACCATTCTTTTAGAGGTCGATAAGTAGTGTAAACGGTGGAATTTGTAGAAAAAAACTCCTAGAACTATACTACAACTTATGTGTGTCTTTAGGAATCGATTTGAATTTCGATTTCATATATTATAATAGTTATTTCGATTTAAAAATTAAAAGTTATAACATTTTAAGATGTACAACAAAGGAATTCGAAGGACTAAGAATGACTGAATTGCTAAGAACATGGTTAAGATAATCAAAATGGAACCCTAAAGCACAAGAACATAAAACAATACAATATGGTGAGACCATTCTTTTAGAGGTCGATAAGTAGTGTAAATAATGGAATTTGTAGTAAAAACCACCTAGAACTATACTACAACTTATGTGTGTTTTTAGGAATCGATTTGAGCTTTGATTTCATATATTATAAAAGTTATTTCGATTCACAAATTAAAAGTTATAACATTTTAAGGTGGACAACAAAGGAACTCAAAGGACTAAGAATGACTGAATTACTAAGAACATGGTTAAGATAATCAAAATGGAACCCTAAAAAACAAGAACATAAAACAATGCAATATGGTGTTAACAGTCTTTTAGATGTTGATAAGTAGTATAAATGTTGGAATTTGTGTTGAAAAATGCCTAGAACTATACTACAACTTATGTGTGTCTTTAGGTATCGATTGTAGCTTCGATTTCAAATATTATAATTGTTATTTCGATTCACAAATTAAAAGTTATAACATTTTAAGGTGGACAACAAAGGAACTCTAAGGACTATGAATGACTGAATTGCTAAGAACATGGTTAAGATAATCAAAATAGAACCCTAAAGCACAAGAACGTAAAACAATGCAATATGGTGAGACCATTCTTTTAGAGGTCGATAAGTAGTGTAAACGATGGAATTTGTAGTAAAAAACTCCTAGAACTATACTACAACTTATGTGTGTCTTTAGGAATCGATTTGAATTTCGATTTCATATATTATAATAGTTATTTTGATTCAAAAATTAAAAGTTATATCATTTTAAGATGGACAACAAAGGAATTCGAAGGACTAAGAATGACTGAATTGCTAAGAACATGGTTAAGATAATCAAAATGGAACCCTAAAGCACAAGAACATAAAACAATGCAATATGGTGAGACCATTCTTTTAGATGTCGATAAGTAGTATAAATGTTGGAATTTGTGTTGAAAAACCCCTAGAACTATACTACAACTTATGTGTGTCTTTAGGTATCGATTTTAGCTTCGATTTCAAATATTATAATTGTTATTTCGATTCACAAATTAAAAGTTATAACATTTTAAAGTGGACAACAAAGGAACTCTAAGGACTATGAATTACTGAATTGCTAAGAACATGGTTAAGATAATCAAAATGGAACCCTAAAGCACAAGAACATAAAACAATGAATATGGTGAGACCATTTTTTAGAGGTCGATAAGTAGTATAAACGATGGAATATGTTTTGAAAAACGCCAAGAAATATACTACAACTTATGTGTGTCTTTAGGTATCGATTTTAGCTTCGATTTCATATATTATAATTGTTATTTCGATTCACAAATTAAAAGTTATAACATTTTAAGTTGGGCAACCAAGGAACTCTAAGGACTATGAATTACTGAATTGCTAAAAACATGGTTAAGATATTCAAAATGGAACCCTAAACCACAAGCTTATAAAACAATGTAATATGGTGTGACCAATCTTTAAGACGTTGGGAAATAGTGTAAATGATTGAATTTGTGTTAAAAAGTGGAGAATTGAACTACTATTTTTTTGTCTCTTGGAATCGAAATGAGCTTCTATTTGATAAATTATAATAGCTATTTTGATCCACGAATAAAACGTTATAACAATTTAAAGTTAGTACTCCAATATATAAGTTTTGTTTTTTGAAATTGCGTACTACAGTTGCCCATTTATTTTATTCAAGATCAAAGAAAGGTTCAACACAGGAAAGAAAGGGAAAAAATAGATAAAGGGAGTTTAAAGAAAACTTCAAAATGAAATCTAAAGACAAAACAATATCAACACAATACACACAAAACATAAGCCTTTAAGGAAAAAATTTCTTTATTTTTTTCTTATTTTTGATTAAAGAAAACATAAAACTATCAAGTGATAAATGTTTTTAAATCTAAAATTCAAAAAATAGATATGATATGATAGTTAAGCAATTATCCGCAACCAAGGTTCTGATACCAAATGACGCTTATACTTATGGTAGATAACCGAGGAAATCAAAGGATTAAGAATGTTTGAGTTGCTAAGAACATGGTTAAGAAGAGCAAATTGGAACCTTAAAAAACAAGAACATAAAACAATGCAATATGTTGTTACCATTCTTTTAGATGTTGATAAGTAGAATAAATGATGGAATTTTTGTTGAAAAACGGCTAGAAATATACTACAACTTATGTGTGTCTTTAGGTATCCATTTTAGCTTCGATTTCATATATTATAATAGTTATTTCGATTCACAAATTAAAAGTTATAAAATTTTAAGGTGGACAACAAAGGAACTCGAAGGACTAAGAAGGACTGAATTGCTAAGAAAATGGTTACGATAATAAAAATGGAACCCTATAGCACAAGAACATAAAATAATGCAATATGGTGTGATCATTATTTAGATGTCGATAAGTAGTGTAAACGATGGAATTTGTAGTAAAAGACTACTAGAACTATACTACAACTTATGTGTGTCTTTAAGAATATATTTGAGCTTCGATTTCATATATTATAATAGTTATTTCGATTCACAAAATAAAAGTTATAACATTTTAAGGAGGATAACAAAGGAACTCGAAGGACTAAGAATGACTGAATTGTTAAGAACATTGTTAAGATAATCAAAATGGAACTCTAAAAAACAAGAACATAAAAAAATGCAATATGGTGTGACCATTCTTTTAGAGGTCGATAAGTAGTGTAAACGATGGAATTTGTAATAAAGAACGCCAAGAACTATACTACAACTTATGTGTGTCTTTAGGAACTGATTTGAATTTCGATTTCATATATTATAATAGTTATTTCGATTAACAAATTAAAAGGTATAACATTTTAAGGAGGACAACAAAGGAACTCGAAGGACTAAGAATGACTGAATTGCTAAGAACATAGTTAAGATAATCAAAATGGAACCCTAAAAAACAAGAACATAAAACAATGCAATATGGTGTTAACATTCTTTTAGATGTCGATAAGTAGTATAAATGTTGGAATTTTGGTTGAAAAACGCATAGAACTATACTACAACTTATGTGTGTCTTTAGGAATCGATTTGAATTTCGATTTCATATATTATAATATTTATTTCGATTCAAAAATTAAAAGTTATAACATTTTAAGGTGGACAACAAAGGAACTCGAAGGACTAAGAATGACTGAATTGCTAAGAACATGGTTAAAATAATCAAAATGGAACCCTAAAGAACAAGAACATAAAACAATGCAATATGGTGAGACCATTCTTTTAGAGGTCGATAAGTAGTGTAAACGATGGAATTTGTAGTAAAAAACGCCAAGAACTATACTACAACTTATGTGTGTCTTTAGGAACCGATTTGAATTTCGATTTCATATATTATAATAGTTATTTCGATTCAAAAATTAAAAGTTATAACATTTTAAGATGGACAACAAAGGAATTCGAAGGACTAAGAATGACTTAATTACTAAGAACATGGTTAAGATAATCAAAATGGAACCCTAAAGCACAAGAACATAAAACAATGCAATATGGTGTGACCATTCTTTTAGATGTCGATAAGAAGTGTAAACGATGTAAGTTGTAGTAAAAAACTCCTAGAAATATACTACAACTTATGTGTGACTTTAGGAATCGATTTGAGCTTTGATTTGAAATATTATAAAAGTTATTTCGATTCACAAATTAAAAGTTATAACATTTTAAGGAGTACAACAAAGGAACTCGAAAGACTAAGAATGAATGAATGGCTAAGAACATGGTTAAAATAATCAAAATGGAACCCTAAAAAACAAGAACATAAAACAATGCAATATGGTGTTAACATTCTTGGAGATGTGGATAAGTAGTATAAATGTTGGAATTTGTGTTGAAAAACGGCTAGAACAGTACTACAACTTATGTGTGTCTTTAGGTATCGATTTTAGCTTCGATTTCATATATTATAATTGTTATTTCGAGTCACAAATTAATAGTTATAATATTTTAAGGTGGAAAAAAAGGAACTCTAAGGACTATGAATTACTGAATTACTAAGAACATGGTTTAGATAATCAAAATTGAACCCTAAAAAACAAGAACATAAAACAATGCAATATGGTGTTAACATTTTTTAGATGTCGATAAGTAGTATAAATGTTGGAATTTGCGTTGAAAAATGCCTAGAACTATACTACAACTTATGTGTGTCTTTAGGTATCCATTTTAGCTTCGATTTCATATATTATAATAGTTATTTCGATTCACAAATTAAAAGTTATAAAATTTTAAGGTGGACAACAAAGGAACTCGAAGGACTAAGAAGGACTGAATTGCTAAGAACATGGTTACGATAATCAAAATGGAACCCTATAGCACAATAACATAAAACAATGCAATATGGTGTGACCATTCTTTTAAATGTCGATAAGTAGTGTAAACGTTGGAATTTGTAGTAAAAAACTCCTAGAACTATACTACAACTTATGTGTGTCTTTAAGAATATATTTGAGCTTCGATTTCATATATTATAATTGTTATTTCGATTCACAAAATAAAAGTTATAACATTTTAATGAGGATAACAAAGGAACTCGAAGGACTAAGAATGACTGAATTGCTAAGAACATTGTTAAGATAATCAAAATGGTACTCTAAAAAACAAGAACATAAAAAAATGCAATATGGTGTGACCATTCTTTTAGAGGTCGATAAGAAGTGTAAACGATGAAATTTGTAATAAAGAACGCCAAGAACTATACTACAACTTATGTGTGGCTTTAGGAACTGATTTGAATTTCGATTTCATATATTATAATAGTTATTTCGATTAACAAATTAAAAGGTTTAACATTTTAAGGAGGACAACAAAGGAACTCGAAGGACTAAGAATGACTGAATTGCTAAGAACATAGTTAAGATAATCAAAATGGAACCCTAAAAAACAAGAACATAAAACAATGCAATATGGTGGTAACATTCTTTTAGATGTCGATAATTAGTATAAATGTTGGAATTTGTGTTGAAAAACTCCTAGAACTATACTACAACTTATGTGTGTCTTTAGGTATCGATTTTAGCTTCGATTTCATATATTATAATAGTTATTTCGATTAACAAATTAAAAGGTATAACATTTTAAGGAGGACAACAAAGGAACTCGAAGGACTAAGAATGACTGAATTGCTAAGAACATAGTTAAGATAATCAAAATGGAACCCTAAAAAACAAGAACATAAAACAATGCAATATGGTGGTAACATTCTTTTAGATGTCGATAAGTAGTATAAATGTTGGAATTTTGGTTGAAAAACGCTTAGAACTATACTACAACTTATTTGTGTCTTTAGGAATCGATTTGAATTTCGATTTCATATATTATAATATTTATTTCGATTCAAAAATTAAAAGTTATAACATTTTAAGGTGGACAACAAAGGAACTCGAAGGACTAAGAATGACTGAATTGCTAAGAACATGGTTAAAATAATCAAAATGGAACCCTAAAGAACAAGAACATAAAACAATGCAATATGGTGAGACCATTCTTTTAGAGGTCGATAAGTAGTGTAAACATTGGAATTTGTAGTAAAAAATTCCTAGAGCTATAGTACAACTTATGTGTGTCTTTAGGAATCGATTTAAGCTACGATTTCAATATATTATAATAGTTATTTCGATTCACAAATAAAAAGTTATAACATTTTAAGGAGGACAACAAAGGAACTCGAAGGACTAAGAATGAATGAATGGCTAAGAACATGGTTAAAATAATCAAAATGGAACCCTAAAAAACAAGAACATAAAACAATGCAATATGGTGTTAACATTCTTTTAGATGTTGATAAGTAGTATAAATGTTGGAATTTGTGTTGAAAAATGCCTAGAACTATACTACAACTTATGTGTGTCTTTAGGAATCGATTTGAATTTCGATTTCATATATTATAATAGTTATTTCGATTCAGAAATTAAAAGTTATAACATTTTAAGGAGGACAACAATGGAACAAGAAGGACTAAGAATGACTGAATAGCTATGAACATGGTTAAGATAATCAAAATGGAACCCTAAAAAACAAGAACATAAAACAATGCAATATGGTGTTAACATTCTTTTAGATGTCGATAAGTAGTATAAATGTTGGAATTTGGGTTGAAAAACGCCTAGAACTATACTACAACTTATGTGTGTCTTTAGGAATCGATTTGAATTTCGATTTCATATATTATAATGGTTATTTCGATTCAAAAATTAAAAGTTATAACATTTTAAGATAGTAAACAAAGGAATTCGAAGGACTAAGAAGGACTGAATTGCTAAGAACATGGTTACAATAATCAAAATGGAACCCTAAAGCCCAAGAACATAAAACAATGCAATATGGTGTGACCATTCTTTTAGATGTCGATAAGTAGTGTAAACGATGTAAGTTGTAGTAAAAAACTCCTAGAAATATACTACAACTTATGTGTGACTTTAGGAATCGATTTGAGCTTTGATTTCATATATTATAAAATTTATTTCGATTCACAAATTAAAAGTTATAACATTTTAAGGTGGACAACAAAGGAACTCAAAGGACTAAGAATGACTGAATTACTAAGAACATGGTTAAGATAATCAAAATGGAACCCTAAAAAACAAGAACATAAAACAATGCAATATGGTGTTAACAGTCTTTTAGATTTTGATCAGTAGTATAAATGTTGGAATTTGTGTTGAAAAATGCCTAGAACTATACTACAACTTATGTGTGTCTTTAGGTATCGATTGTAGCTTCGATTTCAAATATTATAATTGTTATTTCGATTCACAAATTAAAAGTTATAACATTTTAAGGTGGACAACAAAGGAACTCTAAGGACTATGAATTACTGAATTGCTAAGAACATGATTAAGATAATCAAAATGGAACCCTAAAGCACAAGAACGTAAAACAATGCAATATGGTGAGACCATTCTTTTAGAGGTCGATAAGTAGTCTAAACGATGGAATTTGTAGTAAAAAACTCCTAGAACTATACTACAACTTATGTGTGTCTTTAGGAATCGATTTGAATTTCGATTTCATATATTATAATAGTTATTTCGATTCAAAAATTAAAAGTTATATCAATTTTAAGATGGACAACAAAGGAATTCGAAGGACTAAGAATGACTGAATTGCTAAGAACATGGTTAAGATAATCAAAATGGAACCCTAAAGCACAAGAACATAAAACAATGCAATATGGTGAGACCATTCTTTTAGAGGTCGATAAGTAGTGTAAACAATGGAATTTGTAGTAAAAAGCGCCTAGAGCTATACTACAACTTATGTGTGTCTTTAGGAATCGATTTAAGCTTCGATTTCAATATATTATAATAGTTATTTCGATTCACAAATTAAAAGTTATAACATTTTAAGGAGGACAACAAAGGAACTCGAAGGACTAAGAATGAATGAATGGCTAAGAACATGGTTAAAATAATCAAAATGGAACCCTAAAAAACAAGAACATAAAACAATGCAATATGGTGTTAACATTCTTGTAGATGTGGATTGATGAGTGCTCAAAAAGCACTAAAATAACCATGATTTTATGTACCTTAATTGATTAAAAATACATATATTTATATGTTTTATCATATATTTATATAAATTTGTCTTTTTCGGAATCACGGGTATTTTTATTGTTTTTCAGGTATTTTGGCTTAAAAACGCAATGTAAAGACTTAAAGAGGAATATTTGAAGCAATACATCACAAATATATCAATAAATAAGTGAGAAAAGGTCAACAAACATGGAAAAATCGGACGAAATGGGTCGAAAAGGTCAAAAATGTCAAAAAGACGGAAATCGCGCGTCGCAGCCCGGCCGTGCGCGCAGCCCAGCGCCCCAGTGCCCAGCCGCGCGCGCCCCATCCCGCGCGCGCCCGCGCGCGCTGGCATGCCCAGCTGCGCGCAACGCAGCGCGCTGGCACTGTTCACGCGCGCCGAGCTGCGCGCAGCGACAGCCCCAGCGCGCGCGCGCAGCGCCCAGCAGCCGCCCATCCGCGCGCCCAACGCGTTTTCGCCCCATTTTTCACGTGCAGCCGCCCCTGTGACGTCATGCTGACGTCATTGATGACATCAGCAAGTCCAATACGCGTTTTTACATTTTTTAATATTTTTTTAACATTTTTTTACTCATTTTTTCTCTCCATCCTCACCTATAAATACCCCCCTTCCATTCACTTCAAATCACACCTTCAAAACTCACTTCTCTCTTCTTTCTTTCTCTCATTTCTTAGTTTTTAGTTTCTCTTAGTTTCTTTCTAAGCTTTTCTTAGTTTTTCTCTTAGTTTTTAGTTCAATTCTCTTAGGTTTAGTGTTCTTCTCTTTTTGAGAGGAACTTGTAATGTTTTTGTAATAATTTAGATTTTTGATTCAATATATGGAAGTGCAAATTCCGCTCGGAGGTTTTCTAGCAACGGGAATAGCGTCGAAGTTCTGTAAGGATTTTATTTTCTTTACAGTTATTTTTATGCTTTATTCTTACATGTTATATTCAACTTGTCTGTGGTTAAATTTAACTATGCTAGCTGTTTAGTAAAAATGATGTAATAACGACGTTGTTATGCTTGCGAAATATTAAATAGGTAAAAATCTTTAAAATGAATTGATTTTGTTTTTATTCAAGATTTTATATTAAGAATGTTAGAGAGAAATATATTATTTTTCATTACAAACTTAAACCCGAAAATTAGATTTTAAGGTTTAGTTATCCGGTCTAATTTAGAGTAGTGCTCTTTTATTTGTTGGTACAATCGCCCGGTAGTTAGAGTGAAACTCTATTTCAAAAGTTTTTATAAGAATTATTATGTGAAAATGTATTGACAACATGTTTTCAATAGTGGTTTTAAAACTTGAAAGTTAGTACTCGGATAATTAAATTCTTAAGTTTAATTTGGACACCTTGAATAATGTTTAAATTGTCTAACCCCACCAAAGGTGGCATTTAAATGGTTCATTTTCAATCTCTTAGAAAAAGGAATTAATTTAATTAAGCATATTAGTTATCAACCCCACCCATAGGTGTTAATTGATTTGTTTAGTTAACAAAGAATATCTAACCCCACCAAAGGTGGTATTTATATAAAAAAGAGAGAATCAATAAAATGTCAATTTATATCTTTAATAACCTAGTTAATATGAGCAAGCATAATTAATTTAGTTATTATATCCATAAATACTCCGCTAATATAAATGATAAAAATTTGCATGAACATTTATTGAATCCGTATATATGTTTATTTCTAGATAATTATTTGAATTTGTATCTATGTTTATTTTTATGATTTTAGATTATATTTAATTAATCTGTATATATGTTTTATTTTATGTTATTAGATTAGGAACACAAAAACCAAACTATCGTGACAGGATGTTTAGGATTTAATTTCGTTTTTAAAAGGTTGAATAATAAGTTAAAAACCACATACATTCCTTCCTTAGATCGACCTTGGGAGTATACTTATCATTTTCTACGAAATGATTCGTGCACTTGCGAGAGTTTTATAAATATTAAAACCAAAGTATTTGCGGGAATCGGCGATGCCGGTTTTCGTTCATCAAGTTTTTGGCGCCGTTGCCGGGGAAGGAATAGCGTTTTTAAATTATTTATCAAAATTTTAAAAACATTTTTGTGCTGTAAATAATTGTGATATTTTAATAATAATCAAATTTCAAAATTCATAATAAATAAAAAATAAAAAATAAAAAAAAAAAAAAAATAAAAAATAAAAAATAAAAAAAAATAATAATTTTTTTTTTTTTTTTGTAAAATAATTTAGAAATTTGAAATTTGAAGTAAAAAAAATTTTACCGTTCATAAATAGTAAAAAAAAAAAAAACAAAACAAAGAAAAAAAAATTCAAAATTCAAAATATAAAAAATTTTAAGTTAATAAGAAATAATATAGCGTGAATAGTAAAATAAAATTACCGTTCATAAAAAAAAAAAAAAAAAAAAAAAAAAAATTTCAAAAACTTAAATTTCAAAAAAAGTTTTAAGTTAATAAGACATTATATAGCGTGAATAGTAAAATAAAATTACCGTTCATAAAAAAAAAAAAAAAAAAAAAAAAACATTACTTGAATTTATACCTAATTAACTAAATAACATAAAAAGTAAAAATCTAAGGGAGTTCTGTCTAGGAGACTAGTTCTTGGAAGCCTTTGTGCCACTAGTCTTTCCTGGGAACGTTGCTCTGGCTAGGAGAATGGTATTTAAGGTGCCGTTTGCACCACCATTCTTTCCTGGGAGCACTCTTGGTTAATACTAATTATGTTACAAAAAAAATAAAAAAAATAAAAATAAAATAAAAAAAAATCTTATTTTTAGGGTTTAACTAGTTTTGTTTAGTGTTTTGTATAAAATAACATGTAAATTTTATCTAAATTTTTTTATTTTGTTGACAGGAGTTTTAAATTTACGTTTACAATAGTCTATGCGTGGTAGGAGATCCTTAGGAAACCCCCTTACACCATATGTAAATAAATTTCATAAATTTAAACAAGTGTCAACAAAACTGGATTCTACCCATCAACCTGTTTTTGAGCCAAACATAGAACCAAGTCTTAATCCTTTACTAGAACCAAAAGAAATGGAGGAAAACCAACATATTAGGGAAACCACAATGAAAGAGTTTGCAAGACCGGTAATAGGCACGGCAACTGCCGCTATCCAGTTGGGGGAGGCTGCTCGGAATTACGACCTTAAAAATATTCATTTTTCTATGCTTCCTTCCTTTTATGGGTTACCTAATGAAGATTCTCTTTCCTTTATGAGAGATTTCTATGCTACGGTCCAAACATTCCCCCTCGGTATTCTAAACGAGGATCAACTTAGGATGAGATGTTTTCCCTACACTCTAAAGGATAAGGCCAAAGCTTGGTTGATGTCACTTCCCCCAGGTTCTCTGATGACATGGGGTAACATTTACAACAAATTCATGGGAAAATTCTATTCCCATCAAAAAACATCAGAGTTGAGAGGAAAGATTGCTACTTTCTCTCAGATGGATGGAGAACCATTCCATGAAGCTTGGGATAGGTTCAAGATGTTTCTCACTCAGTGTCCCCATCATAGCTTTCCCCTGCAGTTGCAGAACCAATTCTTTTACGATGGACTTACACAACAATGTCAGTTCATTGTCGACAACGCTGCAGGAGGAGCAATAGGAGAAAAGACTGCCTCAGAGACGTATAACCTCTTTGAGATGTTGGGTGCCAATTCCCAACAGAAAAGCTCCCGAGTGAGAAAAGCTGGAGTTCATGAAATCGACTCCAGTAATGAAGTTCAACAACAACTTGTTCAACTGACTAAGCAAGTTGCCCTTCTCGCTACACAAACCAACACCAATAATGATCAATATGGTTTGTATAGCAACATGGGACATGGTACTGAAGCCTGTCCATATCAAGGAGAAACAACTGGACCTGAACAGGTCAATGTGTTGGGAGCATATCAACAGAGACCAAGGTTTGATCCCAACTCAAATACCTATAATCCTGGGTGGAGAAGTCATCCAAATTTCTCTTGGAGGCAAAACAACCCTCCTTTCACTCAAGGCTCAAACCAGGCAGGTCAGCAATTCCACCCACCTATTCCAAGAAGCATTCCCAATAAACCAACCCTGGAGGACAACTTGAATTCTTTTATTCAAGTCTGTAGGGATAATCAATCTAAAACCAATCAACGGTTGGACTCTGTGGAAGCTTCTATCAAAAAGGTGGAAGTTCAAGTTGAACAGTTAGTTGAACATTTGCAAAAAGGCAAAGACTAATTCAATGAAGAGGAGACATTGAGTTTTTCATTCTGCAATCTCCAAGCAACGTCTTACTAGAAGACGCTAAATTTTAGTCATGTATGGGAGGTCACCCATTATTGTATTTTCCTTTGTTTTAGTTTGCGTGTAATAAAAATTTAGATGAAATAAAATTCGTTTGTTTCAAAAATTCTGTCCATTCGCTTAAATTTAAAAAAAAAAAAAAAATAAAAAAAAAAAAAAATATTAGGTTCCTTGCACTTTTTGCTTTTACGTTTTATCAAGTTATACATATTTCTTAGAGATATCTACTAAAAGCAAAATGTTGATACACAATAGGAGGAGGATCATTTTCAACTACAAACAACCATGGGAGATGCTGAAGATAGGCGGAAAAAGATGAAAGAATATACAATGCCAATCATTGGCAATGTAACTTCCGGTATCCAATTACAAGAGGCTGCAAGGAATTATGAAT
Organism: Hippophae tibetana; assembly: GCA_037013495.1. Lineage (NCBI taxonomy): Eukaryota > Viridiplantae > Streptophyta > Magnoliopsida > Rosales > Elaeagnaceae > Hippophae > Hippophae tibetana. The sequence goes on along the minus strand of CM072804.1, from coordinate 50,254,852 downwards.
TGAAAAAGATTCATTATTCTTTGTTGCCTTCCTTTTACGGTATCCCTAATGAAGACCCTTTGCATTTCATTCGAGAATTCTATGCTATTGTCCAAACCTTTCCACTACATGCAATTAATGAAGATCAACTTAGGATGAGGTGTTTTCCTTACACTCTCAAAGATAAAGCTTGGTCATGGTTCATTACTCTACAGTCAGGTTCTCTTAAAACTTGGGAGGCAGTCTATGAAATTTTTATGGGTAGGTTCTATTCCCATCAAAAGACTGTTGATCTAAGAAAAAAGATAGCAACATTTTCTCAAATGAATGAAGAGCCCTTTCATGAAGCTTGGGAACGATTCAAACTCCTTTTCATTCAATGTCAAAATCATAGCTTTCCCTTACAGCTACAAAACCAATTCTTTTATGATGGATTGACACTACAGAGTCAATACATGGTTGATAATGCTGCTGGAGGTGCTGTAGGAGAAAAGACCGCAGAGGAAACCTATAATCTTTATGAGCTGTTGGGTTCTAATTCCCAACAAAGAGGTGGTAGAAGGAAAGCAAAGGTCAATGAAGTCGGCTCTGATAATGAGATAACCTTGCAACTTGCTGAATTGACTAAACAAGTGAAATTCCTCACTTCTCACCAAATTTCAAATCAAGAGGTATGTGAAGTGTGTTGTTCAATTGGGCATGGTACTCATAATTGTTCAAATACTTGTGATTCTAGTGTCGATGCCATAGAGGAAGTTCAATCTTTTCAAAGATATCATCCAAACACCTATAATCACCCAGCCTACACCCAATATCCAACACTAAGGTCAGATAACAACCACCCTTACCCACCAAGCCAATCTTTTAAGCCAACCTTAGAAGATAGCTTGAATGCTTTTATTCAAGTTAGTCGTGACAACCAATTGATGACTAATCAAAGGTTGAACACCATGGAGGCTTCGGTTAAAAGGATTGAATCTAAAGTTGGGCAACTGGCTGAACAAATGCAAAAGAAAGAACCAGGAAAGTTGCCCAGTCAACCAGAACAAGCAAAGGATGTTAGAACCCTTCGAAGTGGTAAGGTAGTCAATACCAGTTTACCTGAAATCTCTAACAATCTACCTTGTAGTTCCGGTAACAAAGAAGGCGATATTCTAATCTCGCAAAAAGGAGAGACAAGTGTTAAACTTAACAAGCCTTCTGAAAAACTCATTAGGGGGTCATCTGACACCCCCAAAATTCAAAAGACAACAGAACCACACCAGATACAAGTACCTTTTCCCCACCGGTTGAAAGAATCCAAACAAGATAAGCAATTCAATGATCTTTTTAATATGCTCTCTAAAGTAAATATCAATTTACCACTATTAGAAGTGATCATGAATGTGCCCTCATATGCCAAGTTTTTCAAAGAATTGAACACTAAGAAAAGGAGGTATGAACAGAATGAACGAGTAGTAGTATCAGAAATTTCTAGCGCTGTACTTCAGCACAAACTACCCCCTAAGTTGAAAGACCCTGGAAGTTTTATTATAAACATAACTATGGGGGATAAGAAGGTTGCTAAAGCAATGCTTGATTTAGGTGCTAGTATAAATTTGATGCCCTACTCTATATTCTTACAACTCAATCTAGGGGATTTAAAACCCACAACTATGTCCCTTCAACTTGCAGATAGATCTCTTAAATATCCAGAGGGAATAGTTGAGGATGTTTTGGTACAGGTAGACAAACTGATAATACCTGTTGACTTTGTGGTTCTGGATATGCAAGAAAATCCAGCATTGGACAGAGAGCACACAATATTGCTTGGTAGACCATTTATGGCAACTACTAAAACTATTATTGATGTCCAAAATGGAAATTTGACAATGACAGTCTTAGGAGAGACTGTTCATTTTAAAGTTTTTGATTCTTCACCTTTCCCTTCTATTTCTGCCATCGATGAAATATTCGATGTTGATCCTTTGGATAATCTTGTCCAAAACACCTTTTTCCGAACCAGAATAGAAGACAAGCTTGAAACCGTTCTTACACTTGAAAAGGTTGAAGAAGATGTAGATGAGGAAATAAAGGGGTACCTTGAACAACTAGACAATAATGAAGTGATGACAAAATCTAGTACACTTTTAAATCTACCCAGTTCTTCATCTATTAAAGAGGCCAATCCACCTGAACTTGAACTCAAAGACTTACCTGAGCACTTAAAATATGTGTTTTTGGGAGAAGGGGAAACTTATCCAGTGATAATTTCTTCAACCTTGACCAAACCACAAGAAAAGGAACTCATCAAAGTGCTTAAACAGTTTAAGAAATCTATAGGTTGGAGTATAGGGGATATAAGAGGCATTAGTCCAACAATGTGTATGCACAAGATCAACTTGGAGGACGGTGCTAAACCTGTACGAGAGGCCCAAAGAAGACTAAACCCAAACATGCAAGAGGTAGTTAAGAAGGAAATTCTTAAATTATTAGAAGAAGGGATTATCTACCCTATTGCAGATAGTAAGTGGGTTAGTCCAGTGCATGTGGTACCAAAGAAATCTGGGATAACAGTTGTTAAAAATGACAAAAGTGAATTAGTGCCCACTAGAATAATCACTGGATGGAGAATGTGTATAGATTTTAGGAAACTAAATTTATATACGAAAAAGGATCACTTTCCTCTTCCATTCATTGATCAAATGTTGGAAAGATTAGCTGGGCACGAATTTTACTGTTTTTTGGATGGACTGTCTGGATATTATCAAGTACCCATAGCACCAGAAGATCAGGAAAAGACCACATTTACATGTCCTTTTGGGACATTTGCTTTTCGCAGAATGCCATTTGGGTTATGCAATGCCCCTGCCACGTTCCAGAGATGCATGATATCCATTTTCTCGGACATGGTGGAAAAATTCATTGAGATTTTCATGGACGATTTCTCTGTCTTTGGGAACTCATTTGATGATTGCTTACATAAATTGACTTTGGTTTTAGAAAGATGCATTGAATGCAATCTAACCCTTAGTTGGGAGAAAAGTCATTTTATGGTTCAACAAGGGATAGTTTTAGGACATATAATTTCAAACAAGGGTATTGAAGTTGATAAGGCAAAAGTTGAATTGATATCCAAACTACCTCCCCCTACATCTGTGAAGGGGATAAGAAGCTTCTTGGGACATGCAGGATTCTACAGACGATTTATTAAAGATTTCTCTAAAATAAGTCGTCCATTATGTAACTTGCTATCCAAAGATGCTGATTTTGATTTCAACAATGACTGCCTTACTTCCTTTAATACCTTGAAAGATAAACTCACATCTACCCCTGTTATAATGGCACCAAACTGGTCTTTACCCTTTGAAATAATGTGTGACGCTTCTGATTATGCAATAGGAGCAGTCCTGGGACAAAGAGTGGAAAAGCGTTTACATGTCATCTACTATGCTAGCAAAACACTCAATGATGCCCAGATGAATTACACCACCACTGAAAAGGAATTCTTGGCTATAGTATTCTCTTTAGACAAATTTCGGTCTTATTTAGTAGGATCTAAAGTGATTGTGCATTCTGATCATGCTGCTTTAAGATACCTATTGAGTAAACCAAATGCCAAGCCAAGATTAATCAGGTGGGTCTTACTCTTACAAGAATTTGACCTAGAAATCAAGGATAAGAAAGGCAGTGAAAACTTAGTAGCTGACCATTTGTCTAGGTTGATTTCTGACTTTAATTCTCTTAAAGATGAGAGTAATGACGATATAGTTGAAACCTTTCCTGATGAACAGTTATTTTTCATAGGTCCGAACCCATGGTACGCTGATATTGTAAACTATCTTGCCACTGGTGTTTTGCGACCTAACACTTCATATCAGGAAAAGAAAAGGTTTTTCAAAACTATTAAGGACTATTTCTGGGATGACCCTTATTTATACAAGATTGGTCAAGATCAAGTCATCCGGAGATGTGTACCTGAAGAAGAACATAAGAGCATTCTGACTTTTTGTCATGAACTTCATTGTGGGGGTCATTTTGGAGGAGAAAAGACAGCCCGTAAGATATTACAGTCTGGATTCTTTTGGCCCACTCTTTTTAAAGATGCTCATATGTTTTGTGCACAATGTGATAGATGTCAAAGAACAGGAAACATAAGCAAAAGAGATGAAATGCCTTTGACATCTAATTTAGTTGTTGAACTCTTTGACGTATGGGGGATTGACTTTATGGGTCCTTTTCCCCCATCTAATGGTTTTCAATACATTTTGGTTGCTGTGGATTATGTGTCCAAGTGGGTAGAAGCTATCCCCACCAAAACCAATGATGCTAATGTTGTTGTGAAATTCTTGAAAGATTTCATATTCAGTAGGTTCGGAACGCCTAGAGCTATAATAAGTGATGGAGGTAGCCATTTTTGTAACAAACTCTTTGATGGAGTACTAAACAAGTACAACATCACACATAAGGTAGCTACTCCATATCATCCTCAAACTTCCGGATTAGTGGAAGTAAGTAATAGGCAAATCAAGGGAATACTGGAACGCACTGTGCGTCCTTCAAGGAAGGATTGGGCATTTAAGTTAAATGATGCCTTATGGGCATACCGCACCGCTTACAAAACACCTATTGGGATGAGCCCTTATCGGTTAATCTTTGGGAAAGCGTGCCACCTTCCAGTTGAACTTGAACACAAGGCTTATTGGGCAATTAAAGAGCTAAACATGGATTTAGATAAAGCAGGTGAAAAACGAGTACTCCAGCTTCATGAGTTGGAAGAAATTAGGAATGAAGCCTATGAGAATGCCAAATTATACAAGGAGCGTACTAAGCGCTATCATGACAAGAGGCTAGTTCCTAAGACTCTTCACCCTGGAATGAAAGTTCTTTTATTTAACTCTCGTTTGAGATTGTTTCCAGGAAAGCTAAGATCAAGATGGGATGGACCATTCAAAATAGTTCAGGTATCTGAACATGGAGTAGTAGAACTATTGGACTCCAAGACACAAAAAACGTTCAAAGTTAATGGCCATCGTGTCAAGCCTTATGTGGAAGAACCAAACAACATTGCTGAAATGGATTGCGTTTGGCTGAGTAACCCTTAGCACCAAAAAGATACGTCTTGCTAAGACGTTAAACTAAGCGCTGGATGGGAGGCAACCCATCATGTTAGGTATTTTTTTTTTATTGTTATTTGTTTTATTTACTTAATTTTATTGTTTATTTTAGTTTACTTGTATGTGAATAATTTTTAAATTTGTTAAAACTAAAATATTTGTTGAGATGTTAAGAGTTCACAGCGATCTGTCTGTATACATTTTAATGATGAATATGATGGATGCACCTGCATTTCTTCATTACTACTTACACATTCTCAAGAAATAGGTAATCTTTCTCCTCTTTTCTCTTTATCTTTAATTTGCAGTTGTTACATTGAGGACAATGTAAATTCTAGGTTGGGGGTGGTGAAAAGTTACCATGCTATATATATAAAAATAAAAAAATAAAAAAAATTCTCACAAAAATTTATCATTTCTTTAAATCAAATTTAAGTAAATAGTTAAGTCTTTGGTACTGTTAGATTAATTTTTGAAAACATATCATGAAATATTGTGTAATTATTTTTGATAATTAGTTAGTTTTTGTCATAACTAGTATTTCTTGATAAAATGTGGAAATTAGATTAAACCCAAAATCGGTATTTATGAATTTTGTTTTAGTGGAGACTACCCTTGTGAGATATAATTTGAGCCTAATTTCTTTTATTCAGAGTGAAATATATATTTTTTCTACTCCAAACACATTTCTTATTTATTCAAAAAGTTTAGATGATCTCTATAGGTATTAGCATTGAATGTATGAATTTTTTTCATCTTAATAGAGTATCATATATTTTTTATTATTATTTTTCGTTTAGATTAAACGATTTGAGTAGAAATTGATAGTATATGCTTATATCTCATTCATGCATGACTGCTACAAAAACAAAAAGACATATCTGGGGTTACCTAAACCGAGATCAAACAGAAAAGACACAAAATTAACCACTCACCAAAATCCAAAAAAATGTACAATCTGTACATGGGTTGACTCTCTAAAAAAATACATATATTGAAAAATATCTACAGAAAAAAAAAATAAAAAAATAGAGAGATAAAAAATAGTATCATCTACATACTATGACCCACATTGCCTACAAAGTTGTGAGTAAAGGCTAATTACAAAAGAAAGATATAGGAAGTAATTCCCTAAAAAGTCATTGCAATTTCTTCATTTGTTAAAGCATATATCTTGAAATTCTTTCTTAATGAGTTTGATTTATGCATGAAAATAATTTTTGTATATGATATCTTTATAATTTATACATTCGATTCCTTTCATGAGATCAATGTTAAAATAACACTTTGAGCCTTTATTCTTTATACATATGCGAACATATTAGTTCATTTCTATACATCAACTCTTTCGCATATAAATTAGTATGAGTGTTTGAACCCATAGGATTCAGTGCTTTGAGAGTATTGACTTGTGAGGAATAGAGTCGAAGCGAATACTGATTCATGACACTGAAATTGGGTAAAATTAAATTGATACATTTTTGAAATGAAATATGAAAATGATTTTCGACTAATTATTATAATAAAATCATGATTGTTTAAAGAGATTAAAATAACTTATGCTTGAGATTTCAATTATGATCTTAAAAGACATTAAAAAGTATGAGATATTTTTGTGATATGTTGTGTTCTTTTACTCTTAAATTAATTTTTGATTGTGTTGTAATTTTAATTTTTGATTTGATTGTTTTTATCTTTACATTTAGTTCAATGTTTGTGGGTATCATTACTGAAAACCCTCACGAGACTCAAACTCATCCACTAGGGCAACCTAGGGGTTTAACGGCTTGTTGCATAGGCTAAATGCAACCGTTTCAATCCACGAAAGTGATTTAGGATAGTTTAATTTTTAGCTTTTATCGCTTCTCTTGCTAAGAGACTAGCAAGAAGCTGGTTGGGTTAAGATAATCAAAATGGAACCCTAAAGCACAAGAACATAAAACAATGCAATATGGTGAGACCATTCTTTTAGAGGTCGATAAGTAGTGTAAACAATGGAATTTGTAGTAAAAACCGCCTAGAGCTATACTACAACTTATGTGTGTCTTTAGGAATCGATTTAAGCTTCGATTTCAATATATTATAATAGTTATTTCGATTCACAAATTAAAAGTTATAACATTTTAAGGAGGACAACAAAGGAACTCGAAGGACTAAGAATGAATGAATGGCTAAGAACATGGTTAAAATAATCAAAATGGAACCCTAAAAAACAAGAACATAAAACAATGCAATATGGTGTTAACATTCTTGTAGATGTGGATAAGTAGTATAAATGTTGGAATTTGTGTTGAAAAACGGCTAGAACAATACTACAACTTATGTGTGTCTTTAGGTATCGATTTTAGCTTCGATTTCATATATTATAATTGTTATTTCGAGTCACAAATTAATAGTTATAACATTTTAAGGTGGAAAAAAAAGGAACTCTAAGGACTATGAATTACTGAATTGCTAAGAACATGGTTTAGATAATCAAAATTGAACCCTAAAAAACAAGAACATAAAACAATGCAATATGGTGTTAACATTTTTTAGATGTCGATAAGTAGTAGAAATGTTGGAATTTGCGTTGAAAAATGCCTAGAACTATACTACAACTTATGTATGTCTTTAGGTATCCATTTTAGCTTCGATTTCATATATTATAATAGTTATTTCGATTCACAAATTAAAAGTTATAAAATTTTAAGGTGGACAACAAAGGAACTCGAAGGACTAAGAAGAACTGAATTGCTAAGAACATGGTTACGATAATCAAAATGGAACCCTATAGCACAAGAACATAAAACAATGCAATATGGTGTGACCATTCTTTTAAATGTCGATAAGTAGTGTAAACGTTGGAATTTGTAGTAAAAAACTCCTAGAACTATACTACAACTTATGTGTGTCTTTAAGAATATATTTGAGCTTCGATTTCATATATTATAATAGTTATTTCGATTCACAAAATAAAAGTTATAACATTTTAAGGAGGATAACAAAGGAACTTGAAGGACTAAGAATGACTGAATTGCTAAGAACATTGTTAAGATAATCAAAATGGAACTCTAAAAAACAAGAACATAAAAAAATGCAATATGGTGTGACCATTCTGTTAGAGGTCGATAAGTAGTGTAAACGATGGAATTTGTAATAAAGAACGCCAAGAACTATACTACAACTTATGTGTATCTTTAGGAACTGATTTGAATTTCGATTTCATATATTATAATAGTTATTTCGATTAACAAATTAAATGGTATAACATTTTAAGGAGGACAACAAAGGAACTCGAAGGACTAAGAATGACTGAATTGTTAAGAACATAGTTAAGATAATCAAAATGGAACCCTAAAAAACAAGAACATAAAACAATGCAATATGGTGTTAACATTCTTTTAGATGTCGATAAGTAGTATAAATGTTGGAATTTTGGTTTAAAAACGCCTAGAACTATACTACAACTTATGTGTGTCTTTAGGAATCGATTTGAATTTCGATTTCATATATTATAATATTTATTTCGATTCAAAAATTAAAAGTTATAACATTTTAAGGTGGACAACAAAGGAACTAGAAGGACTAAGAATGACTGAATTGCTAAGAACATGGTTAAAATAATCAAAATGGAACCCTAAGGAACAAGAACATAAAACAATGCAATATGGTGAGACCATTCTTTTAGAGGTCGATAAGTAGTGTAAACATTGGAATTTGTAGTAAAAAATTCCTAGAGCTATAGTACAACTTATGTGTGTCTTTAGGAATCGATTTAAGCTACGATTTCAATATATTATAATAGTTATTTCGATTCACAAATAAAAAGTTATAACATTTTAAGGAGGACAACAAAGGAACTCGAAGGACTAAGAATGAATGAATGGCTAAGAACATGGTTAAAATAATCAAAATGGAACCCTAAAAAACAAGAACATAAAACAATGCAATATGATGTTAACATTCTTGTAGATGTGGATAAGTAGTATAAATGTTGGATTTTGTGTTGAAAAACGGCTAGAACAATACTACAACTTATGTGTGTATTTAGGTATCGATTTTAGCTTGGATTTCATATATTATAATTGTTATTTCGATTCACAAATTAATAGTTATAACATTTTAAGGTGGAAAAAAAAGGAATTCTAAGGACTATGAATTACTGAAATGCTAAGAACATGGTTAAGATAATCAAAATGGAACCCTAAAGCACAAGAACGTAAAACAATGCAATATGGTGAGACCATTCTTTTAGAGGTCGATAAGTAGTGTAAACGGTGGTATTTGTAGTAAAAAACTCCTAGAACTATACTACAACTTATGTGTGTCTTTAGGAATCGATTTGAATTTCGATTTCATATATTATAATAGTTATTTCGATTCACAAATTAAAAGTTATAACATTTTAACGAGGACAACAAAGGAACAAGAAGGACTAAGAATGACTGAATAGCTAAGAACATGGTTAAGATAATCAAAATGGAACCCTAAAAAACAAGAACATAAAACAATGCAATATGGTGTTAACATTCTTTTAGATGTCGATAAGTAGTATAAATGTTGGAATTTGGGTTGAAAAACGCCTAGAACTATACTACAACTTATGTGTGTCTTTAGGAATCGATTTGAATTTCGATTTCATATATTATAATGGTTATTTCGATTCAAAAATTAAAAGTTATAACATTTTAAGGTGGACAACAAAGGAACTCGAAGGACTAAGAATGACTGAATTGCTAAGAACATGGTTAAAATAATCAAAATGGAACTCTAAAAAACAAGAACATAAAATAATGCAATATGGTGTTAACATTTTTTAGATGTCGATAAGTAGTATAAATGTTTGAATTTCAGTTGAAAAATGCCTAGAACTATACTACAACTTATGTGTGTCTTTAGGTATCCATTTTAGCTTCGATTTCATATATTATAATAGTTATTTCGATTCACAAATGAAAAGTTATAAAATTTTAAGGTGGACAACAAAGGAACTCGAAGGACTAAGAAGGACTGAATTGCTATGAAAATGGTTACGATAATCAAAATGGAACCCTATAGCACAAGAACATAAAATAATGCAATATGGTGTGATCATTATTTAGATGTCGATAAGTAGTGTAAACGATGAAATTTGTAGTAAAAGACTACTAGAACTATACTACAACTTATGTGTGTCTTTAAGAATATATTTGAGCTTCGATTTCATATATTATAATAGTTATTTCGATTCACAAAATAAAAGTTATAACATTTTAAGGAGGATAACAAAGGAACTCGAAGGACTAAGAATGACTGAATTGCTAAGAACATTGTTAAGATAATCAAAATGGAACTCTAAAAAACAAGAACATAAAAAAATGCAATATGGTGTGACCATTCTTTTACAGGTCGATAAGTAGTGTAAACGATGGAATTTGTAATAAAGAACGCCAAGAACTATACTACAACTTATGTGTGTCTTTAGGAACTGATTTGAATTTCGATTTCATATATTATTATAGTTATTTCGATTAACAAATTAAAAGGTATAACATTTTAAGGAGGACAACAAAGGAACTCGAAGGACTAAGAATGACTGAATTGCTAAGAACATAGTTAAGATTATCAAAATGGAACTCTAAAAAACAAGAACATAAAATAATGCAATATGGTGTTAACATTTTTTAGATGTCGATAAGTAGTATAAATTTTTGAATTTTAGTTGAAAAATGCCTAGAACTATACTACAACTTATGTGTGTCTTTAGGTATCCATTTTAGCTTCGATTTCATATATTATAATAGTTATTTCGATTCAAAAATTAAAAGGTATAACATTTTAAGGAGGACAACAAAGGAACTCGAAGGACTAAGAATGACTGAATTGCTAAGAACATAGTTAAGATAATCAAAATGGAACCCTAAAAAACAAGAACATAAAACAATGCAATATGGTGGTAACATTCTTTTAGATGTCGATAAGTAGTATAAATGTTTGAATTTTAGTTGAAAAATGCCTAGAACTATACTACAACTTATGTGTGTCTTTAGGTATCCATTTTAGCTTCGATTTCATATATTATAATAGTTATTTCGATTCACAAATTAAAAGTTATAAAATTTTAAGGTGGACAACAAAGGAACTCGAAGGACTAAGAAGGACTGAATTGCTAAGAAAATGGTTACGATAATCAAAATGGAACCCTATAGCACAAGAACATAAAATAATGCAATATGGTGTGATCATTATTTAGATGTCGATAAGTAGTGTAAACGATGGAATTTGTAGTAAAAGACTACTAGAACTATACTACAACTTATGTGTGTCTTTAAGAATATATTTGAGCTTCTATTTCAAATATTATAATAGTTATTTCGATTCACAAAATAAAAGTTATAACATTTTAAGGAGGATAACAAAGGAACTCGAAGGACTAAGAATGACTGAATTGCTAAGAACATTGTTAAGATAATCAAAATGGAACTCTAAAAAACAAGAACATAAAAAAATGCAATATGGTGTGACCATTCTTTTAGAGGTCGATAAGTAGTGTAAACGATGGAATTTGTAATAAAGAACGCTAAGAACTATACTACAACTTATGTGTGTCTTTAGGAACTGATTTGAATTTCGATTTCATATATTATAATAGTTATTTCGATTAACAAATTAAAAGGTATAACATTTTAAGGAGGACAACAAAGGAACTCGAAGGACTAAGAATGACTGAATTGCTAAGAACATAGTTAAGATAATCAAAATGGAACCCTAAAAAACAAGAACATAAAACAATGCAATATGGTGTTAACATTCTTTTAGATGTCGATAAGTAGTATAAATGTTGGAATTTTGGTTGAAAAACGCCTAGAACTATACTACAACTTATGTGTGTCTTTAGGAATCGAATTGAATTTCGATTTCATATATTATAATATTTATTTCGATTCAAAAATTAAAAGGTATAACATTTTAAGGTGGACAACAAAGGAACTCGAAGGACTAAGAATGACTGAATTGCTAAGAACATGGTTAAAATAATCAAAATGGAACCCTAAAGAACAAGAACATAAAACAATGCAATATGGTGAGACCATTCTTTTAGAGGTCGATAAGTAGTGTAAACGATGGAATTTGTAGTAAAAAACGCCAAGAACAATACTACAACTTATGTGTGTCTTTAGGAACCGATTTGAATTTCGATTTCATATATTATAATAGTTATTTCGATTCAAAAATTAAAAGTTATAACATTTTAAGATGGACAACAAAGGAATTCGAAGGACTAAGAATGACTTAATTACTAAGAACATGGTTAAGATAATCAAAATGGAACCCTAAAGGACAAGAACATAAAACAATGCAATATGGTGTGACCATTCTTTTAGATGTCGATAAGAAGTGTAAACGATGTAAGTTGTAGTAAAAAACTCCGAGAAATATACTACAACTTATGTGTGACTTTAGGAATCGATTTGAGCTTTGATTTCAAATATTATAAAAGTTATTTCGATTCACAAATTAAAAGTTATAACATTTTAAGGAGGACAACAAAGGAACTCGAAGGACTAAGAATGAATGAATGGCTAAGAACATGGTTAAAATAATCAAAATGGAACCCTAAAAAACAAGAACATAAAACAATGCAATATGGTGTTAACATTCTTGTAGATGTGGATAAGTAGTATAAATGTTGGAATTTGTGTTGAAAAACGGCTAGAACAGTACTACAACTTATGTGTGTCTTTAGGTATCGATTTTAGCTTCGATTTCATATATTATAATTGTTATTTCGAGTCACAAATTAATAGTTATAATATTTTAAGGTGGAAAAAAAGGAACTCTAAGGACTATGAATTACTGAATTGCTAAGAACATGGTTTAGATAATCAAAATTGAACCCTAAAAAACAAGAACATAAAACAATGCAATATGGTGTTAACATTTTTTAGATGTCGATAAGTAGTATAAATGTTGGAATTTGCGTTGAAAAATGCCTAGAACTATACTACAACTTATGTGTGTCTTTAGGTATCTATTTTAGCTTCGATTTCATATATTATAATATTTATTTCGATTCACAAATTAAAAGTTATAAAATTTTAAGGGGGACAACAAAGGAACTCGAAGGACTAAGAAGGACTGAATTGCTAAGAACATGGTTACGATAATCAAAATGGAACCCTATAGCACAAGAACATAAAACAATGCAATATGGTGTGACCATTCTTTTAAATGTCGATAAGTAGTGTAAACGTTGGAATTTGTAGTAAAAAACTCCTAGAACTATACTACAACTTATGTGTGTCTTTAAGAATATATTTGAGCTTCGATTTCATATATTATAATAGTTATTTCGATTCACAAAATAAAAGTTATAACATTTTAAGGAGGATAACAAAGGAACTCGAAGGACTAAGAATGACTGAATTGCTAAGAACATGGTTAAGATAATCAAAATGGAACTCTAAAAAACAAGAACATAAAAAAATGCAATATGGTGTGACCATTCTTTTAGAGGTCGATAAGTAGTGTAAACGATGAAATTTGTAATAAAGAACGCCAAGAACTATACTACAACTTATGTGTGTCTTTAGGAACTGATTTGAATTTCGATTTCATATATTATAATAGTTATTTCGATTAACAAATTAAAAGGTATAACATTTTAAGGAGGACAACAAAGGAACTCGAAGGACTAAGAATGACTGAATTGCTAAGAACATAGTTAAGATAATCAAAATGGAACCCTAAAAAACAAGAACATAAAACAATGCAATATGGTGTTAACATTCTTTTAGATGTTGATAAGTAGTATAAATGTTGGAATTTTGGTTGAAAAACGCCTAGAACTATACTACAACTTATGTGTGTCTTTAGGAATCGATTTGAATTTCGATTTCATACATTATAATATTTATTTCGATTCAAAAATTAAAAGGTATAACATTTTAAGGTGGACAACAAAGGAACTCGAAGGACTAAGAATGACTGAATTGCTAAGAACATGGTTAAAATAATCAAAATGGAACCCTAAAGAACAAGAACATAAAACAATGCAATATGGTGAGACCATTCTTTTAGAGGTTGATAAGTAGTGTAAACGATGGAATTTGTAGTAAAAAACGCCAAGAACTATACTACAACTTATGTGTGTCTTTAGGAACCGATTTGAATTTCGATTTCATATATTATAATAGTTATTTCGATTCAAAAATTAAAAGTTATAACATTTTAAGATGGACAACAAAGGAATTCGAAGGACTAAGAATGACTTAATTACTAAGAACATGGTTAAGATAATCAAAATGGAACCCTAAAGGACAAGAACATAAAACAATGCAATATGGTGTGACCATTCTTTTAGATGTCGATAAGAAGTGTAAACGATGTAAGTTGTAGTAAAAAACTCCTAGAAATATACTACAACTTATGTGTGACTTTAGGAATCGATTTGAGCTTTGATTTCAAATATTATAAAAGTTATTTCGATTCACAAATTAAAAGTTATAACATTTTAAGGAGGACAACAAAGGAACTCGAAGGACTAAGAATGAATGAATGGCTAAGAACATGGTTAAAATAATCAAAATGGAACCCTAAAAAACAAGAACATAAAACAATGCAATATGGTGTTAACATTCTTGTAGATGTGGATAAGTAGTATAAATGTTGGAATTTGTGTTGAAAAACGGCTAGAACAGTACTACAACTTATGTGTGTCTTTAGGTATCGATTTTAGCTTCGATTTCATATATTATAATTGTTATTTCGAGTCACAAATTAATAGTTATAATATTTTAAGGTGGAAAAAAAGGAACTCTAAGGACTATGAATTACTGAATTGCTAAGAACATGGTTTAGATAATCAAAATTGAACCCTAAAAAACAAGAACATAAAACAATGCAATATGGTGTTAACATTTTTTAGATGTCGATAAGTAGTATAAATGTTGGAATTTGCGTTGAAAAATGCCTAGAACTATACTACAACTTATGTGTGTCTTTAGGTATCCATTTTAGCTTCGATTTCATATATTATAATAGTTATTTCGATTCACAAATTAAAAGTTATAAAATTTTAAGGGGGACAACAAAGGAACTCGAAGGACTAAGAAGGACTGAATTGCTAAGAACATGGTTACGATAATCAAAATGGAACCCTATAGCACAAGAACATAAAACAATGCAATATGGTGTGACCATTCTTTTAAATGTCGATAAGTAGTGTAAACGTTGGAATTTGTAGTAAAAAACTCCTAGAACTATACTACAACTTATGTGTGTCTTTAATAATATATTTGAGCTTCGATTTCATATATTATAATAGTTATTTCGATTCACAAAATAAAAGTTATAACATTTTAAGGAGGATAACAAAGGAACTCGAAGGACTAAGAATGACTGAATTGCTAAGAACATGGTTAAGATAATCAAAATGGAACTCTAAAAAACAAGAACATAAAAAAATGCAATATGGTGTGACCATTCTTTTAGAGGTCGATAAGTAGTGTAAACGATGAAATTTGTAATAAAGAACGCCAAGAGATATACTACAACTTATGTGTGTCTTTAGGAACTGATTTGAATTTCGATTTCATATATTATAATAGTTATTTCGATTAACAAATTAAAAGGTATAACATTTTAAGGAGGACAACGAAGGAACTCGAAGGACTAAGAATGACTGAATTGCTAAGAACATAGTTAAGATAATCAAAATGGAACCCTAAAAAACAAGAACATAAAACAATGCAATATGGTGTTAACATTCTTTTAGATGTCGATAAGTAGTATAAATGTTGGAATTTTGGTTGAAAAACGCCTAGAACTATACTACAACTTATGTGTGTCTTTAGGAATCGATTTGAATTTCGATTTCATACATTATAATATTTATTTCGATTCAAAAATTAAAAGGTATAACATTTTAAGGTGGACAACAAAGGAACTCGAAGGACTAAGAATGACTGAATTGCTAAGAACATGGTTAAAATAATCAAAATGGAACCCTAAAGAACAAGAACATAAAACAATGCAATATGGTGAGACCATTCTTTTAGAGGTTGATAAGTAGTGTAAACGATGGAATTTGTAGTAAAAAACGCCAAGAACTATACTACAACTTATGTGTGTCTTTAGGAACCGATTTGAATTTCGATTTCATATATTATAATAGTTATTTCGATTCAAAAATTAAAAGCTATAACATTTTAAGATGGACAACAAAGGAATTCGAAGGACTAAGAATGACTTAATTACTAAGAACATGGTTAAGATAATCAAAATGGAACCCTAAAGGACAAGAACATAAAACAATGCAATATGGTGTGACCATTCTTTTAGATGTCGATAAGAAGTGTAAACGATGTAAGTTGTAGTAAAAAACTCCTAGAAATATACTACAACTTATGTGTGACTTTAGGAATCGATTTGAGCTTTGATTTCAAATATTATAAAAGTTATTTCGATTCACAAATTAAAAGTTATAACATTTTAAGGAGGACAACAAAGGAACTCGAAGGACTAAGAATGAATGAATGGCTAAGAACATGGTTAAAATAATCAAAATGGAACCCTAAAAAACAAGAACATAAAACAATGCAATATGGTGTTAACATTCTTGTAGATGTGGATAAGTAGTATAAATGTTGGAATTTGTGTTGAAAAACGGCTAGAACAGTACTACAACTTATGTGTGTCTTTAGGTATCGATTTTAGCTTCGATTTCATATATTATAATTGTTATTTCGAGTCACAAATTAATAGTTATAATATTTTAAGGTGGAAAAAAAGGAACTCTAAGGACTATGAATTACTGAATTGCTAAGAACATGGTTTAGATAATCAAAATTGAACCCTAAAAAACAAGAACATAAAACAATGCAATATGGTGTTAACATTTTTTAGATGTCGATAAGTAGTATAAATGTTGGAATTTGCGTTGAAAAATGCCTAGAACTATACTACAACTTATGTGTGTCTTTAGGTATCCATTTTAGCTTCGATTTCATATATTATAATAGTTATTTCGATTCACAAATTAAAAGTTATAACATTTTAAGGTGGACAAGAAAGGATGTCTAAGGACTATGAATTACTGAATTGCTAAGAACATGGTTAAGATAATCAAAATGGAACCCTAAAAAACAAGAACATAAAACAATGCAATATGGTGTTAACATTCTTTTAGATGTCGATAATTAGTAATAATGTTGGAATTTGTGTTGAAAAACGGCTAGAACAATACTACAACTTATGTGTGTCTTTAGGTATCAAAATGGAACCCTAAGAAGGACTGAATTGCTAAGAACATGGTTACAATAATCAAAATGGAACCCTAAAGCCCAAGAACATAAAACAATGCAATATGGTGTGACCATTCTTTTAGATGTCGATAAGTAGTGTAAACGATGTAAGTTGTAGTAAAAAACGCCTAGAGCTATACTACAACTTATGTGTGTCTTTAGAAATGGATTTGAATTTCAATTTCATATATTATAATGGTTATTTCGATTCAAAAATTAAAAGTTATAACATTTTAAGGAGGACAACAAAGGAACTCGAAGGACTAAGAATGAATGAATGGCTAAGAACATGGTTAAAATAATCAAAATGGAACCCTAAAACACAAGAACATAAAACAATGCAATATGATGTTAACATTCTTGTAGATGTGGATAAGTAGTATAAATGTTGGATTTTGTGTTGAAAAACGGCTAGAACAATACTACAACTTATGTGTGTATTTAGGTATCGATTTTAGCTTGGATTTCATATATTATAATTGTTATTTCGATTCACAAATTAATAGTTATAACATTTTAATTTGGAAAAAAAAGGAATTCTAAGGACTATGAATTACTGAAATGCTAAGGACATGGTTAAGATAATCAAAATGGAACCCTAAAGCACAAGAACGTAAAACAATGCAATATGGTGAGACCATTCTTTTAGAGGTCGATAAGTAGTGTAAACGGTGGTATTTGTAGTAAAAAACTCCTAGAACTATACTACAACTTATTTGTGTCTTTAGGAATCGATTTGAATTTCGATTTCATATATTATAATAGTTATTTCGATTCACAAATTAAAAGTTATAACATTTTAACGAGGACAACAAAGGAACAAGAAGGACTAAGAATGACTGAATAGCTAAGAACATGGTTAAGATAATCAAAATGGAACCCTAAAAAACAAGAACATAAAACAATGCAATATGGTGTTAACATTCTTTTAGATGTCGATAAGTAGTATAAATGTTGGAATTTGGGTTGAAAAACGCCTAGAACTATACTACAACTTATGTGTGTCTTTAGGAATCGATTTGAATTTCGATTTCATATATTATAATGGTTATTTCGATTCAAAAATTAAAAGTTATAACATTTTAAGGTGGACAACAAAGGAACTCGAAGGACTAAGAATGACTGAATTGCTAAGAACATGGTTAAAATAATCAAAATGGAACCCTAAACAACAAGAACGTAAAACAATGCAATATGGTGAGACCATTCTTTTAGATGTTGATAAGTAGTGTAAACGTTGTAAGTTGTAGTAAAAAACTCCTAGAAATATACTACAACTTATGTGTGTCTTTAGAAATGGATTTGAATTTCGATTTCATATATTATAATGGTTATTTCGATTCAAAAATTAAAAGTTATAACATTTTAAGGAGGACAACAAAGGAACTCGAAGGACTAAGAATGAATGAATGGCTAAGAACATGGTTAAGATAATCAAAATGGAACCCTAAAGCCCAAGAACATAAAACAATGCAATATGGTGTGACCATTCTTTTAGATTTCGATAAGTAGTATAAACGATGTAAGTTGTAGTAAAAAACTCCTAGAAATATACTACAACTTATGTGTGACTTTAGGAATCGATTTGAGCTTTGATTTCATATATTATAAAATTTATTTCGATTCACAAATTAAAAGTTATAACATTTTAAGGTGGACAACAAAGGAACTCGAAGGACGGAATTGCTAAGGACATGGTTAAGATAATCAAAATGGAACCCTAAAGCAATAGAACATAAAACAATGAAATATGGTGTGACCATTTTTTTAGATGTCGATAAGTCGTGTAAACGATGTAAGTTTTAGTAAAAAACTCTTAGAAATATACTACAACTTATGTGTGTCTTTAGGAATCGATTTGAATTTCGATTTCATATATTATAATAGTTATTTCGATTCAGAAATTAAAAGTTATAACATTTTAAGGAGGACAACAAAGGAACAAGAAGGACTAAGAATGACTGAATAGCTATGAACATGGTTAAGATAATCAAAATGGAACCCTAAAAAACAAGAACATAAAACAATGCAATATGGTGTTAACATTCTTTTAGATGTCGATAAGTAGTATAAATGTTGGAATTTGGGTTGAAAAACCCCTAGAACTATACTACAACTTATGTGTGTCTTTAGGAATCGATTTGAATTTCGATTTCATATATTATAATGGTTATTTCGATTCAAAAATTAAAAGTTATAACATTTTAAGATAGACAACAAAGGAATTCGAAGGACTAAGAAGGACTGAATTGCTAAGAACATGGTTACAATAATCAAAATGGAACCCTAAAGCCCAAGAACATAAAACAATGCAATATGGTGTGACCATTCTTTTAAATGTCGATAAGTAGTGTAAACGATGTAAGTTGTAGTAAAAAACGCCTAGAGCTATACTACAACTTATGTGTGTCTTTAGAAATGGATTTGAATTTCGATTTCATATATTATAATGGTTATTTCGATTCAAAAATTAAAAGTTATAACATTTTAAGGAGGACAACAAAGGAACTCGAAGGACTTAGAATGAATGAATGGCTAAGAACATGGTTAAAATAATCAAAATGGAACCCTAAAACACAAGAACATAAAACAATGCAATATGATGTTAACATTCTTGTAGATGTGGATAAGTAGTATAAATGTTGGATTTTGTGTTGAAAAACGGCTAGAACAATACTACAACTTATGTGTGTATTTAGGTATCGATTTTAGCTTGGATTTCATATATTATAATTGTTATTTCGATTCACAAATTAATAGTTATAACATTTTAAGGTGGAAAAAAAAGGAATTCTAAGGACTATGAATTACTGAAATGCTAAGAACATGGTTAAGATAATCAAAATGGAACCCTAAAGCACAAGAACGTAAAACAATGCAATATGGTGAGACCATTATTTTAGAGGTCGATAAGTAGTGTAAACGGTGGTATTTGTAGTAAAAAACTCCTAGAACTATACTACAACTTATGTGTGTCTTTAGGAATTGATTTGAATTTCGATTTCATATATTATAATAGTTATTTCGATTCACAAATTAAAAGTTATAACATTTTAACGAGGACAACAAAGGAACAAGAAGGACTAAGAATGACGGAATAGCTAAGAACATGGTTAAGATAATCAAAATGGAACCCTAAAAAACAAGAACATAAAACAATGCAATATGGTGTTAACATTCTTTTAGATGTCGATAAGTAGTATAAATGTTGGAATTTGGGTTGAAAAACGCCTAGAACTATACTACAACTTATGTGTGTCTTTAGGAATCGATTTGAATTTCGATTTCATATATTATAATGGTTATTTCGATTCAAAAATTAAAAGTTATAACATTTTAAGGTGGACAACAAAGGAACTCGAAGGACTAAGAATGACTGAATTGCTAAGAACATGGTTAAAATAATCAAAATGGAACCCTAAACAACAAGAACATAAAACAATGCAATATGGTGAGACCATTCTTTTAGAGGTCGATAAGTAGTGTAAACATTGGAATTTGTAGTAAAAAATTCCTAGAGCTATACTACAACTTATGTGTGTCTTTAGGAATCGATTTAAGCTACGATTTCAATATATTATAATAGTTATTTCGATTCACAAATTAAAAGTTATAACATTTTAAGGAGGACAACAAAGGAACTCGAAGGACTAAGAATGAATGAATGGCTAAGAACATGGTTAAAATAATCAAAATGGAACCCTAAAAAACAAGAACATAAAACAATGCAATATGGTGTTAACATTCTTTTAGATGTTGATAAGTAGTATAAATGTTGGAATTTGTGTTGAAAAATGCCTAGAACTATACTACAACTTATGTGTGTCTTTATGTATCGATTGTAGCTTCGATTTCAAATATTATAATTGTTATTTCGATTCACAAATTAAAAGTTATAACATTTTAAGGTGGACAACAAAGGAACTCTAAGGACTATGAATTACTGAATTGCTAAGAACATGGTTAAGATAATCAAAATGGAACCCTAAAGCACAAGAACGTAAAACAATGCAATATGGTGAGACCATTCTTTTAGAGGTCGATAAGTAGTGTAAACGATGGAATTTGTAGTAAAAAACTCCTAGAACTATACTACAACTTATGTGTGTCTTTAGGAATCGATTTGAATTTCGATTTCATATATTATAATAGTTATTTCGATTCAAAAATTAAAAGTTATAACATTTTAAGATAGACAACAAAGGAATTCGAAGGACTAAGAAGGACTGAATTGCTAAGAACATGGTTACAATAATCAAAATGGAACCCTAAAGCCCAAGAACATAAAACAATGCAATATGGTGTGACCATTCTTTTAGATTTCGATAAGTAGTATAAACGATGTAAGTTGTAGTAAAAAACTCCTAGAAATATACTACAACTTATATGTGACTTTAGGAATCGATTTGAGCTTTGATTTCATATATTATAAAATTTATTTCGATTCACAAATTAAAAGTTATAACATTTTAAGGTGGACAACAAAGGAACTCGAAGGACGGAATTGCTAAGGACATGGTTAAGATAATCAAAATGGAACCCTAAAGCAATAGAACATAAAACAATGAAATATGGTGTGACCATTTTTTTAGATGTCGATAAGTCGTGTAAACGATGTAATTTTTAGTAAAAAACTCTTAGAAATATACTACAACTTATGTGTGTCTTTAGGAATCGATTTGAATTTCGATTTCATATATTATAATAGTTATTTCGATTCAGAAATTAAAAGTTATAACATTTTAAGGAGGACAACAAAGGAACAAGAAGGACTAAGAATGACTGAATAGCTATGAACATGGTTAAGATAATCAAAATGGAACCCTAAAAAACAAGAACATAAAACAATGCAATATGGTGTTAACATTCTTTTAGATGTCGATAAGTAGTATAAATGTTGGAATTTGGGTTGAAAAACGCCTAGAACTATACTACAACTTATGTGTGTCTTTAGGAATCGATTTGAATTTCGATTTCATATATTATAATGGTTATTTCGATTCAAAAATTAAAAGTTATAACATTTTAAGATAGACAACAAAGGAATTCGAAGGACTAAGAAGGACTGAATTGCTAAGAACATGGTTACAATAATCAAAATGGAACCCTAAAGCCCAAGAACATAAAACAATGCAATATGGTGTGACCATTCTTTTAAATGTCGATAAGTAGTGTAAACGATGTAAGTTGTAGTAAAAAACGCCTAGAGCTATACTACAACTTATGTGTGTCTTTAGAAATGGATTTGAATTTCGATTTCATATATTATAATGGTTATTTCGATTCAAAAATTAAAAGTTATAACATTTTAAGGAGGACAACAAAGGAACTCGAAGGACTTAGAATGAATGAATGGCTAAGAACATGGTTAAAATAATCAAAATGGAACCCTAAAACACAAGAACATAAAACAATGCAATATGATGTTAACATTCTTGTAGATGTGGATAAGTAGTATAAATGTTGGATTTTGTGTTGAAAAACGGCTAGAACAATACTACAACTTATGTGTGTATTTAGGTATCGATTTTAGCTTGGATTTCATATATTATAATTGTTATTTCGATTCACAAATTAATAGTTATAACATTTTAAGGTGGAAAAAAAAGGAATTCTAAGGACTATGAATTACTGAAATGCTAAGAACATGGTTAAGATAATCAAAATGGAACCCTAAAGCACAAGAACGTAAAACAATGCAATATGGTGAGACCATTATTTTAGAGGTCGATAAGTAGTGTAAACGGTGGTATTTGTAGTAAAAAACTCCTAGAACTATACTACAACTTATGTGTGTCTTTAGGAATCGATTTGAATTTCGATTTCATATATTATAATAGTTATTTCGATTCACAAATTAAAAGTTATAACATTTTAACGAGGACAACAAAGGAACAAGAAGGACTAAGAATGACGGAATAGCTAAGAACATGGTTAAGATAATCAAAATGGAACCCTAAAAAACAAGAACATAAAACAATGCAATATGGTGTTAACATTCTTTTAGATGTCGATAAGTAGTATAAATGTTGGAATTTGGGTTGAAAAACGCCTAGAACTATACTACAACTTATGTGTGTCTTTAGGAATCGATTTGAATTTCGATTTCATATATTATAATGGTTATTTCGATTCAAAAATTAAAAGTTATAACATTTTAAGGTGGACAACAAAGGAACTCGAAGGACTAAGAATGACTGAATTGCTAAGAACATGGTTAAAATAATCAAAATGGAACCCTAAACAACAAGAACATAAAACAATGCAATATGGTGAGACCATTCTTTTAGAGGTCGATAAGTAGTGTAAACATTGGAATTTGTAGTAAAAAATTCCTAGAGCTATACTACAACTTATGTGTGTCTTTAGGAATCGATTTAAGCTACGATTTCAATATATTATAATAGTTATTTCGATTCACAAATTAAAAGTTATAACATTTTAAGGAGGACAACAAAGGAACTCGAAGGACTAAGAATGAATGAATGGCTAAGAACATGGTTAAAATAATCAAAATGGAACCCTAAAAAACAAGAACATAAAACAATGCAATATGGTGTTAACATTCTTTTAGATGTTGATAAGTAGTATAAATGTTGGAATTTGTGTTGAAAAATGCCTAGAACTATACTACAACTTATGTGTGTCTTTATGTATCGATTGTAGCTTCGATTTCAAATATTATAATTGTTATTTCGATTCACAAATTAAAAGTTATAACATTTTAAGGTGGACAACAAAGGAACTCTAAGGACTATGAATTACTGAATTGCTAAGAACATGGTTAAGATAATCAAAATGGAACCCTAAAGCACAAGAACGTAAAACAATGCAATATGGTGAGACCATTCTTTTAGAGGTCGATAAGTAGTGTAAACGATGGAATTTGTAGTAAAAAACTCCTAGAACTATACTACAACTTATGTGTGTCTTTAGGAATCGATTTGAATTTCGATTTCATATATTATAATAGTTATTTCGATTCAAAAATTAAAAGTTATAACATTTTAAGATAGACAACAAAGGAATTCGAAGGACTAAGAAGGACTGAATTGCTAAGAACATGGTTACAATAATCAAAATGGAACCCTAAAGCCCAAGAACATAAAACAATGCAATATGGTGTGACCATTCTTTTAGATTTCGATAAGTAGTATAAACGATGTAAGTTGTAGTAAAAAACTCCTAGAAATATACTACAACTTATATGTGACTTTAGGAATCGATTTGAGCTTTGATTTCATATATTATAAAATTTATTTCGATTCACAAATTAAAAGTTATAACATTTTAAGGTGGACAACAAAGGAACTCGAAGGACGGAATTGCTAAGGACATGGTTAAGATAATCAAAATGGAACCCTAAAGCAATAGAACATAAAACAATGAAATATGGTGTGACCATTTTTTTAGATGTCGATAAGTCGTGTAAACGATGTAATTTTTAGTAAAAAACTCTTAGAAATATACTACAACTTATGTGTGTCTTTAGGAATCGATTTGAATTTCGATTTCATATATTATAATAGTTATTTCGATTCAGAAATTAAAAGTTATAACATTTTAAGGAGGACAACAAAGGAACAAGAAGGACTAAGAATGACTGAATAGCTATGAACATGGTTAAGATAATCAAAATGGAACCCTAAAAAACAAGAACATAAAACAATGCAATATGATGTTAACATTCTTTTAGATGTCGATAAGTAGTATAAATGTTGGAATTTGGGTTGAAAAACGCCTAGAACTATACTACAACTTATGTGTGTCTTTAGGAATCGATTTGAATTTCGATTTCATATATTATAATGGTTATTTCGATTCAAAAATTAAAAGTTATAACATTTTAAGATAGACAACAAAGGAATTCGAAGGACTAAGAAGGACTGAATTGCTAAGAACATGGTTACAATAATCAAAATGGAACCCTAAAGCCCAAGAACATAAAACAATGCAATATGGTGTGACCATTCTTTTAGATGTCGATAAGTAGTGTAAACGATGTAAGTTGTAGTAAAAAACGCCTAGAGCTATACTACAACTTATGTGTGTCTTTAGAAATGGATTTGAATTTCAATTTCATATATTATAATGGTTATTTCGATTCAAAAATTAAAAGTTATAACATTTTAAGGAGGACAACAAAGGAACTCGAAGGACTAAGAATGAATGAATGGCTAAGAACATGGTTAAAATAATCAAAATGGAACCCTAAAACACAAGAACATAAAACAATGCAATATGATGTTAACATTCTTGTAGATGTGGATAAGTAGTATAAATGTTGGATTTTGTGTTGAAAAACGGCTAGAACAATACTACAACTTATGTGTGTATTTAGGTATCGATTTTAGCTTGGATTTCATATATTATAATTGTTATTTCGATTCACAAATTTATAGTTATAACATTTTAAGGTGGAAAAAAAAGGAATTCTAAGGACTATGAATTACTGAAATGCTAAGGACATGGTTAAGATAATCAAAATGGAACCCTAAAGCACAAGAACGTAAAACAATGCAATATGGTGAGACCATTCTTTTAGAGGTCGATAAGTAGTGTAAACGGTGGTATTTGTAGTAAAAAACTCCTAGAACTATACTACAACTTATTTGTGTCTTTAGGAATCGATTTGAATTTCGATTTCATATATTATAATAGTTATTTCGATTCACAAATTAAAAGTTATAACATTTTAACGAGGACAACAAAGGAACAAGAAGGACTAAGAATGACTGAATAGCTAAGAACATGGTTAAGATAATCAAAATGGAACCCTAAAAAACAAGAACATAAAACAATGCAATATGGTGTTAACATTCTTTTAGATGTCGATAAGTAGTATAAATGTTGGAATTTGGGTTGAAAAAGGCCTAGAACTATACTACAACTTATGTGTGTCTTTAGGAATCGATTTGAATTTCGATTTCATATATTATAATGGTTATTTCGATTCAAAAATTAAAAGTTATAACATTTTAAGGTGGACAACAAAGGAACTCGAAGGACTAAGAATGACTGAATTGCTAAGAACATGGTTAAAATAATCAAAATGGAACCCTAAACAACAAGAACGTAAAACAATGCAATATGGTGAGACCATTCTTTTAGATGTTGATAAGTAGTGTAAACGTTGTAAGTTGTAGTAAAAAACTCCTAGAAATATACTACAACTTATGTGTGTCTTTAGAAATGGATTTGAATTTCGATTTCATATATTATAATGGTTATTTCGATTCAAAAATTAAAAGTTATAACATTTTAAGGAGGACAACAAAGGAACTCGAAGGACTAAGAATGAATGAATGGCTAAGAACATGGTTAAGATAATCAAAATGGAACCCTAAAGCCCAAGAACATAAAACAATGCAATATGGTGTGACCATTCTTTTAGATTTCGATAAGTAGTATAAACGATGTAAGTTGTAGTAAAAAACTCCTAGAAATATACTACAACTTATGTGTGACTTTAGGAATCGATTTGAGCTTTGATTTCATATATTATAAAATTTATTTCGATTCACAAATTAAAAGTTATAACATTTTAAGGTGGACAACAAAGGAACTCGAAGGACGGAATTGCTAAGGACATGGTTAAGATAATCAAAATGGAACCCTAAAGCAATAGAACATAAAACAATGAAATATGGTGTGACCATTTTTTTAGATGTCGATAAGTCGTGTAAACGATGTAAGTTTTAGTAAAAAACTCTTAGAAATATACTACAACTTATGTGTGTCTTTAGGAATCGATTTGAATTTCGATTTCATATATTATAATAGTTATTTCGATTCAGAAATTAAAAGTTATAACATTTTAAGGAGGACAACAAAGGAACAAGAAGGACTAAGAATGACTGAATAGCTATGAACATGGTTAAGATAATCAAAATGGAACCCTAAAAAACAAGAACATAAAACAATGCAATATGGTGTTAACATTCTTTTAGATGTCGATAAGTAGTATAAATGTTGGAATTTGGGTTGAAAAACGCCTAGAACTATACTACAACTTATGTGTGTCTTTAGGAATCGATTTGAATTTCGATTTCATATATTATAATGGTTATTTCGATTCAAAAATTAAAAGTTATAACATTTTAAGATAGACAACAAAGGAATTCGAAGGACTAAGAAGGACTGAATTGCTAAGAACATGGTTACAATAATCAAAATGGAACCCTAAAGCCCAAGAACATAAAACAATGCAATATGGTGTGACCATTCTTTTAAATGTCGATAAGTAGTGTAAACGATGTAAGTTGTAGTAAAAAACGCCTAGAGCTATACTACAACTTATGTGTGTCTTTAGAAATGGATTTGAATTTCGATTTCATATATTATAATGGTTATTTCGATTCAAAAATTAAAAGTTATAACATTTTAAGGAGGACAACAAAGGAACTCGAAGGACTTAGAATGAATGAATGGCTAAGAACATGGTTAAAATAATCAAAATGGAACCCTAAAACACAAGAACATAAAACAATGCAATATGATGTTAACATTCTTGTAGATGTGGATAAGTAGTATAAATGTTGGATTTTGTGTTGAAAAACGGCTAGAACAATACTACAACTTATGTGTGTATTTAGGTATCGATTTTAGCTTGGATTTCATATATTATAATTGTTATTTCGATTCACAAATTAATAGTTATAACATTTTAAGGTGGAAAAAAAAGGAATTCTAAGGACTATGAATTACTGAAATGCTAAGAACATGGTTAAGATAATCAAAATGGAACCCTAAAGCACAAGAACGTAAAACAATGCAATATGGTGAGACCATTATTTTAGAGGTCGATAAGTAGTGTAAACGGTGGTATTTGTAGTAAAAAACTCCTAGAACTATACTACAACTTATGTGTGTCTTTAGGAATCGATTTGAATTTCGATTTCATATATTATAATAGTTATTTCGATTCACAAATTAAAAGTTATAACATTTTAACGAGGACAACAAAGGAACAAGAAGGACTAAGAATGACGGAATAGCTAAGAACATGGTTAAGATAATCAAAATGGAACCCTAAAAAACAAGAACATAAAACAATGCAATATGGTGTTAACATTCTTTTAGATGTCGATAAGTAGTATAAATGTTGGAATTTGGGTTGAAAAACGCCTAGAACTATACTACAACTTATGTGTGTCTTTAGGAATCGATTTGAATTTCGATTTCATATATTATAATGGTTATTTCGATTCAAAAATTAAAAGTTATAACATTTTAAGGTGGACAACAAAGGAACTCGAAGGACTAAGAATGACTGAATTGCTAAGAACATGGTTAAAATAATCAAAATGGAACCCTAAACAACAAGAACATAAAACAATGCAATATGGTGAGACCATTCTTTTAGAGGTCGATAAGTAGTGTAAACATTGGAATTTGTAGTAAAAAATTCCTAGAGCTATACTACAACTTATGTGTGTCTTTAGGAATCGATTTAAGCTACGATTTCAATATATTATAATAGTTATTTCGATTCACAAATTAAAAGTTATAACATTTTAAGGAGGACAACAAAGGAACTCGAAGGACTAAGAATGAATGAATGGCTAAGAACATGGTTAAAATAATCAAAATGGAACCCTAAAAAACAAGAACATAAAACAATGCAATATGGTGTTAACATTCTTTTAGATGTTGATAAGTAGTATAAATGTTGGAATTTGTGTTGAAAAATGCCTAGAACTATACTACAACTTATGTGTGTCTTTATGTATCGATTGTAGCTTCGATTTCAAATATTATAATTGTTATTTCGATTCACAAATTAAAAGTTATAACATTTTAAGGTGGACAACAAAGGAACTCTAAGGACTATGAATTACTGAATTGCTAAGAACATGGTTAAGATAATCAAAATGGAACCCTAAAGCACAAGAACGTAAAACAATGCAATATGGTGAGACCATTCTTTTAGAGGTCGATAAGTAGTGTAAACGATGGAATTTGTAGTAAAAAACTCCTAGAACTATACTACAACTTATGTGTGTCTTTAGGAATCGATTTGAATTTCGATTTCATATATTATAATAGTTATTTCGATTCAAAAATTAAAAGTTATAACATTTTAAGATAGACAACAAAGGAATTCGAAGGACTAAGAAGGACTGAATTGCTAAGAACATGGTTACAATAATCAAAATGGAACCCTAAAGCCCAAGAACATAAAACAATGCAATATGGTGTGACCATTCTTTTAGATTTCGATAAGTAGTATAAACGATGTAAGTTGTAGTAAAAAACTCCTAGAAATATACTACAACTTATATGTGACTTTAGGAATCGATTTGAGCTTTGATTTCATATATTATAAAATTTATTTCGATTCACAAATTAAAAGTTATAACATTTTAAGGTGGACAACAAAGGAACTCGAAGGACGGAATTGCTAAGGACATGGTTAAGATAATCAAAATGGAACCCTAAAGCAATAGAACATAAAACAATGAAATATGGTGTGACCATTTTTTTAGATGTCGATAAGTCGTGTAAACGATGTAATTTTTAGTAAAAAACTCTTAGAAATATACTACAACTTATGTGTGTCTTTAGGAATCGATTTGAATTTCGATTTCATATATTATAATAGTTATTTCGATTCAGAAATTAAAAGTTATAACATTTTAAGGAGGACAACAAAGGAACAAGAAGGACTAAGAATGACTGAATAGCTATGAACATGGTTAAGATAATCAAAATGGAACCCTAAAAAACAAGAACATAAAACAATGCAATATGATGTTAACATTCTTTTAGATGTCGATAAGTAGTATAAATGTTGGAATTTGGGTTGAAAAACGCCTAGAACTATACTACAACTTATGTGTGTCTTTAGGAATCGATTTGAATTTCGATTTCATATATTATAATGGTTATTTCGATTCAAAAATTAAAAGTTATAACATTTTAAGATAGACAACAAAGGAATTCGAAGGACTAAGAAGGACTGAATTGCTAAGAACATGGTTACAATAATCAAAATGGAACCCTAAAGCCCAAGAACATAAAACAATGCAATATGGTGTGACCATTCTTTTAGATGTCGATAAGTAGTGTAAACGATGTAAGTTGTAGTAAAAAACGCCTAGAGATATACTACAACTTATGTGTGTCTTTAGAAATGGATTTGAATTTCAATTTCATATATTATAATGGTTATTTCGATTCAAAAATTAAAAGTTATAACATTTTAAGGAGGACAACAAAGGAACTCGAAGGACTAAGAATGAATGAATGGCTAAGAACATGGTTAAAATAATCAAAATGGAACCCTAAAATACAAGAACATAAAACAATGCAATATGATGTTAACATTCTTGTAGATGTGGATAAGTAGTATAAATGTTGGATTTTGTGTTGAAAAACGGCTAGAACAATACTACAACTTATGTGTGTATTTAGGTATCGATTTTAGCTTGGATTTCATATATTATAATTGTTATTTCGATTCACAAATTAATAGTTATAACATTTTAAGGTGGAAAAAAAAGGAATTCTAAGGACTATGAATTACTGAAATGCTAAGGACATGGTTAAGATAATCAAAATGGAACCCTAAAGCACAAGAACGTAAAACAATGCAATATGGTGAGACCATTCTTTTAGAGGTCGATAAGTAGTGTAAACGGTGGTATTTGTAGTAAAAAACTCCTAGAACTATACTACAACTTATTTGTGTCTTTAGGAATCGATTTGAATTTCGATTTCATATATTATAATAGTTATTTCGATTCACAAATTAAAAGTTATAACATTTTAACGAGGACAACAAAGGAACAAGAAGGACTAAGAATGAATGAATAGCTAAGAACATGGTTAAGATAATCAAAATGGAACCCTAAAAAACAAGAACATAAAACAATGCAATATGGTGTTAACATTCTTTTAGATGTCGATAAGTAGTATAAATGTTGGAATTTGGGTTGAAAAACGCCTAGAACTATACTACAACTTATGTGTGTCTTTAGGAATCGATTTGAATTTCGATTTCATATATTATAATGGTTATTTCGATTCAAAAATTAAAAGTTATAACATTTTAAGGTGGACAACAAAGGAACTCGAAGGACTAAGAATGACTGAATTGCTAAGAACATGGTTAAAATAATCAAAATGGAACCCTAAACAACAAGAACGTAAAACAATGCAATATGGTGAGACCATTCTTTTAGATGTTGATAAGTAGTGTAAACGATGTAAGTTGTAGTAAAAAACTCCTAGAAATATACTACAACTTATGTGTGTCTTTAGAAATGGATTTGAATTTCGATTTCATATATTATAATGGTTATTTCGATTCAAAAATTAAAAGTTATAACATTTTAAGGAGGACAACAAAGGAACTCGAAGGACTAAGAATGAATGAATGGCTAAGAACATGGTTAAGATAATCAAAATGGAACCCTAAAGCCCAAGAACATAAAACAATGCAATATGGTGTGACCATTCTTTTAGATTTCGATAAGTAGTATAAACGATGTAAGTTGTAGTAAAAAACTCCTAGAAATATACTACAACTTATGTGTGACTTTAGGAATCGATTTGAGCTTTGATTTCATATATTATAAAATTTATTTCGATTCACAAATTAAAACTTATAACATTTTAAGGTGGACAACAAAGGAACTCGAAGGACGGAATTGCTAAGGACATGGTTAAGATAATCAAAATGGAACCCTAAAGCAATAGAACATAAAACAATGAAATATGGTGTGACCATTTTTTTAGATGTCGATAAGTCGTGTAAACGATGTAATTTTTAGTAAAAAACTCTTAGAAATATACTACAACTTATGTGTGTCTTTAGGAATCGATTTGAATTTCGATTTCATATATTATAATAGTTATTTCGATTCAGAAATTAAAAGTTATAACATTTTAAGGAGGACAACAAAGGAACAAGAAGGACTAAGAATGACTGAATAGCTATGAACATGGTTAAGATAATCAAAATGGAACCCTAAAAAACAAGAACATAAAACAATGCAATATGGTGTTAACATTCTTTTAGATGTCGATAAGTAGTATAAATGTTGGAATTTGGGTTGAAAAACGCCTAGAACTATACTACAACTTATGTGTGTCTTTAGGAATCGATTTGAATTTCGATTTCATATATTATAATGGTTATTTCGATTCAAAAATTAAAAGTTATAACATTTTAAGATAGACAACAAAGGAATTCGAAGGACTAAGAAGGACTGAATTGCTAAGAACATGGTTAC
The DNA here is from genome assembly GCA_037013495.1 of Hippophae tibetana. Taxonomy (NCBI): domain Eukaryota; kingdom Viridiplantae; phylum Streptophyta; class Magnoliopsida; order Rosales; family Elaeagnaceae; genus Hippophae; species Hippophae tibetana. Next base: position 50,222,272 of record CM072804.1, on the reverse strand, counting down.
AATAATCAAAATGGAACCCTAAAGCCCAAGAACATAAAACAATGCAATATGGTGTGACCATTCTTTTAAATGTCGATAAGTAGTGTAAACGATGTAAGTTGTAGTAAAAAACGCCTAGAGCTATACTACAACTTATGTGTGTCTTTAGAAATGGATTTGAATTTCGATTTCATATATTATAATGGTTATTTCGATTCAAAAATTAAAAGTTATAACATTTTAAGGAGGACAACAAAGGAACTCGAAGGACTAAGAATGAATGAATGGCTAAGAACATGGTTAAAATAATCAAAATGGAACCCTAAAACACAAGAACATAAAACAATGCAATATGATGTTAACATTCTTGTAGATGTGGATAAGTAGTATAAATGTTGGATTTTGTGTTGAAAAACGGCTAGAACAATACTACAACTTATGTGTGTATTTAGGTATCGATTTTAGCTTGGATTTCATATATTATAATTGTTATTTCGATTCACAAATTAATAGTTATAACATTTTAAGGTGGAAAAAAAAGGAATTCTAAGGACTATGAATTACTGAAATGCTAAGAACATGGTTAAGATAATCAAAATGGAACCCTAAAGCACAAGAACGTAAAACAATGCAATATGGTGAGACCATTATTTTAGAGGTCGATAAGTAGTGTAAACGGTGGTATTTGTAGTAAAAAACTCCTAGAACTATACTACAACTTATGTGTGTCTTTAGGAATCGATTTGAATTTCGATTTCATATATTATAATAGTTATTTCGATTCACAAATTAAAAGTTATAACATTTTAACGAGGACAACAAAGGAACAAGAAGGACTAAGAATGACGGAATAGCTAAGAACATGGTTAAGATAATCAAAATGGAACCCTAAAAAACAAGAACATAAAACAATGCAATATGGTGTTAACATTCTTTTAGATGTCGATAAGTAGTATAAATGTTGGAATTTGGGTTGAAAAACGCCTAGAACTATACTACAACTTATGTGTGTCTTTAGGAATCGATTTGAATTTCGATTTCATATATTATAATGGTTATTTCGATTCAAAAATTAAAAGTTATAACATTTTAAGGTGGACAACAAAGGAACTCGAAGGACTAAGAATGACTGAATTGCTAAGAACATGGTTAAAATAATCAAAATGGAACCCTAAACAACAAGAACATAAAACAATGCAATATGGTGAGACCATTCTTTTAGAGGTCGATAAGTAGTGTAAACATTGGAATTTGTAGTAAAAAATTCCTAGAGCTATACTACAACTTATGTGTGTCTTTAGGAATCGATTTAAGCTACGATTTCAATATATTATAATAGTTATTTCGATTCACAAATTAAAAGTTATAACATTTTAAGGAGGACAACAAAGGAACTCGAAGGACTAAGAATGAATGAATGGCTAAGAACATGGTTAAAATAATCAAAATGGAACCCTAAAAAACAAGAACATAAAACAATGCAATATGGTGTTAACATTCTTTTAGATGTTGATAAGTAGTATAAATGTTGGAATTTGTGTTGAAAAATGCCTAGAACTATACTACAACTTATGTGTGTCTTTAGGTATCGATTGTAGCTTCGATTTCAAATATTATAATTGTTATTTCGATTCACAAATTAAAAGTTATAACATTTTAAGGTGGACAACAAAGGAACTCTAAGGACTATGAATTACTGAATTGCTAAGAACATGGTTAAGATAATCAAAATGGAATCCTAAAGCACAAGAACGTAAAACAATGCAATATGGTGAGACCATTCTTTTAGAGGTCGATAAGTAGTGTAAACGATGGAATTTGTAGTAAAAAACTCCTAGAACTATACTACAACTTATGTGTGTCTTTAGGAATCGATTTGAATTTCGATTTCATATATTATAATAGTTATTTCCATTCAAAAATTAAAAGTTATAACATTTTAAGATGGACAACAAAGGAAGTCGAAGGACTAAGAATGACTGAATTGCTAAGAACATGGGTAAGATAATCAAAATGGAACCCTAAAGCACAAAAACATAAAACAAGGCAATATGGTGAGACCATTCTTTTAGAGGTCGGTAAGTAGTGTAAACAATGGAATTTGTAGTAAAAACCACCTAGAACTATACTACAACTTATGTGGGTTTTTAGGAATCGATTTGAGCTTCGATATCATATATTATAATTGTTATTTCGATTCACAAATTAAAAATTGTAACATTTTAAGGTGGACATCAAAGGAACTCGAAGGACTGAATTGCTAAGGACATGGTTAAGATAATCAAAATAAAACCCTAAAGCACAAGAACATAAAACAATGAAATATGGTGTGACCATTTTTTTAGATGTCGATAAGTCGTGTAAACGATGTAATTTTTAGTAAAAAAACTCTTAGAAATATACTACAACTTATGTGTGTCTTTAGGAATCGATTTGAATTTCGATTTCATATATTATAATAGTTATTTCGATTCAGAAATTAAAAGTTATAACATTTTAAGGAGGACAACAAAGGAACAAGAAGGACTAAGAATGACTGAATAGCTATGAACATGGTTAAGATAATCAAAATGGAACCCTAAAAAACAAGAACATAAAACAATGCAATATGGTGTTAACATTCTTTTAGATGTCGATAAGTAGTATAAATGTTGGAATTTGGGTTGAAAAACGCCTAGAACTATACTACAACTTATGTGTGTCTTTAGGAATCGATTTGAATTTCGATTTCATATATTATAATGGTTATTTCGATTCAAAAATTAAAAGTTATAACATTTTAAGATAGACAACAAAGGAATTCGAAGGACTAAGAAGGACTGAATTGCTAAGAACATGGTTACAATAATCAAAATGGAACCCTAAAGCACAAGAACATAAAACAATGCAATATGGTGTGACCATTCTTTTAGATGTCGATAAGTAGTGTAATCGATGTAAGTTGTAGTAAAAAACTCCTAGAAATATACTACAACTTATGTGTGACTTTAGGAATCGATTTGAGCTTTGATTTCATATATTATAAAAGTTATTTCGATTCACAAATTAAAAGTTATAACATTTTAAGGTGGACAACAAAGGAACTCAAAGGACTAAGAATGACTGAATTACTAAGAACATGGTTAAGATAATCAAAATGGAACCCTAAAAAACAAGAACATAAAACAATGCAATATGGTGTTAACAGTCTTTTAGATGTTGATAAGTAGTATAAATGTTGGAATTTGTGTTGAAAAATGCCTAGAACTATACTACAACTTATGTGTGTCTTTAGGTATCGATTGTAGCTTCGATTTCAAATATTATAATTGTTATTTCGATTCACAAATTAAAAGTTATAACATTTTAAGGTGGACAACAAAGGAACTCTAAGGACTATGAATTACTGAATTGCTAAGAACATGATTAAGATAATCAAAATGGAACCCTAAAGCATAAGAACGTAAAACAATGCAATATGGTGAGACCATTCTTTTAGAGGTCGATAAGTAGTCTAAACGATGGAATTTGTAGTAAAAAACTCCTAGAACTATACTACAACTTATGTGTGTCTTTAGGAATCGATTTGAATTTCGATTTCATATATTAGAATAGTTATTTCGATTCAAAAATTAAAAGTTATATCAATTTTAAGATGGACAACAAAGGAATTCGAAGGACTAAGAATGACTGAATTGCTAAGAACATGGTTAAGATAATCAAAATGGAACCCTAAAGCACAAGAACATAAAACAATGCAATATGGTGAGACCATTCTTTTAGAGGTCGATAAGTAGTGTAAACAATGGAATTTGTAGTAAAAAGCGCCTAGAGCTATACTACAACTTATGTGTGACTTTAGGAATCGATTTAAGCTTCGATTTCAATATATTATAATAATTATTTCGATTCACAAATTAAAAGTTATAACATTTTAAGGAGGACAACAAAGGAACTCGAAGGACTAAGAATGAATGAATGGCTAAGAACATGGTTAAAATAATCAAAATGGAACCCTAAAAAGCAAGAACATAAAACAATGCAATATGGTGTTAACATTCTTGTAGATGTGGATAAGTAGTATAAAAGTTGGAATTTGTGTTGAAAAACGGCTAGAACAATACTACAACTTATGTGTGTCTTTAGGTATCGATTTTAGCTTCGATTTCATATATTATAATTGTTATTTCGAGTCACAAATTAATAGTTATAACATTTTAAGGTGGAAAAAAAAGGAATTCTAAGGACTATGAATTACTGAAATGCTAAGAACATGGTTAAAATAATCAAAATGGAACCCTAAAGAACAAGAACATAAAACAATGCAATATGGTGAGACCATTCTTTTAGAGGTCGATAAGTAGTGTAAACATTGGAATTTGTAGTAAAAAATTCCTAGAGCTATAGTACAACTTATGTGTGTCTTTAGGAATCGATTTAAGCTACGATTTCAATATATTGTAATAGTTATTTCGATTCACAAATAAAAAGTTATAACATTATAAGGAGGACAACAAAGGAACTCGAAGGACTAAGAATGAATGAATGGCTAAGAACATGGTTAAAATAATCAAAATGGAACCCTAAAAAACAAGAACATAAAACAATGCAATATGGTGTTAACATTCTTTTAGATGTCGATAAGTAGTATAAATGTTGGAATTTTGGTTGAAAAACGCCTAGAACTATACTACAACATATGTGTGTCTTTAGGAATCGATTTGAATTTCGATTTCATATATTATAATATTTATTTCGATTCAAAAATTAAAAGTTATAACATTTTAAGGTGGACAACAAAGGAACTCGAAGGACTAAGAATGACTGAATTGCTAAGAACATGGTTAAAATAATCAAAATGGAACCCTAAAGAACAAGAACATAAAAAAATGCAATATGGTGTGACCATTCTTTTAGAGGTCGATAAGTAGTGTAAACGATCAAATTTGTAATAAAGAACGCCAAGAACTATACTACAACTTATGCGTGTCTTTAGGAACTGATTTGAATTTCGATTTCATATATTATAATAGTTATTTCGATTAACAAATTAAAAGGTATAACATTTTAAGGAGGACAACAAAGGAACTCGAAGGACTAAGAATGACTGAATTGCTAAGAACATAGTTAAGATAATCAAAATGGAACCCTAAAAAACAAGAACATAAAACAATGCAATATGGTGTTAACATTCTTTTAGATGTCGATAAGTAGTATAAATGTTGGAATTTTGGTTGAAAAACGCCTAGAACTATACTACAACTTATGTGTGTCTTTAGGAATCGATTGGAATTTCGATTTCATATATTATAATATTTATTTCGATTCAAAAATTAAAAGTTATAACATTTTAAGGTGGACAACAAAGGAACTCGAAGGACTAAGAATGACTGAATTGCTAAGAACATGGTTAAAATAATCAAAATGGAACCCTAAAGAACAAGAACATAAAACAATGCAATATGGTGAGACCATTCTTTTAGAGGTCGATAAGTAGTGTAAACATTGGAATTTGTAGTAAAAAATTCCTAGAGCTATAGTACAACTTATGTGTGTCTTTAGGAATCGATTTAAGCTACGATTTCAATATATTATAATAGTTATTTCGATTCACAAATAAAAAGTTATAACATTTTAAGGAGGACAACAAAGGAACTCGAAGGACTAAGAATGAATGAATGGCTAAGAACATGGTTAAAATAATCAAAATGGAACCCTAAAAAACAAGAACATAAAACAATGCAATATGGTGTTAACATTCTTTTAGATGTTGATAAGTAGTATAAATGTTGGAATTTCTGTTGAAAAATGCCTAGAACTATACTACAACTTATGTGTGTCTTTAGGTATCGATTGTAGCTTCGATTTCAAATATTATAATTGTTATTTCGATTCAAAAATTAAAAGTTATAACATTTTAAGGTGGACAACAAAGGAACTCTAAGGACTATGAATTACTGAATTGCTAAGAACATGGTTAAGATAATCAAAATGGAACCCTAAAGCACAAGAACGTAAAACAATGCAATATGGTGAGACCATTCTTTTAGAGGTCGATAAGTAGTGTAAACGATGGAATTTGTAGTAAAAAACTCCTAGAACTATACTACAACTTATGTGTGTCTTTAGGAATCGATTTGAATTTCGATTTCATATATTATAATAGTTATTTCGATTCAAAAATTAAAAGTTATAACATTTTAAGATAGACAACAAAGGAATTCGAAGGACTAAGAAGGACTGAATTGCTAAGAACATGGTTACAATAATCAAAATGGAACCCTAAAGCCCAAGAACATAAAACAATGCAATATGGTGTGACCATTCTTTTAGATTTCGATAAGTAGTATAAACGATGTAAGTTGTACTAAAAAACTCCTAGAAATATACTACAACTTATATGTGACTTTAGGAATCGATTTGAGCTTTGATTTCATATATTATAAAATTTATTTCGATTCACAAATTAAAAGTTATAACATTTTAAGGTGGACAACAAAGGAACTCGAAGGACGGAATTGCTAAGGACATGGTTAAGATAATCAAAATGGAACCCTAAAGCAATAGAACATAAAACAATGAAATATGGTGTGACCATTTTTTTAGATGTCGATAAGTCGTGTAAACGATGTAATTTTTAGTAAAAAACTCTTAGAAATATACTACAACTTATGTGTGTCTTTACGAATCGATTTGAATTTCGATTTCATATATTATAATAGTTATTTCGATTCAGAAATTAAAAGTTATAACATTTTAAGGAGGACAACAAAGGAACAAGAAGGACTAAGAATGACTGAATAGCTATGAACATGGTTAAGATAATCAAAATGGAACCCTAAAAAACAAGAACATAAAACAATGCAATATGGTGTTAACATTCTTTTAGATGTCGATAAGTAGTATAAATGTTGGAATTTGGGTTGAAAAACGCCTAGAACTATACTACAACTTATGTGTGTCTTTAGGAATCGATTTGAATTTCGATTTCATATATTATAATGGTTATTTCGATTCAAAAATTAAAAGTTATAACATTTTAAGATAGACAACAAAGGAATTCGAAGGACTAAGAAGGACTGAATTGCTAAGAACATGGTTACAATAATCAAAATGGAACCCTAAAGCCCAAGAACATAAAACAATGCAATATGGTGTGACCATTCTTTTAGATGTCGATAAGTAGTGTAAACGATGGAAGTTGTAGTAAAAAACGCCTAGAGCTATACTACAACTTATGTGTGTCTTTAGAAATGGATTTGAATTTCAATTTCATATATTATAATGGTTATTTCGATTCAAAAATTAAAAGTTATAACATTTTAAGGAGGACAACAAAGGAACTCGAAGGACTAAGAATGAATGAATGGCTAAGAACATGGTTAAAATAATCAAAATGGAACCCTAAAACACAAGAACATAAAACAATGCAATATGATGTTAACATTCTTCTAGATGTGGATAAGTAGTATAAATGTTGGATTTTGTGTTGAAAAACGGCTAGAACAATACTACAACTTATGTGTGTATTTAGGTATCGATTTTAGCTTGGATTTCATATATTATAATTGTTATTTCGATTCACAAATTAATAGTTATAACATTTTAAGGTGGAAAAAAAAGGAATTCTAAGGACTATGAATTACTGAAATGCTAAGGACATGGTTAAGATAATCAAAATGGAACCCTAAAGCACAAGAACGTAAAACAATGCAATATGGTGAGACCATTCTTTTAGAGGTCGATAAGTAGTGTAAACGGTGGTATTTGTAGTAAAAAACTCCTAGAACTATACTACAACTTATTTGTGTCTTTAGGAATCAATTTGAATTTCGATTTCATATATTATAATAGTTATTTCGATTCACAAATTAAAAGTTATAACATTTTAACGAGGACAACAAAGGAACAAGAAGGACTAAGAATGACTGAATAGCTAAGAACATGGTTAAGATAATCAAAATGGAACCCTAAAAAACAAGAACATAAAACAATGCAATATGGTGTTAACATTCTTTTAGATGTCGATAAGTAGTATAAATGTTGGAATTTGGGTTGAAAAACGCCTAGAACTATACTACAACTTATGTGTGTCTTTAGGAATCGATTTGAATTTCGATTTCATATATTATAATGGTTATTTCGATTCAAAAATTAAAAGTTATAACATTTTAAGGTGGACAACAAAGGAACTCGAAGGACTAAGAATGACTGCATTGCTAAGAACATGGTTAAAATAATCAAAATGGGACCCTAAACAACAAGAACGTAAAACAATGCAATATGGTGAGACCATTCTTTTAGATGTTGATAAGTAGTGTAAACGATGTAAGTTGTAGTAAAAAACTCCTAGAAATATACTACAACTTATGTGTGTCTTTAGAAATGGATTTGAATTTCGATTTCATATATTATAATGGTTATTTCGATTCAAAAATTAAAAGTTATAACATTTTAAGGAGGACAACAAAGGAACTCGAAGGACTAAGAATGAATGAATGGCTAAGAACATGGTTAAGATAATCAAAATGGAACCCTAAAGCCCAAGAACATAAAACAATGCAATATGGTGTGACCATTCTTTTAGATTTCGATAAGTAGTATAAACGATGTAAGTTGTAGTAAAAAACTCCTAGAAATATACTACAACTTATGTGTGACTTTAGGAATCGATTTGAGCTTTGATTTCATATATTATAAAATTTATTTCGATTCACAAATTAAAAGTTATAACATTTTAAGGTGGACAACAAAGGAACTCGAAGGACGGAATTGCTAAGGACATGGTTAAGATAATCAAAATGGAACCCTAAAGCAATAGAACATAAAACAATGAAATATGGTGTGACCATTTTTTTAGATGTCGATAAGTCGTGTAAACGATGTAATTTTTAGTAAAAAACTCTTAGAAATATACTACAACTTATGTGTGTCTTTAGGAATCGATTTGAATTTCGATTTCATATATTATAATAGTTATTTCGATTCAGAAATTAAAAGTTATAACATTTTAAGGAGGACAACAAAGGAACAAGAAGGACTAAGAATGACTGAATAGCTATGAACATGGTTAAGATAATCAAAATGGAACCCTAAAAAACAAGAACATAAAACAATGCAATATGGTGTTAACATTCTTTTAGATGTCGATAAGTAGTATAAATGTTGGAATTTGGGTTGAAAAACGCCTAGAACTATACTACAACTTATGTGTGTCTTTAGGAATCGATTTGAATTTCGATTTCATATATTATAATGGTTATTTCGATTCAAAAATTAAAAGTTATAACATTTTAAGATAGACAACAAAGGAATTCGAAGGACTAAGAAGGACTGAATTGCTAAGAACATGGTTACAATAATCAAAATGGAACCCTAAAGCCCAAGAACATAAAACAATGCAATATGGTGTGACCATTCTTTTAAATGTCGATAAGTAGTGTAAACGATGTAAGTTGTAGTAAAAAACGCCTAGAGCTATACTACAACTTATGTGTGTCTTTAGAAATGGATTTGAATTTCGATTTCATATATTATAATGGTTATTTCGATTCAAAAATTAAAAGTTATAACATTTTAAGGAGGACAACAAAGGAACTCGAAGGACTAAGAATGAATGAATGGCTAAGAACATGGTTAAAATAATCAAAATGGAACCCTAAAACACAAGAACATAAAACAATGCAATATGATGTTAACATTCTTGTAGATGTGGATAAGTAGTATAAATGTTGGATTTTGTGTTGAAAAACGGCTAGAACAATACTACAACTTATGTGTGTATTTAGGTATCGATTTTAGCTTGGATTTCATATATTATAATTGTTATTTCGATTCACAAATTAATAGTTATAACATTTTAAGGTGGAAAAAAAAGGAATTCTAAGGACTATGAATTACTGAAATGCTAAGAACATGGTTAAGATAATCAAAATGGAACCCTAAAGCACAAGAACGTAAAACAATGCAATATGGTGAGACCATTATTTTAGAGGTCGATAAGTAGTGTAAACGGTGGTATTTGTAGTAAAAAACTCCTAGAACTATACTACAACTTATGTGTGTCTTTAGGAATCGATTTGAATTTCGATTTCATATATTATAATAGTTATTTCGATTCACAAATTAAAAGTTATAACATTTTAACGAGGACAACAAAGGAACAAGAAGGACTAAGAATGACGGAATAGCTAAGAACATGGTTAAGATAATCAAAATGGAACCCTAAAAAACAAGAACATAAAACAATGCAATATGGTGTTAACATTCTTTTAGATGTCGATAAGTAGTATAAATGTTGGAATTTGGGTTGAAAAACGCCTAGAACTATACTACAACTTATGTGTGTCTTTAGGAATCGATTTGAATTTCGATTTCATATATTATAATGGTTATTTCGATTCAAAAATTAAAAGTTATAACATTTTAAGGTGGACAACAAAGGAACTCGAAGGACTAAGAATGACTGAATTGCTAAGAACATGGTTAAAATAATCAAAATGGAACCCTAAACAACAAGAACATAAAACAATGCAATATGGTGAGACCATTCTTTTAGAGGTCGATAAGTAGTGTAAACATTGGAATTTGTAGTAAAAAATTCCTAGAGCTATACTACAACTTATGTGTGTCTTTAGGAATCGATTTAAGCTACGATTTCAATATATTATAATAGTTATTTCGATTCACAAATTAAAAGTTATAACATTTTAAGGAGGACAACAAAGGAACTCGAAGGACTAAGAATGAATGAATGGCTAAGAACATGGTTAAAATAATCAAAATGGAACCCTAAAAAACAAGAACATAAAACAATGCAATATGGTGTTAACATTCTTTTAGATGTTGATAAGTAGTATAAATGTTGGAATTTGTGTTGAAAAATGCCTAGAACTATACTACAACTTATGTGTGTCTTTAGGTATCGATTGTAGCTTCGATTTCAAATATTATAATTGTTATTTCGATTCACAAATTAAAAGTTATAACATTTTAAGGTGGACAACAAAGGAACTCTAAGGACTATGAATTACTGAATTGCTAAGAACATGGTTAAGATAATCAAAATGGAACCCTAAAGCACAAGAACGTAAAACAATGCAATATGGTGAGACCATTCTTTTAGAGGTCGATAAGTAGTGTAAACGATGGAATTTGTAGTAAAAAACTCCTAGAACTATACTACAACTTATGTGTGTCTTTAGGAATCGATTTGAATTTCGATTTCATATATTATAATAGTTATTTCCATTCAAAAATTAAAAGTTATAACATTTTAAGATGGACAACAAAGGAAGTCGAAGGACTAAGAATGACTGAATTGCTAAGAACATGGGTAAGATAATCAAAATGGAACCCTAAAGCACAAAAACATAAAACAATGCAATATGGTGAGACCATTCTTTTAGAGGTCGGTAAGTAGTGTAAACAATGGAATTTGTAGTAAAAACCACCTAGAACTATACTACAACTTATGTGGGTTTTTAGGAATCGATTTGAGCTTCGATATCATATATTATAATTGTTATTTCGATTCACAAATTAAAAATTGTAACATTTTAAGGTGGACATCAAAGGAACTCGAAGGACTGAATTGCTAAGGACATGGTTAAGATAATCAAAATAAAACCCTAAAGCACAAGAACATAAAACAATGAAATATGGTGTGACCATTTTTTTAGATGTCGATAAGTCGTGTAAACGATGTAATTTTTAGTAAAAAAACTCTTAGAAATATACTACAACTTATGTGTGTCTTTAGGAATCGATTTGAATTTCGATTTCATATATTATAATAGTTATTTCGATTCAGAAATTAAAAGTTAAAACATTTTAAGGAGGACAACAAAGGAACAAGAAGGACTAAGAAAGACTGAATAGCTATGAACATGGTTAAGATAATCAAAATGGAACCCTAAAAAACAAGAACATAAAACAATGCAATATGGTGTTAACATTCTTTTAGATGTCGATAAGTAGTATAAATGTTGGAATTTGGGTTGAAAAACGCCTAGAACTATACTACAACTTATGTGTGTCTTTAGGAATCGATTTGAATTTCGATTTCATATATTATAATGGTTATTTCGATTCAAAAATTAAAAGTTATAACATTTTAAGATAGACAACAAAGGAATTCGAAGGACTAAGAAGGACTGAATTGCTAAGAACATGGTTACAATAATCAAAATGGAACCCTAAAGCACAAGAACATAAAACAATGCAATATGGTGTGACCATTCTTTTAGATGTCGATAAGTAGTGTAAACGATGTAAGTTGTAGTAAAAAACTCCTAGAAATATACTACAACTTATGTGTGACTTTAGGAATCGATTTGAGCTTTGATTTCATATATTATAAAAGTTATTTCGATTCACAAATTAAAAGTTATAACATTTTAAGGTGGACAACAAAGGAACTCAAAGGACTAAGAATGACTGAATTACTAAGAACATGGTTAAGATAATCAAAATGGAACCCTAAAAAACAAGAACATAAAACAATGCAATATGGTGTTAACAGTCTTTTAGATGTTGATAAGTAGTATAAATGTTGGAATTTGTGTTGAAAAATGCCTAGAACTATACTACAACTTATGTGTGTCTTTAGGTATCGATTGTAGCTTCGATTTCAAATATTATAATTGTTATTTCGATTCACAAATTAAAAGTTATAACATTTTAAGGTGGACAACAAAGGAACTCTAAGGACTATGAATTACTGAATTGCTAAGAACATGATTAAGATAATCAAAATGGAACCCTAAAGCATAAGAACGTAAAACAATGCAATATGGTGAGACCATTCTTTTAGAGGTCGATAAGTAGTCTAAACGATGGAATTTGTAGTAAAAAACTCCTAGAACTATACTACAACTTATGTGTGTCTTTAGGAATCGATTTGAATTTCGATTTCATATATTATAATAGTTATTTCGATTCAAAAATTAAAAGTTATATCAATTTTAAGATGGACAACAAAGGAATTCGAAGGACTAAGAATGACTGAATTGCTAAGAACATGGTTAAGATAATCAAAATGGAACCCTAAAGCACAAGAACATAAAACAATGCAATATGGTGAGACCATTCTTTTAGAGGTCGATAAGTAGTGTAAACAATGGAATTTGTAGTAAAAAACTCCTAGAACTATACTACAACTTATGTGTGTCTTTAGGAATCGATTTGAATTTCGATTTCATATATTATAATAATTATTTCGATTCACAAATTAAAAGTTATAACATTTTAAGGAGGACAACAAAGGAACTCGAAGGACTAAGAATGAATGAATGGCTAAGAACATGGTTAAAATAATCAAAATGGAACCCTAAAAAACAAGAACATAAAACAATGCAATATGGTGTTAACATTCTTGTAGATGTGGATAAGTAGTATAAAAGTTGGAATTTGTGTTGAAAAACGGCTAGAACAATACTACAACTTATGTGTGTCTTTAGGTATCGATTTTAGCTTCGATTTCATATATTATAATTGTTATTTCGAGTCACAAATTAATAGTTATAACATTTTAAGGTGGAAAAAAAGGAACTCTAAGGACTATGAATTACTGAATTGCTAAGAACATGGTTTAGATAATCAAAATTGAACCCTAAAAAACAAGAACATAAAACAATGCAATATGGTGTTAACATTTTTTAGATGTCGATAAGTAGTGTAAAAGTTGGAATTTGTAGTAAAAAACTCCTAGAACTATACTACAACTTATGTGTGTCTTTAAGAATATATTTGAGCTTCGATTTCATATATTATAATAGTTATTTCGATTCACAAAATAAAAGTTATAACATTTTAAGGAGGATAACAAAGGAACTCGAAGGACTAAGAATGACTGAATTGCTAAGAACATTGTTAAGATAATCAAAATGGAACTCTAAAAAACAAGAACATAAAAAAATGCAATATGGTGTGACCATTCTTTTAGAGGTCGATAAGTTGTGTAAACGATGGAATTTGTAATAAAGAACGCCAAGAACTATACTACAACTTATGTGTGTCTTTAGGAAAGGATTTGAATTTCGATTTCATATATTATAATAGTTATTTCGATTAACAAATTAAATGGTATAACATTTTAAGGAGGACAACAAAGGAACTCGAAGGACTAAGAATGACTGAATTGTTAAGAACATAGTTAAGATAATCAAAATGGAACCCTAAAAAACAAGAACATAAAACAATGCAATATGGTGTTAACATTCTTTTAGATGTCGATAAGTAGTATAAATGTTGGAATTTTGGTTGAAAAATGCCTAGAACTATACTACAACTTATGTGTGTCTTTAGGAATCGATTTGAATTTCGATTTCATATATTATAATATTTATTTCGATTCAAAAATTAAAAGTTATAACATTTTAAGGTAGACAACAAAGGAACTCGAAGGACTAAGAATGACTGAATTGCTAAGAACATGGTTAAAATAATCAAAATCGAACCCTAAAGAACAAGAACATAAAACAATGCAATAGGTTGAGACCATTCTTTTAGAGGTCCATAAGTAGTGTAAACATTGGAATTTGTAGTAAAAAACGCCTAGAGCTATACTACAACTTATGTGTGTCTTTAGGAATCGATTTAAGCTTGGATTTCAATATATTATAATAGTTATTTCGATTCACAAATTAAAAGTTATAACATTTTAAGGAGGACAACAAAGGAACTCGAAGGACTAAGAATGAATGAATGGCTAAGAACATGGTTAAAATAATCAAAATGGAACCCTAAAAAACAAGAACATAAAACAATGCAATATGGTGTTAACATTCGTTTAGATGTTGATAAGTAGTATAAATGTTGGAATTTGTGTTGAAAAACGGCTAGAACAATACTACAACTTATGTGTGTATTTAGGTATCGATTTTAGCTTCGATTTCATATATTATAATTGTTATTTCGATTCACAAATTAATAGTTATAACATTTTAAGGTGGAAAAAAAAGGAATTCTAAGGACTATGAATTACTGAAATGCTAAGAACATGGTTAAGATAATCAAAATGGAACCCTAAAGCACAAGAACGTAAAACAATGCAATATGGTGAGACCATTCTTTTAGAGGTCGATAAGTGGTGTAAACATTGGAATTTGTAGTAAAAAGTTCCTAGAGCTATACTACAACTTATGTGTGTCTTTAGGAATCGATTTAAGCTACGATTTCAATATATTATAATAGTTATTTCGATTCACAAATTAAAAGTTATAACATTTTAAGGAGGACAACAAAGGAACTCGAAGGATTAAGAATGAATGAATGGCTAAGAACATGGTTAAAATAATCAAAATGGAACCCTAAAAAACAAGAACATAAAACAATGCAATATGGTGTTAACATTCTTTTAGATGTTGATAAGTAGTATAAATGTTGGAATTTGTGTTGAAAAATGCCTAGAACTATACTACAACTTATGTGTGTCTTTAGGTATCGATTGTAGCTTCGATTTCAAATATTATAATTGTTATTTCGATTCACAAATTAAAAGTTATAACATTTTAAGGTGGACAACAAAGGAACTCTAAGGACTATGAATTACTGAATTGCTAAGAACATGGTTAAGATAATCAAAATGGAACCCTAAAGCACAAGAACGTAAAACAATGCAATATGATGTTAACATTCTTGTAGATGTGGATAAGTAGTATAAATGTTGGAATTTGTGTTGAAAAACGGCTAGAACAATATACAACTTATGTGTGTATTTAGGTATCGATTTTAGCTTGGATTTCATATATTATAATTGTTATTTCGATTCACAAATTAATAGTTATAACATTTTAAGGTGGAAAAAAAAGGAATTCTAAGGACTATGAATTACTGAAATGCTAAGAACATGGTTAAGATAATCAAAATGGAACCCTAAAGCACAAGAACGTAAAACAATGCAATATGGTGAGACCATTCTTTTAGAGGTCGATAATTAGTGTAAACATTGGAATTTGTAGTAAAAAATTCCTACAGCTATAGTACAACTTATGTGTGTCTTTAGGAATCGATTTAAGCTACGATTTCAATATATTATAATAGTTATTTCGATTCACAAATAAAAAGTTATAACATTTTAAGGAGGACAACAAAGGAACTCGAAGGACTAAGAACGAATGAATGGCTAAGAACATGGTTAAAATAATCAAAATGGAACCCTAAAAAACAAGAACATAAAACAATGCAATATGGGTGTAACATTCTTTTAGATGTCGATAAGTAGTATAAATGTTGGAATTTGGGTTGAAAAACGCCTAGAACTATACTACAACTTATGTGTGTCTTTAGGAATCGATTTGAATTTCGATTTCATATATTATAATGGTTATTTCGATTCAAAAATTAAAAGTTATAACATTTTAAGGTAGACAACAAAGGAACTCGAAGGACTAAGAATGACTGAATTGCTAAGAACATGCTTAAAATAATCAAAATGGAACCCTAAAGAACAAGAACATAAAACAATGCAATATGGTGAGACCATTCTTTTAGAGGTCGATAAGTAGTGTAAACATTGGAATTTGTAGTAAAATATTCCTAGAGCTATAGTACAACTTATGTGCGTCTTTAGGAATCGATTTGAGCTTCGATATCATATATTATAATTGTTATTTCGATTCACAAATTAAAAGTTGTAACATTTTAAGGTGGACAACAAAGGAACTCGAAGGACTAAGAAGGACTGAATTGCTAAGGACATGGTTAAGATAATCAAAATGGAACCCTAAAGCACAAGAACATAAAACAATGAAATATGGTGTGACCATTTTTTTAGATGTCGATAAGTCGTGTAAACGATGTAATTTTTAGTAAAAAACTCTTAGAAATATACTACAACTTATGTGTGTCTTTAGGAATCGATTTGAATTTCGATTTCATATATTATAATAGTTATTTCGATTCACAAATTAAAAGTTATAACATTTTAAGGAGGACAACAAAGGAACAAGAAGGACTAAGAATGACTGAATAGCTAAGAACATGGTTAAGATAATCAAAATGGAACCCTAAAAAACAAGAACATAAAACAATGCAATATGGTGTTAACATTCTTTTAGATGTCGATAAGTAGTATAAATGTTGGAATTTGGGTTGAAAAACGCCTAGAACTATACTACAACTTAAGTGTGTCTTTAGGAATCGATTTGAATTTCGATTTCATATATTATAATGGTTATTTTGGATTCAAAAATTAAAAGTTATAACATTTTAAAATAGACAACAAAGGAATTCGAAGGACTAAGAAGGACTGAATTGCTAAGAACATGGTTACAATAATCAAAATGGAACCCTAAAGCACAAGAACATAAAACAATGCAATATGGTGTGACCATTCTTTTAGATGTCGATAAGTAGTGTAAACGATGTAAGTTGTAGTTAAAAACTCCTAGAAATATACTACAACTTATGTGTGACTTTAGGAATCGATTTGAGCTTTGATTTCATATATTATAAAAGTTATTTCGATTCACAAATTAAAAGTTATAACATTTTAAGGTGGACAACAAAGGAACTCAAAGGACTAAGAATGACTGAATTACTAAGAACATGGTTAAGATAATCAAAATGGAACCCTAAAAAACAAGAACATAAAACAATGCCATATGGTGTTAACAGTCTTTTAGATGTTGATAAGTAGTATAAATGTTGGAATTTGTGTTGAAAAATTCCTAGAACTATACTACAACTTATGTGTGTCTTTAGGTATCGATTGTAGCTTTGATTTCAAATATTATAATTGTTATTTCGATTCTCAAATTAAAAGTTATAACATTTTAAGGTGGACAACAAAGGAACTCTAAGGACTATGAATTACTGAATTGCTAAGAACATGGTTAAGATAATCAAAATGGAACCCTAAAGCACAAGAACGTAAAACAATGCAATATGGTGAGACCATTCTTTTAGAGGTCGATAAGTAGTGTAAACGATGGAATTTGTAGTAAAAAACTCCTAGAACTATACTACAACTTATGTGTGTCTTTAGGAATTGATTTGAATTTCGATTTCATATATTATAATAGTTATTTCCATTCAAAAATTAAAAGTTATAACATTTTAAGATGGCCAACAAAGGAATTCGAAGGACTAAGAATGACTGAATTGCTAAGAACATGGTTAAGATAATCAAAATGGAACCCTAAAGCACAAGAACATAAAACAATGTAATATGGTGAGACCATTCTTTTAGAGGTCGATAAGTAGTGTAAACAATGGAATTTGTAGTAAAAACCACCAAGAACTATACTACAACTTATGTGTGTTTTTAGGAATCGATTTGAGCTTCGATATCATATATTATAATTGTTATTTCGATTCACAAATTAAAAGTTGTAACATTTTAAGGTGGACAGCAAAGGAACTCGAAGGACTAAGAAGGACTGAATTGCTAAGGACATGGTTAAGATATTCAAAATGGAACCCTAAAGCACAAGAACATAAAACAATGAAATATGGTGTGACCATTTTTTTAGATGTCGATAAGTAGTGTAAACGATGTAATATTTAGTAAAAAACTCTTAGAAATATACTACAACTTATGTGTGTCTTTAGGAATCGATTTGAATTTCGATTTCATATATTATAATAGTTATTTCGATTTACAAATTAAAAGTTATAACATTTTAAGGAGGAAAACAAAGGAACAAGAAGGACTAAGAATGATTGAATAACTAAGAACATGGTTAAGATAATCAAAATAGAACCCTAAAAAACAAGAACATAAAACAATGCAATATGGTGTTAACATTCTTTTAGATGTCGATAAGTAGTATAAATGTTGGAATTTGGGTTGAAAAACGCCTGGAACTATACTACAACTTATGTGTGTCTTTAGGAATCGATTTGAATTTCGATTTCATATATTATAATGGTTATTTCGATTCAAAAATTAAAAGTTATAACATTTTAAGATAGACAACAAAGGAATTCGAAGGACTAAGAAGGACTGAATTGCTAAGAACATGGTTACAATAATCAAAATGGAACCCTAAAGCACAAGAACATAAAACAATGCAATATGGTGTGACCATTCTTTTAGATGTCGATAAGTAGTGTAAACGATGTAAGTTGTAGTAAAAAACTCCTAGAAATATACTACAACTTTTGTGTGACTTTAGGAATCGATTTGAGCTTTGATTTGATATATTATAAAAGTTATTTCGATTCACAAATTAAAAGTTATAACTTTTTAAGGTGGACAACAAAGGAACTCAAAGGACTAAGAATGACTGAATTACTAAGAACATGGTTAAGATAATCAAAATGGAACCCTAAAGCACAAGAACATAAAACAATGAAATATGGTGTGACCATTTTTTTAGATGTCGATAAGTAGTGTAAACGATGTAAGTTGTAGTAAAAAACTACTAGAAATATACTACAACTTATGTGTGACTTTAGGAATCGATTTGAGCTTTGATTTCATATATTATAAAAGTTATTTCGATTCACAAATTAAAAGTTATAACATTTTATGGTGGACAACAAAGGAACTCAAAAGACTAAGAATGACTGAATTACTAAGAACATGGTTAAGATAATCAAAATGGAACCCTAAAAAACAAGAACATAAAACAATGCAATATGGTGTAAACATTCTTTAAGATGTTGATAAGTAGTATAAATATTGGAATTTGGGTTGAAAAATTCCTAGAACTATACTACAACTTATGTGTGTCTTTAGGTATCGATTTTAGCGTCGATTTGAAATATTATAATTGTTATTTCGATTCACAAATTAAAAGTTATAACATTTTAAGGTGGACAACAAAGGAACTCTAAGGACTATGAATTACTGAATTGCTAAGAACATGGTTAAGATAATCAAAATGGAACCCTAAAGCACAAGAACGTAAAACAATGCAATATGGTGAGACCATTCTTTTAGAGGTCGATAAGTAGTGTAAACGATGGAATTTGTAGTAAAAAACTCTTAGAACTATACTACAACGTATGTGTGTCTTTAGGAATCGATTTGAATTTCGATTTCATATATTATAATAGTTATTTCGATTCAAAAATTAAAAGTTATAACATTTTAAGATGGACAACAAAGGAATTCGAAGGACTAAGAATGACTGAATTGCTAAGAACATGGTTAAGATAATCAAAATGGAACCCTAAAGCACAAGAACATAAAACAATGCAATATGTTGAGACCATTCTTTTAGAGGTCGATAAGTAGTGTAAACAATGGAATTTGTAGTAAAAACCACCTAGAACTATACTACAACTTATGTGTGTTTTGAAGAATCGATTTGAGCTTCGATATCATATATTATAATTGTTATTTCGATTCACAAATTAAAATTTGTAACATTTTAAGGTAGACAGCAAAGGAACTCGAAGGACTAAGAAGGACTGAATTGCTAAGGACATGGTTAAGATAATCAAAATGGAACCCTAAAGCACAAGAACATAAAACAATGAAATATAGTGTGACCATTTTTTTAGATGTCGATAAGTCGTGTAAACGATGTAATTTTTAGTAAAAAACTCTTAGAAATATACTACAACTTATGTGTGTCTTTAGGAATCGATTTGAGCTTCGATTTCATATATTATAATAGTTATTTCGATTCACAAATTAAAATTTATAACATTTTAAGAAGGACAACAAAGGAACTCGAAGGACTAAGAATGACTGAATTGCTAAGAACATGGTTAAAATAATCAAAATGGAACCCTAAAGAACAAGAACATAAAACAATGCAATATGGTGAGACCATTCTTTTAGAGGTCGATAAGTAGTGTAAACATTGGAATTTGTAGAAAAAAATGCCTAGAACTATTCTACAACTTATGTGTGTCTTTAGGAATCGATTTAAGCTTCGATTTCAATATATTATAATTGTTATTTCGATTCACAAATTAAACGTTATAACATTTTAAGGAGGGCAACAAAGGAACTCGAAGGACTAAGAATGAATGAATGGCTAAGAACATGGTTAAAATAATCAAAATGGAACCCTAAAAAACAAGAACATAAAACAATGCAATATGGTGTTAACATTCTTTTAGATGTGGATAAGTAGTATAAATGTTGGAATTTGTGTTGAAAACCGGCTAGAACTATACTACAATTATGTGTGTCTTTAGGTATCGATTTTAGCTTGGATTTCATTTATTATAATTGTTATTTCGATTGACAAATGAATAGTTATAACATTTTAAGGTGGAAAAAAAAGGAATTCTAAGGACTATGAATTACTGATATGCTAAGAACATGGTTAAGATAATCAAAATGGAACCCTAAAGCACAAGAACGTAAAACAATGCAATATGGTGAGACCATTCTTTTAGAGGTCGATAAGTAGTGGAAACGAAGTAATTTGTAGTAAAAAACTCCTAGAACTATACTACAACTTATGTGTGTCTTTAGGAATCCATTTGAATTTCGATTTCATATATTATAATAGTTATTTCGATTCACAAATTAAAAGTTATAACATTTTAAGGAGGACAACAAAGGAAGAAGAAGGACTAAGAAGGACTGAATTGCAAAGAACATGGTTACAATAATCAAAATGGAACCCTAAAGCACAAGAACATAAAACAATGCAATATGGTGTGACCATTCTTTTAGATGTCGATAAGAAGTGTAAACGATGTAAGTTGTAGTAAAAAACTCCTAGAAATATACTACAACTTATGTGTGACTTTAGGAATCGATTTGAGCTTTGATTTCATATATTATAAAAGTTATTTCGATTCACAAATTAAAAGTTGTAACATTTTAAGGTGGACAGCAAAGGAACTCGAAGGACTAAGAAGGACTGAATTGCTAAGGACATGGTTAAGATAATCAAAATGGAACCCTAAAGCACAAGAACATAAAACAATGAAATATGGTGTGACCATTTTTTAGATGTCGATAAGTCGTGTAAACGATGTAATTTTTAGTAAAAAACTCTTAGAAATATACTACAACTTATGTGTGTCTTTAGGAATCGATTTGAGCTTCGATTTCATATATTATAATAGTTATTTCGATTCACAAATTAAAATTTATAACATTTTAAGAAGGACAACAAAGGAACTCGAAGGACTAAGAATGACTGAATTGCTAAGAACATGGTTAAGATAATCAAAATGGAACCCTAAAGCACAAGAACATAAAACAATGCAATATGGTGTTAACATTCTTTTAGATGTCGATAAGTAGTATAAATGTTGGAATTTTGGTTTAAAACGCCTAGAACTATACTACAACTTATGTGTGTCTTTAGGAATCGATTTGAATTTCGATTTCATTTATTATAATATTTATTTCGATTCAAAAATTAAAAGTTATAACATTTTAAGGTAGACAACAAAGGAACTCGAAGGACTAAGAATGACGGAATTGCTAAGAACATGGTTAAAATAATCAAAATGGAACCCTAAAGAACAAGAACATAAAACAATGCAATATGGTGAGACCATTCTTTTAGAGGTCGATAAGTAGTGTAAACATTGGAATTTGTAGTAAAAAATTCCTAGAGCTATACTACAACTTATGTGTGTCTTTAGGAATCGATTAAAGCTACGATTTCAATATATTATAATAGTTATTTCGATTCACAAATTAAAAGTTATAACATTTTAAGGAGGACAACAAAGGAACTCGAAGGACTAAGAATGAATGAATGGCTAAGAACATGGTTAAAATAATCAAAATGGAACCCTAAAAAACAAGAACATAAAACAATGCAATATGGTGTTAACATTCTTTTAGATGTTGATAAGTAGTATAAATGTTGGAATTTGTGTTGAAAAATGCCTAGAACTATACTACAACTTATGTGTGTCTTTAGGTATCGATTGTAGCTTCGATTTCAAATATTATAATTGTTATTTCGATTCACAAATTAAAAGTTATAACTTTTTAAGGTGGACAACAAAGGAACTCTAAGGACTATGAATTACTGAATTGCTAAGAACATGGTTAAGATAATCAAAATGGAACCCTAAAGCACAAGAACGAAAAAGAATGCAATATGGTGAGACCATTCTTTTAGATGTCGATAAGTAGTGTAAACGATGGAATTTGTAGTAAAAAACTGCTAGAACTATACTACAACTTATGTGTGTCTTTAGGAATCGATTTGAATTTCGATTTCATATATTATAATAGTTATTTCCATTCAAAAATTAAAAGTTATAACATTTTAAGATGGACAACAAAGGAATTCAAAGGACTAAGAATGACTGAATTGCTAAGAACATGGTTAAGATAATCAAAATGGAACCCTAAAGCACAAGAACATAAAACAATGCAATATGGTGAGACCATTCTTTTAGAGGTCGATAAGTAGTGTAAACAATGTAATTTGTAGTAAAACCCACCTAGAACTAAACTACAACTTATGTGTGTTTTTAGGAATCGATTTGAGCTTCGATATCATATATTATAATTGTTATTTCGATTCACAAATTAAAAGTTGTAACATTTTAAGGTGGACAGCAAAGGAACTCGAAGGACTGAATTGCTAAGGACATGGTTAAGATAATCAAAATGGAACCCTAAAGCACAAGAACATAAAAAAATGAAATATGGTGTGACCATTTTTTTAGATGTCGATAAGTCGTGTAAACAATGTAATTTTTAGTAAAAAACTCTTAGAATTATACTACAACTTATGTGTGTCTTTAGGAATCGATTCGAATTTCGATTTCATATATTATAATAGTTATTTCGATTCAGAAATTAAAAGTTATAACATTTTAAGGAGGACAACAAAGGAACAAGAAGGACTAAGAATGACTGAATAGCTATGAACATGGTTAAGATAATCAAAATGGAACCCGAAAAAACAAGAACATAAAACAATGCAATATGGTGTTAACATTCTTTTAGATGTCGATAAGTAGTATAAATGTTGGAATTTGGGTTGAAAAACGCCTAGAACTATACTACAACTTATGTGTGTCTTTAGGAATCGATTTGAATTTCCATTTCATATATTATAATGGTTATTTCGATTCAAAAATTAAAAGTTATAACATTTTAAGATAGACAACAAAGGAATTCGAAGGACTAAGAAGGACTGAATTGCTAAGAACATGGTTACAATAATCAAAATGGAACCCTAAAGCACAAGAACATAAAACAATGCAATATGGTGTGACCATTCTTTTAGATATCGATAACTAGTGTAAACGATGTAAGTTGTAGTAAAAAACTCCTAGAAATATACTACAACTTATGTGTGACTTTAGGAATCGATTTGAGCTTTGATTTCATATATTATAAAAGTTATTTCGATTCACAAATTAAAAGTTATAACATTTTAAGGTGGACAACAAAGGAACTCAAAGGACTAAGAATGACTGAATTACTAAAAACATGGTTAAGATAATCAAAATGGAACCCTAAAAAACAAGAACATAAAACAATGCAATATGGTGTTAACAGTCTTTTACATGTTGATAAGTAGTATAAATGTTGGAATTTGTGTTGAAAAATGCCTAGAACTATACTACAACTTATGTGTGTCTTTAGGTATCGATTGTAGCTTCGATTTCAAATATTATAATTGTTATTTCGATTCACAAATTAAAAGTTATAACATTTTAAGGTGGACAACAAAGGAACTCTAAGGACTATGAATTACTGAATTGCTAAGAACATGATTAAGATAATCAAAATGGAACCCTAAAGCACAAGAACGTAAAACAATACAATATGGTGAGACCATTCTTTTAGAGGTCGATAAGTAGTCTAAACGATGGAATTTGTAGTAAAAAACTCCTAGAACTATATTACAACTTATGTGTGTCTTTAGGAATCGATTTGAATTTCGATTTCATATATTATAATAGTTATTTCGATTCAAAAATTAAAAGTTATATCATTTTAAGATGGACAACAAAGGAATTCGAAGGACTAAGAATGACTGAATTGCTAAGAACATGGTTAAGATAATCAAAATGGAACCCTAAAGCACAAGAACATAAAACAATGCAATATGGTGAGACCATTCTTTTAGAGGTCGATAAGTAGTGTAAACAATGGAATTTGTAGTAAAAAGCGCCTAGAGCTATACTACAACTTATCTGTGTCTTTAGGAATCGATTTAAGCTTCGATTTCAATATATTATAATAGTTATTTCGATTCACAAATTAAAAGTTATAACATTTTAAGGAGGACAACAAAGGAACTCGAAGGACTAAGAATGAAGGAATGGCTAAGAACATGGTTAAAATAATCAAAATGGAACCCTAAAAAACAAGAACATAAAACAATGCAATATGGTGTTAACATTCTTGTAGATGTTGATAAGTAGTATAAATGTTGGAATTTGTGTTGAAAAACGGCTAGAACAATACTACAACTTATGTGTGTCTTTAGGTATCGATTTTAGCTTCGATTTCATATATTATAATTGTTATTTCGAGTCACAAATTAATAGTTATAACATTTTAAGGTGGAAAAAAAAGGAACTCTAAGGACTATGAATTACTGAATTGCTAAGAACATGGTTTAGATAATCAAAATTGAACCCTAAAAAACAAGAACATAAAACAATGCAATATGGTGTTAACATTTTTTAGATGTCGATAAGTAGTAGAAACGTTGGAATTTGCGTTGAAAAATGCCTAGAACTATACTACAACTTATGTGTGTCTTTAGGTATCCATTTTAGCTTCGATTTCATATACTATAATAGTTATTTCGATTCACAAATTAAAAGTTATAAAATTTTAAGGTTGACAACAAAGGAACTCGAAGGACTAAGAAGGACTGAATTGCTAAGAACATGGTTACGATAATCAAAATGGAACCCTATAGCACAAGAACATAAAACAATGCAATATGGTGTGACCATTCTTTTAAATGTCGATAAGTAGTGTAAACGTTAGAATTTGTAGTAAAAAACTCCTAGAACTATACTACAACTTATGTGTGTCTTTAAGAATATATTTGAGCTTCGATTTCATATATTATAATAGTTATTTCGATTCACAAAATAAAAGTTATAACATTTTAAGGAGGATAACAAAGGAACTCGAAGGACTAAGAATGACTGAATTGCTAAGAACATTGTTAAGATAATCAAAATGGAACTCTAAAAAACAAGAACATAAAAAAATGCAATATGGTGTGACCATTCTTTTAGAGGTCGATAAGTAGTGTAAACGATGGAATTTGTAATAAAGAACGCCAAGAACTATACTACAACTTATGTGTGTCTTTAGGAACAGATTTGAATTTCGATTTCATATATTATAATAGTTATTTCGATTAACAAATTAAATGGTATAACATTTTAAGGAGGAAAACAAAGGAACTCGAAGGACTAAGAATGACTGAATTGTTAAGAACATAGTTAAGATAATCAAAATGGAACCCTAAAAAACAAGAACATAAAACAATGCAATATGGTGTTAAAATTCTTTTAGATGTCGATAACTAGTATAAATGTTGGAATTTTGGTTGAAAAACGCCTAGAACTATACTACAACTTATGTGTGTCTTTAGGAATCGATTTGAATTTCGATTTCATATATTATAATATTTATTTCGATTCAAAAATTAAAAGTTATAACATTTTAAGGTAGACAACAAAGGAAGTCGAAGGACTAAGAATGACTAAATTGCTAAGAATATGGTTAAAATAATCAAAATCGAACCCTAAAGAACAAGAACATAAAACAATGCAATATGGTGAGACCATTCTTTTAGAGGTCCATAAGTAGTGTAAACATTGGAATTTGTAGTAAAAACGCCTAGAGCTATACTACAACTTATGTGTGTCTTTAGGAATCGATTTAAGCTTGGATTTCAATATATTATAATAGTTATTTCGATTCACAAATTAAAAGTTATAACATTTTAAGGAGGACAACAAAGGAACTCGAAGGAATAAGAATGAGTGAATGGCTAAGAACATGGTTAAAATAATCAAAATGGAACCCTAAAACACAAGAACATAAAACAATGCAATATGATGTTAACATTCTTTTAGATGTGGATAAGTAGTATAAATGTTGGAATTTGTGTTGAAAAACGGCTAGAACTATTCTACAACTTTTGTGTGTATTTAGGTATCGATTTTAGTTTGGATTTCATATATTATAATTGTTATTTCGATTCACAAATTAATAGTTATAACATTTTAAGGTGGAAAAAAAAGGAATTTTAAGGACTATGAATTACTGAAATGCTAAGAACATGGTTAAGATAATCAAAATGGAACCCTAAAGCACAAGAACGTAAAACAATGCAATATAGTGAGACCATTATTTTAGAGGTCGATAAGTAGTGTAAATGATGTAATTTGTAATAAAAAACTCCTAGAACTATACTACAACTTATGTGTGTCTTTAGGAATCGATTTGAATTTCGATTTCATATATTATAATAGTTATTTCGATTCACAAATTAAAAGTTATAACATTTTAAGGAGGACAACAAAGGAACAAGAAGGACTAAGAATGACTGAATAGTTAAGAACATGGTTAAGATAATAAAAATGGAACCCTAAAAAACAAGAACATAAAACAATGCAATATGGTGTTAACATTCTTTTAGATATCGATAAATAGTATAAATGTTGGAATTTGGGTTGAAAAACGCCTAGAACTACACTACAACTTATGTGTGTCTTTAGGAATCGATTTGAATTTCGATTTCATATATTATAATGGTTATTTTGATTCAAAAATTAAAAGTTATAACATTTTAAGGTGGACAACAAAGGAACTCGAAGGACTAAGAATGACTGAATTGCTAAGAACATGCTTAAAATAATCAAAATGGAACCCTAAAGAACAAGAACATAAAACAATGCAATATGGTGAGACCATTCTTTTAGAGGTCGATAAGTAGTGTAAACATTGGAATTTGTAGTAAAATATTCCTAGAGCTATAGTACAACTTATGTGCGTCTTTAGGAATCGATTTGAGCTTCGATATCATATATTATAATTGTTATTTCGATTCACAAATTAAAAGTTGTAACATTTTAAGGTGGACAACAAAGGAACTCGAAGGACTAAGAATGACTGAATTGCTAAGAACATGGTTAAGATAATCAAAATGGAACCCTAAAGCACAAGAACCTAAAACAATGAAATATGGTGTGACCATTTTTTTAGATGTCGATAAATCGTGTAAACGATGTAATTTTTAGTAAAAAACTCTTAGAAATATACTACAACTTATGTGTGTCTTTAGGAATTGATTTGAATTTCGATTTCATATATTATAATAGTTATTTCGATTCACAAATTAAAAGTTATAACATTTTAAGGAGGACAACAAAGGAACAAGAAGGACTAAGAATGACTGAATAGCTAAGAACATGGTTAAGATAATCAAAATGGAACCCTAAAAAACAAGAACATAAAACAATGCAATATGGTGTTAACATTCTTTTAGATTTCGATAAGTAGTATAAATGTTGGAATTTTGGTTGAAAAACGCCTAGAACTATACTACAACTTATGTGTGTCTTTAGGAATCGATTTGAATTTCGATTTCATATATTATAATGGTTATTTCGATTCAAAAATTAAAAGTTATAACATTTTAAGATAGACAACAAAGGAATTCGAATGACTAAGAAGGACTGAATTGCTAAGAACATGGTTACAATAATCAAAATGGAACCCTAAAGCACAAGAACGTAAAACAATGCAATATGGTGTGACCATTCTTTTAGATGTCGATAAGTAGTGTAAACGATGTAAGTTGTAGTAAAAAACTCCTAGAAATATACTACAACTTATGTGTGTCTTTAGGAATCGATTTAAGCTTGGATTTCAATATATTATAATAGTTATTTCGATTCACAAATTAAAAGTTATAACATTTTAAGGAGGACAACAAAGGAACTCGAAGGAATAAGAATGAGTGAATGGCTAAGAACATGGTTAAAATAATCAAAATGGAACCCTAAAACACAAGAACATAAAACAATGCAATATGATGTTAACATTCTTTTAGATGTGGATAAGTAGTATAAATGTTGGAATTTGTGTTGAAAAACGGCTAGAACTATTCTACAACTTTTGTGTGTATTTAGGTTTCGATTTTAGCTTGGATTTCATATATTATAATTGTTATTTCGATTCACAAATTAATAGTTATAACATTTTAAGGTGGAAAAAAAAGGAATTTTAAGGACTATGAATTACTGAAATGCTAAGAACATGGTTAAGATAATCAAAATGGAACCCTAAAGCACAAGAACGTAAAACAATGCAATGTGGTGAGACCATTCTTTTATAGGTCGATAAGTACTGTAAATGATGTAATTTGTAGTCAAAAACTCCTAGAACTATACTACCACTTATGTGTGTCTTTAGGAATCGATTTGAATTTCGATTTCATATATTATAATAGTTATTTCGATTCACAAATTAAAAGTTATAACATTTTAAGGAGGACAACAAAGGAACAAGAATGACTAAGAATGACTGAATAGTTAAGAACATGGTTAAGATAATAAAACTGGAACCCTAAAAAACAAGAACATAAAACAATGCAATATGGTGTTAACATTCTTTTAGATATCGACAAGTAGTATAAATGTTGGAATTTGGGTTGAAAAACGCCTAGAACTATACTACAACTTATGTGTGTCTTTAGGAATCGATTTGAATTTCGATTTCATATATTATAATGGTTATTTTGATTCAAAAATTAAAAGTTATAACATATTAAGGTGGACAACAAAGGAACTCGAAGGACTAAGAATGACTGAATTGCTAAGAACATGCTTAAAATAATCAAAATGGAACCCTAAAGAACAAGAACATAAAACAATGCAATATGGTGAGACCATTCTTTTAGAGGTCGATAAGTAGTGTAAACATTGGAATTTGTAGTAAAATATTCCTAGAGCTATAGTACAACTTATGTGCGTCTTTAGGAATCGATTTGAGCTTCGATATCATATATTATAATTGTTATTTCGATTCACAAATTAAAAGTTGTAACATTTTAAGGTGGACAACAAAGGAACTCGAAGGACTAAGAATGACTGAATTGCTAAGAACATGGTTAAGAAAATCAAAATGGAACCCTAAAGCACAAGAACCTAAAACAATGAAATATGGTGTGACCATTTTTTTAGATGTCGATAAGTCGTGTAAACGATGTAATTTTTAGTAAAAAACTCTTAGAAATATACTACAACTTATGTGTG